>OX419184.1:8995156-10245156 GCA_948465475.1 Thalpophila matura | reverse complement strand
GTGTCGAATGCTTTAGCCAGATCTAAGAAGACCGCCATACATCGTTTACCTTTTTCTATAATTGTAGATATTGTGTTAGTTAGCAGGGAAGCCGCGTCATCAGTTGATTTTCCTTTTCTAAAACCAAATTGTCTTTCTGAAATTAGATCATTTTTTTCAAGAAAATTTACAAGACGGGTGCTTACTACTTTTTCTAGAATTTTCGATAAAATGTTGAGAAGTGCTATATGCATTGAAAATGTATTTATTAATTAAGGCAACTAATGTGCGTCAAACTTATTTGCGCCCGTGACGGCATCGCTTCTGTCCATTATACAGAATAATTTACTCCTAAAATGCTGTGTTTATTATTAGTTCCACTTTTCGCCACCACCGACCGGGTCAGAAAGGTTGATGGCCAGTATTATTCTCGTTCGCCATTTTTTAGCGCCCTAGGGATTACTTTAACACATAAATGTACAAAAAACTTAAACCTATAAAAGAGTGACAGACAGGGAACCAAGATACCGTCGTCGAAGGGAATTCTTATGTTGTGACGAATTCATCCTTCTCAGTACTGGCAATCTTACATTACTGGCCACTTCATCCATTCCATCCATACAAATTCGGTTTAGATTTTAACTTTAAATTTCAAAATTAGAACATCTCATATTTTTATGTTTTGGCATTCTTTGTCTGGTCTCCAAGGACATCGATTGAGACCGCTGAACTGCTGTACTGTTATTTATTACCTACAAATTATAATTACTAATCTATAACAAGTGTGCAATGTTTATATTAACTATATAATATATTGCTGACTGGTTCACTGTCCGACAACCCACACTGCAATAATTATTTTGGCTGAGTCTTGATACAGTTTGTCTTTAATACTTAGATGATAATTATGGTTTCGTAGGTTCTCAAGTTATAGGTACCTTTTAAAGAGACTCAATAATGTGGTAAAGGCAAAATAATGCTGAGAATTCTGGGTCTATGTCACTATGCACGATGAAAAAATTTGCACCGGCACGGCTACAAAATGTTGTTGGACAAATGGAATTTTAGATAGACGCTATTATAGATACGTATATTATAGATAGCACCTTCCGACATGATTTGTTCAATCAACAAAATTAAAATTGTTATAAATATTATTTTTGTCAAAACAAACGTCATGGAACAGTTTTTTTAACACTATTTAATGTCAACTCAACCAAAAGAGAGTCAACAATCAAAAAATCAACTATTCGGTTTTTCAGTGAAGGTTTAATTGACGTTGTATTTTCTTATAGACATTTAATAACAATAGAGTAAACTTCAATATTTTACACCGCAGCAGTAACTACATAGGTAGGTACTGCTGCGTGTATACGAGCACTCTTATATAGATACTATGTAATATATATTTTGTCCTTTGTCCCACAATGAACTGCGTTCACCATATTACATTTTATGTAAATTCCATCAGAATAAATGCCTTTCATGTTATGATTAATAATGAACTGGGAATTCATTCCAGATTCTGTCGTATTTTTCTGAAACGTGTATGAAAATTCAATACATGCTGTTTTTTGGTACACAAGTACCTACACAGCGATATATACGGGTATCAGTTACCAGAAATTCAGTTCCTTTGTTTGGATGTGTGCAATCAAACGTTTGTGGTTTTTTATAGAAGGAATTTTCATATTTAAAGCATTGGGGAAAACCAACGAGTTCAGAAAAAATCACCAAAAGCACGCGTTGTGAATTCGATATGCACGAGTAGTTTTAGGTACGAATCTAGTCATTTTATATTTTATTTTAAGGTACCTAAGATAAGATAAGGCGCAGTTGGGTAAAAAGTACTGTGACTTTTAAAAGCGTAGTTATCGGGTGAAAAGTTTTTATTGATTATATTAACTCATAACCAAAACTAGATTCTATCTTACTACGGTACGACCACATTTGTTGGATACTTTGTGACACTAAAAAAAATAATTGTGTACGCTTGTCGTATTTAGCGATAACTTTTCAATAAAACGGATTTAATGATGTAAGGTCATAGCTCATTAGACTCATTACAGTTACCCGGCACCCAACCAGCACCGCCTCGCCTCAATCGGTTAGTATTTTTGTATGGAGTGCTGCAATGGGTATACGCTCACTATATTAACTCCGGAGCGCCTTGCCCGCGGGCTAACCACGCGCGGACTGTGAGTGGACCACACGTGGACGGCGAGTGGACTACTCGGTGATCACCAGTTGCTCGCACGCTTCGCTTGCCTTGCGTTGCCCACGCGTAGGTCCCGAATGGATCACACGCTGTCCGCGAGTGGTGCACTGGTTGACACGCGGTATCCAACCGTAAACCATCTGTCAACAACGAGTGGACACCGAGCATGAGGTGGTGCTGGTCGGGTGCCGGGTGACTCTAATGAGCTTATAACCTGTAAACTCCTTGGTAGTACGTTGACATCGCGGTGATGTCAGTCGGTGATCAAGCAGTACTTTTTTCTTCTACGAGTATATAAGTAAGCACGAAATATAATATTACTAGCTTCCGCCCGCGGCTTCGTCCGCGTTTTTGGGATAAAAAGTGTGTTATTCTGATGTTAAGCTATATTACTGTAAATTTCATCAAAATCCGTTCAGTGGTTTTTGCGTGAAAGAGTAACAATATCCTGAGAACCTGCGACAGAGGTTTTAGGTTCGATTCCTGCCTGTGTCAGTTGTTTTTGGGAATCTCATCTCATATATTTAATAACATTATATAAGCATAACATGGCTTTCACATGTTTAAAATTCGCAAAAATATACGTTTATAACTCAGATCATAGAAACAAGGAGATATGCCATCATAGCAAATTAGTACGGGAACAACTGTTGCCACTTTTAGTACATTTTTCAACACAATTACAAGCGTCCCTCGTGAATATAAAGATGTCCCACACATTAAAAATTCCGCACACCCTCAATCTAACACTGTTAATCGTCACTCAACACTAGCACTAAACCAAAACACTGTATTTATATCATCGATCGTGTTCGGTTCGTCGCCAGCGTGTACTTTTGTACTACGCCCAATTTGCTCAAATTAAAGCATCAAGCTCAATAGCGCCTTGGTAGTTGGCACATCTCCCTTGTTTCTATGATCTGAGGTTTATAATGTATAGATGGTGACATCATATCGATGTCCTTCTAGCTGCAAAGTTAGAAACATTAAGAGTCTGTAATTAGCCTCCGATAGACGTCACCAACGCTCCTAAGAGGCGTAAAAAGAGATTTCCAATTTCAACTAATTCAGACACGACACTGTAGCTCAGTGGTTAAGAGCGTTGCCCCGGTTTAGGCAGAGGTCGCAGGTTCGATTC
Source organism: Thalpophila matura (assembly GCA_948465475.1). Lineage (NCBI taxonomy): Eukaryota > Metazoa > Arthropoda > Insecta > Lepidoptera > Noctuidae > Thalpophila > Thalpophila matura. The sequence goes on along the minus strand of OX419184.1, from coordinate 10,241,821 downwards.
CTGCCTGTGTCAGTTATTATTGGGAATCTCTTATATCTATATTTAATAACAAGAAAAAAAAAACCATACCTATTTGTTCAAATAATTTGTTCAATAGCGCTACAAAAGATAGTAGGTATGTACCTACTGACATTGGAATTTAAATTAATTTGTTTGTTTGTTCGGTTCCTTTATGTTTTGATGATATTTACCCACGATACCTATTTGTTTTCGGTAGGTTAATTAATTGATATTGTAAATTTAAATCAAAGTTAATCTAAATCTTTTTTCAATTTGTAAGGCTTCATATTTGACAAGAGGTATGAAATACCTATAACGCGCTTCAATTTAATGTGCCGTTACGAACTTCTTGAGGCGGGGAAAGCTTGACATTCATAATAAAAATCTTGTGTGTGTAATATGACGGCATTGTGTACCTACCACATTTTGTTTTGTTTTAGCTCGCTTTGCCTAACAATATCTATGACGCCAAATATGGCAATCACAAATAGGCTCCACATTTTCCGCGCGACGCAGCTTGGTCTAAACTGCAAAGCTCGCAAAGCTAAATGTGGACTCGTCTCGACCGAGGCAAACACACTCTTGCCGCCTCGCTCGAGCGAGGCTCATCGCGCGGAAAATGCCTCGCTGCTGGGTCTGTGTGGACCCGCCTAAAATTACGTGTTTTAGCCAAAATATTGGTCATTGATAGTGCCAACTGGCAATATCAATGATCGGCACAATACATATTAATATCGAGGGGTGAAAGGCTATTTGTTTGAAGCGACATTTTACGAACTTTACAGGAGAGCCATTTAAAGTTTCAAAATTTGGAAAAAAAATCGATACGAAAAAACTACTGCTCTTACTTTAATGGGGATCGCAAATCTTTAATGCAAAAAAATCCCTTAATTTTATGGTATAATTTTCAATAAAAAAACAGTTATGAGTTCTAAGATAAATGTCGCTTAATACAAAATGATCTGTATCGCCTTATTTTTAGAGTAAAGAAAAATGATTCAATTTCCAACATTGTCACTAATCAGCAGCAGGCAAAATGGTTTAAGTGACTTTACAGTACTTATGCAGGAGAAAGCAAAATGATTGAATCGACGTTACTCAATAATAATAGGAATAGGCTATTTTGCTTAACTACCAATTGAGTTTTGTTGACGATACAGGCAAGTTGGCTTAAGCAACGATGAACATTCTTAATGTGTTGTTTGATGTCTCAGGTTTCGAAAGGAGTTTATATAACTTGGTTGTTGATACAAGATAATAATGACAGATTTATAGTAAGTCAAGAGGTTGTAGTATTGAAATGGGTGAATAATTACTATGTCAGGAATAAAAAAAAAAGTTCTGTTTATCAGATTTTTTTTATTACGTATCTTGAACTTAATTAACACTCAGTCTTAATGAGATCGTAAGTTTCCTTATATAAAAAATTATAGCACAGTAAATCAAACATAACAAATTCTAATATTTTTTTTTTTTTAAAGAAAGCAAAATATTTACTTATTACAAAATAGAGATATGGCCGAAAAAAGATTTATGATTTTAATGAAATAAAAAAATAAAAATGTTTTTAATTTAACCACTTGGTATTAGATTTATCTTAAGTGACGTATTTAAAAAAAATGTGGATACTAACAAACTGTTCAAGCGACTAAGGAACCCAGTTTTGAGAACAGAAATATTGTTTGAACCTCCAAACAGAGTGAAAAACAGTTGCAGCGAAAAGGGTTGAACCGACATGTCTTAATGAATTTGGCTGACGGCAAATTGGTTGAAGCGACATTGCATAGTGTAAGTAGTCGTAAGCAAAATGTATGAAGGGACTTTTCATCTAAAGTTAGCTATATCGAAAAACGATTTATCTGGTATCGAACTGAAATTTTAGGACGAGAATAACGGCTTATGCTCCGATTCTCTGTTTTTGTGTACAGCTTAAATGAATTACTAAAAAAATATGGCAAATTTGATGTCGGATCATACATCATGTTTGAGAATTATGCACTACAATTGTATTGTTTTAAGCGCCATAAAAGTGCTCAGAATTGTACGAAACCCGGTTCAACCGACGCAGAAAAATTCGCTGAATCCGAATATGTATATAACTCAATATCGTTCAAAATGTCGCTTCAAACAAATAGCCTTTCACCCCTCGATATAGTACGGAAAATACAATTAATTTTAGGTTTTTTTATAAATGTTATATGTTTTCTGACTTCGAGTGCCTAAAAAGTATTGACGATTGATCGTGTTAACTGCGTTGATATAAATAAAAGAATACAAAAAATTTTATTCTATGCAAGTAGACGTACCTACGGTTTTCTATTTTGTTTGTAGAGAACTATCTAGCGAACACCTGTTTAATTATGTCTCTTCATAAAATAGCCTAGAACGCCGAAGCTGTTATCTATATATCTTGTTGAATGGTGAATGAGGCGAGAACTAAGATTTCTTAGTAGGTACACACATCAAAAAAAGTTTGCGATCACTTTGAAAAATCGAAATCTTTTTTGTTACGGTAGATTAAATCATAATATAATAAACTTTTTTTGATGTGTGTAGGTACGTGTTAGACGATCTACCCCGGGGACACAAAATGTCAGTCTCTAGAAATTTTGAAATAGTGGAAGGCTTACAAAATTTGCAAGTAGGTATAGGTACTTAATAAACAAATGTATACTTTATCGAAGCGGACTTATTATTTATTGAGATTGTATTTTTTTACTACTGTCTTAACACCAGCTAAAAGAAAAGTACCTAATAAGAACAGTTTTATTTTTTTCTAACCCTAAAGTACAAGAACATGACTGTAATATCTAGGTACACATACAACACAAAAATCATTAAATCAGTCCTGTCTCGATAAAACTGATATTGCAATATTTTCAAATTCCCAGAGCTTCACTAAAACAGTTTATGTATTTAGGTATATCTATAAACGCATAGTTATACACACATACCTATGTATTACGTAGTCACATATTATATGTTCGCAATAAGGGCTACGTAACAGATGGTAATGTAACCAACCATGAACGCGGCGCAAGTATTTTATCTGTGGATTTCGGTATATAATAATAAGGGGAAATGCGGGAAAATAGACACGGATGCGGAATGAAAAATGATTACTGTGTCGTCATCGTCAAGGTCGTTATATTAATGTACTAGAGACTGACTTTGGAGTGGTTGCTTCAATATAATGTTGTTAAATATTTAGATACATTTTGACTGATGCTCCTTTTGTGTAAGGGAAAGTTGTAGGTGCCTATTGTATGGATCAAGAGATGTTGTAACAAAATAAGTGATTAAGGATTGTTGCGATTTTATTTGACATATTGTCAAATAAAATCGCAACAATCCTTCCCACAGGATAACACACCTTAAAAATACATCTCACAAAAAAGATTAGTAGTTCTTCTACCTGTTCGCGTCTAAGACATTTATACTAGAAGTACTTTGTGGTAGATATGTATAGTTGCAAAAGAGTTTACCTAATATCCTCTCAAATGTTATTGCAGCAATTGCTCTTGAAGCGTGAGACGAAGATTACAAAATAAATTATCATGATTGGTATAAGTATCGGCAGGGATCTTGATCACAGATCGCGCATGTACATTTTTGGCCCAATAGACGACGAGCGATTGACGAACCAATCGCGTGCAGCCTCGTCGGCCCCCGTCTTCTTCATTCCGCCAAAGAGACTGAAAAACCAGCTAATGCGCAGGTGACGTTTGTGATCATATTTCACGCCGCGACCTATACCTACTTTGATCGATATTCCAGACAGTTCCAATTGAAGTTTTGATACATTAGTAGGTACTCATAAAAGATTTGACCGATTATTCCCTTGTCATTTCATTGTGTTGAATATCTGAATCATCGTAGATACAATCTAGGAATGACGGACTCACTATGAAGGCATCATTATGATCTTCATAAGTGGTAACGAGATCTCCATCTACAATCTCATTAGTTGGGTTACTGGAGGACCCAAATTGTAAGGACCTTTCATTAGGTACTACCTTTTGTATGAGTACATTATATACCATTTACGTCAGTTCCAGTAAATCTTCGTTCGTCAATCTGGTCACGTCATTGAGACATCAATTAAGTCCAGTCGTGATCCATTGTAGAAGGTACGTTAGGTAATTACAAACCTATCTCTGTTTGCGCAATTATTGTGATTCAACTTCTGCCGTAATTACAGTGTTTCTGTACCAGGTCGTTTTGTAAAATGTGTGATGAAATATTATAATTGGAGCGTTTGTTTATGTCGGTGATAGTACGGAGGTGAGGGAAATTAGATACCGTATTAATTAGCACGTGTCAAAATTCAATGTCATAGTAATTAATTAAAGGTTATTAATGTAGGTGTCTATTTTAAGGCACATTCATGTTCGGCGGTGGACGGGTATCTATCTTGAAATATATCTTGATAGAATAAAATAGATGTGTGCAATAATTGATCTCAAATTAATATACTTAAATTAATTAAATACATAATTAATTGCATTTTTAATATAAAGCGATCTTCCTCTCTCCTACTTAACTTTGCTGTGCCCGACAGGGTCCATAATTCGATCTAGTCTTAAGCCTACCACCTACTGTACATTATGGAATGCAATAAAGAATTGAATTGAATTGAATTGAATTGATGATGATAGTAATAAATACATATTATTTGACCACTCTCTTGTGATTGCTTGCATTAGAAAGGGTCAGGCGCAGATGAAGGAAAAAAACAAACGCCATAAAATGTCCAACTTTTCCTTAAACCGTAATCCAACTTCAAGGACCAAAGCGGGTCATTTGTTCCAACTAAAACTTTTTATTGATAAAAACGTTTTATATCGCAACTTCACCGTATCAGCCGTAGAGGTCGGATGGAGGAATTCCCCATACTTCTAGATGAAGCTACAAGCTATACAAACTTGTAAAACTTTACATACGATGCCGTAAAAGCTTTTTATGAGCAATGAACCCGGCCTTCTTTCCTAAACTTTTATTACTTGATAGAGTCTTCAACCGTTATCTTTTCTGGAAGAATTTAACTGAATGTAGCGTGACTGAACTACCATTACAACTTTTAAAGTACACAAAATAATTAGCTCATTAAAGTGGACTTTAGTCGTCGCGAAACTTGGGCTACGAACTGCTTTTACAAGATAACGTCCTTAATGAAAACGTTGGTGTTAATTGGAGTTGCACTTTTGGAATCTGCTAATAAAGATACTTAGTATATTCTTTTTTCCATTGATGGAGTCGATGTTATACATACAAATTATGTACCACGCCCCTCCCGCAACTGAAAGTGGCTTTCATCCATTCCTAACTTTATTCGACCCAAAGCAATCCGATTTATTTGAAGCTTTGAATTATGTTATTCTATTTCGAAGATTGCAAATCGTTTTTTGCCTGACATGGTCAGATTTTCTATTACGACCAAAACAAAACTGCTCGTTCCGTTGAGATCGAAATAATACTTTTTTGAATATTTCAAGATGACAAGATGACAAGATAGTCAAGAAGAATTTTATGACAGAGTTTTTACTTTTACATAACACAATATTTTTAAAATTAATTATCATGCCTGTGTACCACTTACCTACACGACAATGTTTTTTAACGTGGCAAAAAATTTTACTATTTATGCTTAATGATTTTTTTGCACATGCTATTGTTAATGCAACAATGGTTTGACTTTGGTGCGGTACGCATAAATAATTGTATAATGATCTCAAGACTTAGAATATCAACACGATTCGAGATAATCATTTGAATTACAAAAATGTTTACTTACGTACCTATATGACAATTCGAAGAACATGTTAACAACGTTATTGAAACATTTCCTGTTTGTTTATGCAAAGTTGAATCAGCAATTTATTGTGTTAGAATATTCTCAGTGAAACTAAAAGCTTTTTTACTTAATTGTCAGTTTGGAATAAATTTTTGCTCGGATAGGGTTGCAATTTGCGCTAGCCAGGAGAAAATTGCGGGCAAATTGTAACGTATCTACTTTATTTATTTTATGACCAATGTTAATAGCAACATGGGAAATGAATGTATTTATTGGTATTTTTAATAAATATAGAAGTATTTTGACAAACGTAAAAAAACCTAAATCTACTTTCTAAACAGTTGGTTAACACTATTTACTTAATTAGTGTTTGAACTACATTGAATAGTATTAGACAAGTGATTTGTCTATTTAAGTACATAGTAAGTAGGTACTATGTAGGTATAATGGAATTTATAAGTATCAAAGTATTCTTATGTGTTTTGTAAACTGTTCATTACAATAGTAAAAAGTCACGAAATATAGAAGAGACCATATTTACTGTTCATTTATATGTCAGATGTACATAAAGAGGCTACCTATTGGAAAAACGTCTAGGATAACGCAAGAGAATAGATACCATAAAAAACTTTTTTAACAAAAAATAACCGACTACAAAAATCCTGGTGGCTTTGGTTTTTGTTTGCTTTTTTTTGCCACCGACTTCCAAAACCAAAATTATTATTTTCTTTGTAGTGGATTTTTGAAGTCGGTTAGTTTTTGTTAAAAAAGTTTTTTATTTTTCCCTTTTTAGTTCTTTATCCCGTGTTAGATTACTTTCACGAATTCGTTCAACAGTAAATCTTCTACGGAGGGTGTACATTTATGCCTATAACTTTGTACATAGGAATGATTAGATAATGTATTATATACTAAAACCTTTCTGAAAGTATGTAGATTTTTTGCTGTTTGTAGGTATTTTAATGATTACGCGCCTTGTGCCAAAATCACGTTTCATTACGGTCTGATTCTTCTTTACTACTTTTCTGCTATTTTCGGCATGACACGTTAGTGAAAACCCCATTCAAATCGAATCAGTACTTTTTGAGAAAATCGCGCACATACAAACATACATACATACATACATGCATACTTACATACATACGGGACGAATACAGAACCTTCTTTTTTGAAGTCGGTTCCTTTTTAGTTCTTTATCCCGTGTTAGATTACTTTCACGAATTCGTTCAACAGTAAATCTTCTACGGAGGGTGTACATTTATGCCTATAACTTTGTACATAGGAATGATTAGATAATGTATTATATACTAAAACCTTTCTGAAAGTATGTAGATTACGTTAGTGAAAACCCCATTCAAATCGAATCAGTAGTTTTTGAGAAAATCGCGCACATACAAACATACATACATACATACATGCATACTTACATACATACATACATACGGGACGAATACAGAACCTTCTTTTTTTAAGTCGGTTCCTTTTTAGTTCTTTATCCCGTGTTAGATTACTTTCACGAATTCGTTCAACAGTAAATCTTCTACGGAGGGTGTACATTTATGCCTATAACTTTGTACATAGGAATGATTAGATAATGTATTATATACTAAAACCTTTTTGAAAGTATGTAGATTACGTTAGTGAAAACCCCATTCAAATCGAATCAGTAGTTTTTGAGAAAATTGCGCACATACAAACATACATACATACATACATGCATACTTACATACATACATACATACATACGGGACGAATACAGAACCTTCTTTTTTGAAGTCGGTTAATAATGAAGTCGGTTAATAATTGCACAGTAGGTAGAGACCGTTTCACATAAGAAGTCCCTTCGACGCTATACTATATGTTGGCTGCCCTGAATTTCAATATGTTACAACGTTTTAACGGTGTTGGAAGTTATCTTTCAGTACGTACCAATTATTCTCGTTCACCACTTTATAGTGTCCTAGGCATTACTTTACCACATAAATCTACAAAAAACATAAAACGATAAGACCTAAATAAGAGTAACATTCAGGGCAGCCAACATAGCGTCCAAGGGATTTCTTATATGAAACGCTCTCTATGGCCCGTATTACAGAACGATGCTCGAGCACAGATCTCTGCTTGAGCATAGATTGACACTGATTTCAACCAATCAAATGTCTTTAAATCTATGCTCAAGCAGAGATCTGTGCTCGAGCATCGTTCTGTAATACGGGCCTATGTATTTTCAGGCCGCGGTCGCACCGGAAGGACGACTGCGACGCGCCGGCAATTTCTTGAACAAATAAATGTCGCTTGTCGTTTCTGCAGTGCGGTCACCGACATATGTTTATATGAGTTTTATTTCACAAAATCGCCGTCGCGTCACTGTGTCAAAAATGCCAGTTTTTTATAGTCGATGATTGGAATATTCTATGAAAGGGTTTTACAAATAAACGTCCGTAATATTTAAAATAAGGTTCCGATCTAGAAAATGCAATATTTACCCGATGAAAATAACTAAATAAGTACCTATATTATGAAACAGCTGATATTTTCTGAAATAGTCTTCTCGTGCTAAATCAATATTAAAACTGTGAAGCAGAATAAGGTAACTATTTTTGGTCAATTTAAAATCTAATCTCCGTTTGGTCACTGTGCTTATTAATTTATCTTCTGGTACCGTACGTAAAACATTTAGGTAGCGTGGTGCTTAGATCAAATTGTTAATAACAAAAATAAATCCATTTCTACTGTTGGCGAAATGGAAGAAATGCCTTAGCTAAAGCTTTATGCCGAGCATATTTAGTGCAGTAACCTACATTTCAGATGTTAGTGCGAGCCAAGACCACATCTTGGCTCGCACTAACATCTGAAATGTAGGTTGCTTGTACTATGCAATAAACATGTTAAGTACGACGCAGGAAAAGAGGAGCTTAAGCGTCGGAGGATTAAAAGGTATTAAGACCATTTCCTAGTCAGTATGCAAATACATGCAAATATATTTTTATTTTCGCTATCTTATTCGCAATATTACCTGGCTGGATGCTGGTGGAGAACGCTGAACTGTTAGGAAGACAATTAGTTCAATAAATGTAAATTACTCGAAGGTACCTACCTACAGAAATTATTTCTATTATGAAGGCCTTTTCTTTCAGTTTAGTTGTTAGTACGATAAACCACTGATGTTTTAATACTGGCTTGGAAGAATATGATGTGTTTTAACTTTAACAATTTCTCATAAAAGTTAACATACTTTTCAAAAAAGGCAAAATAGAATGGAAAATACTATCACAATCGATAATTGCAGTCCCGCGATAAATGGTCTATTACCGCTCTATAAGGATTAAAAAAAATAACTCAAATCTCCGATTGCCTACGACAGGTTTGTCAATATCAGGAGATCGATACCAAAACCAATTACTCGCCGCAGTTCAAATAAGACGTATTTCTTTTTGACGTGAGCATTGCCCTTGCTTTTTTTCCACCATTCACTGTTAAATCATAAATCTGTATTAGTATTGTATATTTATTTTGCATTTGGGTGAACATTGTGACCTACTATAGTTCCGTTTTATGACGTATGACTTTTTCTAGGCTATGCTTATTCATGCTTCCGTATTGGGAAAAACAAAACTTGGAATATTTTGTTAATTATTATTATCTGTAGGTAAGCCAAGTTTCGTCAGTCTTGTAAACGTTTGTCGCTCAGTGCTTACAGTTTGATCTATAGGTAGGTACACAAGCTTTAATAAAATTTGCGTATGTCGCATATTCAATGAAACTGTCATCTGCATACAAAGGACAGGTCAGGTGTACCTTGCCACGAATAAATATTGTACAACGTCATCAGCGCTGCCTTTGAGGCTTTGATAATTTAGTCGATCTACAAATGCGAGCGCTTGGTATACTTGTAAGTTGAAACGTCGGCGTCGGGTAAAAGGTGACGTTAATTCGGAAAATATTTTTACAGCATTGTTTCAGCTTCGGTACAGTGATATTTTTTTGTAAATTATATGTTACAGGTTACATAATTAATCTTCCTTTACTATTAGCGTAGCAGATCAAATACATAGCTTTAGATTATACGCACATCGGCAAGAAGGTTGTCACAACACAATAAATGTAGTTTTTGGGAAATCACGATTTTCTTTTTTTTAGAACATAGAATTGCATTAAAAAAATTCTGAGAGAGCATATCAAAGAGCTTAAGATATACACACATCAAAAGTGTCTAGGGATCAAGCATTTTTATGCGGATTTCTTGAGATTGAGATGTGGCTTTGTAATAAATTTATGATTTTATAAATTTATATGGATCCTTTTTGGTGCATTTCATAATTTGAATCAGGAACTCTCAATCAAATTCGAGTAAAAGATGAAAATAAGCTGTCAATATTTTCCCTATAAAAACATACAACGCATTGAAGACATTATTAGTGCTACTGTTTCCCTACTACTGATTAAAACCAACGTTATTATGGAGCGGCGACGTCATTTAAGCAGGGAAGAAATGCTCAGAGCCGTGGGAATGATAGAAGCTGGTTCCCGGCAACGTACTGTAGCTTTAGCTCTGAATACAAGTCAGAGTGTTATCAGTCGACTTTGGACACGTTACCGAAGCACTGGTACCGTGGCTGAGCGCCATGGAGGACGGTATCGCTGCACCACACGGAGACAAGACCGATACATTCAAATCTTAACTCGAAGAGCTCCAACAATAACCGCCATGATGTTAGCCGTGAGGCTTCATCACTCTTCAGGGAACTTAATTAGCGACCAAACAGTCAGAAACCGCTTGCATGAAGTGAACCTTCATTCCCGAAGACCGCTACGGGTACCACCTATAGCAATGCACAATCGTAGGATTCGATATCAATGGGCTCTTGAACACAGAAATTGGGCAGAAGAACAATGGCGTTTCGTGTGCTTTTCTGATGAGTCTCGTTTTGGTATGAGACCGGATACAAGACGTATACGACACTGGAGAACCCCTGGACGCCAACAGCGATTAAAATCCTGCCAGGAAGTCCATCCTTATAGTGGTGGAACCATCATGGTATGGGCGGGTATTTGGATCGGCGGAAGAACTGAGTTGATTTGGATCAGAGGCAACCTCAACGCTCAAATTTATGCTGAGACGATTGTATCAGACGTCATCGTTCCTCTACAAGTGCAAATCGGTCCCTTATTTCAGTTAATGCATGATAATGCACGACCGCACACCGCAAGAGTTGTAAGACAGACTCTCGCCGCAGCTAACATCAATGTCCTGCCCTGGCCTGCTCAGTCGCCAGACTTGAACCCGATTGAGCATGCATGGGATATGCCACAGAGAAGAGCTCTGCCGAATATGGAGGGTATCCAGTCGCAAGAAGACCTTTTTTTGTTGTTGCAACGAACATGGGCGGCCATTCCACAGCGTGATTTGGATGAACTCATTTTGAGTATGCCAAACCGATGTTCTTGTGTTGTTAGTGTTCGCGGTAGAAACACGGATTATTAATTGTTTAAGTTACCCAATAAAATTTTAAAGAAAACTGTTATTTCAGTCTTTTTTTCGAACTTTAATGTTAGTGGTTCAAATGTCAAAAATCCCTTTATTAGAAAATTGCCAATTTTCTTTATTAATGCAAAGGCGACTTGGTTTATCGTTACTGTGACAAACGAAAACACTTTATTTGATGAATCCTTAAAGAAAATTTTAATTAATATCAATCAGGAGAAAAGTTATTGCAAAAATATATGTTGATCCCTAGATACTTTTGATGTGTGTATTTAAAAAAGACTATTTAATGTACTATTATATTTTTATAGAAATTTAAATCTGAAGATATTTTTTCCATTTTATATTATTTTTTTACTTTTAAATTCCTCTAATGTATCACTTTTTCTTAATAGGGTCGTTACTTAATATGGTCATTACACAGGTTATGACAGGTACTACACATACTAGATGCGCGTCTGTTCTGTATTAAACTGTGATGTGACACTTTTGGTGACAATGTTTACGCTACAAAAGGTAGGAAAGTGGCTCCGTGAAAAAGGGTATTATCCAAATCTCAGCGCGAGGAATCGCACTATAATTATGACGATTTTTTAACAGATAAAGTTTGTGATTGCCTTTCAAATGGCTCAACTCAATTTCGTATTATTATGTGTGGTGACACTCTTCTTGCCGATGTGCGTATCACTGTTGAAATAGTCAGGCTTATTCTGCTTATCCGTATGGTTGCAGCCCTAAGTTTTTTTTAACTTAAGCTTAAAAAGTCAATGTGCTTTTTTTTTTTTTTTTTTTTGAGAGGGCCCCTCGCAGTTGGCTTCTAACAGCCGTCACTGCTTAACCGGACATCTGATGAGGACTTACAAATGCCTCCAGCCAGGCTTAAAACTAAATAAAAACTACAAACTAAGCGACCACACGCTAAGGGCACCCCCTACTGGGGTACGGACCTCGGCTTAGGGCGTCGCTGGGGGGAGGACAACTAGAGGGAGGGGCTACTAGCTGGATCGGATTAATATGATTTAGGGACATATTTAAATCTACAGGCTCAGCGCGGGCTGGCTCGAGCAAGGGTCGGTTAGGGGACTGAGTCATACGCGGCGGCGGACTCGGGTCGTGATGGGGACGTCGCGACGGGCCTCGTCGGCGAGGTCGGAATGGCGCCGGTCTGTATTTGTACCTACGCAGAGTGCTGGTCTCCCTGCTGCTCTCTTGCAGTAAGGTGATAGCATCATCGGGAGTATTTAAAGCATGCCTCGGGCGGCGAATTTTGCTAATCTGAGAGGGGGTGTATCGGGCGGCCGATACCACCAGAGGATTCGGGTGGTTCGGGGCAGAGTCAAAGAAGCGCTTGGAGGCGCGTTTCAAGCACTGCTGGATGGTGGGCAGTTTTAAGTCTAAGTGCAGGCGATCATTACGAACGTACCAGGGAGCTCCCGTGGCCTTTCGCATGAACCTGTTTTGAATGATTTGCATCCTATGGATTCGAGATGCCTTGACGTGTGCGAACACAGCGCCAGCATAGGTCATGATAGGGCGTATGCAAGTCACGTAAATGCGCACTTTGTACTTAAGTGCCAACTTGCTACGTGCATTAAGGATGGAGTGGAGGCGACCGCGAGCGAAGGCGTCGCGAGAGCGGACCGTCCTTATGTGCTCGATAAAGTTCAATCTCCTATCGAGGATGATGCCCAGGTATTTGGCTTGCTTATCCCAAGGGATCGGCTTGCCGAACATGGTGATCGGGGAGGGGTTATCAGGAGGAGTGCGCGGTTTGGAAAACAAAACCGCCTGGCTCTTATCGGGGTTTACTTCGATTCTCCATTTCCGAAACCAATCGCCTAGGGCGTTGACCGCGGTCTGTAGATTTCGAGCTATGCTATTGGGGCTGATGCCTGAGTAATAGATGGCCGTGTCGTCAGCAAATAAAGCCAACTGGGCCTTTCCCTTTTTGGGAATGTCGCTTGTGTACAGCGTGAACAGGAGGGGGGACAGCACGGAGCCTTGAGGGACTCCGGCTTTTATGGGATGAGGGGAGGAGAGAGCGCCTCCCTCGATGCGATAGCGGAAGGTGCGATTCGACAAAAAGTCTCGGATGATGTGCACGAGACGATCTGGCGCTCCGAGTTCGTACAGCTTGTACAATAAGCCGTTGTGCCAGACTTTGTCGAAGGCTTTTGCCACATCGAAAAATACTATGCCCGTCATCGTTCCATATGTGAAGCCGTGGCTTACATGTTCAACAATACGGTGGACTTGATGAATACAAGAGTGTCTGGGTCGAAACCCAAACTGCTCGTCAGGAAGGAGACTCTTGGATTCTACGTAATCCTTGAGTCTTTTGTAAATTAGCCTCTCGTAGATCTTCCCGAAAACCTTGAGGAGGCTAATGGGGTGATAGCTAGAGGGTTCGGATTTGGGCTTACCGGGTTTATGGATGCCTATAACTATGGCGTCTTTCCACGCTTGTGGAAATATATTATTGCTTAATGCACCATTGAAGATGGCGGTCATTAGCAGTATGAGGTGGGCGGGGAATAATTTAATCACTTTGTTGGTGATGCCGTCGGAGCCAGGGGCTTTTTTGGGGTTAAGCCCCTTAATGAGATCTTGCACTTCATCAGGGGTGATGGGGGGCAGGGGATTATCGGGGTCGTCTACGGGAGGGAGCGTAGCTCTACGTTCGACTTCGGCGTCTACCCGGGAAAGGTGGGCTTGGTCTACTGGTAGCGTACTAGGCGTGCATTGGGCTTCAAGACTGTCGGCCAGGCATTCAGCTTTGTCTTCATCGTCGAAGGCGATCGACTTGTCGGGACGTACTAGGGGGGGCATGGAGGTCACCTGTTCGGATTTTAACTTCCTCTGCAGGTGCCAAAAAGCCTTATGGGTCGGTTCGAGTTCGCTCAACATCTTGTCCCAGCGGGCTCCCCGCACTTCAGTTATGCGTTTCTTTACAGATCTCTGTAAATAGCGCATATGAGCACGGTTCGCTTCACAGGGAAAAGCGTCATACGCACGGATGGCCGCGTTCTTCTCGGTCAGCAGAGCACGCACATCATCGGGCAGCCTCCAGCGATGGTCGTCCATCGCTGGAACCTGCCTCGAAGAGTCGTCCAAGATGGACTGTACGTGACTGCCGATCGAGAAGGCCGCCGCCTGCGTTTCGTCGACTGTGTTAATAGCGTCGGGGATAGAGTCCAAGTGTACGGACCGGGTGGATTTTAAGCCTTCGCTCAGATTCCCCCAGTCCGTAACGGTCTTGGTAAGATCGGGATCTCTAGGACCCGTGAGAGGGCCTAGAACCATGACAACTGGTCTATGGTCCGAATCGAGCTCTTGTAGCGTCTCAATAGAGCGCAAACCGAGGTTCACGTTCTTAAGAAGCGCTATGTCGAGGACGTCAGGACGGTGGTCTGGGTTGGGAGGGAAATGAGTGGGATTCATCGGAGCGACGTCAATGTGCTTTAAATTATTAACTTTTTGTTTTTTAATTTATTGTACCCGGTCGTCGTAGCCTAAATTGTTTTTGAATATGACTGGCCATTAGCGTCATTTGTTAACGGAAATACAGTTAAAAATGGCTTCCAAGTCAATAACCGAAAAGAACCTGAGATGGCTGCTTGTCAGCTACGCAACTAATGCTTAATAATAATCAAGGACAATAGGATTTTATCTTAATTAATTCCGCCACGAAAAAACGTGCAGAATAAAGCTGTTAGTACAGTCGAGTGCAGCGTTGAAGCATCTTATAATTAAGTTTTCTAACTTCAGTTTTTATTGAGTACAGAGAGTAGAGAGATACTAACAAATTAAAGTATTTTTTTTCTAAATTTTAGCAATTTTTTTATAATTAGGATTTTAATAAGTAGGATACTTTAAATATAAGAATAAAGCTGAAGGAAAACTGAAATCGAGGATATCGACAAACTTTTAACTACCTAATCTACGTAGGTAATTCTGGTTCAAAACTGTATGTACTTTGTAAGAAAGCACAGAAAACCAGAGGCAGTTATAGGAATTTCATTTGCGGCTTCATTAAGCGATTGGAATTAAGGAAATCAAAGTGATTTTGTTTTAGTGCAGAACAATAACGATTGCAGGCGGGCTGCGGTTCTCTCGTTTCCTTTAATATCTTCTGTCTTATGATCTTCGTTCGTTGTTTCACCTCTGACTGCTCAGCTGTTTCCCGGTAAGATGGGATTACTTTTTGTTGTACAGTTAATTGAGAATTCCTTTGGTGGCAAAGCTTTGTTAATACAAGTAAGGAGTTTTCTTGAACAATTGAAATGTTATGCTTGTTAGTGTAAATACAAAGATAAAAAAAAACGGCCAAGTGCGGTTCGTATCAGTTTTGGAAGTATAAAGTGAAAAAAACCGGACCGCAAAACTAAGTTTGTTCGTAAAAGAGTTTTGATGATTTTGAAAAAACTGTACTAGTTAGGAACATCGTTTTATTTTTGGTGCAATATTTGGGTCAATTCCTATCAACTCTAATCATTTCAGAATTTTCACTCCGCAAACTTCGGAGATAAGGGGGGGAATGGTATTTTTCAGACATTTTTCATCATATGTCGAAAACTGTAAGACATAAAATTAAATGAAAATATATTTTGAAATGTGCAGATCAAGCCCTTTCATATATATGTCACTTGACCCAGTAACCCCACTTTGAAATGTTGGTCCCCCACTCCGGCCCCTTTTGCAATAAAAAAAAAAATATATATATTTTTTTTTTCATTTGCAATAAAGTTGGACAAGCATTCTTTATAACTGTTCCAAATTTCAAGTCGATAGCATTGGTTGTCGCAGAGTGCCTCCCTCCTCTGTCCTCTCAGCCTCGGCTAGCTATCGGAGGGAGCCTCTACAGACACAAATCTTGATGTTATTTAAATAAAACACTGCAGGATGGTTGGAGAGGTATATTGCGAGACGTAAGGTTGTATTTTTGCACTTTATAACGTTACACAGAGTTATAAAAATAACTGTTACAAAAAGAGACTATTTGCTTATAGCTTTGCACACTAAACTTGATAAATAGGTAGTAGGTAATAAATAATAACAGTACAGCGGTTCAGCGGTCACCAGTGATGTCGTTGGAGACCAGACAAAGAATGACGAAACAATGCAAAAAAATATGAGATGTTCTAATTTTGAAATTTAAAGTTAAAATCTAAACCGAATTTAGAAGAATGGGATGAATGAAGTGGCCAGCAATGGAAGATTGCCAGCACTAAATGATGAAAGAAGGATGACTCCGTCACAATACCCCGCTCCCCCGGCGTAAAAAAAATCCTTAAAGATTTTTTTTACAAAAAGTTAAAGTAAAATAAACAAGAAATAATTAAAATTAAGAAAATGCCAAGTGAGTGATTAATTTAGTCGGTGCTAATGGTTTTTTTTTTAAATGCGTATATACAATAGACCTAATTCCCTACTCACACAACCTTTCATAAGTAGCATGCATTCTTCACCTCTCATAGTCTTTATTTCATAATGCGAAAAGAAAGACACCAAGCATAGAGGGACCCTAAAATATTATAGTACAAGGCCACTCGTGGAATTGATCTACAATAGTGTAGGCTTATTTAGAGTCAGTCACCACCCGCTGACATAGGTGATGAAGATGATTAGCTTAAGGCTTATTTTAAGAGTCGCTAACCCGCTCTACTAAGAATTGCCCACATAGGCTAGACGTACCTAGTTAAGTACAATGTGTATAGACACATAAATAAGTATGCCATATAGGCTAAGCGTACCTAATCAAAGTACGCCGTGTTTTAACACGTATAAGAATAATATCCTATCCTTTAGGGGAGAGAATAAGAATGCACGTATAATATGCATTTAAAATAGTTTTGTGACCTAGGCTTATTTTAAGAGTTGACGCCGCTCTTTTCGGTAAGAGAAGTTATGGTAAGTGAATACTATAAAATTGGTTAGAGAAAAAGGGCTTATTTTGAGAGTTTCTAACCGCTCTAAACTGTAAATTAGTGGGAAAATTAAAAGTAATAATAGCAAGATAGCTAGAAATAAGTAATGTTTCCGAAAGAGTATTAATGTTAAATGAGTAGGTAATAGTAGTAGTAGGTATCAAATTAAATAAGTCTAAAAAAATAGGTCTAAAAAAATTGTCAAGGACAGAGGCAAAATAGTTCTGGTTGTCAGTAAGTAGGTACCGTATTTCATAATAAATTATAGAGGTAAGTATAAATAATTCCGGGTAAGGTATTGTGACAAAACCCATGACTTACTAATGAAATAAGAAGAAAGTATGGTATGGATATAAATATTAAATGTAATTAATATTTTAATAAATTTATTATAGTGTATGTTTAGTCTTCAACCACCTAGTACGGGTGCGTCTCGGTTGACGGTTTCGGGAACCTCGAGGAATACACCCAGTAGGTCGGTGGTCTGCCTGCGCGTATACCTAAGGATATTCTCCTTAGGCACGCTGTGAGTCAGTAACCAATCTCCTTCTGAAGTGACCACGAATGGTTTTAAAAACACTCCAGAATTCGAGAGGTTTGTGATTCGGCCGTAAGCCGATTGGTGGTGTAGTGTAATATGGTAGGTAGATATTTGTAAAAGTGTTTTGTAAGTGTTAATGTATTATGGTATGCATACTTTTTATATATAATAGATAATATTAAATAAATTTAAGAAAAAACGGTGAGTGACGTGATGACTTACTTGTGACAGGCAGTGACAGGAACGAAGGCTGGACCGCTGAACGTTGTTTATAGCAACACAACACAATATTATTACAATATAAATATAAAATAATAATTTATTGAAGTACAGTGATATAATAAAATAATTATGAGAAGGTGGGCCAAAGTGTTAAACGGTAGCGAAAAATTGCTTTTTAGAATTTTGAAATAACTATAAAAACAAATAAGGGTAAAAAAATATTTCACACTATTTCACACAATGTTCTTAAATCTTCTGTGATTGGTGTTATTCCTGAAGAATGATGTGGTTTCTTGAAGTAGATATCTCGGAAGTCCAGGCTGTGGTCCAGGTACAATCTGAGTTTATAAAAAGGTAACAATCTACGTTTATATTATTTGGTCTTCGGTAAAATCTTGTGTGATGGTGAAATCTTGAGCACGTTGGGCGCCAGTGTCGCAGAGTGCCTCCCTCCTCTGTCCTCTCAGCCTCGGCTAGCTATCGGAGGGAGCCTCTACAGACACAAATCTTGATGTTATTTAAATAAAACACTGCAGGATGGTTGGAGAGGTATATTGCGAGACGTAAGGTTGTATTTTTGCACTTTATAACGTTACACAGAGTTATAAAAATAACTGTTACAAAAAGAGACTATTTGCTTATAGCTTTGCACACTTGATAAATAGGTGTAGGTAATAAATAATAACAGTACAGCGGTTCAGCGGTCACCAGTGATGTCGTTGGAGACCAGACAAAGAATGACGAAACAATGCAAAAAAATATGAGATGTTCTAATTTTGAAATTTAAAGTTAAAATCTAAACCGAATTTAGAAGAATGGGATGAATGAAGTGGCCAGCAATGGAAGATTGCCAGCACTAAATGATGAAAGAAGGATGACTCCGTCACATGGTAGTTGCTGAAATAAGCAGGTGTGACAGACAGACAGACAGACGAAGTCGCACCATAAGGGTTCCTTATTTACCATTTTGGTACGGAACCCTAATTAACATAATTTTATGTATAATTATGTTTTTTCTTGGAGGGGCTCGTAGCTAAATGACTGCGAGGTTAAGGTGCGCTTGTCACGATCAGTCCTTGGATGGGTAACCGTTCTTTACACATCTAGACGTTTCCGTGCCTTGGAGAGCACGTTAAACAGTCGGTCCGGGTTGTTATAATATCTTTGACAGTCGTTACGGGTAGTCAGGACTTCAGGAGCCCAAAAGTCTGACAACTGGTCTAATATTCCAATTCCGAATTCCGGGTATTATGTACCTAATAATTTATTTGTTGGATTGTGGAGGTCAGAGAGTCATTGGCTGTCACTCCACATAAAATAATGATATTCAGCCGCAACTAGTTACACTGGAAGCCGACCCCAATCTAGTTTGAACAAAAGGCTAGGCGTATGATGTTGATGTATATGTTTTCTTTTCCAACATTTAAAAAGCTCTGTCAATTTAGTTCGTTAAAATTGAATAAATAAAATATTGGACGTCATAGCGGCTATCAACAAATCGACGTCGATTTGTATTTAAATTCTGACCGCAATGGTTTGTCAGCAAATCTGAATTCTTTTCAGCTTGACGCAGTCGGTATAATATTATTCATGGACCAAACAAAAGGTTTTGTATATTGGCGATCGAGATAAAATATTGTTGGTCATACATCGGACGCCGTAAAAACCGCTGCTTGCATGCAAATGTTATTTATTTACTGAACTACACGCTGCACTGGCTTTTCTCGCTTTTTCAATGATATAAATATGTGAAACGTTTGCTAGTCGTGGCGCTCTCATAGTTATATTTTATTTATAAGAAAAGTTTCCGAATGTGACTTCCAATGCATGGCACCTCAGTTATAAGATAAATTGAGGAAATGTAATTAAATGTGTTGTAATAAAACTGTGTTAACATAGGCTTTTAAACTTGTTTGTGTTCAGCTAAGTGGACATTCAATTAGTAATACACGACAATCTCTTAGTATTGTGTTGAAGCGTTCAATTGAATACCAAAACTGAATTTCTTATTGCGCACTAAGCTTTGATGCCTTATGTTAGTAAAATCGATAGACGTTTGAGTGTCTGTGACGGCTTGCTGACTTCGAACACATTTCAATGTTACATTAACGGAAGATAGCAAAAAAATCAAAAGATATGTGTATATTTTTGCGATATTTTAAACATGTTAAAGCTGTGTTATGCTTATATAATGTTATTAAAAATATTCTCAAAAACAACTGACACAGGTGGACTTTGAACCCGTGACCTCTGCCTCACCGGGGCATCGCTCTAACCAACTGAGCTACAGTGCCTGAATTAGTTGAAATTGGAAACCTCTTTTTACGCCTCTTATGAGATATACCTAAATGTACTTTTCATACCGGAAAGCCATAACAGAGAGCTAAGAAACTACGCTACCAAAACCGGTCTCACAGTCAGTCCTCAATAAAATTTAACTATTCCCGGAACGGTTTCTATTAAGGCTTCCTCACCTATTAAGGTGGATAGTTACCATTATTTTAAACGACTTCACATCGTACAAAAATCTGCATTGGTATTCTTGTATACTTCTCTTGTTACGATCCAATTGTCGATAGTTCAGGAGCCATGGAACGGTGATATTATGTCAGAGTGGAGAATTCGTTGGTTATTACTCGTATTATTACCACGTTTTTATTAACTCGCTGTGTGTCTGTCTGTTTGTCTGTCTGTCTGTTCGGTACATTTTTTTTTCTTTCCATTAGTACCTAAATTAAATTCTGGATAAATTGTTGCATATTATTATCCAATAGTATTTGCTGATCAGTGAACTTCGTATACTATTACCTACTAGGTACTATTATTTTATAAGCATAGTTTACATACAATGTCATGTTTAAAAGCTTTTATAGAAAAAACTCGGTTTGAGTACAGCCTTGGCGTATGTGCATGAATATTATTTGAAGATGAAGAAAGCTCAAAGTCAGTGTCCATCCAATAAAAGCTTTTATACCGTTTAATCTGTTTAGCAGTTTCTGACTCTCAATCCATCATTTGACATAGACATACCTACAGTCAATTTAGAAAGAAACCTACTTAGTTCGAAATACATTCACAATCAATGAATCCGGGTTGAACAGAAATACCTTAGCTCCTAAACTACGAATGTTAGCTGTTTATACGGGTTTATTTCATTACTCGCAAGTGTAAATTCAGGTAGCAAAACAGTATAAACGAACTTCAAAGCGCTTTGAAGCCATCCGTCCAATGTGCTAAAAATGTTCTTCACTAACTTTAAAAGGGAAGAGCCAAAAACCATTTAAAAGTATCACGGAACGTAAAGGCTAAATTCAGTGCGACAGGGTCCCATGAGATTTCGGACAGTCTTATTTGTAATTTAGTCGTCTCCATTCCTAAGAAAACTGTGAATGTTGTTAAGAAACTCCAGTTCCTTATAAATCAAGAGATGGTTTGCGTTTAAAGTTGCGAGTACCAAGGTAATTTAACTTACTGGGGACATCGCAGATTTCACCGCTTCGCTGCCAGTTTTGATTTTTCAACACATCTGTTTATTTTCCTTTTGTTTTTGGAATGAGTTAAGTTTATTGCTTTTCTTCGCAATTTTCTTTGTTTACGAGCGAAATTCATGTTTTAGCACATTTCGTTTTGTTTCATTTAATTTTTACACCTCATCATCTGCTTAGCCTTTTCCCAAATTATATTGGGGTCGGCATCCAGTCTAACTAGTTTTTGTAATATCAATATTTTACGTGGAGCGACTGCCATCTGACCTCCACAACCCAATTAATGGGTAATACCGGTATTCGAATGTTAGACCAGCTGTCAGACTTTAGGGCTTTTGACTACCCGTAACGATTGTCAAAGATATTCCTATGACAACCGGGACCGACTGCTTAACGTGCTCTCCGAGGCACGGAGGGGTCTCGATGTGTAAAGAAGGGTCACCCATCCAAGGACTGACCGCGGCAAGCGCAGCTTAACCTCGCAGATCGATCGATCAGCGTGGCCGTCATTTAGCCACGAGCCCCTCATTTAATTTTTACACCTAGACACCATAATATATCCCTTTAGTCATCTCTTTTGTTGTTTCTTAGCTTAATTACGCGGAATCAGTGAACACATACCGTAAAGTAAACCTCAACATTTATTTACATAATAAATATGACATTGACATGATTCTGATCACCATAAATTACAGTAGAGTTTACCTTTTAATGTGAATTCTATTTTAATCTAGGAATTCATTCGTATTTAATGCTGCTAGAACATTATAATGTGTCAACATTGGCATACAATCGCCGTCAATAAATCAATGTATGTAATTGTATCTGAATACTATTGTCATCAAGACAATACAACTCCGATCAACAATATTATAGACATATAGTCATATACGGTACCTATTATTGAATATATTGAACAGAAAATATTATTTGCAGACTTTTTTATACTGGAGTTTTTATTGATGTTTTTGTAAGTCGTCATTTTTACAGCTTTATCTATAGAAAAACGGTGCGCTAAACACGTCAAAAAGCATTTTTAGGGTAGTGGAGCAAAACAACGAACCCATTAAAATTGTCTTGTAAGCGCCTGTCACAAAAACGTTGCCCCCAACTTTCTAACCAAGAATTTGACTAACGTAATGTTTCGCTTGACTTTATACCTACTAATGACATAGATTTTTTTTTCATTATTACTTGTAGGTATGGTCTGCAACTAAAGTTGGTTATCACTTTTTTTATATAACATCCAAATTGACATAAAACTATTTGAAACATTGTTTTTCAGCATTTCATATCATAATCACTAGTTTGTGTTATTCCAATCATCAGATAACTATTTCCAAGGAATAATTTTAAGATTTTGTCAGTTTTCCTACACAAAATTTGTCAAACGTCGATTTTATTTCTCGGCTAAAAATATCTGGCGATGAAAAATCAGCCTTAAATAACATGTGTTCCGAACTTTTTGAGTATTATTGTTGTGCAGTTATTATTTAAAAAACTGGTTATATAACAACAGACTTTCGTTGCTGTCTGTGAAATTTAATAAATTAACAAGGACGTGAACGAAAACACAGTATTAACTTATACATTTATTTTAACGTGCTGAAACATTTCTGAAAGGCGTATATTATTTTCAGTCTGAGATAAATTAACCAACACGTCCTTTACCAAAAACGAGCGCTGAATTAAAGAGAAAATGAGTTCGTTCTGAATTCAAGACAGTCGTTCCACTTAATTAATATAAAACCACGTAACTACACGTATATTTTACAGTAAATTAAACTAGCTGAAATTAAACAGCTATAAAATTTAATAACGGTTACATTGGCGCCTTTGAGATTGAAAACGTGATGCGAATCTATTTCAACTTTTATTTTGTTTCTTCATCATTTTGATTTTAGGTTCTTTTTCTTATACAAAATGTAGTAGTAGTATTTAAAGGGGTTGTTTGGAGTCATATACAGACCAACATTTGAAAGGCCAAAAAAAAAACCCACATTTTTTTTCAACTCTTCATACAATTGACATCAGTTTATCGGGCCTTGACCTTGTTAAAAAAAAATTGCCCGAATTTTTTATTTGATTTATCACATGTTGATCTAAATATGAGTCCAAACAACCTGGCCACGCACTGTTAGGATGATTTCATAGTCGCGCTGACCATCAGCGCGACTATGAAATCACGAGTATCACGAGCATCATTACGAGCCGCGCGGCCCGCGCGGCTCGTAAGCCACACGATCGTATGCGTTTCATACGCGTTTCACTATGAAACGGTACAAGATTCATCTATCTCGTGCCCCGCGGCGCTCACCATCCACGCTGGCGGCGCAAGCGCGACTGTGAAATCATCCTTACACGTTGTATATTAAGTCGATGTGCTTTTAAAGAGTTTATAAATTGCTGAGCGTGGAATCCTGGGTTTTACTCCCGGGTCAACAAAAATCTTATTAAGATTTTCGATTAGAAAATTCATAGTAGCAGTTTGGAGGAGTCTGGATTTGTACCCAATTAAAAGGCAATAGGCTCGCCTCCTATTAGGTACATATGACCTACAATATAAGTAGCATAACTGGCGTTTGGGTGATAGGTAAGTATATGCACCTTTGCCTATACTTTCTGGGAAAACAGGCGTGATGATCAGTTATTTAATAACTGGGATATCCAATCTTTCTTCTGCATTATGTGTTAATCATAAGGCAATTCATTGCTAATAATGTCTTTGGGAGGCACATGTTTATTAGTGGAATTCGTACATTTAGTTCTAAGTGCATCGCACCTCTTTACCAGGAAACACAGTTGTTTTTTATAAAATAGATATTGCAAATACTTACGTTCGACCTTACGATAAGATCGTCATTACCGCTTTTAAACATACAATAACAATAGAATCGATATTATCTTTAGCCACGATTTACTGGCAGGTGTATTATAATAATGTTTAGATTATCGTTCGGATCGGAATCGCTTCTTGACGTTAATACGTCAAGGAGCGGGTTCGCGATTCCATCGTAAGACCATCCACCATCCATTCATCAACCTAGATGTCAGTACTTGTCTACAGATTTGTCGATGGCGCCATGGACTACAACGGTAATGTACCTGCAGGATGCATAAAGGCCTCAGCACACCAAATACGGGTGCAGTCGCACACGCTCTGAATCTGCAGTGCATTCTGTGTAGGGTTGCCAAAATTTTGAACAATTCGGTGTGTTGTCTCCATAGAGGTTGTCTCACATAAAGTTTCACACATTACGAATTCTTCTACCCGGTGCCGCGGTGATCGCACGGACTGCATCCATTTTTGGTGTTCCGCAGATACATTAGTAGAATGGGCATCTTAGGTTACTCTACGCTTACGGCCAAAAATTTACGATTCATTATTAGGTAGGTATCAGTCTTTCGTTGAGGGTATTCCAGTTAAGTGCCCCTTATAGGTTTCAAGTTCGTTGTGGTTTTTCAAGTGTCTCTCTATTAGCCAAAACATGAGTCATACGGCTCATCATAAGTCTTAATGATGTAAACTCCCTTTTGTATGGTATGAATTAGGTATTTTTGAGTTGTAACTTGAGTTTTAGTTGAGCATTCATTGGTAAGGTACGTTTATTTAAGGTTCTGGTCGTTCTGGTACTGGTGAGGTAACCATTTATTTAGGCGTCTGTGCGTGTGTTAAAGTAAGATGAGGTAATAACAGTAGGTAACAAAAAACTGTTAAAAAATGTTTAATTCGTCTATTATGTTTTTTCTAAAATAAAATCCAAACATTTTCCTACTGCAAATGTAATATTAACAAAATCCCTGTAGACGTGTGAAAACAATTTAAAAAAATGTTTAGACAATTTTCCTGTATGGGTACCTACACAGAATTTTCTCAGCTATATTATTAGTTGTTGTCCCAAGAGCAAACTTTTACGGTTTCGTTCAAAATTGGTTGGAATACGTGGAGAAATATTTACCAAATTGGAAAGAAAATTACTAAAAGAGAAAAAGTTCGATAGCCCAGTGTTACTTCCCTAGAGGATTGTAAATAGGCTTCAGATAAAGACTGTATCAGTGTATCTTAGTATGGCGATGATGACTAAGAGCCAAGTTCACTAACAAGTTAACAGTCCGAAAAATTGAAAACTGCTATTGAACATGACTTTGGCCTTTAGAAAAGTCTTGTTAAACGGCCGTTTTCAATTTAATTGGCTGTAATCTTGTCGGGGAACTTGACCTTGAGACTGATAGGTAGGTACCTAAATGACTTAATCGATAAACAATTTTTTAAATAAAATTTTACATTATTAATTATATTAGGCAAGCGACTCAGGAGCTTTACTCCAACAACGGTAATTTACTAATAAGTATATTAAAATTTATGTTTTATATATTGTTTGAGTTAATTTAAATATTTATTATTTAAATAAGCAAATAAATTTGCTGCTTCATTAAGTTTTACTTACAACTGGGAAGAGGTATAAGATATCTTCATTTAAAATTAATTTATGTATGATCTCTTGTACGTACCTGCCGAATAAATGTTCAATAAATTAAAGATAGCTACCTACCAATCTAATCTCCCTTTCAGATGTCCTTGAGATTCGCTAATTAGAATGTTTATTATTTAATAGTAGGTATGTTGCCACTGACATTGTTCTCGAGGTTACAGCCCATTGTTTCGGCGACTGAGTGTGTTCACCAAAGATGGACCGACGAGATGTTATACCGACTGCCATGAATTACAAGATAACGATGTTACAGATTGGATCAGAATTGCGCAATAGATTTTATGGTTCCCCATTATTTGATGGAGATAGAAGATATTGTTGCACCCATAACAAGATGCATTGTATCACATTTTAGTTTATGGTACGGTATTTTACGGTACGGTACTGTTACAAGGACACGTCCTTGAGACTTTTTAAAAAAAACACTTTTTGACTAAAAATAATATAATTGAATTAGGTCCACAAATACACAGATTTAGCGGAAATTAGGAAATAGAATAATAACTTGAAACAGAGGAACTTGGAAAAACCGGCAGATATAGTAATGTGTCGCGGGCACGGAGGTTCACGAGCGACTGCCCGAGCGCCGGGTGGTAACTTAAAATTGCTGATCAAGCAATTATCAAAAATGCTTACTTAATATGAAATTTGGAGGTGTTAGGAGATTTCCTAACATTAGGAATCTGTAACAGCCCCCCGGATAAGAGTAAACTATACCTATGAGGTGTAGTTTACGGGAGCCAGTAAGTCTTATCAGCAAGTTCAAGCTAACCGACGCGAAGGGCAGGAGGTGATATGATATTAGGTAACTCAATTGATTCGGGGTCACGGTTATCAATATCGGTACTATTTATTTTAGGCCGAAATATTTTCCTATATATGCCAGCTTTATACAATCGGTAAATAACATAACACATAATAGTAAATACAGCGAAAATAATTAAAGTACTGTAATACGTCTGATATAGAACAATATGAGGTTTTTCGATTATCTTATCTAAATCTTTTAACATTTCTGGGTTCTCATAAGCTATTACATCTAAATCTACATTTTTAAGATTAACTACAGGTAAGCTAGATACAACATTATTAAATGCTAAGGTATTACAACAAGAATCATTTATGATGTTAAAATTAGAGATGACAGTTTTTAATTGAATTTGGTAATTATCGTGGGATATTAGGCGGGTATTTTTACAATAGGCAATACATCCAGCAGGCAAGTACAATATTCCATTTCCACTTAATTCTATTTCATTAGATCGGGAGTTATTACATTCTATATTTATCTTAGTTTTCTCTGACATCACATAGAGCCATTTACTATTACGTAGTTGTTGCCAAATACTAATGTGACCGTGAATAAATTTGGTATCGCACATCGAGGGAATCGAGGTAAGTACTTTACTAATTATTTCAGTTTCACAGGAGGGCATTGCTGACGAAGAATATGTTATCGGAGTCGCACAGAGGTAATGATTATTATTTATTAATTTGCATGAGCCTAATGTATTTAATTTGCAGTATATTAATCTATCTCTGCTAATGCCAATGTATTTCGAGGTTGGGATGATGGTTGAGTAAGATATCGGATTACTGGTATCGTGTGGAACAGGGCAAGGTAAGTTGTGATATAGATCTAAGTATAAAGGGTTTACAAGCGGAATCTTAACTACAAAAACTATCTTATCTTTATTGAAATAATTAGATATTTCCGATATATTTAAAATTATATGTATGTTGTCTAAACTTAGAAGAACTGGTAATTGCACAGAATTAGGTAGGAATCTGTGGTTATTCACTAATTCTGTGTAAAGTTCTATCGGCGTTAGGATAGTAGGATACAAGACATTAGATTTGCTAAAAGCAATGGAATTAATTATATCTTCAACTTTAAAAGATAAGGCTAGAAGACTATTTTCTATCATAGACGTTAATTCTAACATACGGGACCTTAAGGTTAATTCTTTTGAAACATAAGTAAGATTTAAAATATCTTCGGATAATGCATTGATTGCATTCTTTAAATGCATTTCATTTATCTTTATATTGTGGAGAGTTTTATTGAAAGATTTAAGCGTAGAGGTAGTAACTAATATATTTTCTTTAATAAAGAGGGCTAATTTCTTTTGATCCAATTCTACTTCATTAATAGCATTATCATATCGGATGGCATCATCTTCATCCATAGTACCGAATAGTTTCTTAGACAAAGTACCGACAAACCCTAACAGGGCAGACCTTTTAGATTGATGTGATGTAAGGTGGAAAATAGCCTCGTTATCATGGGTAATATCATTATATCGAGTAAATAGAGGTTGAAAGATATTATCGCATTCTAAATAATCGAATACTTTGCTGTTCTGACACGTTATTATAGAATTGTTGAGGACACGTTGAAGGTTATGAATATGGGGTTTAATATAAGATACGTCATAAGGAATAACTATACTAAGATAACTATCAACTAGACTTAATGATCCTAGGGGATCGAAGTACATGCCAGGACTACTTGTCAAAGGTTCGACGAACTTCTGACCCAGCACGAGGTTACTGTAATAAAATAGTAGTGGCGTTACTTATATCTATGAATTAAGGAACTAAGCTAATCGTAAGAGTTAAAGATAATAACTAATAACTATGTTTCTGACCTTGAAGCTAGTTTAACTTCGTCATAGTGATGCGTCACGTGACGCCTGTTAATCAGCAACGTCAGTGTATTCATGCCATTGATTTTCACGACTTTGTAGGGCCCTTTCCAAATAGACGATAGGGCTTTGCGAAGGCGGACATGATTTTTCAGGTACACGTAATCTCCAACTTTGTATTGAACGCGACGCGTGTGAGTGTCGTAGTATTGTTTAGACCTTTCTTTGGACGCTTGAATATTTTCAATAGCTTTATCTCGTGAAAGCTTCAGGCGATGATGTAGAGACTTAAGGTATTCGGGGTATGTAAGGTCTGGCTGTAGTTCATAGACAGAGTCAGGAATGAAAGATTTGTGACCGAAAAGAAGTTCGTAGGGCGTAAAGTTAGTAGTAGAGTGCACGGAGCTGTTATAGGCTAGCATAGCGGTGTAAACATATTTATGCCAGTCGGAATGATTATCGTTTACGTATGACTTAAGATATTCTTTAAGAGTGGAGTGGCTACGTTCAAGAGCACCTTGAGTTTGGGGATGGTATGGAGATGACCAAAGTTGTTTTATTTTAAGAAAATCGCAGGTTCTTTTGAACAATTCTGCGGTAAAATTTGTGCCTTGATCAGTAAGAATAGTTTTGGGAATGCCAAAAATGGAAATGAAATGAACGAGACATTCACATGTCTCTTCTGCAGTTGCATTGGAAACAGGGTAGGCAAGAGAAAATTTGGTAAGGTCATCTTGTAATGTTACTATGAATTTAAGTTTTGTTAAACCTGCTTCTGGAAGAGGGCCTACGAGATCTAGGCTCAAACGTTCAAATGGTTTGGTAGATGTAGTTGTGATTTGCATCGGAGATTTGTTAATTTTCCTCAAGGCTTTATTGCTTTGACACTGAGAGCAGTTCTTTACATATGTTTCGATATCAGACCTCATATGTTTCCAAAAATATCTTTCTTTTATTCGGTTAAACATGCGTGTTGACCCTAAGTGTCCAGCAATAGGGATATCGTGATTTTCGCGAAGTATTTTAGGAATTTCTGAGGGCACAGGGAATATGATAGAATTGTGATAAATATGAATAGGAAGTTGCGAGTTATTAAAAATATAGCAAAACATATTGTATATTTTAATCCATATATGTTTATCGAATGGATTACTAAAATCAGTGATAGCTAAACTAGTATTTGGATCGCTAGAGTGCGGCATTACTTCGGACTTAAGATTTAAAAGACTTTTAAAGATATCTTCATAAGAACAAGTATGGAAATGGTAAACTTTGGTAAATAGGAAATAGATTTTCTTTCCTTTATGATCAAATGAAATGGTAGAATACAGTGTTCTTTCTTTTGCGAGGAGTTCTTTGGACTCTTCGAACTCGTTTAGGAGTTCCTCTACATGTGGATTGGAATCATCAAGATCTATTGAAGTAGGTATTACGATATGTTTACAGTCACTTTTAGTTATACTTTCATTATGTTCTAAGATAACGGCATTGCTATTGAATTCTTTGCCAGACATTATTTTTAGGAATTTACTGTAGCTATTATTAGAAGTAGAAGGATTAAGATCAGGGTCTGACCCCGATGAAGAAGGGTTATAAACCTCAGGTGGTATATCGTCGTTATCTAGAAGGTCCACAGAAGGTATGTCATTGCTAGATGGTAGGCAGATGTCGAGGTCTTCAAGAGTTAAAGGACTAAATGGTGATGCTGGATTGTCATTATTTCCATTTGAAGTAGAAGGAACAGGATCAGGACTGGGCTGTTGGACTGGATTGACAGGGAACCGGGATAAAGCATCAGCGTTGCAATTTATTTTTCCTTTTTTGTGCTCGATTTGGTAATCAAATTCTTCTAATTTTAACCGCCATCTAACTAAACGCGAGCCAGGGTCCTTACAATTGAACAACCACTTTAAAGGTCTGTGATCAGTTATAATTTTGAAACAGTGACCATAAAGATAAGGTCTAAATACTTTAGTCCCAAATACTATTGCAAGACATTCTTTTTCTGTAGTCGAATAGTTAGATTCGGCTTTATTAAGTGTCCTGGACGCGTAGGATATTGGGTGATCTTTACCTATCTCTCCTTGAGAAAGAATAGCGGATATAGCGTAGTTAGATGCGTCACAGGTTAAGACAAAAGGTTTGGAGAAGTCTGGGTATATTAGAACAGGTGCTGTAATGAGTTTGTTTTTTAAATCTTCGAATGCGAGTTGTTGTTCGTTGGACCATATAAAAGGAGTGTCTTTCTTTAACAATGTTGTAAGTGGCTTAGCTATCTTAGAGAATTCAGGGATGAAGCGCCTGTAATAAGAAACAAGACCTAGGAAGGATTTCGTATCCTTGGGGCTCTTAGGCACCGGAAATTGGGAGACCGCTTTGACCTTTTCAGGGTTAGGCTTAACACCTTTCTCGCTAATAATGTGTCCAAGATAGCCCACCTCTTTTCGGAGAAATTCGCATTTGTCGGGTTGAAGTTTGAGAGTGTGTTTACGAAGTCTTTCGAAGATTTTGGTAAGATTTTCGATATGAGAATGGAGATCGTGGGAGTAGATAACGATATCATCTAGGTACACATAACAGTGTAGACCTTGAAGGCCGGCGAGGGCAGTGTTCATTAGGCGTTGGAATGTGGCTGGGGCATTTTTAAGCCCAAAAGGCATTCTCTTGAATTCAAAATGTCCTTGGGGGACAGTAAAACCGGTTTTAGGAATGTCTGACGGTGAAATAGCAATTTGATGGAAACCTGAACAAAGGTCGAGAGTAGAGAAGTATTTACTCTTACCCAATTGGTCTAGGATCTCATTTATTTGAGGAATGGGGTAACTTTCTCCAATAGTGATATCATTCAATTTCCTGTAGTCTATGACTACACGCCACTTCTTTTGACCGGAAGAGTCTATCTTTTTAGGGACGACCCAAATGGGCGAAGACCAGGGAGAGAGAGAAGGTTGAATAATATCTTGGTCTAGCATTTTCTCGATTTGAGAAGCTACCTCCTTTTTGTGTATTTCGGGAAATCGATAAGATTTAGTATTAATTGGTTCGGATGGAAGAGTCTTTATTTCATGTTGCAAGAGATCGGTGGTTGTCAGTTTGTCATTTGGTAATTGAAATATGTCGGAGAATTTGGAACAGAGGTCATGAAGGTTTGATTTTTCTTCATTATTAAGGTGATCTACCCTTAGCATTTTCAGGACTTCATTTCTACGATCTGAAGCAGTTTGTTTATTGCAGTTGTTATAAGGAAGAAGTTGAGAAGCATGGATATCGAAAGGTTCAATTTTTAATTTAATATTAGAATTAATCGTGATAGGTTTTTCAGAAGTGTTAATTACGGATATGTTGACTCTATTATTGTCCTTCACATTAACGATACAGTTTGCCACTAAGAGAGATTCTGAAATATGTTGATCTATAATAAGGCCCACTTTATATTCTGGGTTAGAAACTGTACATTCTATAATAGTTTCAGAACGTGGAAGGATTTGGTAAACAGGTTCGTTGTATTTTAGTTTAAGAATAATGTGACGAATTCGTAAAGTGTCTGAATTGTAATTGATAACTCCATCTAAATCATTTAAAAGATCGTTTCCTATTATACCGTCATATTGTAAGTAGATATCGTCGACTACGTGAAAATTATATGAGACGTCAGATTCTGGGTTATTGGTATTAGATAGTATTTTTAGGCTAAAACAGCCCAAAGTAGTAGTCATATTATTGCCGGTATTAATACCTTTTAATTGAAAAGTCTGGTTTTGTAAAACGGGTTTGTACTTTAATGCTTCTTTCTTTATTAAGCTTACGCAGGAACCAGTGTCTACCAGGAAGGACAGAGGGTGATCGTTTACGGGAGTTTTGAGAATAACGTGAGGTAAGTATCTATGAGTGGAGTTAGGAGTAATTTCATAGATTTCTTTGTTTCCAGATGCAGTGATTTTGGAAGGCACAGCGGCTTTGGAGTTAGTATGTGAAGATCTAGCAGGGATAGAAGATACGGAGGATGCAGCGGATGTAGCAGATACAGCGGATACGGCGGGCACTGCGGATACAGTGGAAACAGCGGATACGACGGGCACTGTGGATACATTGGATACAGTGGATACAGCGGATACAGTGGATACAGCGGATACAGTGGATACAGCGGATACAGCGGGCACTGCGGATACAGTGGAAACAGCGGATACAGCGGATACAGCGGATACAGTGGAAACAGCGGATTTTAGACTGGTGTCGTGAATATTGAACTTTACTGAGCGTAGATTTGTGGGTCTCACGTGACACCGCCGTGAGCCCCTTACTCGTTTAAACATTCTTGGTTTACGTCACCATTTTCAGGGACATAAGGCTCATTATCGATTAAATGAACGCGGTTTTGATTTTGGTTAGGGTAACGGAATGAGCCTGGAGCAGTGTTTTGAAGCGCCGAATTTTGTTGAGCTCTCACACGATTATTGTACTCTCGCTTTCTGCACTCTTCTATCACGTGTCCTACGTTCTTACAGTATCTACAAACTTTAACCGACTGACCTTGATTTTCGACGCTATTAATATTTGCAGGTTTGAAATAGAAAGAATCAGAGTTTCGAGGCTGACGCTGTGGTTGATTGGAGTTTGCGTTAGGTGCATTTCTTTTGTACATTAGTTTTTGGATTTTTTCCTCTGATAAGGCGAATCCTATTGCTTCGTTAAGAGTTTTAGGAGACTTACAGCGAACTATGTTTGATATGCGCGGAGTTAACCCTATCAGAAAGTGGTGAAGGGCCAGGTCTTCCATAGCTGCGGTACGACCTGGGGCTTCCTTGGCTTTGGTTAAGACTATTTCAGTGAGTAAATGTGAGAGTATTGTCTCGATTTTGAATCCAAATTGACTCACGGTCTCGTTGGGTGCTTGCTTACTCTCCTGTAGTTCTGCTAATAAATGAGAGTAATGTTTGGATTCACAAAATTGCGTTTTAAGGAACTCCCTTAACTGATTCCAGTTGGTAAAGGCTCTAATTGAGCAGGCTGTCTCTGCCTTACCCTTGAGCTGGCTTAATATGTATTTAAATAAAATAGTCTGTTGCTCAGGAGCTGCAAGCTCATAAGCATTGGTACAATTGGTTATGAATGAATTAATTGTTTGTCTGTCGCCATCATATGGCTTGATAAATTTGAACAAAGTGTTTAATTCTACGGAAATATCTTTATCTGATTTAATAGACATTATGGATTACAATAGAAACTAGATCTGAAATAGGAACAAAGAAAATATTACAATTAAATTAATATGATATAGTAGAGTTCGTCCCTGCACGATTTGAGTCTGGAGAATATAAATGTTTACACTGGAGACACGGCGTTAGCGACAGATAAGCTCGCTTCTTGGGAGCGTTATCTTTTATGAAGAATTGTTTGTGAGCACTGAGTTGTTTAGTACTCGTGGGAATAGAACTTTATATTTGAACTTGTACTTTAGCACAACACTAATTTAGCATTTAACACTAATTTAATTTAATTTTGGAAATCCCTTGTGCTGCCACCAATGTTACAAGGACACGTCCTTGAGACTTTTTAAAAAAAACACTTTTTGACTAAAAATAATATAATTGAATTAGGTCCACAAGTACACAGATTTAGCGGAAATTAGGAAATAGAATAATAACTTGAAACAGAGGAACTTGGAAAAACCGGCAGATATAGTAATGTGTCGCGGGCACGGAGGTTCACGAGCGACTGCCCGAGCGCCGGGTGGTAACTTAAAATTGCTGATCAAGCAATTATCAAAAATGCTTACTTAATATGAAATTTGGAGGTGTTAGGAGATTTCCTAACATTAGGAATCTGTAACAGTACGGTATTGTTAATTTAATTGTTAGTAATAGGCCGACCTCTAAAATTTAGTAACTACCTAAAACCTTTAAATACAATGCTGGACATGTCTCTTAGAAAAAAATGTGTACTTAACCTAAATTGAATAATCATTCTATTTCGTCCAATGGTAGGCATTTCAAATAACTAAAAATGAATTTATATGGGCCATTAGAGCATGTTAAAAATTGAATAATGCTCAATAAATTCCATTGCAACAAAACAATACCTCACAGTACTAGACAAAGAGATAATTAGGTGACATGTGCTTGGAAACGAACGGAATAAGCTCGCTCCATTACCGAAGACGAAGACGTAACAAAGCATGTTTTTAAGGAACTTTCAATCTTTTCGGCTTTTATAGGTCCTATCGGTACGAAGACATTCTTTATGACAATATTATTGGATTCCACCACCCTTGCGAAGGGACTTTGTTCCAAGAAACATCCAATTTTAACCGCCACTGCTTTCGCGAAATATTTTATTTATTGTTCTGCATCATCCTTTATAGAGAAGAGAAGGATATTTTCAGCGAAATAAGGACAAGATGCCCGATTTTTGGTAGAAATATTTTAAGTAATGCTATAATGTTTCAGGAAAATGGCTTTGAAAATCGTTTCAAGTTGTATTTGTGCGGAGTATAGGATGGTATGGGGTAGGCGTAGGTACCGCTAGCAAGCGCTTACTCTGCTATTTTATTTATTTAATACCTTTGTTCTGTCCTCTTTAGAGTTATTGAAAACTCCTTTACAAAAACGATTACGAGTTTTCGGAAATTATTAGGTTGTTGACAGTTGCTCATGTATTAAACTTTTGGACTTAAAAGTAGCTGAGCGTTGCTTCTATAAAATGACTTTCGACATTCATGCAAATACTCGTATTTAAATAAAAATGAAAAAACTTTTGGTGAGACTTTCTCAAAAGTTGTTGATATTTTTTGAGGACGTTTAATAATTTTCTGGTAAAGCTGGACTTTATTAGCTGACACCTACGTTATTCTACTACGTTTATTTTCAAGACAGTTTTAGGGATTCTCGGTGCGTTTGTCTTTTGACTTCTGAAACATTATTTTAGTCATTCTTTTATTATTTATGATGTGGATTCAACCCATAACTATTAAACAGGAGAAATAAGAGTTTTTGTAGTACATTCTGCGTCTTGAGCAAATAATTGAATTGTCAATTGCATAAAGCACTACGCTTGAGGAAACAGGGAACTTCTATCGCCCGATTCCTAGTGAACTGGCGTCAAAGATAAACTCATTCAGGTGAATATACCCCAGTCTATAGGGGTGCACGTATGTATGTAAATGTAGGAGCATAAATTAGCCAGGAAATAATACCAACTGTGAAATACTGTGGCCGGCCAAAGTGTTTGCGACGGTTACGGAGCACAGATGTGGTTTTTGAATTTACATTATTGAAGTACCTACCTATATGGAAACTATAGTGAATTTTATATTTGTAGTATGTAGCTATCCTTTGTAGTAGACTATATTAATTGCAACCTAAAGATTTCGGACCAGTTTTTATAATGCTTATGTGTAAGTATAAAACTAGGTGGATAAATTTATAGGTATCTAAACAAGATATCTCTAATGTCAATGCTCGTAAAGGAGCAATGTTAGTAGAAAACTCTTCTACGCCGTTATAAAGTAATAGTATTTTTAAAAGAACTCGCATTAATTTCGGTAAAAAAACAGTGTAAAAATGTTAAACAAATTAATTGGGGCAGGTATCGCTTCGTAAGGTGTTCAACCCTGCTTGCAACTTTGCCTGTGCCATTAAAGTTTACGCCAGCGATAGCGCGCTGCCAACCTTTTTAGTTTTTACCTTATTTTCAATGCAAAGTCGAGCCTCTGTTCGCTGCCAAGTAGGCGCTTTGGTCAACACAACTCAGCTAAATTGAACAAACAAATTGTAGATAGCGGTGAACATTGTGTGATCTTTGCTGGGAAGAAACGAGTTAGATATTTAGGTACAGTTTATTTTTCGGGTTACTGAAAGGTAAGGTCGCTAATTCCAAATAGGTTGAATTAGATGAATTATTTCGGTCAATGAAATAGACCAATTTAAAGACCTTACACTCATTGTAAGGAATCATCTTCTAGCACCAGGAGCCAGGCATAGTAAAAGCACAGTCTAGCTGTTATATTCTCCTTACAGTCGTTCAACGCGAGGGCTTTCGCAGGTCAATCGTGCAGGTGGGCTTATATCCTCAACTGCCATACATACATGCAGTCCAGGACCTTGACACTCAGTAATTCAAACAGGTATACTTAAGTATCGGCAGGGATCTTGATCACAGATCGCGTATGTACATTTTTGGCCCAATAGACAATAGACAGTTAACAATACGTAATAGAGAATAGTCCAATAGACGACGAGCATCGACTGACGAACCAATTGCGTGTAGCCTACTTCATTCCGCCAAAGAGACCGAAAAACCAGGTAATGCGCAGGCAGGTGACGTTTGTGATCATATTTCACGCCGCGACCTATAGGTACCTATGTCATAAAGGGCACTGGCAGACGCCCATAGAACGCTGGGCCTCAGATTGTGTAAGTCGGTACAGATATGAAATTAGTTTGGTGTGATCGAGTATTTCAAGAGTATTTAAATTCATTTTTTATTTGTTTTTGTACGTAATTGGGTTAAAGAGAAATATTCTTATTTCTGACAGTGAGGTTAAGTATGGTGTGAATGATCCAGTGAAGTACAGCCCGACTAATGAGTTCTCAATTCAAAGGTTTTAGTTGCTGTCACCATGATATTCTGTGGAAGCACGCGCCAGCCAGCATGCACCCGTTTTTGTTTTAGTGGTTTTTTCAAAATGTCAATGGCATAATCATTTTATTTCTTATTTATTTCGATTTTTGATTCCAATTCTTAATCTCTAAGATAAATTAGGCAAAGAACAATTAAAATATATTTTTATTTTTGGTTAAGCTTTTATTACTGTACCATATCAAGCCTAAAACTGCCGACGTCCTTTTGTCATTTCTTAAGTTCTGTCAAATGTATAGGCGATGTACCACTGTAAGGACTGTACACTATGGTGTAAGTATTTAGATAAAGGAAAATTAATATTAATGGAACTTTATGATAAATCATATGAATCACTTACACACCAGACCAATAACGCAAGTGTTAATAACATTCAGATTTATAACGCTGTAATTTTATTGAGTTTTATGATGGCAACTCTTTAACAAATCATTTTTATTGATATTAATTATTGTAGCAATAAATTGATCGAGGAATTAATTATAACCTCAGATCATAGAAACAAGGGAGATGTGCCAAGGCGTTATTGAGCTTGATGCTTTAATTTGCCCACATTGGGCGTAGTACCTACAAAAGTACACGCTGGCGACGAACCGAACACGATCGTTGAATACAGTGTTTTAGTTTAGTGCTAGTGTTGAGTGACGATAGATTGAGGGTGTGCGGAATTTTTAATGTGTGGGAGATCTTTATATTCACGAGGGGCGCTTGTAATTGTCTTGAAAAATGTACTAAAAGTGGCGACAGTTGTTCCCGTACTAAGTTGCTATGATGGCATATCTCCTTGTTTCTATGATCTGAGATTATAACGCATCAGTAAGTTTATACATCGTGTTGTCTGACACACAGGTCTTTGTTTGCGGCGGCAATCAGGCGACATGAAGCTGTTTTGAAGCATCCTCTTGATAAATTTATCGAGTGGCTGAGCAGTATAGCACGCACCAGTGTGTTTATAACCCATTTTGCAATTAATAGCTCGCCTGTCAAGCGTGGATTTTGAAGAATAAATAGGGTTGATTTTAAATATTAATTTATGCAAACAAGCCAATGACATGTAGGTAGCAGTATTTGCAGGGTTTTCTAATGGTGACAAGAATCAAAAAGCCGAACGGGATGGGATAGTCATAGATAGATATGCTGCGTGAAGTTGGATTGTTGGATGCAATTTTAAGTACTGGCCGATGTACGGTTCATGCGTAGCTTTGATGTGTTGGAGTTGGAGGTAACAAGTAACAAGCTAAGCGATTGAGATTACACGGGCGATGTGACCAAAATGTTGAACCACATTTACTTTTGCTTATTAATATTTGATATTAAGTACTCGTAATAGTTAGAACTTGCCAAATCGTCAACTTAACTGTATAGGTACTTTACCTGCTGTATTAATTAACCTATAAACAAGTCATCATCGTATCGAAAGTAGGTAAAGTCAGCAGAAGCCTGCGGTATTAATAAACTTTGTTGAAATGTTAAGTATATTATTTTGTCAGTTTTATTAAAAAAATAAGCTCAATTCTATTATGTCTAGGTTTTATGTAGGAAAAAATGTGTTTTAATAATTACATAATACGGTACCGGACTATTTTTTTTTTATTGTGAATCTGTAAACTATTTGAAAAAAGATAATTATCACCAAAAAACCGATGAAACATCTAAAAAATTGGCAAAGTTACAAGCGTTTTAAAATGATTTGCTAGACACGGACAGCACGCATGATAAGTGACGTAACACCACCTATGTCCGCTTCGCGTGACAAAGACGGAGCGATACTCCCTCCAAAAACTTTAAAAGCGTCTATGTTTTCCATTTGGTGATATATATTTTTTTTTACTTTTTTGTTATTCCTATTTCTTCTTTAGAATAAAATAATTTATTTGTACTTTTTTAATAGTAGTCCACTACCTACCGTACTACTTTTAGTACATAATAATGAGGTTATTTTCAATAACGGTACTGAAACCTTTTAAAATGTTCACTGGGACAAAGTAGGTATTACACAAACCGTTCCGTAAATATTTAATTTTATTAAAACAAGGTATCAATAAAAAAAAAAACACAAAGCAGGTTATGGAAAAGAACTCATTAGTATAGTATTAGTACCTAACTTAAAGTATCTTTTTTTATCTGAAAGTTAGTACTGTCGCCATTTGTTGGCAGTCGTCAAAATTAAAGTTGTTTTTAAACTTCGCAACAGTCATTGAATTTCGACGTTTGCTTTTATCTATTTTGTTTGTACTTTTTAGGGTTCCGTACCAAAATGGTAAAAAAGGAACCCTTATGGTGCGACTTCGTCTGTCTGTCTGTCTGTCTGTCTGTCTGTCTGTCTGTCTGTCTGTCTGTCTGTCTGTCTGTCTGTCTGTCTGTCTGTCACACCTGCTTATTTCAGCAACTACTTATGCTATCGGCTTGAAATTTGGAACAGTTATAAAGAATGCTTGTTCAACTTTATTGCAAATGAAAAATATCCAAAAATATTTTTATTTTCATTGCAAAGGGGGCCGGAGTGGGGGTCCAAAATTTTAAAGTGGAGTTAATAGGTCAAGTGACATATCATATGAAAGGGCTTGATCTGCACATTTCAAAATATATTTTTATTTTATTTTATGTCTCACAGTTTTCGACATATGATGAAAAATGTCCAAAAAAATACCATTCCCCCCCCCTTATCTCCGAAGTTTACGGGGCGAAAAATCTGAAATAATTAGAGTTGATAGGAATTGACCCAAATATGGCACCAAAAATAAAACGATGTTCCTAACTAGTACAGATTTTTCAAAATCATCAAAATTCCTTCACAAACAAACTTAGTTATGCGGTCCGGATTTTTTCACTTTATACGTCCAAAAATGATACGGAACCCTCGGTGCGCGAGTACGACTCGCACTTGGCTGGTTTTTTTTTTTCAGCGTTATCGGTATTGTTCGCAAAGTAGGAGCAATATAAAATGGCGACCATCCCATGAAACATTCATGAGTCGCATTCGCTTTTGTCGAAATATTCAAATCTATAGATTTTTTGACTTGTTACGCCTTTCCTCGTGAATACATAAAGTCAGTTTGGCGAATAAAGTTATTCCTTCGTTGATGTTTTTATTTCTAATTTTAACACATAAGTACTTACCTAGCCTACTTAGGTAGGTACCTACCTAATTATTCTATGAGTATAAACATATCGATTATGTGTTATGCTATGTATCCCTGAAATGGAATGAACTATCGAGAGTCCCCGCCCACCCCCTTGTAAGAAAAATAAGACATGGTCGCCCCTCTCGCTCCCTAAACCGCCGGCGCCTTATCTAAACTTCATTTTTGTACTTTTGTATTGACGTAGCGAATTTTTATTAAAGAATACTAGCTGTGCCCGCGACTCCGTCCGCGTGGAAGTCGGAAAATAACATAAAACGGTGCGGTGGCGCACTGAAAATCACGGTGCCGGCGCCGCAACGTGGTGATGTGACGAAGCCCTAATACATGTTACTATTTCTTGATTTGAAATCAATCACTTGTGTATAAACCATCACTCCTAAGGATAAGAGAGATTTTAATGAAAAATGCAGTGATAGCCTTGTGGTATAACCATGCGCCTCCCACGGCGAAGATGCGAGTTCGATCCCGGGGCACGCACCGCTGACGTTTCGAAGTCATGTGCGTATTAGAATTAACTATCACTTGCTTTAAAAAACATCGTGAGGAAGCCTGCATGCCTGAAAGTTCTGCATAAAGTTCTTGAAGGTGTGTGAAGTCTGCCAACCCGCACTTGGCCAGTGTGTTGGACTATGGTCTATCCCCTCTCATTCTGAGCGGAGGCCCGTGCCCAGTGCCCAGCAGTGGGACAGTTTTTAAACAGCGCTGATACTTTGATTATTTTTAAATAAAGCCCATGATATTATTATTGTAATTACATTGACATAAATATGAAGTTTGATTGATTGCATTTATTAGATTAATGACAGGTCTCTGCTGACAAACAACGACACAATATACTCTTTAGTGCCACTGACCAAGTAATGCCGAGTCCACATAATAATATGCATTATTTTTTCCGATCGGACAAAAACCGACTCGAGATGGAACGGACCGTATCGCGTATGTTATCGAACCGTGTATCAAGACCGCCGCGTGTCATGATTACGTATCACCACTCGCATGGTACGCGTCGGCGATACAGATACGGTGATTGGATTGAACAAATACATTATGTGGACCCGGCATAATACATGTTAGCAAAGTTACTCCTGACTGATATATTTTTTGTAATAACTTTTGATAGAATGGACCGATTTTAATGAAATAAAGACTAAATGTTACCTCAAGATACTGCCTACTTCCTCATAATCAATTCAGTAGTATTGATTTAATGCGTGTTCAAACACACAGACAAACAGACAGACAAACCGACAGACAAACAGACAGACAAACAGACAGACATTAATTCTAAAAATGATAGAAATTTACTTTATTACTTATTTTTAGTCCCCCATATTATTTTTATGCAACTATATGCAATGTACAGACACGTGGAATTTACATTCTTATTATAAGTATAGATGAGCGAGAATGAATGTAATTGATTGCCGGGTTTTTATATCCAGGAAACATTTAAACTGTCTTATTTCAATTTCTAAGATGTATATCTACAATAAAAAATAATATGAATCAAGAATTATTACATACATATTATGTTTAAACGAATCTCGTTGAATAGTGTAGGTATTTATATCAACATTATGCTGTTCTTGTGCTGATCGCCTTGAGAAGGCTTTTATTAACTTTAGCATTTAGGTAGATGATAATATTAAATAACAAGACATAAAATCGAAGTTACAGCCACGATACATCATATCCCTTATCACACACTGCCAGTATGAAGAGCGATGACTCGGGGGAAAAATGTTCAAAAGAAAATAGTAGGTACCTAATCGAAGTTAATTTGTAACTTTAGCCTGGCATCGTTCTACAATTAGTGTCAATGAGTAATTGATACGTTAATTGCCATTATAGTATGTACTTAGAACTGCTTTTACTTTTATAGAAAACATGTCATGGGGAGTTTAAATGGATCAATTGTGACGTAAAATATCGAAAAAAAATCACGTAGTTTATATATTTGGTTGACAGAGGTAAAATGACTCATTAAGTAGGTACCTATGACTCATACTCACATTTGGAGGTTGAATAATGGTACGTTAGTGGAATACAATGATACCTACCTATACATAATATTATAGTGTAGGTACTGTGGTTTCTAGTATTTTTTTATACATTTACATTTAAAAAAATAACGTTGCCCCACACTATGATTTCTCCTGTGTCGTGGTTTACAAACACAAATTTCACATACACAAATTACACAATCACAGACCCGGAACAAATTTTTGGTCCGTGTGAAAATCGATCCCGCGACACTTCGCGCAGCAGCCAATTTCTCAGCCACTACGACAATCGTGCCGTAACCGTGCGCAGCGCATGCCTCGCAATGTCTGTATCCACCTTAATAACTCTATGTCAATTTTACGGCATCAGATCCAATTACAAGATAAATCTAACATAAATCTATAATTGATTCTACGAGCTTAACCATTCGAGCCGTGGAATGAGACAGCTCATAGTCCCATACAGAGATTTATCGCCTCGATAATTTGGTAATGGCGAATTACACGAACGCGACTGTTGGCAAGTGGTGATTTTGATGTATTTGCCTCCTTAGGCCCCAGTTCACCAATAACATAACAGTGCGTTATATTGAAAACGGCCGTTTAGCATGACTTTTTGCAGAAAAAAAATATGATAAACAGCCATTTTCAATTTAACGGATTGTTATCTTGTCGGTGAACTTGACCCTTAGAGTTTGACATCTAATCATGTTCATGCAGCACGTTAGGTACCCTATTTCTAGGGCTCCGTATCGCAAGAAGGGAACCTTTACCTTTAGGGAATAGAATATAATTAGTTACTTAATAATTCTTAGAATATAATTAGGTATTTATGTAAAACTATCTACATACCTACACTTGCAACTTTGCAAGGTAATTATTGTTCTATAGTGAAAAAGATTTTTTTTTATCTTCTTGTACCTACATATGTACATAAACAATGGGTAATAATTATTATACTTACTAGAAAATAAAATGACTAGAACGCCTTTTAAAACTTTTTCTTCAAAATAGGTAGTACGGTACCTACCTATAGTTCTGTCTTTTGTTTGTAATGGTAACTGAGCCATGGTTTCTTTTATTGATGAATTGCCAATTACTATCCAAAGCTAACACAACACGTCCAATAAATCGTGAGCATTTAATTTTCATCAAATACAGTAGGTTTGGTCGTGCGTGACACAAAGACTTTGGGTTGGGTACCTACTGGGCGCCATACATTGGCTGGCATTGTATTCACTTACTCGATATGCGCAAGGCATGCACCGTTTGCAACAGCGTTGAAATATTGAGAACTAAAGTACCTATACTAATCAAGTAATCTCACTAGGTGTATTATCTATGTATAAATGCGAGCGATACTCACACTTCGTATTGTCGCGCTTCCGTAATGCAGTCCAAAGTTTGTATGTGTACCTTACTCCTTTACGCAGAAACGGCTAAACGGATTTGGATAAAATTCGATACAGAGGTAGCCTTGAAACCTGGAGATGCACATAAGCTAATTTTTACCCATTTTTACGCAGAAGAAGTCGCAATCTACAGCTAGTTCTACAAAAAATCATAATGACATGACAATCTTAGACGTGTCATTGAACTTTAGTTCAATATTCCGCCACATGCTAAGATACCTATTATACTGGTCCCGCTATACACACGCTGTCACACCTGGCCCAGATGTAGATACGACTGCTAGTGTCGTGGCCCACTTGTCATTGTCGATCAAAGGTTCCGTTGCTTGTCAGAAGTGTGTTTGAATTGAATTTGCTCCTCCGTGTAG
The DNA here is from genome assembly GCA_948465475.1 of Thalpophila matura. Classification (NCBI taxonomy): domain Eukaryota; kingdom Metazoa; phylum Arthropoda; class Insecta; order Lepidoptera; family Noctuidae; genus Thalpophila; species Thalpophila matura. The sequence continues at coordinate 10,197,657 of OX419184.1, read as the reverse complement.
ACAACGCAATTTCTAGAGCTAAGACCTTGGTAAATTGTGGAGTTCTATTGAATTATCCATCTACTATTGAATTATCATTATCTTTCTTGACCTCCCTTCCTGTTGTAAACGCAAGTAGGAGCAAGGCTAAGTATGTAAAGTTTATATAATAATATGTAATGTTCAAAAAAAACAGTTAAATAATTTAACTCATTTACCAAGACAGTGTGGTAATACCTATACAATAGCTACACTAGTCCATTGAATCAATCCTTTTGAAGTTTGCTTGAGAGCTGCAATTTATACTGTCTAATTAAGAATCGGGAACGTTACTGACTAAAAGCCGTTTAAGTTAAAATAAACAAATAATGGTAGGAATATTAAAATTCATACGTGGGTCAACGAATAATAACGTTATTTGATTAATCAATAGGGCTGCAACCTTTTGTAGAGCCGATGGCATCGGCAGTTTAATTGAGTTGATTGTATTCGAGATAATATGGTACCCGCATTGTTCGATCAAAAATCGATCAAATACACAATTATATTAATCGACAAAACAAAACAGTAGACTTGTGAGTTGCGGGTTTGCTTTGTCTTCTGCCCTTTTGTGATTATTATAACTAACAACAGCGATAATAAAAGCTATTCATATTATATTTAGTCAGTTCACTCACACACATAAGTAGGTTTTTAGGGGCGCTAACAAGGTCGGTAGCTAGAAATTTAGTTCAAGGGGTTGAACCCTGATTAAGCACTTTTAAGTGATTAATTAATAAATTCGCAATTATGTTGTGACCTTGTGATAAGTAGATTACATAACCTTATGATATTTAATTTAGATACGCAGATGTAGAAATTTGAAGCAAAAAATCAAGAATATTTTCAAAGTTACTTCACTGTCTGTGATTTGCAGGGATTTGAATCCCTAAAATCCCGGCCGAGGGCGCCAATACATCGGTCGATATTTTTTCAAAATGTCGCATATATTAAAATATACTCAAATATGACACATGCTTGTACATAAAACATAATTTCACTTGCAAATTTAAAGGCTTCTGTAGGTACTCCTTGTATGTACAATCACGAGCATAAATATATTACTATGGACAGTTCTTCAAGACTATCTTATTTCATGATTCATTCATTAATTTTATAATTAACGAATGAATCAGTTCGGTTACAATACTTGATTTAATGATTCATTCAGCATTTTTTTAAATTAATGAACTAATCATGAAATCAGATATTATTGCCGAACTGCCCGTGGTAATATATTTATGCTCGTGACTGTACCTATTCATCACAATCATGGAGATGAAGCAGGAAGTAACATATTTTCTAAAAACGTTTACGAAGAATATTGTCATCCTATTTAAACAAATTAACATTTCATTTATATTTCACCCGGTCCCTTATTAAAACTCAGCTTCGATAACTGTCACTCCAAACACGATAATTAAACAGGTAAACAGGCTTATGTTGTTTTATAAAATAAACAGGCTGCTTTATCCAATATTTTCACGTAAAATTACTGGTAATTTCCCAGAGGTTAGTGTTACAAGTTAACGAGTTCTTAGACCTATTTTAAGTGAAGGAGGGTTGTTTAAGTGTCACTGAAAGCCTAACAAAGGGCTGAAAATGTCGTCTCACGCCCTGCCAACCTTTATATACGGTCTACCTTAAAATTATAGTGAAACTAAGTAACGCAATTAGTGGCATACTTAATGTATGTATCGTGTTGGATATAAGTGTTTCGTGTGAGTAGGGTACACTAACTACTGGTAAGAGGTCGGTCTAATATTACCCTTATTGCGATCCAGGTTGACGTTATGGTGGGTAACTAAATATACAGATAATGATCTAGAATTCTAGATTAACCGCAGAGTGCGTAAGGGCAGCCTTGCCTGTAGGAATTTACGTTCTTTCGTTTTGTGAACTGCATCAAAGGAATTTATGACCCGCAGCCTGCAGACTGATAAACATAAAGTTATTTATTGAAGCATTTGACCTGTTTTGTAATTAAAAAAGTAGTAGTAAAGTATAGTAATTTCACATTTTGTCAGTAAATTATTTAAGAAAATTCATAATTGAATGTCAACTGTCGCTCGACGTAAATTCTTGGCATAAGCTCAGAGTTATACTAATGTTTCATGGCCAGAATAATAGATCATTATTCACCGTCATTTTTGAGCTATTCTGTGTCAAAAGAAAAAAGTCTCAGCTATTCTAATCATCCTATTCATTGAGTTTAACTACTTGTGAACCCGCTTGCTAAAGTTGCTCACGCAAGTTGAAAATGTCAACGGGAAATGGGTTTTGGGAAATTGGCAAGTCAGCTGAAAATCTGTCACTATTGTATGGTTAGTATAAAAATACATTTCCAATAGACTTAAAAAAAGAGTAAATTCTGAATGGAACTGTATTTTTTGTTAATATTTTACCGGATATTATCAAACTAAATTGAAGCCACAGACTTCCGAATGTTTTACATATTTTCTTTTTGAAGTCGGATTTCTCTTCATAAAGATTTTCTATAGACTTTTTTTTACTTTATCATTGAAGTACCTATCCGTGTTTATTACACATTAACTCGATCAGCTCATCATATAGTACCTACACTGAAGACCTTTCTAGTATGCTACACATTCTGCCGTATACCTTATTCAAAAATAAAAGCTTTTTCAATACACGCCTCTGTGTCAAATACCCAGAGCCCTTGACACGTCCACAACACAAACAAGTAAACAAACCTACTAATATTAGTATGATACTGTTTATTACTTACTGTTTACCATTAGATACCAGTAGCCTGATATTGCTATTAGCTGTTATGTTTGCCAACAGTTGTATTGGGTGTACAATCTCACGAATTTCGGTGAGGCACATCTGGGTATATTAGGGCGCGTTTACATTTGGTAGAGTAAGCAACTAGTTTAGTAGGGGGGCTGGTGGATAAATGGCAGCCACGTGAATTAATCGGTCTATGAGGTTAGAGAGCATTTGTCGAACAATGCCTTAAAGAGTTCGGCAATCTCGGTTCACATCGTCGTTACGTGTAGAAAGTCTGATCAATAGTTTAAAATTACAATATCTTTTTATTGTATTTTATTTTTTATTATAATTATAGTATTGGAGTCGGGTTTTCCAGAGACTAGTTCAGTTCAGTTGCATCTGTTTTCACTGGTAGCCGATCTCAACCTATACGTACTCCATTTGGAATAACAAACTCTTTTACAGTTAGTTCAACCGATTTTGACTTCTGTTAGGGAATAGAATTCAAAAACATAACCCTCCTTCTGGCGCAGTCGGGTAAAAACAGTTGGTATTGCAATTAACGGAAGCTGTCATTTATCATATGTATAACCAACGCAATAGAAGTCAAAATCTGTTGAACAAACTGTAAATAGGCTTTGTATGTATGTCTAATTTTGTATGTGTGGAAAAATCTAGGCGGATGACCCGAAATACTGGAAATACCATTTCTCTCCAGACTATAAAGCCTAAACACTACTTTGATTACTCACTAATTTCCCCTCTGTACTTTCCACCGGAGATCATTAACTTCCTAAGCGGGATGCAGACATCGTGGGAGACCAAGTACCAATGTAAACGGACCCTCATACCATGTCACTGACACGCCGCCGACTAATAATGTCGTTTTGGGTTTTCCCAATTACCAATAATGTGTATAGGGGTTAGCTTTGCGTGGTAGTGATATTATATTAGTGGATAGAGAGAGTAGGTTATAGAGAGGACTGGTTATTTACTTCGGTTTTACTATTTCGTTGAAGGGGAACTAGATAGCTTCTGCACGGGACAGAATTTGTCGTACACGTCCCTTATACAGACAATTAGTCCGACTGTCGTGCGACGCCCGCCCGCACTGCTGCCGCACAATAGTTAGACGGCTCTCTCGACGAGTCAAATGTATGGAAAAAACCATTGGAGGTGCCCGCTCTGCAGGAGACACCCGCACTACTGCCGCGAGCACGAGTAAGTAGGTACCGCACTGCAGCAGACCGACATCAATCGTTTGGATTGAAAGAGCCCTAACATAATGCTGAATACTCGCAGTATGCGCTTGATAGTGTTTTGATGTTCTTAAACTTACCTGAAATGAGAAGAAAATTTTAACAATGAATATCAACATCGATCAAACTATTAAGATAAGCAGCTCGTTTATAAATTTTGTGACGTTTAAAAAGAACCATCTCCTACTTCGCCTACTATTAGCTAGGTATAAGTATAAGGTAGGAGCACACCAAATATGGGTGCTATCCGTACGCCAAGCAAAAAGATTTTTTATACATAAGTATATAAAACTTTATGTGGGGTGTCAGTGCGTGACATTTCACATAGAGTTTCATACATTTATAAGTTTTTCTGCTCGGCGTTTGCACTGAATTACAGTCCACCTCGCAGGCCCAGTGCGTGTTGGTGGACGTCACTGCGGCCTTTAAGGTCAGTGCCTTACGTTTTTGTACAGTAACAGTGATGTAACGCAGGCGCCCACGATAATTTTAGTTGTTGGAACAGCTCAGTACTTGATGTGTTATGAGCCATAAAAACCCGTACGTGTCTAATGTTACAACGTTGGGCTGCCGGGAAAACCCATCATCAATTAACATCGCTCATTAAAATATCGCTGGCACATAAACGTTGAATGATTCCGCTTTTTCGCTGGCGGAAAATTTTTACATATCGATGTTTTTCCTTTTGTTCAGTGTTTCATTGTACTGTTACGGTAAAAAAAAACTTAAATCCAAAAAAAAACAGTAAAGGTACTTGTAAGTATATATTTTTACTAAAAGATATTCTTCAATGTACGAGGTCACAACAATGTCTTGTTAAAACTATTTTTCTAGCAGTAAGGTGTATAAAAAATTGACCCGGTGCAATTGTCAAAATTGTCACACATAAGTAGAAAATTGTGACAATTTGCAGCCAGGCGTTCTCAATTTAATGGTAATTTCTGTAACAGGTTCCATAACACATACATACCATTTTGGGGTACAAAGCTAGGTGAGTAAGTGAGATTCATTGCAGCATTTTGCACACGATATGATCTTACCGTTTTAAAATGTTATGCTATTTGCTATATTTAATGGTCATGTGACTCGACCATTAAATATAGCAAATAGCATAACATTTTAAAACGGTAAGATCATATCGTGTGCAAAATGCTGCAATGAATCTCACTTACTCACCTAGCTTTGTACCCCAAAATGGTATGTTCTAACGTAATATAATAGAACATAATTTTAAGTTTTTGGGGTGTTTGTGGGTTTTTCTTGGAAATCCTTACTATAATAGCATAAGTGCCGTGTGGACTTAGCCAAGAATAGATATAGCGATAAAGTTGACTAATATGGATCAGCGTCCGGTTCTATTAACGCATAGAGAATTATAAAAGTATCTCGTAGGTACTTGAAAAGGCAAGCTGGATTCTCGCAAATTGGATTATATTTTTGAAGTAAAATTTTATTTTCCCAAAGTACAATGTTGTCGTCAAAGCTTTTAAGACCAGAAATATGTATTCCTTCTGGCTTCATATTTATAACAGACCCTTGAATTTTACAACACTCCGCCTTACTAACGATATTGAATTCACAGAAGTACCTACAGGTACGATTTTTTTTTATATTGTACCGTTATAAAAGTTTTTTTTTAGCTGTTGAATGATTGTGTATTGAAATGTTGACACCCTAAGCCAATATTTCAATATAAACCATTCGACTATTTCTTGCATTAGGGTTTCTTATCTAGGTTAAAACCAAGACAAGAAACCCTTGATAAATTGAAAATCATCTTTTAACACCAGTCCTTAAATGGTTCACTATTTTCGTAAGCTTAATTTACATAGATGACAAAAATTTTCATAAAACTAGCAAGTTTTATGAAAATGTGGACTGCAAAAATGTTGACTCGGGTGACGACGGCGACGGTATCTAGTATTAAAAAAATATATAAATGTTCTCCTTCTTTCTTTTCATCACAAACTACTTTTAATTGTATAGAATAGCTCTTGCTGTGGTAATGATATCAGCTACCGCGTTGGGTGCATCGGATGGAGAGTACCCTTAAGAATCACGTGCAAATAGATTCGTGAATTCTAATTTATGCACCCTGAAGTTAAAATACATTTAGATCGACAGAGCTTTTCATGTTTTTTTACGCAACATCCCAGTGTAAAAATAAGAAATAAATACTTACCCAAACCAATCATTTATTTTTGACAGACCTTAAGCTTACAACGAACTGTTTCAGACTGAGCAACCCAAAACGTAGCTTTAAAGTACTACCAACGCCATGTTGTATATTATCGTGACCGTGAAGTATTTTCCTGTGCAATCAGTGGCGCGACATCGTATCTTTGTGTTTTTGTATACACTTTATTACAGCCGAATTTCCCTTTTCGCCTTTATTTTGTAAAGGTCTTTTTGTATTTTTTTTTCACTTGTTTTGTGATCTGTAATTAAAGGTAGAAAATAATGTTTGAAGAAGGTTGAATTGGAGCTCTTATTTTTAAACAAGTTTAGGGGCTTGGTGTTTAAATTAGGAAGATATATAATCATTGAGGCGGATTTTGAAAGTTTGATAAGTCTCTCATAAATAAATCTGTTGTACAATGTCATATTCGCTGTTGTTATATATCTACTAAAATAATAACCGTTCTTAAGAAGTTGACTTGATATTTGATAACTATTAAAATGTTTAAAAGTTTGTCAGATTCTATGCGTAGTTAAGTAGTATTATCTGTGTAAAGCTAAACAACATCTGCATGTATCGTTACGGTCGTCGATAAAAGCTAATTAGACCAGCTATTATCGGCATTTGCCACACAAATGTGGGCAGCAAAATTATGTTATTGGTTGGTGGAATTTAGCGGCTGTTAAACGCGTTAAATTTTGGCGAGTTGCTCTTACCTGTGTCCTTCGTTTCATATACTGGGTGACTCATAAAACGAAGGGCATATTGAAGGAAATCCAGTATTCGATACTAGTAATTCTATTAACTACGGGATCAACCTTGAAATCATGAAAAAAGCAATTGTTCCATGCAAAAATGTCCATATCACTCGACAAAATGTATGGAATAGTGGTTATTTTTTCGTGATTTCAAGGTTGATCCCGTTGAATACCCTCAATCTGTCTTTCGTTTAACCAGTCACCCAGTATAGATTTTAGGTATATGTGACACAATCAACATAGTCGTATTTGCGTTAAACCTTGGCAAAATGCTCATACCTGTGTTCTTCATTTCGTTTAGAGATTTCATACCTATGTGACAAAATCAACATATTTATTTTTTGTTTTAGGTACCTACTGAACCGTATGAATATACATATATTTTTAAAGAAAAAATAAAATGTCTAGTCAGTAAGAGTAAGTAATCTAAAACTAAGTCCCGTCTGTCTGCTACGTTTTGACGGCAAAAAAACTAAACTGTTTCTAATATTTTTGGGCTGAAATAAAAACGTTGAAACCTAATAATATATTTTTAGAAACTTATTCCCTGTCTGTTTAAAAACTTACATGGTTGTCGCTTACTTTCATACCACATATTGTTGCGTAATATACAATAAATAATAACGATGCGTAATAACGATTTTCGGTTAGCGCGCTAATTTTAGAGCAGTGAACCGTGACGAAGCTACTCTACTCAAGTGATCAGCAGCATATTACCGTCACGTCAGTGATCTCAATAGCAACGGAGGGAGTGTTGTGGTGTAGATCGTCTATAGTTCGTGGTGAAGGTATTAACTCCTATGAATAGACGGGCCAATCGCCAATTATCAGACACAATGCCAATCCAATTTTCGGGAATTGTTGTACCTACATAATAGAAGAGCTCCTTGATAATAATAAGAACGAATTCTTGGTATCTTAATTAAATAAAATATAATAAATCAACAGCTATTTTTAGAATCCCCTTGTTAAATTTCAAGATTCAATGAGTACAATAACATTTAGTTTTTGAGGCGAACAATTCTTCCTTGAATGTCCTATTTAACTATTTAACGACTCGGTCAGAGTGGAAAACTCACAAAGTTATACGCTAGTCTCCATGTTGCAAACAATAACGTACAATATACTCAAATCATATTTTATTGACGAAATAGAACATGATTAAAAAACAACTGGAATCGATTCTTCGGCTTCTACTGATTCTGAACAAACTACTTTCAGGTTTTTACAAAAAATCATATTGTATAGTTCGTACCAATACGGGAGAAGAAGAATAATAAGCATTATTACAATCTACATTTAAATATGAAAAATATATCTAAACAACACCGAGCATCCGTAACTATACGCGCAGCATTTTGAAAAAACCGGCTAAGAGCGAGTCGTACTCGCGCACCGAGGGTTCCGTATCAGTTTTGGACGTATAAAGTGAATCAAACCGGACCGCATAACAAAGTTTGTTTGTGAAGGAATTCATCAAATTTTGAAAAAACTACTCACTAGATCTCGTTCAAACCAATTTTCGGTGGAAGTTTACATAGTGATGTACACTCGACGCCATTAACGGTCGACCACTTTTCACCCTTATGTTCTTAGTAATAAGGGCGAAAAGTGGTCGACCGTAAATGGCGTTGAGTGTACATCATATATTTTTTTAGTTTTATCATTCTCTTATTTTAGAAGTTACAGGGGGGGGACACACATTTTACTACTTTGGAAGTGTCTCTAGCGCAAACTATTCAGTTAGGAATAAAATGATATTAGAAACCTCAATATCATTTTTGAAGACCTATCCATAAATACCCCACACGGATGGGTTTGACAAAAAAAAATTTGGAGTTTCAGTTCTAAGTATGGGGAACCCCAAAAATTTATTGTTTTTCTATTTTTGTGTGAAATTCTTAATTTGGTTCACAGAATACATCTCCTTACCAAGTTTCAACAGTATAAGTCTTATAGTTTCGGAAAAAAATGTCATGACAGACCGACATGACGAATCTATAAGGGTTCCTAGTTTTACTACGGAACCCTAAAAAGCAAAGTTTTCTAAATGTTAAAGACAGTTGTTTGTTCTAACTACCTACCATACATTTAAATTTTTCATGGTTCCTTAAGTGGAACGGGCACGTTTTATCACCAAAGGAACGAACAATGAATTTTTGAGAGAAGAACGGTCCGCTACGATGTATGCTTTGCTATAAACTGACATTTCTTGGGTAGAAAGTGACCCTTATTACCGTAACTTATTTGAACAGCATCCAAGAATCGTTTATTCAAAGTTAGTTATAAACAGGGACCGAAAAGGTCACCCGTATAGGGGTTAACCCGGGTTATTTTTTTTGGGTTAGGTAAAAAACCTTGCATAAAGGTTAACCCGTATTCTGGGTTAATGAGCTTAATAATAACCGGTTCACGCATAGAGTTCATTTTTGTTCCTTTTTTTAATTTTTGTTATATTTCATTCGGGTTAATCAGCAATATTAACCGGTAACGGTAACCGTATTAAACGGTTAACCAGTTACCCTGCATTAAGATTAACCAAACATATGGGTTAGAGATTTAACCGGTAACCTTTTAACCAGATTAATCGGTCCCTGGTTATAAAAGGTCAATGAAATAACAGGTTTACCTAAATGTGCATTTTGCTGATCATCTATCTACACACTGCCGCATGCAGCATATTACTTATCCGGAAAAGATTTGTAGCTGTTTTAACCTTTAAACCAAGGTCAGGTTAATTAAAAAACGCAAAATCATTTGGAAAATTAACTCTATCAATCCAGATTAGGTATGTGGCTCTAATCCGTAATATTCTGCATTTACTTCATCAATTATAAACTATGCCTATTAATTATAAATTATACCTATCCTTGTATTATACGACAGAATATAGTTTGCAGTAGGTATACTAATCGTGATCTATTACATTATTCAGATGTCAATCAGCAACCAATGTCGCACAATTATCATCGAAGTTAATTAATAGAGTTATTGCTTTGACATAGGTACCTAATTATCCCGCAGCATGTACTCGTCGTAACAGCTACTAATTTAAATAAATTACTATTTGCTGCTATTTGTAGATTTTTAAAGTGAGTGTCAATATCAATATCAAGGAGGTAAGCGTCCTGCGTCCTGCCATTTTTGTAGTGCAGCAAGAAATCGCATAGAAAATCAACAGGGACAAAGTAGAAATGACTTATGTGCCCATAATTACAGTGAAACCCTATGCTTTCAAATTGCTTGGCACCAGAAATAGGTAGACCTTAGCTACTGTCGTGTTGATACAAATGGCGTCAAAAACAAAGTTAGTAGAAACGACTTTGAGTGGTGACTAGAGCCAGTAGAACTAAAAGAGTAGAGATATTGGCAATGCAAGTATCGTGTCAACAATATTTTGTATCCATATTATCATAGTTATATTAAATCATTAGGTTTATCGATGAAGATCAAGGATTTTTTTTGAATTTATTCTCAACTCTTAGGCCTGTATTACAGCGAGATTTATGCTTGAGTATCGTTCTATAATACGAGCCTTATTACACGTAGCTTTATTGTTCAATTTGTGAATGGTAAACAAGTATAATAACATCCAATATTATACTTGTGTTTCAACTTTATTCGATTTTGCTGATCCTACTAACTCCATATTTATACACTATGTACAGCAAGTAGGTCGTATTACATATCCGTTGGGTACTGCTGCGACATCGTCCTCAGAATCAAGAGTATGAGTCGCGTATGAGTCGCGTACGCATTGCAATCGTGTAGTAGTATGAACATAATATTCAAAGAGCCGTTATCAACATCAAATAAAATATTATCACACTTTGAGTCCTGTTTACTTATTTACCTAACTAAATAAATTGTCTATCTTATGTATACGACATATGTTTATGCACATACTTAAAAGTAAAATTCCAGGTATGCACAGGCAACACCCGAACCGAAAAGTAAATAATTTTAGAAAGAAAGAAAGCATTTCAACCTGAAAAAAATCCTGGCTACGCCCTTGTAGGTATGTACACACATCAAAAGTATCTAGGGATCAACATATATTTTTGCAATAACTTTTCTCCTGATTGATATTAATTAAAATTTTCTTTAAGGATTCATCAAATAAAGTGTTTTCGTTTGTCACAGTAACGATAAACCAAGTCACCTTTGCATTAATAAAGAAATTTGCCATTTTCCTAATAAAGGGATTTTTGACATTTGAACCACTAACATTAAAGTTCGAAAAAAAGACTGAAATAACAGTTTTCTTTAAAATTTTATTGGGTAACTTAAACAATTAATAATCCGTGTTTCTACCGCGAACACTAACAACACAAGAACATCGGTTTGGCATACTCAAAATGAGTTCATCCAAATCACGCTGTGGAATGGCCGCCCATGTTCGTTGCAACAACAAAAAAAGGTCTTCTTGCGACTGGATACCCTCCATATTCGGCAGAGCTCTTCTCTGTAGCATATCCCATGCATGCTCAATCGGGTTCAAGTCTGGCGACTGAGCAGGCCAGGGCAGGACATTGATGTTAGCTGCGGCGAGAGTCTGTCTTACAACTCTTGCGGTGTGCGGTCGTGCATTATCATGCATTAACTGAAATAAGGGACCGATTTGCACTTGTAGAGGAACGATGACGTCTGATACAATCGTCTCAGCATAAATTTGAGCGTTGAGGTTGCCTCTGATCCAAATCAACTCAGTTCTTCCGCCGATCCAAATACCCGCCCATACCATGATGGTTCCACCACTATAAGGATGGACTTCCTGGCAGGATTTTAATCGCTGTTGGCGTCCAGGGGTTCTCCAGTGTCGTATACGTCTTGTATCCGGTCTCATACCAAAACGAGACTCATCAGAAAAGCACACGAAACGCCATTGTTCTTCTGCCCAATTTCTGTGTTCAAGAGCCCATTGATATCGAATCCTACGATTGTGCATTGCTATAGGTGGTACCCGTAGCGGTCTTCGGGAATGAAGGTTCACTTCATGCAAGCGGTTTCTGACTGTTTGGTCGCTAATTAAGTTCCCTGAAGAGTGATGAAGCCTCACGGCTAACATCATGGCGGTTATTGTTGGAGCTCTTCGAGTTAAGATTTGAATGTATCGGTCTTGTCTCCGTGTGGTGCAGCGATACCGTCCTCCATGGCGCTCAGCCACGGTACCAGTGCTTCGGTAACGTGTCCAAAGTCGACTGATAACACTCTGACTTGTATTCAGAGCTAAAGCTACAGTACGTTGCCGGGAACCAGCTTCTATCATTCCCACGGCTCTGAGCATTTCTTCCCTGCTTAAATGACGTCGCCGCTCCATAATAACGTTGGTTTTAATCAGTAGTAGGGAAACAGTAGCACTAATAATGTCTTCAATGCGTTGTATGTTTTTATAGGGAAAATATTGACAGCTTATTTTCATCTTTTACTCGAATTTGATTGAGAGTTCCTGATTCAAATTATGAAATGCACCAAAAAGGATCCATATAAATTTATAAAATCATAAATTTATTACAAAGCCACATCTCAATCTCAAGAAATCCGCATAAAAATGCTTGATCCCTAGACACTTTTGATGTGTGTATTGTGTATGATTTAAAAAAACCGCGCAAGTGCGAGTACGACACGCGCTCTAAGGGTTCCGAAACACAATAGCGCGGAGCGCCATCATATGCCGCTATTACATCACAGTAGCCTATCATATCTTGATCATAGATGGCGCTACTGCATACTTCTAGTGGCGCCATCTATGAGCAGATGGCTCCACTTATGGTCCGGTGACAGACGTACAACGAAGTGATCCTATAAGGGTTCCGTTTTTCCTTTTGAGGTACGGAACCCTAAAAACATAATATTCTGATTGGAGTGTATAAGGGTGAGCGTTAATTTTGTTACATAATATTGTAGGTATTTAGGTATGATCACACTAAAATAAACAGTACCAAACATTTTGATTACATGAAAATGAGGGATAAAAAAAAATTTACGCTTACCCCTTTGTGTGGGGTATCGTAGAATAGGTCTATAAAAATAACATAGAGGATTCTAAATGACTTTTTTATTTAAGTGCATATTTAGTGAACTACGAGCTCCGAAAGTCGTGAACAATGTGTAGTTTTCTCCCTGTAGTTTTCCAACCCCTTTATTCAAAAATCTGAAAAAGTCAACCTTATAGCATTTAATAAATACTTTCGATTAAAGTTGGTTTGAACAAGATACGTCTATAACTTTTTGAAATATTCACTATTTTCAGTTTTGAGTTTGAAAACCGTAATAATAACTTATGCTTGCAGTCGGAAGAATGAAATACTTCTTGCTACGGAACCCTAGACTGAGCGTAGTCCAACACACTCTTGCCCGGTTTTTTTATTATTTAAGTACCTATTTCGATAGGTCAGATTGTATTTTTCAAGACTCGTAAAATGAATATTGAAGTAGGTATACTACATATTATATAATCTGGTTATTTTATTAAAAGGGTCTAATCATTGAACAATAATGTTTATTCAAATGTCAAAGTTATGGCAATATTTTAAAGCGATTTTTCTTTTTAACGGTTATATTGGAAACCCATCTTTGGCAATAGAATCGTAGACTTTAAGGCTGAAAATAATTATGGTAGGTACTGATGATTACATTATAATGATTAGGAAGTATCTACCTCATCAGGAAGTACCTAACATTGTGTTTTTTTGCTATATGAAGCTAATTCAATTTAAATAAATAAATGTCAATAGCATTAACATCTTATACTTAGATATAGAGCCTATATTTACCACTTGATCGACAGACGGTATTTATAGTTATTAGGACAAGGATTTTAAAAATGTCATACCATTATCTTTTCCGACAGGAACAAATAATATATAATATAATGGACAGTCAGACTTTGTGGTTTGACATTAAATAGTTGATATAAATAGACTATAAAGGTGAGTCCATAATTAATGCAATGCACAAAATAATAATAATGCAACAAAAGCAGTGGACTGTTTGGTGATGTATTTACATACAGTACCTAACACGATCGCTGACCAGTCGGAATTACCTTGTTTTGTTGTTGCATTCATGTGTACATGTACTATGTCCGTGTAAGTCTATTGTCTATAGCTACACAGTAGACATACCATTATCAATAGTGAAATAGCAAGAGTTTTAATGCACATTTGAAATGTCATGATATTCACCTTTCAATAATTATATGTGTGACATTAAAAACTAAATGCGACTGTTGAGTAGAAATACCTTTCGATGATAGCTTAATGCACTTAATATCATTGGAAAGATTAATTTAGTTTTTTGCTTTGAAATATTTTTAAATGACGACTATTATAATGTACAACTTCAAAAAGGACGTTAGTTTTGGGCTTGATATGGTACCTACAGTAATAAAAGCTTAACCAAAAATAAAAATATATTTTAATTGTTCTTTCCCTAATTTATCTTAGAGATTAAGAATTGGAATCAAAAATCGAAATAAATAAGAAATAAAATGATTATGCCGTTGACATTTTGAAAAAACCAATAAAACAAATACAGGTGCATGCTGGCTGGCGCGTGCCTCCACAGAATATCGACCGCACGGTTGTCGCAGTGGCTGAGATATTGGCTGCTGCGCAACGTGTCGCGGGTTCGATTCCCGCATTGCACATAGGTCTGGATGTTTGTGTATGTGAAAATTTGTGTTTGTAAACGCACCCACGATACAGGAGAAATCCTAGTGTGGCAACGTTTTGTAAAAAATGTCGACAGCAACTAAAACCTTTGAATTGTACCTACTAATTAACCTAATTTGAAGTGTACCTACTTTAAAAGGGAAACACAAATAGTCAATTTCTACTTATTACTAGTTTTTCAACTGTGACGGTTCCTAATACTTTCCTTCGTATCACACGTAAAAATATAATTTATGAAAATAATTATTACAAATAGTATGAACTTTTCTTTAAACCACAAAAATATTCCTAACATAGACTTAGATACATACAACGTAAACACTACATGAAGCAAAAACAATTGAGCAGCTCTATTGATTGAAGCCAAGATGAAGTCATCACATTTTGTCAGAATCAAGTTCACGGTCGATCACGGCCAGACAAGGTCTAACTCCCACAGTGGAACTATTTGTCATAGTGACGAAATCCCAGTAGTAATCCGTCTAATCCTCTTGTTCGCCAAACGATCGGAGTGATCGGAGGCGTTGCAAAGCAATCTGATAATTGCTCATTAAGCCGACGATTGAGCAAAAAATTGCTTAAGATAAGATACAGTAGCAATTGCATAAGAAACAGTAGAAGCATCTACAGTATTCTACAGTATCTAATATTGAATTTCTCAAAAGCGTGCAGTGGTTTTTGAATCTCTCGTGTGAATCATTGAACCCATTCACTGGCACTTTAAAAAAGTATTGTCCAATAGCACAGCCAATAGTGTCCATATTTCTTTATTGATTTTGTTTTTCGTTTTGAGTAGGTACTTCAAAGGTGAAGAGTATTGATTACTCGATTGCTCAGTCTGATGATTCTCCATTTTTAGCTATTGACAAAAAAATTGCCTGTGTAGTAAAAGGTACCTATAGTAGTTTTTGTGAAATATTAGCGTAGATACTTGCTAAAACCACAAAATGTGTATATCATCGTGGTAATGGCAAACAATGATTTTAAATTAATAATACATATTTGTTTTGTAATATCTTTTTGTTGGGCACTTGACAAGCTGCACAAGTGCACACCTTGATTTTTTGTTCGTGTTTTTTGCCTGTTACTTAAAACTGATGAAATGATATGATGAAATGATATTTTATTCTGTAAATAGGTTACAGGTAACACTTTTACACGTCAAAAATTGTTTTGATTTTTAAGCTAGATGAGGTCGGTGTTTCCTAAGTAGTGTGAACTGAATGTTTAACTAGTCATATAAACATAATTATAAACTTTTAATACCTAATAGAAATATGACTAAAAGTAACTTAGGTTTAACTCGCGCGACCTTTTAATACCTTAAAGTTTCAAAAATATTTATCAATTTAATATTCTTCTTTACAGAAGTTAGCTACACCTGTAATTTTCGAGAAAACCTTTGGTTCGTTTACCAATAAAGATATCTACTATTCTTGGCATTCTTAAAGTTATTCTGTGCACAACGGTTGCACATTGCACAGACACGATCGGTAAAACTGCAAAAGTAAAACGAAATACAAATAGTCTCCTGAATCGGCACGTAGGTAAAAAGTTTGGCTGCAACCTGCTGCAATTTTGATACACCTTTGTGCATGCAATGCAATATTCATGCTTAGGTATTTTGCCGATGTTTGCAATCATGTAGTAGGTAATATATACTCGTACATACTATGTCGACTATGTCGTTTGAATACACATCATTATGGGTGGTCAGGAGCCATAGGTTATATCCAATCGCAACCTAAATAGAATGAGACCTAATTAGAATGAAGTTCGAAAAAGTTTGGCAGATTAAGCTGGAGAGTTTGTTTGCTTGTTTAAACGCGCTTATCTCTGGAACTACTAGTCGGATTCAGAAAATTAATAAAGAGATTAAATAAGTAGGTATCATTATTTTAAATTCATTATTTCATTGTTATGTTACTCAAATATTATGGCAGCAATTTATTGTTTTAACATTTTAATAAACTTTTTAAATAAAGGAGTAGTTTTAGAAATGTATGGAGCCTGAGAGGGGTCTACGTACGCAATTAAGCTATACATTAATTATAGCTATACATGATAGTGATCGGTTCCTAATGCTTATTTTCTATAATATTACTTCGTTGAATTGTAATTCATTATTTTCTTTGTCAAGGAGAACAACACACACAAAATATATGGTGGATTAACAATCGACAAATTAATTAAGTGAAACGTCATTTTGACAACCTTTGATATGTCAATGTCAGTCAAAATGACAACAATCAATCCACCACGCGTGCGCACAACGACTCAAACGTCACGTCATAAAACAAAACTGTCAAACTCAACTGTCATGGCCGCCCTAAAAATAGGGATATCATAGTGAAAAACTTCATCTCAAATAATTCTCTTACTGTACTCTTCTTCAAATGAATTTAATATTATTTTTATGTAAATCCCCAATTTTTTTCCTATTTTTAGGGTTCCGTACCAAAATGGTAAAAAAGGAACCCTTATGGTGCGACTTCGTCTGTCTGTCTGTCTGTCTGTCACACCTGCTTATTTCAGCAACTACTAATGCTATCGACTTGAAATTTGGAACAGTAATAAAAAATGCTTGCCCAACTTTATTGCAAATGAAAAAAGCCAAAAAATATTTTTATTTTCATTGCAAAAGGGGCCGGAGTGGGGGTCCGAAATTTTAAAGTGGGGTTACTAAGTCAAGTGGCATATCAAATGAAATGGCTTAATCTTCACATTTCAAAATATATTTTCATTTAATTTTATGTCTCACAGTTTTCGACATTATGATGAAAAATTTCTGAAAAAATACAATTCAGGCAGGTTATAGCAAAATCAAGCACTTATCGCGTTCATGAGAGGGTTAAAATTAACGCTTACCGTGTCGGGCACGTTCACCCCTACAAACTTGAACCACTTGGGGGGTCGGGCCCCAACAATTTATAACTAAGAACTTTAAGTTCCTCTATTAGGTACTTCCAAGCTATCTTGTGGGGGACTATTGCGAATAATTTTAACTATTTTCTTGTTAATTGTTATTATGAGATAAATTCTTTGTTAAGTTTATACCAACGGGGTTGGTGTGGATATTGTATCGTGTAGTGAAATTGTTTTACAGCATACTTTCAACTTAATAATGTATGTAGAACGATTACAATTTATTTTACTCACCTGAAATTATTTTCGAGCTTCCTATCTAATCTTTAGCTATTCTTCTTATAGATGGCGTAAAATGAGACAAAGTCTAGGTATAAGTAATAATATTACCATCGCCCGATTCTGTATAGGCATCGATTTTGAAATATGTGAACAATACAAAAACAAAAAAAAACAATACATAAACACTAATGTGCATAATCACATTCTGAAGGAAGGGTAGCAACAGACGTTACTAAAGATGTCTTCAGACTACGCTATACTATATAGTATAGCGTATGCTATATAGTATAGCGCGCCATACAAAGTCATACCACCTATATAGTATAGCACAGTGTGAAGTGTGAACGTGTCCATAACAATGTATGGTGCGCGATATTGTCGTGCTATGAGCTATATACTATAATGCTATACAGGGTGGAATTTTGTAATGCCACCTGAAGGGAAAGTACCTACTCTTAATACTGTAGATAGAAAATTTTACTCAAAGAAAACATTCCTTTATTTTTGAATAGAAAGAAAACTGCATTAAAAGATTTTCAAAAATTCGCTTGCCACACCAGGGAATCGAACCGACTGTATGGAATTTAGATGATCTAAGAATGCAGGAACCCTATTGCGAGGCAAGGCAGTGAAAGTGTCATCAACGTATCTTTAAAAAATCTTTGGTATAACCGGTGCCGATAGATGCCGAAAGAGGAGCACTCCTATCGGCACCGGTTATACCAAAGATTTTTAAAAGATACGTTGATGACACTTTCACTGCCTTGCCTCACAATAGGGTTCCTGCATTCTTAGATCATCTAAATTCCATACACAGTAAAATTCAGTTCACTATGGAATTAGAAAATAACAAGTCCTTAGCCTTCCTTGATATACGACTTATTCATAATCCCGATCATTCTGTTAGTCATACCTACAGTGTACAGAAAGCCTACCCATACAGATAGGTACCTTAACGGTGAATCTCACCACCATCCTAGTCAGTTAGCTACTGTGGCTAAATCTTTGTTACAGAGAGCACATGGCATCTGCGACGCCAACCATCTGGCAGGGGAACTTCATCATGTGAAGCAAGTTCTGAAACATAACAATTTACGTGCTCCACACCCCCGTCGCAAAAGCCGCCCGAAGCCCATCTCAGTTGATCGTCGACCTGCTGTTCTACCCTTTATAAGAGGGGTCACTAACAAAATTAGTCATATCTTGAAGCGTGCTTCTATAAAAACCTACTTCAAGCCACATAGAAAGATTAGCCAATTTCTTAGACCAGTAAAGTGTCATATTCCTTTACAAGATGCAGGGGTCTACAAGATCGACTGTGATTGTGGGTTGTCATACAACATGCTTTGTTTGCCCTAGCAAACAAAGCGCAGTATAGCCACTAGAGTAAAGAACACATAGCTGACGTCAAAAACGTGCGCTCTACAAAGTCTGCAGTGTGTGAGCATGCCCTAGGCAAACCCAACCATTTCCTACGTTTGATCAGCCTCAAATCCTCGCAAGGGAGAACCGATATATACCTAGAATGCGTCGCGAGGCTATTGAAATTAAAAAAACATCCTAATTTCAATAGAGAGGATGGTTGGCAATTACCACCTGTTTGGAATCCAGTTCTTAAAATAATCAAGTCCCAAACTTCACACCGCACTACAAAACATCGAGACACCGTGAGCGATTATTGTGTGCATCGAAACGAGTATGATTCGAATAATATCGATTAAAATAAATCTTGTGCGGGTAGATCGAGAATATTTTTTCTATAAATTAGCTGTCATGACGCCTGACCACCTCAGTCGTCCTGCGACCACGAACGCTGCAAAGTGTTCGAAACGTCAGAAAAACTCTGTAAAAATCCGTAATATACGCGATTTAATCCGTTTAAACTTGTTTTATTATAATGTGTAATAATCGCGAAAACCTAAGACATTATTATGCCATTTCAATTGCAAACTCAACTACTTGAATTTTTTAACTCGTTCACTTCAATTTACGGCGAGCATTTTGGGTTTGGATTAGCTTCACAAACATCTCGACCTAGTAAAAACACAAAGAACAAAGCTTGTTGACACTCAACAGCCTATGTAGACATAATTGGGAATAAGTTGGCAACGTCAAATCTAGGCTTGAACTTCTTGATCGCAAATCATTCTTCCAAAAATTTACATAATTATTGTATTACCTTTAATTTACAAATTTTACATTACCTACACACATTGTGCTCAAAACTAGATTATTAATAAGGCGCTTTTGCATAATATTTACACGTCAGATCAATAGACACATTTACAGAATGAACAAAATGGTTAAAATTATTCATGGAGCTTCAACGGTCACTCACCTGTAAGCGAACAAACCGCAATCGTACAAAAAACCTCAACAAATTGATATAAAAAATATTCGCCACTGAATATAAAAGTAAAATGAAATATCAGCGAGTGCTGTTGCATAATTGAGACCGTATTATCTCCGAGTGGCGGAGTGCAAACATGCAACGGCAATGCGACTGCGATGCCCGGTTCAACGCGCATATCGCTACAAATTCACATCATTCGCCGAATTTCTGCAGGCTATTTTCGATTTATTGTATAACCATATACAGCATATTATATCCTGCATAGTTTTTGTAATAAACGACATGCGTCACGTCAACATAATGCGTGCTATTTACAAAAATATTAGCAAGCACCTCTCACATGATTCAATCATTAGCCTTTTAAATAAATTTAACGTTTACGAAAGACCTATACAGTATTTTTGATGGTGTAATCACATAATGAATACCCATTGTAAGTTTGTGATCATAATTATAAGAAAATATGGCAATATTTACTTATGCCATGGAGTATAACAGAGATAATTGAAATACCTATACGAAAAAACCCGTTGAATATTATCTGAATTATAGCAGCGAAATATAATTTTATTATTCTTTGAATATAAACGGAAATCGTACTCATAGCAGATAAGATATCGGGAACGTTCGAATAATTCCTAGAACCTCTGCAAGCCAGACCTTGTATCAACAAAGATAATAAACGCACATATTTTGTTAGCACCGTCATAAACAGACACTCTAGTCAGTCTTTCGCCTTGAAGTATTAGGTACATGCCTATAAATTACTCGGATTATCCCAGCCGGTAACGCAGTAAGTAGGCAATCCCGACTCTAATTATCCTTAACTCGGTAGCGTGTAATTTATTTTTATGGAAAACGCTGCTAAGTTAGAATTTAAAAATTACTTATTAGAACCAACTTTTGCAAATTAGAGGACGAAATGAAGAATTACCCAAACATTCCCGAAGGGTATGCAATCTCAAAGAATACAGCTGGATTTTGGATGCGTAGTCCCTGAAAAATATTTGGAAAAGAAACTGTTTTTCCTAATAAATACTTATACCTAATAAATAATTCACTATTAAGTCCAAGATCACTTGGAAATCGATAAATTGATAGCACTGATAGTTTTTTACTTTCAGCACTATGAGAAGTGATTGAAAAAAACAAAAATTGGTCAACTCATAACTTTTGAACCGTAAAAATTGCACCGACATTCTCAGGGTTAAAGAGTTTGGAAATGACCTTGCCCACGCCCCTACTCAATTTGATCCTTACTTCCAGGAACACCCTGTATATTTAAATATACCTACAGAGTAGTTAAAAGTTTCTGGAAATGGTTCCGTAGACGTGATGAATTTACTTGGCTCTCATTACACCCTTCATCATTTAATATGCGTCTTTGAAACAAACTCTACACGTGACTTCAAGAAAATTAAGTAAAACCTACATAAACTAGAACTACGTACCCTACATTAAAGTTTAATATTAAGGGCTCGCATTTAATAACCTCCTTCATTCGCGAAGTTTTATAAGTTTGGTTATTGCTCAGTTTTGTACGAGAAATTGTTTCACCTTTTTCATTAGGCCGTTTTACGCTTTTAATAATAAACGTATTTAGTGTAGAGTTCTGTAACTATAGTTAGTTTTATAGCTACGTCGAAGAAAATATTCGGAATAAGCTGTTTCGATGAAATATGACTACTAGACATTTCATAATAAAGTAGCTAACGCTGACGAATTAAGATTATGCAAACAACTAATTCTATATTGTCAGATTTCTTTACAATTATATCTGCAGGTCAGGTGGTTTGATGAAATAACACGAATTTGTAAACATCTATATCCTACTTCCTACTAATATTATAAATGCGAAAGTTTGTGTGTGTGTATGCTTGTTACTTCTTCACATCCAAACGGCTGGACGGATTTGAATGAAATTTAGCAAACAGATAGCCTGGGACTGAGAAACATATAGGCTACTTATCATCCATTTTCACGCAGATGAAGTCACGGGCAACAGCTAGTCCCACTAATAATATTATAAATGCGAAAGTTTGGATGTTTGTTACTCAATCACGCCATATGGCTGAACGGATCTGGATGAAATTTGGCAGAGAGATAGATTATAGTCTGGAATAGCACATAGGCTTTTTATCCCTAAAACGCGGGCGAAACGCGAAACCGCGAGAGGAAGCTAGTCTTATATAAACTGAGATATACCTAGACCACCAAAAATTGGACCCACTTTGTTCTGAACCACAATGGGATATCCATTATGGAATGGACTCACAGTAATACATAGCTCTGAGGTCAGGTTAGCACATATTTCACGTAATTCAGTGAACCGTCAAGTCTTTAAAAGCTTTATGCATTTGCTGCGAACAGTCGGAGGGTAAAACGCATTAGGCAAATGTAGAATAGTAAGTACAATACAAAGTACACAATACCATTATTCATAATTCGTTCCGAGCACAAACAAGTCATATTTTCTGATTGTGCTTTACAAAAATCGTTAATTAAACTGTCATAGTTTACTATTATAGCACGGATTGGCAGAAACACTATTATGTAAATAATATTTTGTGTATAGGATGTTTTTTATAATAACTCAGCAAAATCTTTGAATTTTGAAGCCAAATGATTGAGTATTTGAATATTGACGAGGTGTGAACACTGAACAGGTTTACCATTGTCCATTACATATCAAAATTCTTAGCTTCCTTAAAAAAATATACTCAAATGAAAACAAATGTGATTTTCGTAGCAAATGAGTTACAAACTAGAATCAAAAGAGTACAGCGTTCTTAAAATTCGATTGTTTGGCGGTAAAGCGTGTTAGCAGTGCACTGAATTCTGATTACCTTGTGAAAGAAAACATGTGCTATACATACACGTACATTACGAGTACGTACGTACAGTGCATTATGTATGGGGATTGGTGGGTGGTCCTGTTTAAAAATAGTTCGTATTATTTATTATCGTGAGATGACGTTAGAGGCGGATTTTATTAAAATTCCAGTGGATGAGCAATGGATTCTGTCAGTTCAGTGATAGTATTCAGCTCGATGTAAGCGGAGACAAGAGGGGTTTGTATTAAACTTATAAGAACTTATAATATTATTGTAGTCAGTGTTATGTTTGCAATACTTGGAACCAAAAACGATATTATTAATATAGAGCGAAGACAAGGTTCTTTTGATTGTAGTAAAAATTACAATTACAAGCTCGAATAGAAGAAAAGAAAGAAAATGCATTTATTTGCGTAAAGTTTAGTTTAGGTACCTAATATCGTGTTATCTCTTAAACTATACGTCCACATAACATGCAGTAAACGGCAAAAATCATCTCTATTAAATACTTGTGACGATGGAACTACTTATTTTGATAAGGATTAATATAATATTGAGTCTCTAGTTAAATATTACCTAATTTATTATTGTATTTTTTTAAAACACAAAAACAGCTTTTGTTTCTTAAATATAAAAGTTAGATGAATGCTGTCGTAGACGTCGTTTATAGGACTATTTAAAGCCAACAATTTTGTTGTATGTTCAACATTGTTTTCACATTATATCAAACGGTTTAGGCAGCGCACGCACAAACAGCCCTTTCAAACTGATATTTCTTCTGACATCCTTGATGAAAGCCGTGACAGCTTAAAACTTTTTTGGGAATCTGTTTCCATTGATGAAAACCGTATGAAAATCCGTTTAATAATTTTTGAATTTATTATAGACAGACGCGGTGTTCTTTTTTTTATTACTCTGACGAGTTTTCCCAGTCAACACCTACAGCAAGCCGCGTTAAGGAACTTCGTTTCAAAAATTACAGTGAGGAAAATATGCGTCACATCCGCGCTAAACGGCCATCGCTCAGCATAATGCTGTAACCTATGCACGGAGCAGAGCCACAGCACTGGTTTTGAGTGACAGCCGAATCTCACATGCACAAACTCTCAGACCTGGGACAGCTGTCTGTAGGTACTGTAGGACAAATTATCAGTAACGTGCGGTATACGGAACTACCGAAAATGTCTAAGTTGTCTACCCGGTATAAGTATGAAAAATGTACACATAATGTAATACTCGGCTGAATATTACTAATGGTTTGAATTTCTACTGCGAATTCAAATAAAATGCCTATGTATGAAAATGATAAACGATGGAATATATAGTGTAGGTACATATTCGTTATTTTTGCATAAGCCCTCGTTCGCATGGGTGTTTATTTACGCGCGTTATAATTAAGCTCCCGAATAAAACAAATGGGAAACGATACACTTATTCGCACGACAACGCTTTTTTACGCCGAGTTCTAAATCGCGTAGGTCTGTACTGTTAGATTTTCAACGCTCGGCGCTAGGTGTTGAATCATATTATGTGCCTTGACAAACGTCTACGACGCTTTTTTTTAACGCGCGTCAAAAAGCTTCCGTGCGAACGAGGGCTAACCGAAGCTCTCGGCTGTTGGAAATGTGAGGCAATGTAAGTAAATGGAAATATTGAATACTAACCACAAAATAATTCTATCGAAATAGGTACACTCGACGCCATTGACGGTCGACCACTTTTCACCCTTATGTTCTTAGTAATAAGGGTGAAAAGTGGTCGACCGTCAACGGCGTCGAGTGTACTTGTCAGTGACATATTTAGGCAAGCTATTATGTATGCTTTGTTATGAAAGTTTTCTTACATAAACAGTACCTACATACAAATGGCAAAGAAAATTTTCATGGGTAGTAGTCGTATGATAGAAAGAGGAGGTTATAAATAATATTCATAAATTACTTCTTACATATTGAATTTTATCCTATAGCGTTTATTTCATTAGCTTACGAATTGAGTAGGTACTTTTGTATCGGGTGGGTTTTGGTAAATGTATGGCACATACCGTACGTTATAACACTAATACCAATATCGCATGATCCTAAAATCGCGAATAAGTACTTTCTGTTTAAAATTTATAAACGGTCGGTTAAGTACTCGATACAAACAAAGCTGGGGGTGCCCACACACCGTGAATCCGGCACTCAATTTGCGAGCCCCGAGTTTTAAAATACTACATCAGAATTAAATTTCACATACGCTTGCTAATTTGTATTTGCTTTTCAAGTAACCATAGCAGCGTCCGTTAACTTTAAGTAGGTATTGTGTATTGAAAACCCTCGTTTTAGTTAGCACGAAGAGCTTCAGACTCCTGAGTACCTACCAGGCAAGTACATATAACTCTGTGTAAGGTGGTGTAATTAGTCTCTCGAAGGTAAACGTTGGTACATGAGTTTAGTTAGAACACGGGTTCGGTAATCTCAAATTGCATCCGCGGGCTTTATACTAAAAGCTTAGCCAAGCTACTGGACCTAAGACCTAAGGTAATGCTAAAGGCTCTGTTTCACATGCTCATATTAGCATCAAAGCAGGCTAATGGCTCTTTTAATTTAGACGTTTGGTGTCGGATTGCTATCGTGCGGATGTCGTACTGCGCACCGCCGCGCGCCGATTGTTTTTTCCATAGGTACAGTTGACACGTCGAGAGCGCCATCCGGTTGTCATGCAGCAGCCCTGCGGGAGTCGTACGACAACCGGGCGGCGCTATCGACGCTTCAACTGTATTGAAGAAAAAACCGTCCGTGTGCAATACCCGCACGGCTGTCGCATGGCAGTAGTCTGACACCAACGTTTAAATTGAAAGAGCCCTTCTAGCGATAGCATCAGTACAGCACGTGCTATGAAACGAGCACACATATTTTGAGTGTGACGTACGCCAACTTATAGTCCGCACCACGGAATATAAGTTCTGTTCTGTGGTCCGCACGATCTGACTTGCCTGGGCTGAAGTTGGCTCACCGAGACATTCGCGCATGTACAGTCGCTAAGAAAACAGTAAAAAGTGTGCAATAAAGTTGTTGTTTCACAAAAATATACTTTTTCAGGCATTCTTTGATTTATTTAGTAAGGGAAAACAGCTATTTAACACTTTGAACGCGACGCCACCAAACACAATAGACGGCGTTCAAAAAATAAGTTTTGCCCGGCCAAGTAAAATCGAGTGGAATATAATGTGTATATAACACGAATGTTCAAAGAATTAATAACATTTTTATCTCTTTTCACGTGCTAGTCACTTGCTAAGTCCACCTAAAAATCCTTTTTCCCTATAAAGCCAATACAAATTATCGGATGTCCGCTGACTTTAACACTATTTCCGCACTATTTCAAATTAGCAAATATGCATAAAATTATTTAACCACGAATGCGAGCATCCAACATAATGTAATTGAAGTAATAGCCATTGGTGCGCTTATGTTTAATCAGCGATTTAGTGTAAACAGACCATTACTGGGCCTAATGTTTTAAGCGGGAAGTTTCAGCGGGATCGCAGTAATTTGCTGAGCCGGGATATTTCGGGGTTTTCGCTATAACATTTGTATAAAATCCCGGCTTTTTCATACAGAAATACGAGAATGGGGATTTTGGAAATGGCCATTTAGCTAGTTTTTAAAGAAATAAAACGGTTGGCGTGAATTTGTTTACTGTGTACAAGTTTTTAAGGTGTTTTATTTGAATAAAAAAATACTGAGCACTTATTTTTTTATTTGTGTTTCTATAAAGTTAGGTTCTAGCTTCCACCCGCGGCTTCGCCCGCGTAAATTCAAATTTTGCGTAATTTTTTAAAGTTTTTTTACAGCCTATGTGTTATTCTGATGTATAAGCTATCTTACTAATATTATAAACGTGAAAGTTTGTGAGGATGTATGGATGTATGGATGGATGTTTGTTACTCTTTCACGCAAAAACTACTGGACAGATTTTGATGAAACTTTACTGTAATAAAGCTTATACACCAGAATAACACATAGGCTACTTTTTATTTAAAAAACGCGGGCGAAGCCGCGGGTGGATGCTAGTATTATTATAAAGTTTCATCTAAATTAGTTCAGTAGTTTTTGCGTGAGAGAGTAACAAATATCCATACATTCAGACTGTTATTATAAGTTCCTTTCTTCAGTTTCTTTACGATATTGTTTAATCAGGTGTATTTGGCAGGTTTAACAGTCACCTTTCTTGTTATTTATGTTTTATTTGCAATATGACTTACCTGTTTCAAATATGTATTCGTCATCATAAAAATAAAACAGGATTTTATTTTGATGATCACATTTCTTGATTAGGTATCGGTTATACTTA
Source organism: Thalpophila matura (assembly GCA_948465475.1). NCBI lineage: Eukaryota > Metazoa > Arthropoda > Insecta > Lepidoptera > Noctuidae > Thalpophila > Thalpophila matura. The sequence continues at coordinate 10,170,362 of OX419184.1, read as the reverse complement.
TTGTTATTTTTTTATGAAGTAGGTGTTTGAATCATCATCCACTTGATGTTATGAGAATATAAAGTGAGGATAAAAAAACTTTTTTTTATGACTGCTGGTCGAATGTGGCTAGCGTGTGTGGCGGCTATTTCATCATTCTGTATGGCGTTAGCGCCCTCAGGCAGTCTGTTTCTATAAACAGACCTGTCGGACTAACATGCGCGCCGCGACAAAATTTTGTCGACGCTTTTATTGTGCATTTGTCTCGTATTTGCACGGGAAAGAGCGAGACAAAACGGTTGACAAAATTTTGTCGCGGCGCGCATGTTAGCCCGGCAGGTCAAACCTGAACGTCTACGTAAAGCCCAGCCTTCATCATCATTTTATAGAATTTAAGTATGCTCATCTTTTGACTTCTATAGTAAGTTTTATATTTCATTGTAAATACATTTTGGACTGATGGTCAATAAAATATAAATGATATTTTATTGACCTTAGATAAACATAACCGTGAGCTAGACTTGGCCTATTTACTAAGTATTTGCGAGTTTGAATAATCATACATTCTTATCTGATAACCCATGTTTCTAGAAAATCTAATATTTATGATATATAATATTCTTTTATACTATCTAATTTGGTAAAAAAATACATTGTCTTAAATCCCAAAATACACACACTCATCATTGGTCATTTTACCAGAAATAGTTAACGTACCTACTACAGATTAGTACTCTCTTATAGGCACGCCTTGTAGTATAAAAATAATGAAACTTTGTGAAATTAACACCATTAATATAGTTAATTATTATTCACGTAAGTAGCATACGATTGGAATGCCGCGTAACCACCAATTCATTTGCTTTATTTTCGCGTCGAATTTCTCAAGACGGAAGTCTGCACCAGGATAATATATTCCGAAATAAAGGAACAATTCGAATAATGAATATTTAAGAAAGGGGATTATAGATCGGTCCCTTATAGCACATCCGCGTAAAACGCCGTTAATTCTCCCTCTTTTTCAATTATGTTAAGTATGTACATTTTTCAAATAGCCCATCACGTTAAATGCTTTGGTATATTAAACCAAAATTAATTTATTTTCGTTTCAATTGCTGAAGTACCTACTATGAATCCTGTTTAATAATTGTATTGAGGTTTTTGTTTGACAAAAATTGGCAAGATTTGTTTGGTTTGGTATATTTATACCAAGCTAACTGAAAGTTGCTGACTGACAGTTTGAAGTATTTTTTTTATTTTTGGTGTGTAATATTTCAGATTTTCCTAATAAAATATGTAAACATCTATTATAACGCTGTTCCATTTGATTGCTACGCGTGGACAGGCTACGCTCGGAAACGCTACGCATTAGCAAGCTACGCTCGGATATGCTACGCATGGATACGCTACGCTTGGAAACGCTACGCTCGGAAACGCTACGCATTAGCAAGCTACGCTCAGATATGCTACGCATGGATACGCTACGCTTGGAAACGCTACGCATGGACACGCTACGCTCGGAATCGCTACGCATGAACACGCTACGAACGTGTCTGCCAATTCTTCTCTTTGTATGCAAATGTTGCTGGAAATAACATCTACAACACACGAACACATATATATACACCCATGCGTAATGGGTGTATAGTGTATATTATAATGAAAATGGGAATACTCCACACACCCAACGCAGCAATGGAACGGCGGCGCCTCAAATAAATCATGTACATAAACAAATGAACGTTATATTGTCGTTTTCACTGCAGCATGTCAGAAAAGACACTATAAACGATATAATATATATAGGCACTATAAACGAACGTGGCTTTTCTCGTTTTGTTGATCATAAATGAAAAAAGGTTGTGCAAGCCGAATGTCTAGTAGTGCGTTTAGTTTTAAGACCCGCACTGGCTTTCCCTGCTTTTTTTAAAATTCACTGTTTTATAAAAGGGGGCTGTAACTGTAATAGATGATCGCCATAGCCGCTCATATCTAGCGAATTTCCGCAAATGAGAGTTGTTCAATTAGGGAACATGAATGAAATAGGCGACTCACACGATAGGATAAAATGTATATTTTATAAATAAATCTTGGAGACAGTTTTTGGTGGCGATCGTTTTGCGAGCTATCAGCGAGTGCTTTTTTTTCGGGCACAAGCCATGGCCGTAGTCCAGTGTCGAGCCTTGCGCTCCTTGTAATACCCGCAGGCACCGACAAGTGTAAATACACAGTAATGTCCACAATTTTAAATAGGTACCTAGATTTAACCATCTAATTGTAAGTTTACAGCTATAAAAATATACCTATACCTAATTGTTGTCGCACGTTTTTTCCCCTCCCGGCATCATGACAAGCGTAACGTCATCGAGGGTTAGGAGTTTAGGAGGAGCGGAGCGTGCCAATGGACGCGCGGTGGCGGCCGCGCCGGGCAGTTCTCAGTCTATACTGTATAATCTATGGGGCAGTTGACCGCGTACCACCGTCGAGACATTACGCTTCTACATTATTCTACATTGGTAGATATATAATAAGTAGCAGCCAACGACATAAATACTAGTTATAATTCTATTTAAATTGTACAATAAATATTTTCAAAAAATGTCTGCTCGCAATTAATTAAGTAGTTTTAAATATAATTATAATTTACACGATATTTTTCCCTACCTTCTTGTCAATAAACGTTTTTTTCTGATTCCCTGACTGTACTTTCTCTATTATTATGTATACGCATAAAGTAAAACATTGGGTATTTTTAGAGTTCCGTACCAAAATGGTAAAAACCGGCCAAGTGCGAGTTGTACTCGCGCACCGAGGGTTCCGCATCAGTTTTGGACGTATAAAGTGAAAAAAACCGGACCGCATAACAAACTTTGTTTTTGAAGGAATTGTGATGATTTTGAAAAAACTACTTACTAGATCTCGTTCAAACTAATTTTCGGTGGAAGTTTACATAGTAATGTATATCATATTTTTTTTTAGTTTTATCATTCTCTTATTTTAGAAGTTACAGGGGCCCCGACACATTTTACCACTTTGGAAGTGTGTCTCGCGCAAACTATTCAGTTTAGAAAAAAATGATATTAGAAACCTCAATATAATTTTTGAAGACCTTTCCATAGATACCCCACACGGATGGGTTTGATTTTGAGTTTCAGTTCTAAGTATGGGGAACCCCAAAAAGGCCACTGGCAGACGCCCATAGAACGCTGGGCTTCAGATTGTGTATGTCGGTACAGATTTGAAATTAGTTTGGTGTGATCGAGTATTTCAAGAGTATTTAAATTCATTTTTTATTTGTTGTTATACGTAATTGGGTTAAAAATAAATTTTCGTGTTTGTGACAGTGAGGTTAAGTATGGTGTGAATGATCTATGAATTCTCAATTCAAAGGTTTTAGTTGCTGTCGACATGATAGTCTATGGAGGCACGCGCCAGGGCGCATGCGCCCGTTTTTGTTTTATTGGTTTTTTCAAAATGTCAACGGCATAATCATTTTATTTCTTATTTATTTCGATATTTGATTTCAATTCTTAATCTCTAAGATAAATTAGGCAAAGAGCAATTAAAATATATTTTTATTTTTGGTTAAGCTTTTACTACTGTACCAGATCAAGCCCAAAATTGCCAACGTCCTTTATTGTTTATTTCTATTTTTAACCGACTTCAAAAAAAGGAGGAGGTTCTCAATTCGTCAGAATGTTTTTTTTTATGTATGTTCAGCAATTACTCCGTCAATTAGGAACCGATTTGAAAATTCTTTTTTTGTTTCAATGGGTATACTGTCGAAGGAGTCCCATTGTCAACAATTCAGGATCTGATGAGGGGATCTCATGGAAATCGAGGGAACTCCTCAAATTTTATAGTCATGTACAATATATTTTCTTTCATTGAGAAGTGGGTACTTCAGGAGTAGTTTCACAAAATTTGGTCAAGATCTGATGATGAAATTCATGACAAAATAACGGAACTCTTTAATTCTCAGGAGCACGTAAACGATACTCGGTCAAATCACTGAGGGTATTGCGATATATGATTTACCGTGATGTCTTTATGGTAAAGTAAACGTGGTAGTGGAACTTGACGATGAGCAATGGAACTCCTCAACGGCTTACAGTAAGGATGTGTTCTATGGAAGGATTTGTAACAGATTGTAATCAAATTACAATGTGCTTATGTTTATCGCGATATGAGGCAAAGAAAATGTAATGAAGTTGTACAGTCAGGGTCAAAATGGTATTTAATTAACTTCGTCTATGTTGGCGATGTTAATCCAAGTAAAAAGTATGTAGGTTCGGTTAGAGGTAATGAATTCTCGCTACTGCTGTAATGGCGTGTAGGTATTTATGTCATTCAAAATAGAAAAACTAAAAGTTTTACAAAAAAATCAATCTATTAATGATTCAGCTGTTTGAATCTGAGAGTCTTCATGTTGTTAGGAGTTAAGAGATAATACTGCAATAATGTCGACAGGACTTAGTAATCTGGGATACTAGGATCGATATGGACGTGTAAGACAATCGTCTTCATCTTTCCATTTCTCGTAATAGGTATATTATAATTATTCAACTTGCTCGCAACTATTCTGAATGTTTTATAATATACAAAAAATCCTCATCTTAGAAAGTAAACTTTATGAAATTAAGCAAATTCTTTCTAGAAACTATTACGCTACATCAATTTTAAATTGAGATAAAGTCTCCTTTAAGATTATGGAGGGCTGAAGTCACTTAAAAGAAAAAAAACCGGCCAAGTGCGAGTCGTACTCGCGCACCGAGAGTTCCGTATAATTTTTAGACGTATAAAGTGAAAAAATCCGGACCGCATAACTAAGTTTGTTTGTGAAGGAATTTTGATGATTTTGAAAAAACTGTACTAGTTAGGAACATCGTTTTATTTTTGGTGCCATATTTGGGTCAATTTCTATCAACTCTAATTATTTAAAATTTTTCGCTCCGCAAACTTTGGAGATAAGGGGGAATGGTATTTTTTCAGACATTTTTCATCATATGTCGAAAACTGTGAGGCATAAAATTAAATAAAAATATATTTTGAAATGTGCAAATCAAGCCCTTTCATATGATATACCACTTGACCTCACCTCACTTTGAAATTTTGGACCCCCACTCCGGCCCCTTTTGCAATGAAAATAAAAATATTTTTTCACTTTTTTCATTTGCAATAAAGTTGGACAAGCACTCTTTATAACTGTTCCAAATTTGAAGTCGATAGCATTAGTAGTTGCTGAAATAACCAGGTGTGACAGACAGACAGACAGACAGACGGACAGACAGACAGACAGACGAAGTCGCACCATAAGGGTTCCTTTTTTACCATTTTGGTACGGAACCCTAAAAATAAAAAAAATGACAAAGAAATACCATACAAATACCTTTTTAAATAAATTCAACACTTTTTGGAGTTGGTGTCACTGCCAAGCCAATAAAACAAAAATCCTTTCCTAATTGCTGGCTATAGGTATGTACCTATAGTATAATAATTATATACGCATTAAATGTACATGCTAGCTAAGATGCAGTTTAATCAGCTTGGCACCGACTCCAAAAAGTGTTGAATTTATTTAAAAATGTATTTGTATGGTAGTAATTAATGAATATTATATTAATGTTATTATTTATAGGCTACCTATTTTTTATTTTAAGCTTTTTAGTGTTTTAGGTATTTTTTGAAGTCGCTTTTATTTTTTTGTCAAAAAGTTTTTTGTGTGAAAATCTTAATGCGGTTCACAGAATACATCTCCTTACCAAGTTTCAACAGTGTAGGTCTTATAGTTTCGGAAAAAAATGGCTGTGTCATACAGACGGACAGACAGACAGACAGACAGACAGACATGACGAATTTATAAGGGTTCCTAGTTTTACTACGGAACCCTAAAAAAAGAACCCTTATGGTGCGACTTCCTCTGTCTGTCTGTCTGTCACGGCTGCTTATTTCAGCAACTGCTAATGCTATCGAATTGAAATTTAGAACAGTTATAAAGAATGCTTGCCAAACTTTATTCCAAATAAAAAAAGTCAAACAATATTTTTATTTTCATTGCAAAAGGGGCCGGAGAGGGGGTCAAAAATTTGAAAGTGGGGTTACTAGGTCAAGTGACAGATCATATGAAAATCATTTCAAAATCAGATTTTTAGAAGATTATTTTATAAGATCAAAATTAGATTACTTTAGACGATTAGATTATTTATAGATAAGAAAATTAGATTATTTTATTATTTTAGAAGATCAAAATTAGATTTTTAAAAGACATTTCAAATTTCAGAATCTGCACATTTCAAAATAGATTTTTATTTTATTTAATGTTTCTTAGTTTTTGATATTTGATAAAAAAATGTCTACAAAAATAACATTCCCCCCCCCCTTATCTCCGAAGTTTGCAAAGCAAAAAATCTGAAATAATTAGAGTTGATAGAAATTTGCCTAAATATTGCACCAAAAATAAAACGATTTTTGTAACTATAGCACAGTTTTTTAGAAATCATCAAAATTCCTTCACAAGCAAACTTAGTTATGCGGTCCGGTTTTTTTCACTTTTATACGTCCAAAAATTATACGGAACCCTCGGTGCGCGAGTACGACTCGCACTTGGCCGGTTTTTTTTATTGATCTTATATCCACGACTTTTCGAGTGACTGAACCAATTTATTTGTTATTGATTTGATAAAGATCAATGAAATCACCCGTTCGTGATGTCATTGGGCTAAATAATCATGACACAGAAATAGCCTAAGCTGATTAGATCAATTGATGTTTAGGAATGACTCATATGCTTTATCATTATTTAATTGCATGTTTGTTTTACTATGCCTATATTACTAATGTTAACAAGTGCGGTTGGTCATGGCCTCAGTTTAAAGGCGCTCATTGAAATAGCAAAATCATATTTATTGGAATTGTGCCCGAAAAATAGTTATAGGCAGATCACTCTTTCCCATTCACGCTGGGCATGTGCCCAGGGCCCCGCGATCGACGGGGGCCTCGGCCTGCCCTCAAAAAAATAATGCTTTGTAGCCGCCGTTCCATTCTACGCATTAGTACCCGATTCAGTGACAAAATAATTGATTTTCAGTGCGATTTTCAATAAGTTTCTAGCCCCAAACTAATGAAATATTAGTGGTAAGTATTATGTTTCTTTTATTGGTTTTATATAATTTAATTAGGTTCAATTGAACATTGAAAGAAATTCAATTTTACTTATCTACTCTTATCTATAAAGGGTTCCCGTGATCCTTATGTGCCTAGAGCCTTCAGACGGTTAAAGACAGCCCTGGTTATAGGGCTCTCCTTCTATACAATGGAACTGTGGTGAAATATCGTAGTTGTACAGAAGAACGTTATATTGCGTTGTACCGCAGACTACGGGACATCAAACACGATCGTTCTCGTCTCACCCCTCTTGCCATAAACTGGGGTAAGAAAACAGTCTCTACCTTCTTATCATATCAGTTTGACTCCGTGTTAGATAGCGACAGTGCTATAAGTAGAATAAAGGTTATTAGACCATTTGGCTCATTAGACCCACCCGACACCCAACCACCACCTCGTCGCTCGGTGTCCACTCGTAGTCGACAGGTGGTTCACGGTTGTATGCCGCGTGTCAACCAGTGAACGTCGCGTGGTCAACGAGTCGATATTGCGTTGACCGTGAATAGATGAGTAGTTTGTCAGGGATCATCACCAGGTCCTAGGCGCGATTCATTCAGGACTTGCGCGTGGGCAGCGCAAAGCATGTGTAAGCAACGGGTGGTCACCGAGTGGTCCAATCGCCGTCCGCGTAATAGTATGATCAGTGCGGGCGAAGCGCTTGTAGTGAGCGCAATCCCATAGTTATAGATACTCCATACAAAGAATACCTACTAACCGCTTGAGGCAAGGCGATGCTGGTCGGGTGTCGGGTGGCCCTAATGAGTCATGATCTTAACACGTTCCGGGACAGTACGTCGAGAGGCGGGCCCCAAATTCCTATGCAAATTGACACATGAACTCCCCATACAATTTCGCCCCCCGCCTGACGACGTTGTGATATACCTTGATAGTTTTTACATTGTGTGATACGACAGTTCGTTCCTCGACGTGACCGCCTACGTTTTGCGATCGTGTTCCGTGGCGTTGACTCGAGCGACGCGAGGCTCCCGCGCAGCGACACAGTTCCGACTGAAGTAGGGGGATGCGTATACGCGCACCCGGCCCAGGCCGTTGTGTCAGGAGACATGTTTGCATGTGTGCATGTAGTTTACTTGTGTGCTCATAAAACTTCACGATGTGACACTAAATAGTTCTAAGTTCTTGTAATACGACACTAATACGTCAGCCTACTATATATTCTATGGTTGACGCCCGTTGTTCGACGGGTTGTCATATTTCGAAGCTCAAAATCAGCCGTCGACAGACGTTGTGTCGTAATATATAGGAATTTGCGGCCCGCCTCTCGACGTACTGTCCCGGAACGTGTTAAGATATCCAACTTTTCTTGTCCCTCAAGTTGTAGATTGAATTTTATACATTTTACGAGCGTCTCGTCTAATATACGAACAAATATAGAGAGAGAAACGACATTGCAGTCGGGACTCATAATGGAACTAGGAAAGGACTATTACCTGGAAACAGTGGGTTCCGACTGCAATTTCGTTGTTTTTTTTTAGTATTTTTAGTGGTTATATTAAAACCAAATAAGATGTAGTGCAAACTGCGCGCGAATTTTTGAAATTATGAATTTACATTTTTTTTTATATCACCTAAATATTCAAACAAACCTCTGACTACCCCTACCAGGAATATAACCGTATGTGTATGTTTGGTTCGATGTTTCATCGATTTATAGATTGCCCAAATGAGAGCACTTTGTTAGGGCTTGAAGTTTCTATTCGTCCCGCGGGAGGTCAGACAAAGCATAAAATTGGTACTCCGGCCGTTGACTTAATTGAAGCGCCAACGCTGTACTTTTGTGCGAAATATAATAATGTGAAGTTAACGAATATTTTTGAGTTTAAGTGGTATTTTGAAAAAAATACTGAAATTGAGTTCCATTGACTGGAACACGGTTCCAAAAAACTTGGAAAAAGACCAGTCGAATAATGAGTCAGCATTTAAAAAAAAATCTGCGATCTATTGAAAATGTAAAGGCAAATAACCTGGTTTTTACACTTTTAAAATAATCATCGATGTGGCCGAACAAATTACTTAGAAGCCTTTAAATCTAAACCAAATAAGGCTTTCAAAGCTATCGTGCTACTTTTTTAGCTGTGTAGATCTCACGTTATTGTAGGAGCTAATCTACACATTCAGAAATAGACGTAAATCCAAACTCTACTCGTTGAGTAATTCCAGTAATTCCGACGTTAATACGGACTTCGGATGGGCATCGTTACGTAAAGGGTCTCCCACCCGGATTAGTCCGTAACCAAAATATGCAACAATAAACATTTATGTTACGACTTTACGACAGACCCCAGATGCGTTGGCTTACAAACTTTTCTAACTGCACAAATGTTTAGTGGAACAACGAAACTTGTTTATTTCGGTGTAAAACTATGTGTGAAATTGGAATTTCATGATTGATGCACTAACACTGATTCAAAAAAGAATAATTAGGTACCTATTTCAAACATTTTTTTTAGATGTTCACATTCTTTTAAATGGTGCTCTTTGTCTATTATACATATACAAATAACTTAATCTTTCATTATATTATTGTTTAAATAATTGCAAAGGTGCATGCAGAAGTGCAATCTTGCGAGAAAAAAGAGATTTAAAACTTGAGATTTACGGCCGTTACCATTTACCGTCGCCTTAAGTCAAGCCGAAATCTCGCGAGAATTACATTTGTGATATCGTGAGATCTCAGCTTGTAACCGCCCGACTGACTTCAAGTAGAATCGGCCAAGGGTCGGCGATTGCTCAGACAGGTCACTCACAACCGCACGTCAAGAAACAAATGAAAATTATGCTGTTTCACGATGCGCGTGATCTCGTACGATGTACAATATGTACATGTACTTACGTACGCGAAGAAGAATTTAAATTGGATACAATTCTGAAAGAAAAATATTGCACAATATTTCACAACTGTCACGAATATTCTTCGAAGGTGAAAGCAGAGATGTGTTAGCAGAGTATAAGCTCACAGATCACTTTAAAATACCGAAAGAACCCTAAGAAATTAGTGCACGATTCCAACCCAAACAGAAAAACCCGATTGCAACATTACCCAAACGTCCCCAACTGTGCAATTCAGTCCCTACAGTCCGTTTGTCCTTCTTACACGTAGTGACGGAGCAATGGATCACCATGATTTTTTGAATAGGTAGAGTTATATTATGGGCCGGAGTCAAAGGCTACTTTTACTTTTTATGCATGGGTGTTTCAAATTTTAGGTCACACATTATATCCGTACCAGGCGTGAATAGGTTGATAAGTCGACTTACATATATTTTTTTTAAATGCATATTATGCATTAGAATTGCTTCTTTCATAGGGTGAATAAGACTAAGTCGATAGGTCTTGTTTTACCGCACATAGCAAACATGTGAATTTTTTAATAACTCTCTTATTAAAGGGTACATATGCCTGTATATTATACAGGCAAATAGCATGAAAAAACTGCGAAGTAACTGTTATAATGATAAAAGTATTAATTTTACTGCTCACTAACGTTGTTTTAGAAGCAATATTAAAATTAAATATTAAATAATATTCATATTAAAATGGCGTATTTTCAGCGGTAGCGACGTTATGCGCAAGTATGACAGAACATTCTGATCCTCCAACTGGGCGGGTTGCTTCAAACCATCTGTATTCGTAAGTCAATACGTAGTCGTTAAGTCAGTATGAAATTGTCGTAGCAAGCCGCCATATTTGACGGTTACAGATACGTAACTGTAAGTTGAAACAACATGGCCTTAGTCACGTATGTTTTTAACGAACATTTAAACGAGAGAATGAAACCTAATGGTTACAAAGTGGAATATAATTATGGGAATGTTGCTAAAATTAGGTTACTGCAGTTGCTGAGTTATATTATGAAACTTGAACACAGAATCCAACCGAGAAAGGAAAACATTATTTGAATATTAAACATTTAATGTCTTGTGCTTACGCATTAAATATCAATCACGTACTTGGTAAAATACAAACAAGACAGTGCTGTCAGAACAGGTAGCAGCACCTTGCTTTGCGCAAATAAAATTTTACTGCAATCCCAAATATTTCGCAGTTGTTAATTTCAGCTGTCAGAAAACCCAAGTAGGTCACGCTGATGATAGAATGACGAAGCAGAAGGAAAATTTAAAGTGAGTGGTAAAAAATCAACTGCTACGTAGAATACAAAATGAGCTGTTGTCAAAAATCTACTGCTACGTAGAAATACGATGACTATCGGTAAAGTGTCATCCACGTTATATACCTAATCATAATATGAACAACACTAAGAAGGTATATCAAATACTTGAAACAAACGTAAGTATTTGACTAAATGCGGAAATTCTGACAAATCCGTACATCCTATTTTAGTGATTTGACTAATTCAACCAATGATTTTACAAGCGATACCTACGGTATGAATTAACGATGAATTGGCAAAGAGGAAATTGCTGTTCGGTACTTTAATGTAACTACTAGTAACATTTATGATTAGACTAGCTTCCGCCCGCGGTTTTGCCCGCGTTTTTGAGATTAAAAGTAGCCTGTGTTATTCTGATGTATAAGCTATATTACTGTAAAGTTTCATCAAAATCCGTTCATTAGTTTTTGTGTAAAGAGTAACAAATATCCATACATACATTTTCACAAACTTTCACATCTATCTATCTATATCTATCTATCTATATATTAATAAAATGCTTTGTCCTGACTGACTGACTGACTGACTGACTGATGGATCAACGCACAGCCTAAACCGGTGGTCGTAGAAACGTGAAATTTGGAGGACGTATTCCTTATATGATGTAGGCATCCGATAAGAAAGGATTTTTGGAAATTCCACCCCCAAGAGGGTGAAAAGGGGTGGTAAAGTTTGTATGGGAAAACGTGTTTACTTGGTCTGATCAACTTTAAACTTTAAACTCTTAAGTATAGAGTTCAAAATTCAATTGGTTAGAGCACTGAGCAAGGACTTAAGCTGAATACCCATTTACCCGAGCCGAACGGGCGGAAAGATCCGACCGAACCGAATTTTAGCATTATTTGTATGAAATCCTATGAAACCTCGCCCACCTATCCGCACCGAATAGGAAGAATTTGGAAGGTCCTCAAAATTCTGATGACGTATTATAATTTTTACGAAGCGCCTGGTATGCCTAAGTAAGTTAGGAAAATGGCATATTCGTTTTAATACTATTAAAGGAACATGCGGTATCTAACCTATTCTATATCTGTGTTAGATTCGGTTACTTCGGCGCGGATAGGTGTGCAAGGTTTAAGAAAATTCGGTTCGGTCGGCTCCTTCAGCGCGTTCGGCTCGGATAAATGGGCGTTCAACTTTAGTATTAACATATGTGACGAATATTCCAAATTCAAATAGATATAAAATTTTAAAAACAAAAAAGTTTGTATACAATTCGAAATTCAACTTCATCTGCTCTTGAATATTTAAATCAAAAAGTTTCATTACTTGCCTTGATTTTCCTTCCAAAATCCTACTATCCTACTAATATTATAAATTAATGTGAAAGTTTGTGAGGATGTATGGATGTATGTAGGTATGGATGTTTGTTACTCTTTCACGCAAAAACCACTGAACGGAATTTGATGAAAATTTACAATAATACAGCTTATACATGAGTACACCGATCATGAGTTATTTTTACGTATAATATCGTTAATGTAAGCATATTTTGAATCTAAAATACAACAGTCCTGAAACATTTTCACAAAATTTTATACAATTTGCACATTTTAATAAAATAAAAATAGTAAATTAAAAATTAAAAAAACCTGACTGCCATAAAACAACTAAAAAATTCAAAACAAGAGCACTTTTCAAGCAGTCTGATGCAGTTGGTGTCAACTATTTGTGTTAAATCTTAGATTTTATGCCACCAACTGCATCAGACTGCTTGAAAAGTGCTCTTGTTTTGAATTTTTTAGTTGTTTTATGGCAGTCGGGTTTTTTTAATTTTTAATTTACTATTTTTATTTTACACTTTTTAGTTTTTAATGTATTTATATATGTTTATGTAATCTTCTTTTCGAGCCCTTCATTTTGATACCCCACATGATAGCTTTTGAGGAAAACAAACTTTGTGAAGACGCTAAAAATCGGCCATTTTTCACTGTTTTTTTGTTTGTATATTGTTAATACTTGAAATAAAAACTTAAATCAATAAGTAAGAATTAGCGAGAATGATTGCTTTGTTAAGCAACTTTAAATCGTTATATATCCTAAACTATTATTTAAAATGAAAAAGGAACCTGAAGATGATTTTAAAATACCTATTCAACGACACCCCACTTGACATAGTTCATCAACTTTTTTTTTTTCATTTTGACAATATGGCGTCTGGTTGTCGCTTTGGTGAATTTTGATTACTGTTATGTCTTTAGTGACACTCGCAAGGTTAAGACGAATCGATTGACGTAAGAATTATCAAAATCGGCCTACGCATTTGGTCTCTAGAACGCCACATAGAAACAAACATACATACATACATACATACATACATACATACATACATACATACATACATACATAGACTGATAAACACATTACCCTCCTTTGCGTCGCGCAGTCGGGTAAAAATACAGAGAATATGTTCTTAATTTAAATAAATATTGTGTAGCCAACATGCATTAACGATACTCTATACGTCAAAATAAGTCATGATCGGGGTACAGAATAACACATAGGCTACCTTTTATCCTGATAAACGCGGACGAAGCCGCGGGCGAAAGCTAGTACTATTATAAAATTGTAAAAAAGCTGTGTCTGTACATTGAAGATATTCCAGAAAAAACAATTGGGATTGGGTACTGGGACGAGCCTTATTTTAAATCTGCTGATCTGATTTAAAAAAAAACCGGCCAAGTGCGAGTCGTACTCGCGCACCGAGGGTTCCGTATCATTTTTGGACGTATAAAGTGAAAAAATCCGGACCGCATAACTAAGTTTGTTTGTGAAGGAATTTTGATGATTTTGAAAAAACTGTACTAGTTAGGAACATCGTTTTATTTTTGGTGCCATATTTGGGTCAATTCCTATCAATTATTTCAGATTTTTTGCCCTGCAAACTTCGGAGATAAGAGGGGGGAATGGTATTTTTTTGGACATTTTTCATCATATGTCGAAAACTGTGAGACATAAAATATAATAAAAATATATTTTGAAATGTGCAGATCGAGCCCTTTCATATGATATGTCACTTGACCTAGTAACCCCACTTTAAAATTTCGGACCCCCACTCCGGCCCCTTTTGCAATGAAAATAAAAATATTTTTAGACTTTTTTCATTTGCAATAAAGTTGAACAAGTATTCTTTATAACTTTTCTAAATTTCAAGTCGATAGCATAAGTAGTTGCTGAAATAAGCAGGTGTGACAGACAGACAGACAGACGAAGTCGCACCATAAGGGTTCCTTTTTTACCATTTTGGTACGGAACCCTAAAAAAGTAAATCATGTGTCACTTAATAGTCAATGTTATTAAGTGAGAAACCGCAAACATATTTCCATGATCACAACTTTTGGCAGATAAATCAGCGACCGTGTGATTTATTAGCAGACGGGACGACCGACGCTGCTGTCCAAATTTTGAAAAAGGAAAAGGTAAGCACTTTTTTCCAGAAATCACAAGAACTAATAAAGTATGTGTTAAATATTCGATCATTATAGTTATCTCTAGATCGAAGTGTTAAATCAAAATATTATGGTTTGCTCATTATAATTCTTGTGGATTAATATTCTCACCAGTCATTCATGAGGTATTCTTCTTCTCTTTAATATTCGTATAAGACAGGAATAACTGGAGACCATAATAATTCATAAAAGCCCCGAAGGTCCGTCTTCCTCAATTTTACAGCACATTAAACAGTAATAACGACTGTAGATAAATGGAACAAATGTGGACATAGCCAGGTGGGATGAGCTCAAATTACTGTCCCGAAAAAAACCTTTCTGCTACATAGAAAACCTTTTACTCGTTTCTGAAGGGATTTAGAAAGTAACTAAGGCACAAAGGGTTTAAAAAGAAAATGTTTATAGGAGCTGTCGATTGAAGGTTTTTTAAAGGTTCTAATTAAAATTGGAAACGGTAAAATTTGGAAATATTAAAGATTTTGAAAATTGGAAAAACTCTTCCAGTTTGTCTTTAAGGCGACGGTAAATGGTAACGGCCGTAAATCTCAAGTTTTAAATCTGTTATTTCGCCGTCAAATAATGCAGGTTAGTTGTGCAATTTTTTTATGTTAAACTAGAACATATATACATCAATCGTACCTGGGAATATTTAACTATTGTAGTAAAATATTTAATGAAATAAATTCATGAATTCGTGTCTACCCAAAACATAAAAACGTAATTACTTTCAAATCGCTTAAGATATTTTCATGATTTGTTTTGTGTGAAAAGACTATGTTACTACCTATAATATTGCCTGTAACTTTTTTTTATTTTATATTTTAGATACTAAAAAGTAATAATACGTCTAATTCTGCACAGCGCGCTCCTTGATAGGTGAGTGGTATTGCTCGGTGGATGTATGTCGCGTTGCTTGAGCTCAGCGCAGAACACTCAAGCTATACCGCCCAAATCACTCAAGGCCGTTGGCGTATACCGGGGCCTTAATATGGAACCACTAAGTTCAACATGTACCTAAGTGGCAGTTTGAATGAAAAGTTATCATAAACTACCACTTATCCGGATAAGTAGGTAAATAGGCACTTAACACACATACAAAGTTTCGCAAATATGCATCCATTTAGTACGCATCGACTCATAACCTACATAGTTTCACGAGTACCTACTAATCCACTTTACACAGTACATATAATTTATTATATTTACTTAATGCTGAAGTTACCATTGTTAGTCTGTTCAAAGTTATTTATTTATGTGTTTATTTATTAAAACTATAGGTCACAGTTTTTAATGCACCTTATCGATGATTACAACAGGTAAAAATGTCAGTAGTCAAGAGAATTAATTCGTAGTACATACAATGATATTTTATTATGCACCGCGGGGCATCAGACATTCACAGTTCTGTTGTACCTCATACTTGCTATGTTAGTCTTACTTGATTATATTTTCAGGGTTTTTATTATCAGTGACAGCCTAGTGGTTTAACCATGTGCCTCCCACGGCGAATGGTTCGAGTTCGATCCCGAGGCACGCACCGCTGACTTTTCGAGGTCATGTGCGTAGGTATTAGAAATTATATCAGTTGCATTAACAGTGAAGGAAAACATCGTGAGGAAACCTGCATGCTTGAAAGTTCTCCATAAAGTTCTTGAAGGTAGTGTGTGAAGTCTGCCAACCCGCACTTGGCCAGTGTGGTAGACTACTATCATTCTCATTATGAGAGGAGGTCCGTGCCCAGCAGTCGGACATCTTATAAACAGTGCTGATATTATTATTATTATTTTATTATCACTGAAATTGAATATGAATGATTATAAATACTTATTAGTACTAGTACCTACCCATTATAACACCTAGATACTCAAGATAGCAAAAGAGAGCAAGCGACAGACCAAATTAAATATCTATGATTGTTAAATATTTTTTTTTATGTTTTCACTCTTTCTTGTAAATACAGTATTCCCAAATTAATAATGCGCATGCAGATCTTCGCTAATTGTCGTATTCCCGGAAACAAAAAAGTATATAGAGTGGTTAAGTGCATTTTCTTCATGCATAATTTAGGGCTCTTACGATTCAATGATTCGGTGTTTCCGGGAATACGACAATTAGCGAAGATCTGCATGCGCATTATTAATTTGGGAATACTGTACATGAGTCCAAAAAGCGACAATCCTATCGAAACGTTGTCATTGCCACGCACGGGGCAAAACATACACTAATCCTACAGACTTTTTTGTACAAATGGTCTATTCTTTTTACAAATCTCCAATACACATAATCAAGTACTGATTGTAAATAATACACAAAGAATTATATGAGCAGTCAATTCTTATTGTAATTATGCACGTTGCAATAATTATTGAATCTAATTTGAATCAGATAATCTCATTTCTAATCTTAGAAACATGTAGGTAGTTGAGAGACGATCACTAACAGTGAGGTGTATATTATTATTAAACAGGTAAAAATCTTTCCTATCTCAAGAACATTAACCAGACAAGGTTAAATGGCGAAATAGTTCGTGTAAATATTACTCCAGCCTGTTTGCTTTGATCGTTATTTAAGTAAATGCGGATTTAACTGACGTTTCACAGAAACCAGTCATGGGCTATAAGAGAAACATTGTGCATCCTAATACTTTAAAATATAGGTTAGCTATCCTGAAATTTTGCAGCATACATGTAGGACAAACAAATATACTTTATCATATTTGTAAATTAACGTAAACATTCCCGAGGTCGAATGGTTGGAAGCCGCTAAAGAAGACGTAGTTAGACTTTGTTGAAAATTTGAAAGAGCCGTAAAACAATTTTAGGTACCAATACTTCAGGATCGTTTGATATTTACGGCACATCGGCGACTAGTCGCCGCCACTGCTCGGCGCCTGACGGTGGTTATACACTTCGGTTGATGTTTTTCATACATTTTCTAATTCGATATGTGGCTACTCCCCTGACTTGTGGCCAGTCGCAGCAACACGAATGCCGTATGTGCAATGGGTTATACACATATTTTTTTAAATATACAGAGTGGCAGGTTAAACAGTGGAAATATTTTAAGGGGTCATTGTACTTATCATTATGAACAACATTTACTCAAAAAATCAGCTGTTCCATACATTTATGTTCACAAAACTCAACAAAATGTATGGAACAGCAGATTTTTTTTTCGCGATTTCAGGCTTGGTCCCATAGTAAAAGTTGTCCATAATAATGAGTACAATGACCCCTTAAAATATTTCCACTGTTTAACCTGCCACCCTGTATAGATAAGATACACCACAAAAATGTAATATCTGAGGAGAACCTATAAAACGTTTTTTAGGGTTCCGTAGTAAAACTAGGAACCCTTATAGTTTCGTCATGTCCGTCTGTCTGTCCGTCTGTCCGTCTGTCACACCCTCGTAAAATCTACAGTTCATAACCAATTTGAATGAAACTTCGTAGGTAGATACGATTCTTTTATAAGCCGCCATAAAGGCTTGTAGTGAAATTATGAAAAATAAAATAATTAGGGGGGGCTCCCATACATGAAACTGAAGGATGAAAAAAAATATTTTCCTGCACCCCGTCATGTGGGGTATCATTGGATAGGTCTTTGAAAATAACATAGAGGTTTCTAAATGACTTTTTTATTTTTGTGCATATTAAGTGAACTAGGAGCTCCGAAAGTCGTTAACAATGTGTCCCCCCCCCCCTGTAATTTTCCAACCGCGCTATCGAAAAATCTGGAAAAAATCAAGCTTATGGAATTCAATAAATACTCTCGATTAACATTGGTTTGAACAAGATACGTCAATAACTTTTTGAAATATTAACTTTTTTAACCGACTTTTTAACCGACTTTAATTAACCGACTTTAAAAAAAGGAGGTTCTGTATTCGTCCCGTATGTATGTATGTATGTATGTATGTATGTAAGTATGTATGTATGTATGTATGTATGTATGTTTGTATGTGCGCGATTTTCTCAAAAACTACTGATTCGATTTGGATGGGGTTTTCACTATCGTAATGTACATACTTTCAGGAAGGTTTTAGTATATAATACATTATGTAATCATTCCTATGTACAAAGTTATAGGCATAAATGTACACACTCCGTAGTAGATTTATTAACCGACTTTTTAACCGACTTTAATTAACCGACTTTAAAAAAAGGAGGTTCTGTATTCGTCCCGTATGTATGTATGTATGTATGTATGTATGTAAGTATGTATGTATGTATGTATGTATGTATGTTTGTATGTGCGCGATTTTCTCAAAAACTACTGATTCGATTTGGATGGGGTTTTCACTATCGTAATGTACATACTTTCAGGAAGGTTTTAGTATATAATACATTATGTAATCATTCCTATGTACAAAGTTATAGGCATAAATGTACACACTCCGTAGTAGATTTACTGTTGAACGAATTCGTGAAAGTAATCTAAAACGGGATAAAGAACTAAAAAGGGAAAAATAAAAAACTTTTTTAACAAAAAATAACCGACTTCAAAAATCCACTACAAAGAAAATAATAATTTTGGTTTCGGAAGTCGGTGGCAAAAAAAAGCAAACAAAAACCAAAGCCACCGACATCCGAAACCAAAATTATTATTTTCTTTGTAGTGGATTTTTGAAGTCGGTTATTTTTTGTTAAAAAAGTTTTTCAGTTTTGAGTTCGACAACCGCAAAAAAACTTGTATTTGCGGTCGGAAGACTGAAATGCTTCTTGCTCCCTACACTGTGCGTGGTCCGACACGCCCTTGCCCGGTTTTTATACTTCTGACATCGATTGGTTTTTCCTAAAAGCATTACCAATTCAAATTGTATTTAAAATGCTAATTACCTGGTTACATGTTTTGAACGTTTCCACGTTACTGCCAGCGGTGCTACAATAGAATTTAACTTTGGTAATAACACGCTTATTTAGAAAGATAGCGTGCATATTTAATTATGGTAATTTCATACGAGTCCTTCAAAGTTGATATTGTTCTCTTCAGATCTATTTATTCCAAAAATGTATATTTATGACAATTGACGTAGTATGAGTAATATGCAAAAATGTATAGAGACTAAAATTAATTGTAATTTAAATGGTTTTACTCGTGTTTACTTATTAGGTTAATTTGAAAACAAATTAAAACCAATGTTAAAAAGAACCACAGTAGAGCCACTCTTCTGTTCAGGAACTACTTGCACATTTACAATCCAGGCGTATTCAATCTAAATATAAATTAAAATCTGATTAATCTGTCAGTCAAGCTCTTCTTGTTCGCTGTTTATTTATTGAAAATGAAAAAGAACATTGAAATTGAAAAGGTAAAGAAAGGGGACGCAGTAAAACTGGCTCGCGATAACCTATTGTATTTTGATGTACCGTATTCATACATGCAAAGAGAATATAGGATGAATTTTTCAAGTGGGCATGGATGGCTAAATCTGAAACTATAAGAAAAACGCTCAAAAGAGTTTCGGGACCAATTTTGACGAAAACTAAAAGCATAATTATATTTTTGAAAAATTACTAAGTATACCTGAATGTTTCAAAAATCTGAATCAAATCCGTTGATTTTTAAAAAAAACATTCTGTATTATTATACCAGCCAATAGTAGCGCATAAAAGTATCCAATTTTGTCTAACTAACACTGAAGAAGTGTAAGACAACATTGCAAAGTATTCTATTTGTATGAAAAATAGGAATCCTCTAGGACTAGGTAGGTATAGGTACCTAATACGATTACCAATCCGTTTGCGGAAATGATTGCAGTACCTTTTTAACCGACTTCCAAAAAGGAGGAGGTTCTGCATTCGGTTGGTTTTTTTTTTTTTTTTTTTTTTTTTTTTTTTTTTTTTTAATGTATGTACACCGATTACTCCGTGATTTCTGAGCCGATTTACGTGGTTCTTTTTTCATATGGTAGATGAACCTCGCGCGGTGGTCCCATATAAATTTTATTAACTTTGGTTGAGTAGATTTTTAACCAGGTGTAATAAACGGTATTTTTGGTGTATCTCGATGACATCATGACGATGATGAAAAAGTGATATTGTGTAGGTACATAAATTCCTGAACGCAATCGATCTCGATATTATGTATACATAACATCACGCCGATATTTCCCGCAAGGTTAGACAGAGGTGTATAGTACACACAATTTTTTCATGCTTAAGTCGCATTTGATAGAAGGCTAGGGAGCGAGCCTATTTCTATTACAAACTGAAAAAACACTGTTTTTAGGGTTCCGTAGTAAAACTAGGAACCCTTATAGTTTCGTCATGTCCGTCTGTCTGTCCGTCTGTCCGTCTGTCACACCCTCGTCAAATCTACAGTTCATAACCAATTTGTATCAAACTTCGTAGGTAGATGTCTTTTATAAGCCGCCATTAAGGCCTATAGTGAAATTACGAAAAATAAAATTATAAGGGGGTCTCCCATACATGAAACTGAGGGATGAAAAAAAATATTTTCGCGCACCCCACCATGTGGGATATCGTTGGATAGGTCTTTGAAAATAACATGAAGGTTTCTAAATACTTTTTTTATTTAAGTGCATATTGAGTGAACTAGGAGCTCCCAAAGTCGTTAAAAATGTGTCCCCCCCCCTGTAATTTTCCAACCGCGCTATCGAAAAATCTGAAAAAAATCGAGTTTATAGCACTTAATAAATACTTTCGATTGAAATTAGTTTGAACAAGATACGTCAATAAATTTTTGTAATATTTGAGTTTGACAACCGTAAAAATAATAATATTTCATAATAATATTATGAAATACAAACTTGTATTTGCGGTCGGAACACTGAAATACTTCTTGCTACGGAACCCTACACTGTGCGTGGTCCGACACGCTCTTGCCCGGTTTTTGTTTACTGAAATGCTCTCATCCACCAACATCTATGAATATAAGTACCTATTTAAATTCGTGGAAGTAATCGATCTCGGTAAAAGTACATAAATGATCAAAGTCGCTCTGTCCATGATTTTATGGTACTTTATTGTAATAAATTAACAACAACAAAAATGGTTACACTACACTAAAAAGATAAAAATAAAAACAGGTTTAAAAAAAACCGACTTCCAAAAACTACACTAAAAACTATGAAATAAAAATGTTAAACTTCCATAAATAAAAATCTAAATGTATATTGAAGTCGGCGGGGCCTAAGCATAAATATAGGAATGAAAGGAAATTTTAATTTGTCGAGGCGCAAAGCAAGCTGCACGTTCGCTGCACACACTGCGCACGTTCTTCCTGTTCAAAGGCTGAGAGGTAAAAACCTGAAGAAGAGGCCCCGCCGACTTCAATATACATTTAGATTTTTATTTATGGAAGTTTAACATTTTTATTTCATAGTTTTTAGTGTAGTTTTTGGAAGTCGGTTTTTTTTAAACCTGGTTTTTTTTATTCCAGGAATGATTATTTAGATGGATTGTACACATAATGCACTGATAAAGTTTTGATTAATTGTATAACCTTCACTAATACCAAAACATCAAAATATATGAAGTGGTGAAGGGCGGGCGTTTTTGGGGGCTGTCTTAAGTATATTTTGACGTTCAAATGCTAATTGACCTTAGCCTAGTTTGAATAAATGACTTTTGAATTTGAATTTATGGAACAAAAAAATGCTGAACTTTCATTTGTAAAATAAAATGAGAAACAAAGTAGGGAAAGTAGCAAGTAAGCGCCTAGACGTACAAGAGAACACTTTCAGAGGCAGCGGTCTGCGGTTACGAAGTTGTCACTGTAAACAAAAGGCTTACTTCAGTTATTTGTTGATTTAAACCCTACTTTTAGGTAGTTTCAATACTTAAATCGATAATTGGATCTATTCTGCAAGACATCTAAATCGCACTAAAACAGAAAATGTTGCATTGAGTTTAGAGCTAAACCTTTAATAAAAGACTCTTCTAAAATGGCGTTTTAAAAACATCCTGTAGTTTGACTTCAAAGGACGTCGGCAGTTTTGGGCTTGATATGGTACAAAAGCTTAACCAAAAATAAAAATATATTTTAATTGTTCTTTGCCTAATTTATCTTAGAGATTAAGAATTGGAATCAAAAATCGAAATAAATAAGAAATAAAATGATTGTGCCATTGACATTTTGAAAAAACCACTAAAACAAAAACGGGTGCATGCTGGCTGGCGCGTGCTTCCACAGAATATCATGGTGAGAGCAACTAAAACCTTTGAATTGAGAACTCATTGTACTTCACTGGATCATTCACACCATACTTAACCTCACTGTCAGAAATACAAATATTTCTCTTTAACCCAATTACGTACAAAAACAAATAAAAAATGAATTTAAATACTCTTGAAATACTCGATCACACCAAACTAATTTCATATCTGTACCAACTTACACAATCTGAAGCCCAGCGTTCTATGGGCGTCTGCCAGTGCCCTTTGACTGGTAATTTTCTTATTAAAAATTTGGCAAATATCTTATGTACATTTTGAACAGGTTTGCTCAAATGGCTATTTTGGATCAATTGAAAACCAATATAGCGCTTCCATACGTTTCACTTATCGCTTAGGTACACTGATAGTTTTGGCGTAATTGGACGTGGATAATTAACTTCCTGCTGACTAACCACATGGCCACGATAATACCTAAATCACCCAGTTATATAGACATAATCCAATAGTAAATGTGTCACCGCAATATACCGGCTGTTTAAACTTAGACTGTGTCAAATGCGTGATATCATGATAACATACCTAAGGCGAGGATTACTTATCTATTTTCAAGGTAAATAGGTACCTACCTATTGTATTTTTTTATCATTTCAGTTCTGATAATTCCTCCCCCAGCGGTCTGGGTCAATTTCACGAGTCCACCCAGCTACCTAGCAGGGTGGACTCGTGAAATTGACCCAAAGATTCGTCTATTAGAAACTTCTATGTCTTCATATTTTTGTATTTGAAACAAATTAACTATGTATCATTAAAATGAAATGAATGAATGAAAGCGACATATTTTATTATAGTAGGTATTTACTATTTACTGAAGTCGTCGAATGGCATTTCATTAAAAATTTCACTAAAACTATTTTAAATATTTTAGGGATCCTTAACCAAATGGCTAAAACAGATCCAAAAAAAACCCCACGTCTCAGGCTGGAGACCATTGTGACTATGTGGTTAGATTTTTGCAGGTAAGTGTCTACAGTCCAAATGTGCAAGACAAGCAAAAACTTTTTTATGGTTTGTCTTCAATCATGAAACAGTGGTGTGAAAAATAATTATAGAGTACCCTTAATGTTGGCTATCGTTAGATAGGTCTTTAAAAATAACATGAACGTTTATAATATACTGTTTTGTGTAAATATTTGAAGTTATGAACTCCTAAAATTTTTAATAATGTGCGTGTCAAACCGTGCGGGTTAATTTCCAAACAAAGCCATCAAGAAACCTTAAAAACTTAAGTCTGTAGTAGGACATAACATTTTGGACTGAACATTTTCACCGATTTTTTAAGCAATAAAAAGTTTCTGAAATATCCACCATTTTCATCTTCAGTTTACCGACTGCAAAAATAGCATTAAATTTATAATATTATGATTAAATAGAAAGCTTTATTACGGACGGAAAACTGAAATACTCTTCGTAGGTAAGTACGCGCTGCGGAAGTACGGAATCCTATACTGTGCGTGGTCCGACACGTACTTAGCCAGTTTATTATAGGTACCCTTCCCCGATCCCGTGAATCGCCAAGGTATGATTCATGATGATTGCGTTACTATTGCGTCTGCTCAGCGGACAGTGAACCTGGTAAAAAAGTGTGAGTACCGTTTCTACGAAAGCATTCAAGTACGAAGAGCAACTTAAATAATTATTTTTCTGAATAACACCAGCTGTTCCAATAATATCGATAAATAATTCTTTCAGTATTACAACTAAACCTTCTGTTCATTCTTATGAAGGACGGAACGGAACCTCAGTTATTAATAATACACACTTTCGGCCGTTCTGCTTCCAATTTAGGTTTATGTTTGAGTGTTGACCATGAAAACGGCGTAACTACACAAGTACATATAACAAGTTACAATCAGACACATTGTACATTGAACACAGCCTACCTTTGTATCTGTAAATAAGTTCAAAGTACCATTACGTCATGAATCGGTCATGTTTACGTCATTATTAGAGCGAAATTTTATCCCTAAAAGTGACGTGAGTCGGATTCGAACTAATAATTGATTTATGTAACACGGACGCGATAATGTTGCCAACTATTCGTGCGTCTGAACTTCTGAAGCAGCCCCATTTTCTATTAAGGGCTTGTACACAACACTGCGATGTGCCGACGTTGCATCACAAAATTCTACGAGCTCGCACGACACATCGCAAGAACCTGCGAATCGATTCGCATCGCGTATTGTTGCGATCTTACGTTTTTTTGGGATTTTTTTATTATATTTTTATCAATAACAGCAGTGTAACACTCCTTTTACTATCCATTACACTAGGTCACTATCTAGTTAAAAAAATACATTCAATACGGTTGACGATCGTCACTGGAATGGTCATCTAAACCGTGGAAGGGAGACCTCTTGCACGAAATCGCATCCCAGCAATTTGCGTCGCAGTTTTCCTGTGTTGCGAATTCTCATCGCGCCGATTCGCAGTTTTGTGTACAAGCCCATGTTAGGTTATTTATTGGCAACGAAATGGGTAGACAAATAACAAAACCGGCCAAGTGCGAGTCGTACTCGCACACCGAGGGTTCCGTATCAGTTTTGGAGGTATGAAGTGAAAAAATCCGGACCGCATAACTAAGTTTGTTTGTGAAGGAATTTTGATGATTTTGAAAAAACTGTACTAGTTAGGAGCATCGTTTTATTTTGGTGCAATATTTGGGTCAATTCCTATCAACTCTAATTATTTCAGATTTTTCGCCCCGCAAACTTCAGAGATAAGGGGGGGGGAAAGGTATTTTTTCAGACATTTTTCATCATATGTTGAAAACTGTGAGACATAAAATTAAATAAAAATATATTTTGAAATGTGCAAATCAAGTCCTTTTATATGATATGTCCTTTGACCCAGTAACCCCACTTTGAAATTTTGGACCCCCACTCCGGCCCCTTTTGCAATGAAACTAAAAACATTTTTTTACTTTAATCACTTGCAATATTTATTTATTTATTTAAACTTTATGCAACTTACAAAGGTACAAAGGCGGACTTAATGCCGTAGGCATTCTCTACCAGTCAACCAAGGGTGGTGGAGAGATATCATGGCAGGTGCATTTATATTTAAGGCGAAAACATAATTATGTATTCTAATCAAAAACTATATGTGAATTATGAAATAAAATAGGTATAGATACAACCTTATACTTATAAATATAAAAATTATATACATATTTAAATATATAATATTAAAATATTTACACAAATATATAAAAATAAATAAATATATATTTTATATCTATAGAAAAGAGGTTATTGAGATGACTCTGCTATTTATTAAGATAGTACGTCCGCAACTTCCGCTTAAATGCATATCTGCTGGTGGCCGTCCTGATATCGAGAGGCAGCGCGTTCCAGAGAAGAATAGACTGAATATGAAATGAAGAATGAACAAAATCAGAAGTATGAGAAGGACAGTGAAGGAGAAGGTTATTGGAAGATCGTAGATTTCTGACGTGTGTAGAACATAGGTATTGAAAGTGGGACATAAGGTAAGAAGGAGGGCTGGGGGAGTTAAGTAGGGAGAAAAGCGTGGTCAGAGCTCGTAAACTTCTTCTCTGGCGAATAGGCATCCATTTGAGCTCGGACCTGTGGCTCGACACATGGTCATATTTCCGCAAGTTAAATATGAACCTAATGCAGTTATTCAGGACCCTATCAAGTTTATCCAACAGTACCGCGTTCAAGTCAAAGTAGCACACGTCACCATAGTCGATTATTGGGAAAATTAAAGTCTGCACAAGCATAGTTTTCGTCTTAGCAGGCAGAAAGTTCCTCAGACGATACAAGGAACGCAGAGTGCCGTTGACCCTTTGACTGACACTAGAGACCTGACTTTGCCAGTTAAGCGTCGAGTCAAGGTGTAATCCGAGATCCTTTACACTAGGGCTTATTGGAATGACAGTCCCGTTAAATTTTATAGGAGGAAGAGAAGTGACTGTCACTTTGCCCATCATGCGTGAGCTTCCAATTATAATCGCCTGACATTTAGTAGGGTTCACTGATACTCCAAATCCATTAGACCAGCTGTTGATCGCATCTAAATCTCGGTTTAAGGCTTCAATAGCATCCGATAAACTCTCCACCCGCGCAGCTGTATACAATTGAAGATCATCAGCGTATAGATGATACGAACACTGAAGACTGAGAGTAATAAAGTTAATGAAGATAGAGAATAACAAAGGAGAAAGAATACCGCCCTGTGGGACACCAGCATCCAGATCGCGCCAACTCGACGAGCTCTCATCAACGCGAACCGACTGCTGACGTCCTCGAAGATAAGTCGAGAACCAATCCAGTGCCTTGGAGGAAACCATGAGATGTGAGAGGATAGATAGGAGAATATCGTGACTGACGGCGTTAAAGGCATTGGAGAAATCAATAAGAACCAAAACAGTAACCTTGGTATCCTCCATTGCTTCTCTAACGTCACCAGTCACTTTAAGGAGAGCGGATGCTGTGCTGTGGCCAGGCCTGAACCCAGACTGAAAAGGACTCAGAAGGTTGTTCCGATGAACAAACCCAGAAAACTGCTTGTGTACCCAGGCCTCTAGCACTTTTGACAGGAAGGGGAGAATGGAAATAGGTCGGAAGTGATTAGGTAGGGAAGGATTTAAAATTTTAGGGAGTGGACGGACGTAGGCCTTACGCCACTGGGATGGGAATTGTCCGGAATCAAGGGAAAAATTGATAATGTGGGTGATTGGTGGAAGAAGAGAATCAAGGATCGACGTGATCATACAACGACTGACGTCGTCGTAGCCCACTGCCTTGGATTTTATGGCTAAAATAGTCTTTTTAATGTCATCCAAGGTTGCCGGAGAAAAGTGAAAAGGTTCAATATCGGGACTAGAAAGGTCATTAATGAAATCAACCGTCTGAGACACCGTTTGGGGATTCAAATGACAGGAGGTAGTGAAATGACGGTTGATATCATCAAGACTGATTGTATTAGGAAAATCCACCTGACGCGGTTTGCCGATACCAAGAGTTCCAAGGAACTTCCAGATATCGGCTGGAGAAGAAGACGCTATGTTGTCGAGAATATGGCGGCGTTTAGCGTTGCGTATCATCTGATTACACCGATTTCTTGCTGCTTTGAAAAGGTTCCAATTTTCTTCAAGGCGATCCTTTTTGAATTTACGAAAGGCCCGGTCTCTGCGCCTCATCGCCATTCGAACCCCTCTCGTCATCCATGGGGCAGGTGGACGCTTGAGCTTGACCTTCTTAATAGGAGCATGTTTATCATAAAGTGTAAGGACCGTCCGATTAAAAATATGCAATTTGTCGTCAATAGTAGTTGCCTGTATAAGATGTTCCCAATTGAGTTCCGACGCATCCTGACGTAGCCCCTCAACATCCATCCGCGCAAAACTACGCATGTGCAGTACTTTAGGGAGGGGTTTAGGTGGTTTTAGGACATAGGAGAGGAAGATGAGGTCATGATGGGAAAAACCAGGTGCAGGGCACTGACCGTGAGAGGAAACAAGGGATGGAGTAGACGTGAGGAGTAGGTCGAGCCAAGTGTCGTCACCTGAGATGTGCTGATGATGCAATAAAGCTGGGTAAGCACTCTTTATAATTGTTCCAAATTTCAAGTCGATAGCATTAGTAGTTACTGAAATAACCAGGTATGACAGACAGACAGACAGACGAAGTCGCACCATAAGGGTTCCTTTTTACCATTTTGGTACGGAACCCTAAAAAGCTCAATGTCTCTGTTAAACTCTAAAAGACGATTCATAATTAAATTACATAAGAACCATGCAGGTTAGTCTGAAATTGCCTTTAGAGAAAAGCCTGTAGAGCTGAGTGGACCTAGGTCTTGTGCACGCATGTGCCGCTGGGTATCGTCGTAGCTCAACCCTGACTTAAGCAGTTCAACGATCCGACGAACATTACCATCAGAAAGCACATTTGGGTAGGCCCCATAAATTACTCAATTTGTCAGACTGAACTTGAGACTATGACTGTAACATAAAAGACAATACGACGATGACTGTTAGCGGGAAAACTAAAGTGTGACACAAAACTTTTGTTAATGTAAATAGAGATACTATGGAGCTTTTTGTTATCACAGCCACGGAATATAACAGTAAGAGCACAACTGTCATTGTAATTGCTTTTGTAAGTTTTTTTTCTTTTATTCAAAAAGAAGAGAGGTAGGTACGGTACCTACCTAAATAATTAAGAAAAAAAAAATATTTTGACTTTTACATTTTGTTTTTTAATAAAAAAGATATTATCATACCTAGGATAATCTTGAATAAAGTGTAGTAAATCATGTTTGAATTTACTTAACATTACCTATTCATATTTGTGGAATATACAGTAATTGTTCGAAAAAGAAAGATCTTGAATAGAATCCTTGTAGTGCAATAAACATGTATTTAGAGGACCCATCAATGCATATATGAAAAAAACAAAATTCAATATTTGCGGCCGCAAAAGGCCCCTTGTGCATCTGCAAATTACAGAAAAAAAACCTGAAAATACTCTTGAATCACAGTTACCTACTGTAAATATTATGGACTAGTTCTAGTGTATACTCATATTATTTCCTCCTTCGTCAATGTTTTGCAGTTGAAGTTTCCAAGACTGAGCTGTTATGACCCATAAATTACACTTAGGTATTGCTTGTAAGCGCGAAGCAGTATTTAGGAATATTTACAAATAAACCATTTTCAGCACTGTGGACTATTTCTGTAAATGTCCCACAAATGTTTATATCACTAGCACGCAATCGTCTATATACCTACTCGTACATGTAACTGTGTGTAATTTGTGCAATAAACATACACTAAACAGGTATTGTTGTGTTTTATGTAAAATCAATAGATACCGGATCGGTATCGGATCTGTTACCGCGCACACGCGTTTTTTACCCCCAGAATAATCTGTAGTGTTTAATCATGATTATGAGAAGGCTAATCAAAGATTTTCTTCACCCACTTACGGATGTGGTTGAACTGATAGTAGAATGTCTAGCTGATAGTGGAATGGGTGGGTCTCAAAGTCACGATCTTGTGCATTACGATGAGTCGTAAGTTTGTAACCACCGGTTTTAAATTATCTTTGAATCTGCAACATCGAGTCATGTAGCAATCTAGTGTGGCAACGCCCTACGCTCCGCGCCCAACTACTAGGAAGAGATCGATGTGCAACTGAAATGTTGGTTCAATGACCGTTCCATTGAATATTAATAGAATGGTCATTATACTAACATTTTAGAAATTAATCATTCAAGTAGTTTAATAGAAGATCGCACACGAAGTCCACACATCATGGACAAATGCCAAGGGGACGGCATCGGCGGCGGCGTTTGTCACTATTTTTACTACGCACGAGAATAAAGTACATACCTACCACCTTGTGATTACAAAGTGAATACCTAGGAATAGATTATACAATAGGTAAATAATTTTGTGGAATAAATAAAAGTAGATTGTTTATTTATGTGTTTATTTAAATGATGTTTTAGTTGACGTAGTGATGGCACGGTCATAGTCGACAAAGCTACTACGCCACTAATGTTGTTGGAGTGATTGGTTGCTGCGCCATGAGTCGCGTGTTCGATTCTCACGCTGAACAAAATTCTTTTAGTGCCTACAGATAGATGCTCTGGATGCTCCGTGTTTAATTAAATTATTTGTATGTATGTATGTGATTTGCATCTAGGATACAGGAAAAATCCTAGGGCAACGTATCAATATCCGTTCAGCAAGTATAACAAATAGCACTTCGCCCGCGACTTCATCCGCGTGTCCCACAGGAACTGTGCATTTTTTCGGGATAAAGAGTAGCCTATGTTACTCAGTGATAATATAGCTTTCTATTAGTAAAAGAATTTTTAAAACCGTCCAGTAGTTTCGGAGCCTATTCGGTACAAACAAACAAAAAAAATCTTTCCTCTTTATAATATTAGTACCTATAGATAAATACACTGCCTAAAAGAAGGGATTTTCAAAATCTCTCTATTACCTACCAATTTCCTGCGACTTGGTGATTTTAAAAACTTTTTAACCACCTGTTTGATCATTTTAGGCTGTGTGTTATTTATCAATCTAACACGGTTAAGATTACCAGATGAGATTTCTTGACATTATCCCTCTGTCTTTTCAGTATTTTTTCTGTCATTTTATCTGAATGTTGTAGGTAATTGTGGTATTGTGGTAGTACGTGAAGGCAGCGAGATGTTGAAGAAATGCGTTGCGCGCCTAAATTGAATCTCGTGCATCACGCATGCACTCCGCCTGCATTGTAAAAAGTACGAAATAGCAACTATGTATTTTTTTATTAAGTACCTACTTGTATTTTTCTCTTTTTCAAAAAATCCTGTGAATTAATTTTTTCTTTGTTTCTCTGACATAGGGCCAAAATTCCAAACA
This sequence comes from Thalpophila matura, assembly GCA_948465475.1. NCBI lineage: Eukaryota > Metazoa > Arthropoda > Insecta > Lepidoptera > Noctuidae > Thalpophila > Thalpophila matura. Next base: position 10,138,994 of record OX419184.1, on the reverse strand, counting down.
TGTCAGGAAAATTCCTGTCGTCTGTTAACCCAGTCACGGAAAGTTTTATTTTTAAATATTGATGTCCCCTTTGCGCACCTGTTTTTGGGCACCCAGGATATTCTCAAATTTTGGTGCTCTTAACCGTTTGCTAAGCCCAGTAATCTTCGTGTATTTGGCATCTTAATTATGTTTGGCGGCCAATATCGGAAAGAAGGGGAAATAAAGAAAAAATAAACAACACTTACCTACTTACTATAAAAGTGAAAAAAATACGAAATAGGTACGTCTTTCTTCTGTTATGGATAATGGTGATGAAATTCTTATTCCTCTTCATTCTAATAAATTATCCTAATAATAGTCGAGGCCATTTAATATTAAACTTTTTTGGATCCACATGGTAAAAACCTTGTAGAAAACATTACTTTATTTGGGTTTTAATTTTATTATACATCGACATCCAAATAGAAATAATTTTATTGAAGAGTAGGCGTTAACAAGGCCCTTCATACTTCGATTCTGTTACAATACGAATGTCATGTGGTACTGAATAATTTATTTTTATTTTGGTGTATCGGTCCCGTGCCTTAATTAATTTATACTTACACCTTTTAATGACATAATAATATAGTGATTATTTATTTTATAAATAGTATAGGTATATTATTTTTAAATATTTCCGTTAACCTATGAATTCTACAATTGTTATAGAATTTATTAATCTCATAGTTTCGTCATTTGGAAAGTTTAATTAAGTTATCTATTCTTGTTTAATGGTTTCAATTTATTAACCTTCTTCGTTGCATTTTTAAACACATAATATTTGTAGCAAGAGAAAGTGAAACTATATTATTTGTATATCTGCTATTACTATTAAATACTAACACAAGAATCTATGCACCTAAAGATTAATCCCCATTACTTATAAACTCCTCTTAATTTAACCACTGATTAAATATACAACTATCCTTTTCATTTGTATGACAGTGAATAGAGATGACAATTGACATAAGAGTTGTTTAATTTAATCATCGTTTATAGGTAATGGGGTATATATTTCTCGCTAATCTATCCCATGCGTAAGAAACTAACGGAGAATATCTGTTTGACGCTTGCGCCCGGTGAACTGTGGGCCTAGCACGAATAATTTTGACGTATCGTATCGTAAACGTAAGCGAATTTCGAATCTAAATAAAATACAACAGTCATTTAACATTTAGTTAAAAATTTATACAATTTGCGCATTTTAATAAATGCAGAGATTGAAATAAAGTATTTAATTTATATAAATATTGTGTAGCAAACGTGTATTTTCAATTCAAATATGCTTACGTTTACGATACGCAACGTCAAAATATCTATACTGTTTGCTGTACTGATAACAGTGATAACACATCCTTAATTCTATCATCCTTCCCTTATCAATGGGTAATTCCACGTCTAAATCTACCTACATTGCTCACATATATATTCTCTCCGTAAATACTCTTGCGCAGTCTACTCACTGCCACGGGCACTAAGTCCACGCCAGTCTTAAACACAACCTCGCGCAGTCCACACGCGTTACAAAATAAATCGTTAATAAACAGTGATACGATAACACTTGAATTTCGAACGACATAAAATAGTGTTGTGCTGTGTGTCTTATTATAAACAAACCCGTTTTATTTCTGTCTATGATTTAAATAGCGTCAAGGTGCGTATATCAGTCTACATTTACTTCTGACAGGGACTAATTAAAAGTACATAAGCTGGATGCTGTGAATGTGTTTGTGATTATACATGACAAAAGGAGATAGTAACTAGTTTAGAAGTAAAAGTTTTCTATGATTGAACATTGCACTGCTCAGTGAAGTATTTGATCTACTAACTGAGTGTCTACGTACCCAGATAACTGTAAAATAAAATTACCACCAGTGTGTTACTGTTCGTTAGCTATTCAATATTTTTTCCGTACCGTATCACCATAGAAAACGTGTTAACTTCAATTGCTATCAGAAACAATTAGTTACTTATGACAGATAAACGCTCAATAATGACCTTTAAATGGTAAAAAATAAATTGGTCACAAACACGTTGATTCAGTGATGGATATTGCAATTAATTGTAGGTACCTTTGATTTAAATATTTTCTTTAAAGTGGAATAACTCTGAAAAAAAAGCAAAGAAATCATTCTCGAATATAATAATCATAATTTAGTTGACAACACCGAGGCGATCTACACCTTTAAAACCGGCTTTTATGAAAATAATTTATAGCTGACGACGACACAGACCAAATATCAACTGTGCTATTTGGAGAATAACATTTAAATTCAATTCAGGTTTGAGGTCATCAATGACATGACAAATACGTATTAAATAATTCGACATCAGATCCTCCTCATCTAGGTTTATCATAACAAAACATGTGAACATTTTAACAAAACTATATACGGTACCTAAACAACCTCTGTTGTGTTGACAAACGAATCTGTTGCCAATGGGCAGCGTGAGGCCCAAATCTATTTAGTAACACTAACATGTTAAAGCCATGTTAGGCTTCAATCTCTCAGATATTTAATAAAATTGTATCGATAATAAAATAATTAAGTCCACGTTTCCGCGTTGAATTTGAAGGCTACCGAGTTTCCTTACGTTTGTTTTTATTCTTTTACAGATGTATACGCTTAATCTACTAATCGGAACATTATGTATGGTCGGAGTCTATGCTAGACATTTAGAAGACATAAACGTCCCGGATGGGCTGTCGCTTGACCAGAACGATGGAGGCAGGATGCACTCAGCGGATCAGACGCGGCATCGGCGAAGGAGGTGGCAAATGAACTACGGTTACGATTTTCCACCCCCACATTCATACTATCCGGAGAGAAGGGAGTACGATCGTAATCAGCAAGACCTCTTACCACAGATAGTAAAATTACTTGAAGAGATTTCAGCTTACGTCAAAAGGCCTCAGCCGCCATCATTACCGCAGCCTATCTACATTCCGTATCCTGTACCCTACCCTATCCCCCAGTATACCCCTTGCTCAGAAAATGCAACGAAGAAACCTTCTATCCACACAAGATTCCCCGAAATGGAAGACACGAACCAAAATTGGGGATTCGTTATTAATAAAGAGGATGATACCGATGATTTAGATGATAATGGTAGGCCGATTTCGTTCGATCCGATAAAGCCAATACGACCAATGAAGCGACCAGCACCAAAGGTGGAACATGGGAGCATTGAGGGAACTGTAAGTAACGACTTTTAAATTACAAATGAATTAATAAGTTAGGGAGTGACTCCGCTGCCAGCGCCGGCACCCAAATATGACGCCGTTGGGAACCGACAGTACATTGCTGCCAGCAGCCGAGATTAAAAACAATGGTTGTCGGCGCCGCCGCCGCCGGCTCCTATCATGGATACCGGGCCAGGGGGTAGGGGGCTAAGGGGAGGGCAGGGAAAAGGGCAATAGTCGACGTAGCCCCGCAAATTGCGGGGTTCCTATTTCTATTTGCAAGGTTAAAAATAATCTAACACAAAGGGATTGACGGGGGCTTCGTTCGCTTACTAAGCCCCCGTCAATGCCTTCGAACCTAACCTATCCGTGTCGGGATGCCGCAAGTTTCCGAGCTCGCTACGCTCGCTCTTGTTTCTGTCTGCAAGGTTTAAAGTACTGTAGGTAAGCTAACACAAAGGGTTTTTTTTTTTTTTTTGAGGATGGGAAATCATCAAATGACCCCTCCCGCTCTAGGGTGGAGCGGAAGGGTCAGACTCTTACTGACTAAAACCCACCCGTGTTTCTTCCTTTGCCCTTTATGTTCCGGGTCAGCGGTATCCCTTTCGGACAATCCCGCTTTCCCGGCAGACACGAAGGGGTTGATGAGGGATTCCGTTGGCTCGCTGTGCTCGCTCACTGAAGCCCCCGTCTTCGAACCCAACCTGTCTGTGTCGGGGTGCCCAAGTTCCCAAGCTTGCTTCGCTCACTCTTGGACCCTAATTAGGTGTGTTATTAGAATGAAACATGAAGTTTGTTTTTTCTAATTATGCCTATCTGGTCCATGTACCTACTAAGTTGCCGGCCCCATTTTCCGCTTTTTTTCCAAAGTCAGCTTCGGCAGCCAATTGAGCAACCAGCGCTGGCAGCCAATTCGGGACACGGCGCCGGCAGAGGAGTCACTCCCTAATAGTTAAGTAATTACGTTCACTCATCATTGAGTCTAATCAAAGATAATTTTATTGGCATTGTTACAAAAACACTCGGAATTCATAAGAAAATCATAGCCTCAAGTTTATTTGTTTCTTGTGAATATCTATTCACAAGATTTTGTTGGTCAGTATAAATCCACGAAACACGTTATGTAAACTCTTTATACGTTACCATTAATGACGTTGATGTCTAAGTTTTTAAGCTATAAAATTCATTGTTATTATTAGCAGGGGAGCAGTAAACGAAATCAGCTAACCAGTTATTTACGCGATGTTCCACTTTCTGATTTCGTGCGCACAAGCTGGCAATTCCTTGAGACATATCAATATCGTCTTTAATATTGGATTCATCTTTTCTAGATGCAGCAATCGTCTACTCAGGCTCCACGATTTAATGACCAACCTGCGATCTTAAGAACGCCGAGCATGTGTAACGCTGCTATTCTGTCTTGTTGTGCTGATAACAAGTCACAGCAGAAAATATGCTTCAATGGGTTCGGGTGTGGTGTTTCTTACGATAATGGGAACGCATGCAGCGACGATTCAATATCGGCGGCGCTAGAATCATTCAAGGTAGCTTACTCGCCCGTGCAGTGAGTCCTAATTGTAACTAAATAATATTTAAAGTCATTGTCAGTATTGTCGCAAACGCGTCCATGGTTTTTATGTTAATACATGTCATGTTGTACTTGTAATTATTTGCAATTGTTTTTATTAACTGCCAAAGCCTATTGATGTATTAAAACTTGTGAAATATAATATATTATACATGTTACATTATATTTCACATGTTTAGGACTCTTTCAATTTAGTATCTTTCAGTTAGTAGTGTCGGACTGCTACCGTACGAATAACGACTACGTCTAAATTGAAAGACCCCTTATTATTATTATAAATTACATTTTTTGTGACAATAATTGTAATTGCCAATTATCGTTGTGTTGCGCGTCAGAAGGCTTTTTAAATTGTTGTTAAATTTTTTGTCAAATAATTTGATTGGCTGTTGCTTTTCGGTAAAAAAATCAAAACATTAGATCTGAAAACAGATTTGGTACCTACTTACTAATCAGAGTCTTGGTCAGGCTTTCAGAAACTGCATGTGATTGTCATAATAGTTACTCTGAGTAATAAAATAATGTTACAAAACGTTTAAATGTATTTTAGGGAATCAATGTAGCAAGTCTTTTTATAAATTTGGTGTATTCACATCCATGTAACCTCGATCAAGTCTGGAGGTTGAACAATTTAGTTTCAATTGAAACCGACTGAATCAATATTGAACAGTTTGTATGTTACACACAGTATTCATTGATATGGATAAAAACCACTATGTTAACTTTTTTATGTATTTTTCGACATAATTAGCACAATAATATTACAGACCAATTAGAAAAAGTAGTCTACATAGTTATATTCTTTAATATAACTACAAGTCATACCACCTTTATACCATAGCTATAACATAAAATTATAATCTCTAATTAGAACGTATACAATTACATACATAGTATTTTTATACTAAAATACTTTTTCGATGCCATATTTAAATATCGTTCCTTATGCTTATGTAAATAAATATTATTTAAAATAATATTACTGACTGTTGTGCACTATTCTGAGAAAGCGGTCCTATAGTCTTGTGTGGGTTACAAAGAATACTAGCAAAATACTACTGTCCGGCCGCTGAGAGAATGCGTTGTCAATGATAAATAGTAGACAAAAGTAGATAATTATATTTTTACACCTAAGTATTTCAATATATTTAGGCATTAAAAATATGTTTTTGTGCACTATTTCAGTTACGTGAGGTCTGTTTTACATAGTCACTTAAATTTAAATAAATATAATAAGTACTATGAAATAACATTAAACATCCGCCTTAACGTTAACACGTTTATGTTTTTGACCCAATAAATTAAGGCCAAACGAGATTTTAATTGACAGTTTAGTGTTCAACAGTCAAACAGCATTTATGTTCGTCGCTTAAGAGAAGAATATTTTGTTAGTCTATTTTTATTGGCAGCTTTGAAATCGAATAAGTGTTTCCTAGTCTGTATTTTAGTATTAGTGTGTCTAAGTATAAAATAAAACGAGTAACACAACACTGCCGTATTTATTCCACTGTGACCACTAACCGAAAAAAAAAAGCTAACAAAATTGTATTGTCATCTCAAATAATTTAAAGATTGACTGGCCATGATGGCAATGACCTCTCTTCGGTTTTTTTTTTAAATTAATTTAACACTTCCTTACTAACTTGGCTTGTTTAAATTACAGTAGTTTATAGTTTAGGTTTGTACTTGTATATTTATTGTTAGAGCTTTAAACGTCATTTTTAATATTTTAACTTTGAAGTAATGGCAATCTTGTTATAATATTTTTTTTATTCTGAGTACCTACCTAATACAATTTGTGCAGATGACTTATACTGGGTGACTGGTTAAACGAGGGACATATTGAAGGGGGGGCTAGGTATTCACTATTCGATACTAGTTCGATTAAATACGCATGCGAGCGCCGCGTGCGTGCAACGTCGGCGCTGGTAAAATGTTACAGGAACGCGCACGCCCGACAGACGTCTCGGTGGGATCGGACCTACGAAAAACTCAACTGACACCCGATCTGTAGAGCCGATCTGAGCTAGCCCCGACAGACTGGCACGTTCATTTAGCCCAACTTAAATAGTCAAGTACCAATTTGTTGGCCTCACCCGGATCGGCTCTATAGTTTAGTCGTGCCCTCCATCATTCATATAATCTTTATACACAATCCATCCATCTTTTCTTTGGTCTCCCTGTCCATCTATCAACATTAATACTCATCACTCTCTTTGTCATATGCGTTTAATCCTTCCTTATCACATGCCCTTACTAAGGAAAGAATGGAAGACGCAAACGTAATGCACCGGCCGAAGAAGAGTACGTCCCAAGTAAGTTGTGAACGCTTAGCTCGACATCTGCAGGCAAGAATTTGTGCGCAAGTGACTGACAGTGTTAGTAAATATAACTAGCAAGTCTACTTGCTTTGAACATTTACACTGTGCAAGTCGGTAATCAGATCAAAAAAAAGAAATCTGGAGAAAATTCTGGACATTTGCAGAAAAGGTCGGACATTTTCACTGAAATTTTTAATTTTGCGGCATGTCAGTTTCTTGTGTCTTGTCTTTTCTTCCTGCACTTGCGGGGAAATTCTTACATGTCCGGATGTAAGAATTTCCCCGCAAGTGCCAAATTTCCGAACATGTCCGAAAATTTCCGGACGTGTGGCAATCCTTGTTGCTGATGTAAACTTGCGCAATAGAACCAGTAAGTGTAGTGCATAATGGGCAGATATGAATGAATGAACATGCATTTGTTATCACTTTTCGATACAAAACTTATGGCTGTTGCAATCCACGACCGCGTGTCATTAGGGCTTTTATGTTTAATCCCATAAGGTTTAAATTACAATAATTCAAGCACGCTCGTGAAATGCAACATATATCGCCACAAACAGTTATGCGAAAAATATAGCGTCATCGTAACGGTGTCCTACAAAGATAACAGTTAACTTTTATTGCATTGTAATCAGCAAGGTAATACGTCCACATGGATCTACAGGATGACTTGTAATTTGACATTACCATAAATTAAATTAATTTAGTTCGGTTAAATTCGGTATTAAAGAGATATTAATCAATTTTAAAGAATTTGGATATTAAAAATACAAGAATAATTTGGATCATCATTCGCCTATCCTTTTCCCAAATTAAATCGGGGTCGGCTTCCAGTCTTACTAGTTGCGGTTAAATATCAATATTTTACATGCAGCGACTGCCAAATCTGACCTCCACAACCCAATTATTGGGTTATACCGGTACCTATTCGAATTATCGCTCCCTGAGACACGGTCTTGATGGGTAAAGAACGGTCACCCATCCATGGACTGACAGCGGCAAGATCGATCTGCGAGGGCTGTCATTTAGCCACGAGCCCTCACAAGAAGAATTTCGATATTCTTTAAAAATACGAAAAATACGTAATTTCTCGAAAATTTTCGGCTTTAACATAATAGTGCCGGTGCTCCACAAAAATAGTAGACCGTATATCAAGATATATTTCACAGAAATATATCAAGAAAGATAATATATTTCCGTGGGGTGCCCAAATTAATCTGTCAGCCCTCATCGAACACCCTCAAAATAAATAGTATATTCTTGCGAATATACTATTTTTTTTTTTAAACACTATAGAAACGTCTGTCTTTGTCTTGTGCATAATTATTCAGTTTCAGTAGTATTGAATAGTGAAACGTAACAAACAGACAGACACACGAGTTACTTTCACACTTATATTGGTTATTATAAGAAGTTAGGATTAGTTGTGTTGGGATGACCAGGCACTCACGCGTAAACTCAGGCAACGCAAATTCATACAATGTAATTGTTGAGCGACCCAGACATAAAATCAATAAAACTGACTTTGCTTTTCAGAATCAGTCATTATTAGCAGTGGTGGAATTTATGATGACTATAAATAATCAAATGCTGATATCTGACCAAGAAACACTCGTTACTGCCTAATTATAGTCTATTAATACTGCGTCAAGTAATAACAGATTAGCTAATGATGTGTGACTGACTGATCGCTCTGAGAGAATCCCAAGATAAAAGGAAGATCAATCATTACGATTGATATAAACATAAGTGCTTGTGTGCCTATACTTATGCCTGCGAAACATTATTCAATTTGCAGAACCTTTGGTGATGGCTCACCAGCGTGCTAATTTTGTAAAGTATAAAGGAAGCTACAGCTCCTTTTACAGTCCATACGATTCTAAAAAATTTGTTATTAAATATCTTAAATATTTAATAACAATATGCTAAACATAAAAATATTTTTTTGCGACGACTGCGACACTAGTTGTTATTGATACCAAAGTTGTTGTTGATATTGATGGCCTTCAGCTGATTTCAGCCTCTTCATGAGTAACAAATCTATATAAGTATTATATATTTATAAAATCTATTACGAATTCGTCCAGCCGTTCTATCCAGCGATTTGCTTGATTTTTTTGAACGAAAGGTACTCGTATTTATGCACAAAATCATCAAAGTTGGAAATCACCAAACTTTGAGCCTTCTCAAGTTATTCTAAAACGCGATTTCCTTCTAGACAGATCTGGTTCTAATTGAGGTACGCGGTTCGTTTTGATCTAAAAACACTCACTGGAACAAGCTTTTTAAATGTTGAGTTTGAGGGGAGCTAGCTAGGTGTGTACAACTAACTTGACTTTCAATATACGTTTCAAATAGGTTACAATAATTACTTACCATATGAGAGCGTTTATTTTTGAATTAATACGTATTATCAACACAATTCATATTGCTTCATTACCTGTTCCCGTTGCTTCGACTTCGAAGACTGATCGATGGGAATGTCTTTTTTGCATCTCCTGGTATCCCAAAGCAGGTTTCGAACCGGTTTATCCACCTAAAGGGCTATGGACAGGCATGGCTATGGAATGCTCATAATATGGCATTTAAAACAGTCCTGAGATTTCATACAAGCATTTAAAAAGTTTTCTTTGTTCAGTAGGCTCCTTTACTGCTACAAATTAAAAACTAAGTTAATGGTAAGTAATTTAAGAATAGCTAATTATTTATGTTAATGCTAATTGTACGTCATGTTTATTTAATTCCACGTATATTGTTTCATCAAAGTACTTAGTTGATAAATCTCACAATTTCATTAATTTTCCAATCCGGGTCCAAGAGATTGAATAAATGTTTATTATTCGTAGGTTATTGAACATACTTGTTTATTTCTCAATGTCATTTGAATTTAATGTTATTTAACCAGTGAAACCCTAGCTAATGAGAAACAATGGTTCCTGACTCACTGCTAAGTCAGCGGAACATGAGAGGTTAAACGTTCCTAAACTTACTACAAAAATAAGATATTCCAACAACCGTAAAAAAACGAGAAATCCTAAAAGAATTTTTAAATTATCCAGCCTTCATCATGTTTTCATACTCCGATCTCATTCATCTGGAGGCAGACAAAAATAAAAAGTTTTTATAAGTGCTTATAATTCAAATGCAGTTTTTTTTACTATGGGAAAAGGTAAGGCAGGCATCGTAAAACATAGGTAATGTTTGATTAAATTCTATGGTGGTTTTGTAATTACTTTATGATCAGCCGTTGACAATCGTTTCAAACATTTCAAACATAAGAAGCAATGGATCTTGATGTTTTGTCAAAATGAAAGTGATTATTCACTAGTGCAGTGTTCCGCAAACTTTTTGTGTTCAAGGCACGCCTAGGAAAATGGAAAATTTTGGAGGTGCACCATGAATGAAAAATCGAAAAATAACATTAAGCGACGAAACAAAAGCGCATGGTGAATTTAACTTTAAGAGATAACCTTATTTTTCCGAGGCACACCAACTAATGACCACGGCACACCAGTATGCCGCGGCACACGATTTGCGGAACACTGCACTAGTGTGTTACGCAATTAGCCTGCGGGTTTGCTATCTCGCTTGCTATGTGTTATCCCTTTCTGTGCCATGGTCAGCAGTCAGCGCTCAATTGTTTGATGACACGCGTCATGTTAAGGTCATTTTGTCGTGTTAATGTGTAATAACGTGACACCGATTTTATGATGAGAATCCAGAGCAGTTGTACACTTTGTACAGTAATGTACCTACTTACATAATTATGTATTTTTCTCTGCAATAAATTGATGACAGCGTTATAAAATTTAGGGCCTTATCACAGTGTCGATTCGCGAAGGATTTTAAAGCGAGGCGAGAGCGCAGCGGGCTCGCTGCGAGTTCGCAGTCATTTCACAGTGAGAGTGCAGCAGGTTCGCTACGAGCACGCAGCGCACACGCCGTGGTGGACGCCATGTTGCCAACTCTCGTATGACAGACAGCCCACCCGTCCAACTTCAGCGATAATTTTGCGCGCCCGCGGCGTGTTTGGTACGTGCTCGCTGCTAACCTGCGGCGAGCCCGCTGCGCTCTCGCATCGCCTTAAACTTGCTCGCAATGCGCTACTGTGATAAGGCGAACCTAAGCGTTGTATTTGTTTGGTACCCGTGACACTAAAACCGATTGTTATGGGTTTTGACCGTATTTGACCTGACCAAGATCAGCGTTCATGGTTAAACAGTCGAGGTTAATTTGGTTGTGAATAATTTCCGTATTTTCAACAAACCTTGCACAAATTGGTGTTTTTCAAGTACAAATTCTAAGTAAGTCATTTACAATCTAAAGAGTCACAGGGTCTTTTACTAGATTTGGGGATAGAAACAAGATCATTGGTTTCAAGCAATTATGATTTAATAAAGCTTACAGTAACTTTACAGTAATATGGCTTATACATCAGAATATAATATAGGCTACTCTAATACCTTTTATACTAAAAAACGCGGGCGCAGCCACGGGCGGAAGCTATCATAGTATGGGTATAAGCGTTGTAATAAATTATAAATTTAGGAAATATAAAAGGACTTTCTTCTTTTTTTCAGTCTATTTCCTAGCCTTAATCATCAACCATAACCTACTAACAATTCGGAATATTGTAAATTGCTTCGTAATTTATTCCAGAACTAGCTTTCGCCCGCGGCTTCGCCCGCGTGGACGTCGGAAATTATCCCATGGGAACGTACCTCAGGAGTAAACTTTAACTACCATTATATCACTCTCCGGTTCATAACAGTACCTACAACAACATGACAGTACAAACAGACACTTCAATTTTATTTATTTGTATTAGATTAGATTTTATTTATTTGTAGTATTAGTATTAGAAGATTATCAATATTATTACCCCCACAGAAGAGCTGTTTTACCCCCGAGGGGGTGAATAGTTTTTTATTTTTCTATTTTGAGTGACATAAACACACGCGATTACAGCAATACCGCAAATTCATCACCACTAACCAACCGATCCCGCGTCGAGCGCGGCAACTGTTACACAAAAATAATCCTTATAGCATGATTCAGTATTCACGCGCGACGGCGCGATGGCCTAGTTGCGTATTTCATGTATAAGTTTGGTGTTTCTATACCGATTTCTATGATTCTTTTTTTATTGAATAGGTAATAATGTAAACTTTTTTTAATTAGAGATGAGTGAGAGTATTATAAACGTAAGAGTAAACAAATACAATCAGAAAGCTCCGAACTGCTAAGCTATCAGGAGTTACACGTGTTATTGTGAGTCAACCATAAAAGATAGACATATGCTGTTGTGGGATATTTTTTATATAATTTTATGTAGAATATTTCCGTCATACATGATTGAACATTGAGGCTGCACACGCGACGGAAGCTTAAAAAATGGAGTAACTTCTCCCGTTTTCCCAACATTTCCCTTCACTGCTCTGCTCCTATTGATTGTAGCATGATTAAAAGTATACTATAACCTGCCCAGGAGTATGAAGAATAATTGTACCAAGTTTCGTTAAAATCCGTCGAGTAGTTTTTGTTTCTATAAGGAACATACAGACAGACAGACAGACAGACAGACAGACAGACAGACAGACAAAAATTTTACTGATTGCATTTTTGGCATCAGTATCGATCACTAATCACCCCCTGATAGTTATTTTGAAAATATATTTCATGTACAGAATTGACCTCACTACAGATTTATTATAAGTATAGATTGGATTAGCTAAATTCGTCGAAAATATCTTTAAGAGAATAAATTGAGTTTTTGTTCCGCATTGATTGCTTTTTAACGACCACAATAACTGTATTCCGCAAAATTAGGAACGTGTGATTGGCGCGTATTTTATGAGTAGTGATTTTATAATAAAAATAATATGAGGAAATTGTAGATTAAAATATAACATAGGTACACTCGACGTCATTTACGGTCGACCACTTTTCGCCCTTATTACTAAAAACATAAGGGTGAAAAGTGGTCGACCGTAAATGGCGTCGAGTTTACCTAATCAAGATTTCGCATTTGGTCGTATTGTTTTATTTATTATTTACTAGCACTTTGCCCGCGACTTTGTCCGCGTATACATAGGTATAGCGCCATTTCAGGTGACCATCGAAAGTTATTGCTTTTCCCCTCGAGAATAGTACTTTTTTCTGGTTGAAATACCCTAGGTACCCTATGTTCTATTCTGTACCCCTGACAAGGTATAGTATAATCACAAATGTCATGATAATCGGTTCAGTGGTTTAGGGCCAAGTTCACCGACAAGATAACAGTCCGTTAAATTGAAAACAGCTATTTACCATTTCTTTTTCTATACAAAAAGTCAAGTTAAACGGCTGTTTTAAATTTATGGGACTGTTATCTTGTCGGTGAACTTAGGCCTTAAGCGTGAAAAGGTAACAAACAAACAAACTTTACTTTCACATTATTTTATAATATTAGTTAGGATGAACGATTGTAATACACAATAATCATGAAAATAAGTATAAAGTTTGATTTTGATTCTTAAGTTTATGCCTGCAGAATATAAAGGTACTTTATAATATTCTGTCTCGACAGGATATTAAGAAGAATAAACTTAGTTTATTAGATGCATAATAATCTATATTGCTTTAATCTACCGTTTTAATTAAACATATACCTACAATAAAAACAAGCGTGAAGATCACATTTAATTTCACCAATTAACCACAGTTTTAAATGTGAGGTTGCTGAATAAAGTCCATTAATTCAATTAAATTATAATAGCGCCATGCAAAACTAAATTGGAAGAACGTAAAATGTTGAAAAATAAGGGGTATTAAAATATGATTCAAAATAATTTTAGCTTAAAAATATCTTATTTTGCCATACTACCTTGACAGTGGGCGGGCGGACCAAAATTCAATCTAAAGTTTTTGTTTAAAGATATAAAAGTATTTTTTAAATTTGTTCAACAAACAATAAATACATATCGTATTTTCATTTTAGTTTTTATAACAGTCAACTCCTAAATCAATCACCACCTTTGAAGGTTTGAACAGAATATGCATCCAATAAATTCTCCTATCAGATGCTTTGCATTTTTGTAATAAATTAGCATTCTCAAATGTTTATTGATTTTTGTGTTCATCTTTTTCGAACATAGTGAAGTGCATCTCAGTCAATTATAAAAGATGTTTTTGAAGATTTTAAAACGAGAATATTTAAATATTAAGTATTTTGTTAATAATCTCACCTAACTGGTTGAACAAGATCCAAACGGTGTGACAGCACTTATAGATTGGCACTATAGGATCGCTCTTTGAACAAGGTATTTGTCTTCAATATTGCAACAGCTAGCAAACATGGCAGAGATCGTCTAATCTAAAACTGCACCTCCAATGTATTTACGCTCACATGCAAAGTAGAATACAGACGTAATACACACAAATATTGATCTTCGTTATTGGCGAGTTCACGTTCACAGTAAAATTGCTGCACGCATGACGCACACAAGTAAAGCGTTGCAATAAGAATTTCCTCTCACACATTGAAACAATCACATTAGTGGAGGGGCGTTCAGTTTTCGCTACAACCTGTCTTACCTGTTTACATAACATTATATCTAACCCCGCATTCCTTTATTCGCTCTAATCTGCACTATGTTAGTCTCCAACCCTAACTACCTACTCCTTTTTGAAGGTCTTTTTAAATTGGAAATTATTTTTATAGTATTACTAGCTTCCGCCCGAGGCTTCGCCCGCGTATTCCGGGATAAAAGGTAGCCTATGTGTTATTCCAGACTATAATCTATCTGTGTGCCAAATTTCATCCAAATCCGTCCACCCGTTTCAGCGTGAAGAAGTAACAAACATACACACACACACACCCACGCACAAACTTTCGTATTTATAATATTAGTGTGAAGTGTGATAATAAAATCAAACAAGTTTAAACGGATTAAATCGCGTATATTACAGATTTTTACAGATTTTTCCTGACGTTTCAAACACTTTGCAGCGTTCGAAACGTCAGGAAAAATCTGTGAAAATCTGTAATATACGCGATTTAATCCGTTTAAACTTGTTTTATTATAATGTGTAGTAATCACGAAAATCTAAGACATTATTGTGTTTTTATAGTACTTTCGCCAAGCTTTCTCTCAGTTCAAACCACAGTGTTGCTAAGGCAAATCTACCTGTAGAAAGTTTTACCTGTCATCATGTATGTACTACCTACGGTGCCAAATTGTGAACAGAAAAAAACTTTTACTTATTCTTTTCCCAAATGAATGGATCGAGTTATATTTGAGACTTTTTCGGAGCATAGGATCTGTAACGAGACTATCTACTGATTAGATTAAAAGAAGCACTAAACAGAGTGGAGTGAACAGAAGAACTGGATGTTACGGCGCAACTAAGAGACCTCTAACAAAGTTGCTGAAGACTGTCATGAGCTGACCTTATGATCACACTAACAAAGTATTACATCGTCCTAACAGAGTGTGTGTTGGATGTCATCAACCAAAATACAGAGTTACAATGAATATGTAGGTACAATTTAAATCTATTACATCCAATCAATCCTTGTTCCCCAAAGTACGTGATTGCATCAACAACGGTTTCAATTATGTTATCAAAGTTTCAATATACAGGTTGTCCCACGGCTATGCTACATGGAGGGAAAGTACTTAAAATAATGTAGATAGGAAGTATTGCTTCATGGAGACTTCACTTTATTTTTAAATTTGAGTAATACTGCATTCTAAGATTTTTAAAAAGTTTCTTGCTTCATCTGGGAATCGAACCGACTAAATGTGAAAAAATGAACATCCTGTATTTTTATGATGCCGATCGAAAGGGTTCATTGTAAGCATTAAATCCTTCTAAGAAATATAGCATCTTAAATTAAAATAACATGATGAAATTTTACATTTAAGTTTAGGAAAATAATTAATTAGCATAGCAGATGAAGCAAGAAACTTTATAAAAATCTTTGAATGCAGTATTACATAATTTTAAAAATAAAGTGAAGTTTCCATGAAGAAAAACTTTCTATCTCAAATATTTAAAGCACTTTCCCTCTATGTGGCATAACCGTGGGACAGCCTGTATAGATCGTATTCATTGTGTTTGCTATAAACCTGATTTGAGACGAATGGCCCAGCCGTCAGAGCGGCCATTTATTAACGTCATGTCCCGAACAGAAAAGAAGAAGTCGTGTAAGTGTATTTGACCCAAACAATCATAAAAATCTAAACATATAGGTAATATAAAAAAACTGGCCAAGTGCGAGTCGTACTCGCGCACCGAGGGTTCCGTATCGGTTTTGGACGTATAAAGTGAAAAAAACCGCACCGCATAACTAAGTTTGTTTGTGAAGGAATTTTGATAATTTTGAAAAAACTGCACTAGTTAGGAACATCATTTTATTTTTGGTGCAATATTTGGGTCAATTCCTATCAACTCTAATTATTTCAGATTTTTCGCTCCGCAAACTTCGGAGATAAGGGGGGGGGGGAATGGTATTTTTTCAGACATATTTCATCATATATGTCGAAAACGGCGAGACATAAAATAAAATGAAAATATATTTTGAAATGTGCAGATCAAGCCCTTTCATATGATATGTCATTTGACCTAGTAACCCCACTTTGAAATTTCGGACCCCCACTCCGGCCCCTTTTGCAATGAAAATAAAATCATTTTTTGTCTTTTTTCATTTTCAATAAAATTTGGCAAGCATTTTTTATAACTGTTCCAAATTTCAAGTCGATAGCATTAGTAGTTGCTGAAATAAGCAGGTGTGACAGACAGACAGACGAAGTCGCACCATAAGGGTTCCTTTTTTACCATTTTGGTACGGAACCCTAAAAAGGCTTTGTCTTGACTGACTGACTGATGGATCAACGCACAGCCTAAACCGCTGGTCGTGGAAATGTGGGAGGACGTATTCCTTATACGATGTAGGCATCCGATAAGAAAGGATTTCTGAAAATGTCACCGCCCAGGAGAGTGAAAGGGGGTGGCAATTTGTATAGGAAAACGTGTTTGCTTGGCCTGATCAACTTAAAACTTTCAAATTTTTATTTCCAACCTCCTCGCGGGCGAAGCCGCTGGCAAAAGCTAGTAAGTTATTAAATATATAAGTGATTCTCAAAAATCATATGACCCGAGCGGGATTTGAACCCGCGACCTCTGCCGTACCGTGGCTAGTGCTCTGAACCAACTAAGCTACCGGGTCTCGCCCGACTCATCTGAAATTTGAGACCCTTCGTAATACGCTTCTTAGGAGCGTTTCTTCGTAAAAGCTAGTAAATTAATAAAATAGGTAGACTGCGTATTGCTGTTTCTCATCTAGAGTTAGGTTTACATTACAATAAAGAAACATGAAACAATATGTTTTTAGGGTCCATTTCAATTGAATTTGTTAACTTTGTAAACAATGTTAGTATGGCCAACTGTCAAAATTTTATGAATTTGTATAGAAAGTTTGTTTACATAGTTTACAAGTTCGACCATACAATACGTTATAGTAAGTAGGTAAGTTTAGGTACATAATAATAACTCCTCAAAAACAGGAGATTACCTATACGACGAAAAAGTTAGTAGGGAAGTTATTTAAGAACGAAAAATATGTAGAAGTCTTATAATAAAAACAAAACAAATATAATTTGGCCTTTAAAAATGTCACCTTCTGAATGTTTACTTTGAAAACGTATTCGATTCCTTCGGCTCGGATAGGTATGCGAGTCTTTAAGAAAAGTCGGTTCGGTTGGCTCCTTCAGCGTGTTCGGTGCAGATGGATGGGCGTTCAGCTTTACCCTTCCCATCTTCAGATATTTCAAACAATTAATTAGTAGACCAATTTGCAAAATACAACAAAAGATTTTAATTAGAACAGGAATAACTTAAAACGTACCTACTTTATTTTAACTCTACAAAAGTTACTTTCAATTGATACTTGATACTTTCGTACATCTGTATATTAAGTTGAAGACAGCTTAGCGTACCCTGGATTGTTTTGAAATTTCAAACATAACTGATAGACAACAATGTAAGAAGTATCTAACCAAACGTGATTCTTTTCAACCCATTTATCACAATCGTATTTTCGTATAACGAGTGTAACCTTTGCAAACAAACTTATTTGACCGACAGTTTTTTTTAAATATTGTTAATATTATTGTGGTTTTTCTAATGACCGTCATGGTCGAGTGATCCTAGCTGTGTCTATGATTGAAAAATATTAAATATGTTACTCGGAAAAATATTTAGTGACGCTATGACCAACGGCTACAAAACGGAATTTCGTAATAAAATTTTGACAGCAACATGAGCATAATGTGTATAGTATTCGGCAGGAAAGGTGATCACAGAATGTCACAGATCGCGCATGTACATTTTCCGTCCAATAGACAACTGACAGTTGACAATACGTAATAGAGAATGGTCCAATTAGACGACGAGCATCGACTGACGAACCAATCGCCTGCAGCCTCGGCGCCCCCCATCTTCTTCATTCCGCCAAAGAGACCGAAAATCAGCTAGTGCGCAGATGACGTTTGATCAAGAAACACTTACAGAGACCGTTCTTATAGAGTATCGTACTTATAGAGACCGTTCCACGTAAGAATTCCCCCCCTAGAAGTTCAGTTGGCTTCCCTTCTTGTCATTCCTATTTAGGTCATATCGTTTTGTGTTTTTTGTAGATTTATGTTTTATAATAATATTTAGGACGTTAAAAAGTGATGAAAGTGAATTGGTGCTGAAAGAAAACTTCCAACACCGTTAAAAACATTGTAATAAATTGAGATTCAGGGCAGCCAACATAACTTCTAGGGGAATTCTTACGTGGAACGGTCTCTACCTACGAGTACCTATGCATAATGTGCAAGTCTTTAGTCAAGTGCGGATGTCCAATTGTCAAGGGCGGATGTTCTTTATGCTTTCAGGATAGTGACAAAATCAAATCGTCAGTGGAAAGGCGAAAGTGCTAAACCGCTAAAGTGATACTTTTGGAAAACGAGTTTTAAGGCTTTTTTTTAAGACAAATCATATCTCTTTCTTTTGGCGATTAAGCTCTTTTGCCATTCCACTGACGATTAAGGTTTCATAACAATAAGTTATTAAATGAAGACAATGTGTTTGAATTTACATTGATAAATAAATATCAGCCACATTTAGATACGATATTATAACAATTTCATAAAAAAAAATGCATTTTGCATGTTCATTTTGGAACTCGGTTGTAAAGATTGACTACTGACCTATTTTTAACCCCGAACCACGATCACGAGTAACAAAATGTATAAAGTTAAATTACCAGCACAGGTGTTATTAATTTTGACAATTTAAATACGTTTTGGGTGGCCTGATCTTATTTAGATTTAAAATGTTGAACCTGTTTAATATATTTATTTAACATATTTAAAATGCATACAATGTGAGTCTCCGTATTTTGTGCATTTCGCAGCATTTAAATGTAAATTCCAAATATCACATTTTTATGTTATATTTGTACACGAATTATCACATGTAAATGTTATCTATAAAATAATTATAATAACGATTAAAATTGTGATTCAAGCGTCCAAAGGTTGTTATTAGTGATTTAAATATACATTATACTGTATTGTATGATGTGAAAGGGCAAATAGTATCTCCATACTAAAGTACAGTACAGTAATTCACAATTAGTCATGCAGTATGACTAAATGGATGCCTAAGTTCAAAATTGTTATAAGAATGTCTGCCATGATTCACACACTCACTCACATTTTAAATGTTTGTATTTCCGGACTACCTACATTTATTTTGGTTTTGCGGCTGTTCAATTAAGTTATTTATTTTTAGTCTGTAGTAGGTATAGGTCGGTATTTTACACAATAACTTTGTATTATCGATTGATTCTTCCTTTTAGCCAACTGGGATTTTATTTTTCGTAGTTACTTTGCAAAGCATGTAACCTAAATGTCAATACATTTTCACTTTTGGGCCAAACGCCCCAAAATAGATTGAAACAGATTAATGAAGCCTTTGTGCATTACTGGAAATTAAGTTTTAAATCCGCAGCTTTTAACCTAATATTTGCTTAATATTTTTATAAACAACCCTTTATTAACGGGGAAAGTCAGTGCACCGGACATTTTTACATTTATTATTCATTAGAATCACTTTCTAATATTGTCTGCTGAATTAATTTTGATTGTTCAAATTATGCTACCTGCCTAGCAATACTAGCAATATAAACAGAGACTAGTGTAGGATTCTTGTGTAGCAATGTAATTATATTTGATTATCACCAAAACTAAAACACGCATTAAAGTTATTTGTACCTACCATAGAAAAGTCATTATTTCGAAATGACAGACAGACACTTCAGTTGTATTTATTTGTATAATTATGTATAAATAGGCATGTCAATGGTCAGTGGCTTATCACAGAGTATTTATTTGAGTAATTGTTTGAGTCATTAATGTAGGAGATAATAAGGTGGTATTACACATGCACGTACTCTGCACTTCAATGGTGCGTCCTAAATCGATCAAAGAATTACCTTTATTTTTTAACTAGCTTCCGCCCACGGCTTCGCCCGCGTTTTTGGGATAAAAAGTAGCCTATGTGTTATTCTGATGTATAAGCTATATTACTGTAAAGTTTCATCAAAATCCGTTGAGTAGTTTTCGCGTGAAAGAGTAACAAACAGCCATACATCCATCCTCACAAACTTTCACATTTATAATATTAGTAAGATATTAGTAAGATAAGATATTATAATTGCGCAGTCACCATAATCCTTTAAAATTACATTAATGAATCCTAATGAAAAAATCCTTTAGTCGTAAATACAAAGACAGGTACCTATATATACATAATAATATAATGTTCTTATAATTAGTCTCCGATAGATGTCACCAACGCTCATAAGAGGCGTAAAAAGATGTTTCCAATTTCAACTGATTCAGACATGACACTCTAGCTCAGTTGGTAAGAGCCATGCCCTGGTTTAGGCAGTTAGTTCAAACCTTGCCTGCTTGTGTCAGTTGTTTTTGAAAATCTCTTATATACATAATAACATAATTATAATGTTCTTGTTTGTTTATTATTAAAGTTTATTTGGGTGAAGTTGGCGTGAACTTTAATGTAAGTACCGTATATTAATTTTTAGTTTATTTTACACCATTCTATAGCTTACATCACGCTTGCTTTCCCCGAAGAGGAAATTGTATTATTCGAGCCGGAAATGAATGCAGTACCCCATGCTCAGTAGTTGCGCTTGCGATCGCTAGACCAACAAGTTAGTAGGTATCAATTTTATTTATAAAGAGATCATCAATGATAACCCCCATAGAAGCATTACCCATCCTTGAAGTTTAGATTTTTTTATCTTATGTTTTTTTTACGATCAACGTGACTCATCCACATAAAAACAAGACGATTTAAGTAAATGTCACTATAAATTAAACAGATATTCATTATTATTTTCATAGCAGGTTCATAATTTATTATACAAATGAGGATTCTAATCAACAATATTGAGCTCATTTTTAAAGCGATGAAGATTTTTGACAAATATAGAACATACTAGTAAGTATTTTGTTATTTCGACTTGTGGCAGCGGAGGAGGTACAGCTATGCCATTTTAATTCTAAGATGACGTATTTGACACCGACAAAGAGCACCTTTTATGCTTTTTTTCTAAAACGTATCTACAAGGTTAAAGCGAGGTCGACATTTATAGCTATTTTAAATAATCAATAATCCACTTATGCTACAGCTCTAAAATGCTTATTTTACTATTGCTTTCGTAGGTGTCAAGTCTGTCATCTAATTTTTAGGGTTCCTTAGTGAAACTAGAAACCCTTATAGTTTTGTCATGTCCGTCTGTCACATCCTTATTAATTCTATAGTTGATTACCAATTTATATATATTATATTATTTATAATTGAATCTTCGCAAGTACCTAGATGTCTTCTGTGAACCGCCGTAAAATATGACAAAAAAAAATTCGGGAGCACTCATTCCTACACGAAACTGAGGGATAAAAAAATATTTGCGTGCACCCTTTTATGTGGGATATCGTTGGATAAGTCTTTAAAAATAACAGATTTTCAGTGTTTTTTGGCTGAAAAAATGGTGAGATAATAATATTATTATGAGCTCCGAACTTTACTACGGAACCCTGCACTGTTTGTGGTCTGACACGCACTTGCCCGGTTTTTGTCTGTGTCTGATTATAGGTATGTACTACTCTGGTGCAATGAAGTTCCCTACTTTGCGGATATCAAAATTATACGGAATACCTACCGTATTCATTAACTTGTTCCTTATCTTTAATTACTGCTCTTTTACGTCCATAGCAAAATAAAGGCACAGTATAATGAAGTGACTAAACAAAAAGGTCCAGAATATGGAACAGTTAATTTCTTTGTGCGTCACTCCGTAAGAAGTTATGAAGTATCCCAAGGCGGCATTTTTTGCTGATTAAATTCGTTACAAAGTTTGCTGATCACGTGATTCCTTGGAGAGTTATATATTGTTTTTTTAAAAGCTTTCACCTAAAATATTGTCTGGCTGGTAGGTAAATGGAGTATAATATCACAAGTGATGCTTAAAGCTTTTCTTTGTTCGCTTGGCTGGAGGCATAAATTCTTTAAATCCTTGCTATTTTAGTTTGGTAAAGCAGAATTAAGGCTAGAGGCTACCTATGAGAGGTTATTAGAAAAAACTATTGCTTAAGCTACATCAAAAGAATATTAAAGAAAATAAATAATAAATTTGTATTATTAGAAGATTACCTAGTATCAAATATTAGAATAAAGTAAGTAAGTAGGTACAATCCATAGATAAGGAGAGCTTAAGATCGACTAGTGGAATAACTACACAAAGTGTAGTCACACAATCGATAAGGCCACTCATTGTATGTTTTAGACTATATCAATTCAGTTTATAAATAAATAAACGTCCTGGGGTTCCTGGCAAATTCTTGTCAGGCCCCTACATAATTAAGTCAAGATAAAGAAGAACAATAAAAATCTTATATTTTAATGAACTTAAAACATACCAAGCCATTTTTTTAGCTTATCATAATGCTATTGAGATTTAAAAACAACTGACGCTTGCGGGACTCTTTTATACATACCTATATTTAATAACATAAGTCAAACGTGGCTTTGACATGTTTAAAATTCATAAAATTATACACAATAATGTTTAATGACATGGTGACATCGTGTTGATGTCCTCATAAATTCGTAAGCATTGAGTTGCGAGTCTTAATGTATTCGATAGATGTCACCAACGCCTATAAGCGTATTAAAAAGAGATTTAAAATTTCAAATGATGCCAGTGTGACTCCGTAGCTCAGTTGGTAGAGGTTGCAGCCTCATGCCACGTATTGCTGGGTCCCGAAGGGTCCGGTGACCCTGGCATTGTGCTGGTCATGCCACCGTGCACTTACGCCACGGAGACCGAGATTTATGGGAACGAGTGCGTGTAAATGGGCTGTAGCAGGAAAAGATACTCTTCATCTAAACTTTGTATCTAACACTAGTGATATTAGGGACCCCACGATACAGGCATGCCTAGGGGACCACAGTAAATTCGCGTAGGTTTAAGTACTTAATGATATCTAATAGTGTTTTAAATTTTATGTCAATTGCTTATTGAAATATAACTTTTTCATTTTTCATTTCAATCGTGATTTAACTTATCACGGAACTCCTAAAAACGCCAGAGCTGTCTAATTATCTACACGACGTCAGTAACAGTTGCTGTTAATTATCTAATTCCAAAGCATTGTGTTTATTTTGCAACTAATTGGATAATTACAATTTTCATTGTGTGTTAATGTTCCAACGATGTTATTACCTAAGTCGTCAATTTGTACCATGAACATGAAGTAACTTTTTTTTGTACTGGCGATCTGGGTTATTCATGTACCTAGTAGGTACTTTATTATATGAAATTACTGGAATTGCAATATCTAACTTCATTGTTTATCGATGCCTCACAGCTAAAAGCGATAAGCGACATTTTTTATGGAATAAACTTATACATTTATATCGTTAGAATTGGCTTTTTTTCAACTCTAACCATATATAAATATTTTTAGCTGTTAGGCATCGCTATAAATAAGTAGGTACTTCGCTAGAAAGGGCTTTTTTAATATACCAAAGACTTGAACTTTATCTTATCGGGCCTTATTAGAAATTATCTTTAGACAATTAAGATTAAGAATTATCGTTTAATTAAATTCCATAACATATTGTATAGTCCTATAATAATTATATCCTTAATATATAGTGCTTATTTATTTTATTTTTTATGCAAATATTTAAACAATTCGACTCTTAACAATCTCTCGACTTGACTGCCTCGTTGACCTAGGTCACAAGCGCTACTGCTTAGCATGAGGTCTTGGATTCGATCCCCGGTTCGGGCAAAGTGTTATTAGAAAATTTTCAGTAGTAGTCTTGATTTATGCCCGGTTAATTAATGGCAATAAGTTCGCCGCTTATTGCATGGTGCTTAGACATAACTGGCGAAATGTGGATGTGTTATTAGACCTCTCCCTAATCCTTCGGAGAACACAGGCATGATGTTATGTACAAGTGTGTATGTACTAAACAAAGCTTTATCCCGCGCCTTCGCTCCTCTACAAAAGGTATACCCTATTTCCTTTTCTGTACCCCTCACAACGTATATGTGATCGGTTTAGCGGTTCAGGCGTGAAAACGTAACAAACAAACAGACAGACAGAGTTACTTTCGCAATTATAATATTAGTTAGGATTATCTGCTACTTTTATAGAAGATTGTTTTTTTTTAACTATACTCCATCCCACTCATATAACTATATCCCACACAACACGCGACCATCATATTATTTTGGTTCGTGCATCCTATAATACGTATCAGAATGGCATTCTTTCCGTTAACAATAGAGAAATCTTTAGAGCTTTACTTTTACAAAAAAATACGTTAATAATTATGAACCGAGCAGCTTGGGCTTTACTCATTGACCGTACAAACGGGGTAATTCCGATCTTTCACTTCCTTAACCCTACCACAAATAGGTCTAACGTAACTTATGTCTGAAGTGTAAAAGACCAATCGAAACCATGACTATGTCTGAAACACACCCACAATCGCAAGTGTAAACCCGTATTTGTTATATTACTGTAATGACGTCATAATCTAAGCAAATACGATTCAGCCACCTTCTAAGTATATTAAGGGAAATAAAACAATTATATTTATTTGTTATTTCCCAAAGGATAAGAGTGGGAATTATTAATTACTATTTCCCATTTATTCATGTTTTAAATAATAATGAATTGTCATCGTTCATTATGTACCTATCGCTAATTATAAAAATGTTATTGACACGTAAGAAGGATATGTGACAATTAAGAAGGACATTTATATATTTTATTTATTACCCGACCAAATTAATATGGTAGAAACTTCTATCGTTTTTATTACCGGCTAATGCCGGATATACCTAATAAATAGGTATATGTATAAATAATTTTAAAAATGGAACTTGCGTCATAGTGTTATGTAGGTACACTGTACAAAATGTAGTTACTACATTAAAAATAGAGCCATCAGAGTAAACTACTAATTGCTACGAAGGTCAGGAAGAACCACCATAATAATAAATACTCAATTAGGCAGCTGGATCAAGGGCTTGATACGAAAGCGGTACTTTTAGATACAGCACGTATTTTTAGAATATTTAGAATATTTTAATATTTAGTTGGGATACCATTTTTAATATAGGTAGGTACCTATTATACAGGGTGGCAGGTTAGACAGTGGAAACATTTTAGAGGGTCATTGTACTCATTATAAACAACTTTTACTATGGGACCAACCCTGAAATCGCGAAAAAAAATCAGCTGTTCCATACATTTATGTTCACATAACTCAACAAAATGTATGGAACAGCAGATTTTTTTTTCAAGATAGAAACATTTATCATATATCACTATTGGTCGCACAGTGGTCGAAATTCGACCGTAATATGTATATATTTAAATTGTAGCTTTCTGTACTCCTTTTCCATATAAACTTTAACTGTGTCTCACACAGACACGCCTCCGTGCGCGCAATATGAAAAAGAGGTAAAGTACAAAGTTTTCTCGTCACGTATTATTATAGATTATGCAAGTACAATGAATAAACGGAAATCCTCAATTAATCATAATTAAATAGCACCGTATAAGACGTATTATATAACTCTTTATCCACGCATTGTACAATAATTAAGTACTAACCATATTATTTCAATATCTATTACCACTTTTTGCGACAAAAGTTGCATGAAACCTAAGAAAGATTTTTTTTTGGATCTAAAGCGAGCCGAAAAGCCACATTTTAGGTGTAAGACGTAGACTAATTTCTTAGATACCATTCTGGTGGGCAAAATGAATGAAAAAAGAACGAAGAATAATAATTGTAAACAAGTTTCGGCCTTGTTGTGAAAAAGCTGAAAAACATGATGAATAATATTGTTGGCTACACATTCAATGTTTTTGTGGCCAATATTACGTACGTGGTATTCCCTAGAACTGTCTGTCAGTAACTTTTTATAGGAGGAGAGATAATGTTCAGGAATAGCTTGGTATGTATACGGGAAAATCCAAACACATGGCGGGATCGTGGTAGGTATTTTAGGCGGTGATTCTGATTACCTACTTGCGCAAAACTCTGGGAATTCGGGAAAAAACTGTGTACATTTCACCTATAATGTTTTAAAAACGAAATCGACAGTCTTAGTTTGGATTAAATAAAGCATAAAAATATCCTAGACATACGAGTAGAATAAAAAATATGTCTATATTACATCATTTGATTGTTTTAATAAAAAAAAACCGGCAAAGTGCGAATCCTCGCGCACCGAGGTTTCTGTATCAGTATTGGCCGTATAACGTGAAAAAAACCGGACCGCATAACTAACTCAGTTTGTTTAGGAAGGAATTTTGATGATTTTGAAAAAACTGCACTAGTTAGGAACATCGTTTTATTTTTGGGGCAATATTTGGGTCCTGGGTTCCTATCAACTCTAATTATTTCAGATTTTGCGCTCCATAAACTTCGGAGATAAGGGGGGGGGGGAATGGTATTTTTTCAGACATTTTTCATCATATGTCGAAAACTGGGAGACATAAAATAAAATGAAAATATATTTTGAAATGTGCAAATCAAGTCCTTTCATATGATATGTCATTTGACCTAGTAACTCCACTTTAAAATTTCGGACCCCCACTCCGGCCTCTTTTGCAATGAAAATAAAAACATTTTTTGACTTTTTTCATTGTCAATAAAGTTGGACAAGCATTTTTTATAACTGTTCCAAATTTCAAGTCGATAGCATTAGTAGTTGCTGAAATAAGCAGGTGTGACAGACAGACAGACAGACAGACGAAGTCGCACCATAAGGGTTCCTTTTTTACCATTTTGGTAAGGAACCCTAAATAAATTTTTGGGGTTCCCCATACTTAGAACTGAAACTCAACAATTTTTTTTTTCTTCGGTTTCTAGTTTTACTACGGAACCCTAAAAACAGAGACATTTAAAAAATAATATTATCTTGCTTTTAATTTTAGTTTATAAACTAATGTAGCTGTTATCGTACACAACATTTTGTAAACTTGTTTATGTTCCAATAAAATATTTGATTTGATTTGATTTGCTTCGTGAAATACTAATCAATCTCAAAGTTTGAGTACCTACACTTGTTTTATTTGATTTTTCACATTAAAGTAAGTACCGTTGACCGTAGTTCCATTATCAGCTTTATTTTTTCTTTTCGTGACGATACCATTACCAACAGGATCCACAATTAAAAAATAAACTGCCAATATTGGATATTCTCAAGTAAATAAAAATATAATTTAATGTATAACAACTTGTGTATTCCTTTTGTAACGAAGACCCGCTCACGACTTGACTCTAAACCTTGATATTTGAGCGTAATGCTGGCGGATCACGAACAAGACATTTTATTCAAGTGCCAACTAGTGGCAAATCTATTTTTATTAATCTAGGTACCTATAACTTTTATATAAACAACTAGACTTGCCCGCGACTCTGTCCGCGTGTACTACAATAAATTTACCATTTTAAATTACCTCCTTAGTGTGGCTAGTCTTACGAAGAGGTGAAGTTATATCTCTGGTTCAACCTACTGGAATTAGATGAAATGTGGCGGAGATTTTAAGTACCAAACTTCCAAACTTAAAACTACATTAAAATCCGTTCAGTACTTTTTGCGTGACACGCGTACAAATAGACAAAAAAAAATTGCCATGGTTATCTCTCAGTACCCTATCCCGACTGTTTTTTCGGGAATATCTTCAATGTTTTACTACTATAATTATAAAACTGTAAAAAAGGCGTGTCTGTAGGCTTTTTTATAGTTTTATAATAGTATACCTAAGTA
This sequence comes from Thalpophila matura, assembly GCA_948465475.1. Taxonomy (NCBI): domain Eukaryota; kingdom Metazoa; phylum Arthropoda; class Insecta; order Lepidoptera; family Noctuidae; genus Thalpophila; species Thalpophila matura. Next base: position 10,110,459 of record OX419184.1, on the reverse strand, counting down.
GGCAAGTAAATAATAAAATAAGTAAAGATGTCTTCCAAACTTAGGTTTTTTAAATAAAAAAAAATATCAAATGGCTTTAAATCTATGCTCAATGCCAGATCTGTGCTTGAGTATCGTTCTGTAATACGGCCTTAAGACTTCTTCGGACCATATCTTCAGATTTACCAAATTATTAAGTTTATTATTTTCATCTAGTAGGTACCTACAGGTATATGTCTCACATTCTACGTACCTACCATTTATCTGGAAAAAATATTAGTCAGGCTTTCGCAGAAATACATTTAATAATTCCATTTGTATCATCCTTAAGTAATGGTTTTATTGGTTGACTAATTTCCTCTTAATCTCAACTTTGCCGAAATTATCTCAACTTTGCCGATAAACAACAGTGCTTTAACGGCGAAGTGGCGATTATCATGAGACTGTCACATTTCCATAGGCTATGCTATTGAAATATCTATCACTCGTACAAAAAAACAAAAAATAGTGGTTGGGCGATTAATATTCACTGCATTCACATTCACACAAGTGGAAACAACTTTCAGTGACAATTTTAGAATTAAAAACTATAGTTACTCTTACATCACGCTTACCTTTTAATGCAACTTGTAACAGTCGTAAGGGTTAAGGCCTATACGGATTCCCAAAGGCATCATGTTCGTAAAGAAACGAATTAGTAAATTCTCTGGTAAGTACCTACAATGTTCAATTGCTTTATTTAGAATCGGTTTATTGAAAATAACTAGTGAAACATGTTATGGGAAACACAAATGCGAGTGTTTCAGCTCTTAGAAATTGTACCTACTGCGAATTCAATCAGTGTACGAGAATAAACATATGTGTTCTTAAAAGCTTTGCTGAATGTTCTAGGGCCAAGTTCACCGACAAAATAACAGTCCGATAAATTGACATGACTTTGACGGTTAACCTTTAGAAAAGTCTTGTTAAACGGCCGTTTTCAATTTAACGGACTGTTAACTTGTCGGTGAACTTGGCCCTTAGATCCCTTATGTCGTGAATCAGAAATATACTTAAACAAAATTGGGTGATCCCTCTTGATATGGGTACTTTATTTATTAATACTCACAGAATTTTTGAGATAAACTTGGTGCAATCGGTGATGAGTTGTGGTGTAGGTAGGTACTTACCTGAAAAACAAAATGTTTTTGTTTATACAAAATAGAGGCTCCAAATAAGGCAAAAAAGCAAATAGCTCAATGTTAACCATACACAAATAGAAATAACGTTTATGAGATCAAGTCCAAGAAAGATATAAACTATATAACTTCTTCCTGACTAGTTTGTCAGTCTAGTGGTTGCAAAATTAATAATAATAATACATCTAACTCGGGATAGCGATCCTTGCTTGATGGGTGAGTCGTATTGCTAGGTGGACGTTTATCGCGTTGCGTGAGCTCAACACATAGCACTCAAGCTACACCACCCCAGCTAACATCATACCTTCAAAAGGTTTTATAGTTTCGTTCTTAGATTTGATTGGCTAGTTTTGCAACTTACTCTTGAATAAGTAAGCTCTTGACATATGGCCTGACATTAAAAGCGAACATTGACGCTAACCGAGACGTTGTTATGATCTTCGATAAATGCTGAGTAACCACATTGGAGGTCAACGCTCATTTGCGACTAACCTAGACAATGTTTACTAACTAAATATTAGATAGATAACTGTGTCGAAATGTATGAAACCGGTGTATTTCTCACAATCGTGTAATACAAATACCTACTTTTCGAATTTGTACCTAGTCCTACTAATGCCCGGATAATACTAAAGGATTATTAATACAACCATAATTAGGTTTGTAGTACTTGGCACCTCTAAGTATGTAGGAATGTAGTTACCTAGGTATGAAAATCCCACTGACTATTTTAATGACATTAATTTGATATCTTACCACTCGAGGGTTATCTATCAACAATCCTATGCTAAAATAAACGACCTATGGTCCATTTCAATAGAACTTGTAAACTATGTAAACAAACTTTCTATACAAATTCATCAAATTTTGACAGTTGGCCATAGGTACTGACATTGTTTACAAAGTTAACAAATTCAATTGAAATGAAACCTACTTATATTTTTTACAACCCCCTGATGCTGCGCCACTGCCGGAAAATCAACCGATACCTAGAAAACATAAAAATGTGATCGGGTTTTAGTTTCAAACATGTAAATGTATAAACCCAATGCCGGAAACAATTTGCATTAATAAATATTTTATGCGAAGATTTTATTTTATTCTGATCCTGCTATTTATTCTCTATGTTCATCAATTTAGAAATAAAAAGGAACTCTCCTGAGTAGTTACGGAATTTTGAAAATAGAAAAAATCTTTTATCACCTTCAGGCTTCTACTTTACAAAGAATAGTAGGTAAGTTGTTTTAAGAATCTAATACCGTACTACTACATCATCTAAAACCAAATCTAGTTTATTAAAGAACCTGCTGTGTAGCAATGGTATCTATTTGCTGAGGTGCGATACTTTGCTAACGCTAATAAGGCAGGCGCTATGTAATTTACGTTCGATTTGTAATTTTTTAAATCGCACAATGTTGTAAATACGACCTAGTCAAGATTACGAATGGAAAACTGTAACGTTATTATTAACGTTCATTCATTCTGGCTCCGCGCATCGATTTGTAGAAAATTTTGTTTGTTTCTGTTTTTTTTATTGTTGGGACCTAAATGTTATTTTCTACGCATTTTGTGCATGATTTTCTTAATGGTAGTCTTGTAAAGTTTTATTTATAACTAAGTGTTTAAAACCGAGATGCTACAGTACTGTACACTGGTCGTAATAAAAATGCTTAATGGTTGCAATGAACTAATAATGACTGCTACCGACTCCGGATGTTATCTAGACGGCAATTACTGTTAGCCTGGAGCTTCACAACATATATATGCATATATTATGATAGCAATAAGTAATAATTATTGTTTTAACCCTTTCGCTGTCCCGTGAATCACATTATGATTCATGCCGATTTTTTAACTATTGTGTCTGCTTCGCGGAGAGAGATCTCCACTTAATCCTGTTTTCAGTGTGTTTGCAAGATTACCGGCTACATCTAGGAAATACTTAGTTCTAACTGTAGCTATTGGTGACGGTAAGATTGACTCTCATGTCGAAGTTCACTGAATACGTATAATCACTCGCAGCGCTTGTAAGATCTAGTACAAAATCTCACTTCGGGAAGTCCAAGGCTTGTCTATGTACTTATTACCAACGAACTTTCTAAGTAAAATCCGTGAGAATAAGTAGGTACATTAGTACTGGAAGTTTTTTCGACTGCCCAATGATATAAAAGTTACTTATGTTTTTTAAGAGTAAACATATAATTATGCAAATACATAACAATATTTTCTAATCTAGAAATTTACCCTCAAAAACCCGCTGATACATTTAAGTGTTAAAAATCCATTTACAAGAAATTCATGTGAGTCACAAAATAAGAAAGTACACTATCTACGTGAAGACTTGTTCTTCATAAATGGTGAAAGCATTGAATGGGACAGTAGGTAGGTACCTATTGTGTGGTATAAATACTTTGTAAACCACAACAATAACCCGGTCACCACAAAGGTAAACTTACCTGTAACTATGAATAGTAATTTCCATAAAAACCTACACATTTGCCTCTGTTTCGTTTAAAAAAGAATTTTGAATTTACAGGTTTATAAAAAATATTGTGTGATTATAAATATTATATTCAATTATCTTTTTTATTAATTGAGTGACATTTAAAAGAAAAAAAAATGTTTTAAATGCTCAGTTACTAATTTTGAAGTTGATTATAGGTACATATAGTAGGTATATTAAGTAATCTTTTTGAACAGGAAAATCGTGAAAATACACAATACCTACCTTATATACTATTTTATTAAAATACTCATAGACACATTTTTTTATTTTACAAACAGTCTGTGTTTACCTCGCTTTTACCATGTCACACATGTCTTGCTTAATCATAATAGACCTTTTATTTTGTGTTTCCTGTAGGTAAAGTGTTTGTAAACTTAATTACCTAACTGAACTTTTATATTGAACAGAACTAACGATACAATTACACGCTTTTATCATCAATAAACGTACCTCGATGATCTAGAAAATAGTTGTTGTTTATCTCGGGCGGCAAATAAGGGGTTAAGAATTAGCTGTCTCGCGCCACGACCTTAGTAACAGACGTGCAAGAACTAAAAGCAAAAATTACAAAAACTCAAAGAATACGCATTATCTCCCACGGATGTAAGTAACGGTGTTAGAAGCCGCTACGGCTACATGCTAGTGTGGAGGTGGCGTTGTGATGGGCACCAGACGGTTTCGTATAAACCACTCTGGTTGTATTTGCAGCGTCAGTCGCAGATAACCCTACGACGCGGCAGCGCCTGCTCGTCTAAACATTTGCATTGTGATCGATACGTGAACATGACATAACGAAAACTAACAAGGATTTTTTTATTATTTTGTGAAAGTGCTAACGTGCCGTAAATATTATTGGAATTGGATTTTTTTGGATTTTAAGGTGAGAATGTTTCGATTCTATCGAATTATGTTCGATTTTATCTAGATATTTATATTACAAGTCGTTCAATAACACGGACTTTTATGTTTTGACACTCATCTTTTGTACGTAATCAACTCTTTTTATAATATAAATAGAGTTGTTTACATGTGTACGTAAACAACTCTATTTATAATAAAGAGTTGTTTACGTACAAAAGATGAGTAATATCAACATATCAATGTCCAATAAGTAATTTGTAGCGTATACCTACTTAACAAAAAAATAATGTAATAAGAAGTGTTGATAAATATAATTATCAGCAGTCAGACACGTTTTGGAAAAAAAAAGGTTTTTCCATTTCGTGCATCTTGCAATGAACAAAATACCTATGAGATTAGTGGGTTGCGCGAGAAACGTTGTTATTAAATCTATCGTAAAACGTTGCAAATTTAGTCGTAATATATTTTTTAGAAGATTACATTGTTAGATCCTATCTACAGACTACAGCAACCGAAAAACAAAAATAGATGCACGAGATATAAAAGAAAACGGTTTATAATAATTAGTAGGTACACGAATTAGTAGTACATAGTAGTTACAGTATTTCTACATTAATAATATGAAGAGAAAAGATTTGTTTATTCGTAATGATTAAACTCAAAAACTACTGAACAGATTTTCAAAATATTTCACTAGTAGAAAGCAACATTAACACTGTGTAACTTATATGCTACTTTTAATTCCGAAAAAATGCACAGTTCTTGCGGATCATGCGGACGAAATCGCGGGCAAAGAGCTAGAATTAAAATACGAGTAAATAAAAAAGGGAAAATCCTAAGGAAACCATAAAAGTAAATCAATAATAAAAACAAGATTTGCTGCTAATTTAGGATTAATTAATTAATATCGTAATTAGACTAATCCGGTCTTTAGTAAAATTGATTGTAATCAAATTGATCTTGAAAAATGTCGTTTCCTTAATTTAAATCAAGGTTTTTCTGATAAACCAATGCTTTGGTGTACTAAAGCATTGGTTTACCTAGGACTTTTCCAAACACTGAAAGTAAAATATAAACTTTTGTTCACCCACTTTTGGAGTGAGTTTAAACATCGTAATTGTTTCGTTATTTAGAAAGAATGTAACATTATTTACAAACAATTAATACTGTAAAAATTCTAATATAATAAAAATACTAGAGTCATTGCGATTTACGTAATACCAAGAAAGCTTTTGTTTCAACTTTTTTCCAGTTTGTAGAATTTCGAGTAGGAAGTAGGTAGATCTATTTTTGGTCCATAATATAGAACACTTGGCCTATTTTAGAGCACTTCCCTTATTTCAAATTACCTACATAGATCAATATTTTTATCACGGTGGCAAACTTTTTCGGTTAATTGAATAATCAAATAAACAACGAAAGGACTAAAATAACATAGTAGGTACATACCTACATTATCTTTTTACACTTACGGTCTGTTGCAAAAAGATAATTAAATTTTAAAGGAGACTTTAACCATACAATTTCTATCGTTAAAGTCTCCATTAAAACTTAATTATTATTCAAAGTACTTAGGTATTATTTATGTATCGGTACAGAAAACATAAACGGTAATCTACTACTTATCGTCAATGTGGAAATATTGAAGCATTTCAAATATTGATGAGAATTTATTTTTAACCGTCTTCATCAAAAAGAGGAGGCTCTCAATGTAACGTGTTTTTTAACTATGTCCACATTATACAGGGTGTCACGATAAGGGTATATCAATACAAACGGGGTGAAAAGTGTATCTGGTTAACAATCTCTACAGCTCAAAATAAATTACTTTGGAAATGTAGTTTTTTTTTGTATTTCTACAGTTTATTAAATTTAAATCATAACAAACGTGTTACCGCACTACGAGGGTCATTATCCTGTCCTGTTTACTCTGTTTGATACCTAATAACTAGTAATAAGAGATACTCTGTGCGCCTGGTACCTACGCGCGTGCCGCATCACATGCCCTTCGGACAGGAATAAACAAACCGACAATCATACCTATCGACCTATGTTTTTCGATACCTGCGCGCCTAGTACACGCGGAGCCGCGCTCTGCCCAGCCGCAGCCGACGGACCGTGCGGCGGGCGGCGGGATCAAATGAACTGACTAATGTTTATTCCGTCCCGTGAAACTTGCTTCATCAGTTCAAAGCACTTTAACACCTAATTCTGCCGAGGCTTCTGTCTAACTAAAGTACCACTCACAAAAGTCACGCGTTCCAAAAAATCTGCTGGCGTAAGTTCCTGAGTGGGGCAGAAGTGGTATGGACGTTGGTGGTCATAGCGCAGCACTTGCCATACCTCCATGGTTTGCAGCACCCATCACTAATGCAGCTCGACGTGTGCTACTGCATGGATTACGTGTAAAATGCTCTGGTACAGCGTCTTCAAATCCAGGATCCCTCCTGCTTTGCCGATCTTCCGCTACGGGCTCATGGAAAGAACCGGTCGCGTACAGACCTTGTACCATCAGGCTGAAACATGCTCTCGATGGCAGTTGCCGAAGTGCCGGCGCTCAGCAACTGGTCTTCCGTCGATGAATCGCTGACGATACAGCTCTCGGGCAGCTTGCAGATTACCATCCGTTGCTCCAATACACATCATCTCGTAATTTCGCTATTAGTTAAACTTGACGTAATTTTTACGACAATTTTATTGACAACGATCACAATCACAACTTCGCACAGAAACGGATAGAGAGCGACTGAAGCACAAGTCTAACTGTCTAACAGTCTGATATCCTAGTAATAAGGTAACTGTCCCAATTGGTTGCGTAATAGGTAATTAAAAATTTCAAGAATAAAAAATCTCTGACCGACTAACATCAAACACGTCATATGTAGTAGGTACTCCAAGTTTCAAAGATACTAGCTGTAAACCACGACTGTCGACTCAGTGAAAATACTCCTCTCTTCCCTAGCTCATTTTTAAGAGCTGGCGCGTTGATAAACGAAACCGATAGGTGTCCACTTGTAAGTTGTAATTGTTTATTTAAGATTTATTATGTGATACACAAGTATCTACGTCAGTTGGGTATTGTATTGGAGGCGGAAATAAAAAACGGCTTTGAGCATAAAACATCCCGCGTCTTGCTTAGGTCGGATACCGAACTCAAAAATAACTTGATAAAAACTAAATAAAAGCTTGTAAATAAACAGAAAAAATTGCGACGTGCTTGCAACTAGCTGATTGACCCTAAATACCATTGTGTGTTTACCTTTGATATCTGATCCATGTCTGCTATGTTTATGTAACAGTATCTAAATTAGGGTTTCGTAAAGTTATTATTGTGCACCAACGCTCGCTGTTAGGACAACTTCCGTCACTCATGAAGTCCTAGTAGATACTTTTAACAACTTCTTTTGAATAAGTAGTTGGATACATTCGCGGCCTATTAAAATGCACGGATAATTAATTATTCTTAGTACTTACCTACGATTGTGTTGTTAAAACAAATAATGACATGTGTGTAACCCACTACAGATGCGACACGTATTGTAAAACAGTGCTTCAGACTCTGGCCCACGAACAAAAGTAAACAATGTCACCCTTACCAAAAAAAAGATAGACACGCGTTAAATGCGAATGCTACAAAAAATAATACACACAATATGTTTTAGACAAGTTAGTGCTAAAACAAGTGCGTATATAGTCTTTTTTGTGGTACGGACCTGTGTGTTGAACTTCATACTTTATTTGTTTTTTTTAACGTTACAGCGGTGACATTATGACAAAACTACAAATAAATCAATGTAATCTTAATAATAAAATAAAATTATGTGCAGAACCCTTTGTTATTTTTTGTACTAAGAGACGTAGTTATGAAAAATTTAAAGTAAACAGTACCAGGAGTAAATTGAAGAAATAGGATATGTTTCATTGAAGAATAGTTTATTGACCCAGATCAGCTGATTTGGTGCTAGTGATGTGTAGAATTCAATTAGAAAAATATATTTTTAAGTTTAATGTATCATAACTTCATAATTTTGTAGGAAAAGGTATTAAAAAAATGTTGCCATGTAGTTTGTTATCACCTAGAGAGTCCGTGAATTTGATATTGTTATACCCTTTCGGTTACATCCTGTAGTTATTCATAATGATTATGATTATCCCTTAAACTTGTGCCGACTTCGCCGTTATTTTTATTTAATAAAGATAAGATATAGGGTATTGTCTAGTTGATCCCATTTATTATAATATGATAAAGGAGGTAAAGAATGGAAATTCGTGTAATTCTTTTTTTATTTATAACACAGACTTACGTCACTAGCATATGATTGCAAAGAATCCCAATAAATTGGCATCAAATCCGATAAAAACTAAGTATTCAGGAATTGACCTTGCTATGACATATACATACATACATAATAGATGTGCCAATGTGCGCATACAAAACCTGTCACGATCTAAAACCCTCAATCAACAGACAGATGCTAAATGTCAAAGAAGGGACAGATTGCATAAAAAAAAACTTGTAAATAAATCAGCATCGTTCATCTGTTTTTGCTAATAAAAACAAACTGCGATCACCAACTAGTGGCGCTGTTATTGGGACTACTAGATTTAGTGTGGACCTCTACGAGTTAATTTGTTGGTCGTAAGCACCCAATAAATCAGCAACAGGATACCACAATATATAGTTTACACGATGGCACCGGTAATTGAATGTATATGTCTTGCCAATACCCGGTGCTAAAACTTATATTCAATTTGTTTGTTCAACTCTACTATTTTACAACCAGTAGAAAAAACTTGATATCTTTAAAGGGCAACGCAATCTTTGTTACAAATCAAGAACCATTAGTTTCTTGATACCTCTCGCAATGAACAAAGAAGCTTTAAACTGAATTTGAATACCAGTTTGATAATCAGATTTCAAAATACAAGATGATGGCATGCGGAACGTTTTATTGTTTAAAGTTGGTTAATCGCATAAAAATGCAGGAAAAGACATGAATATTTATTAGTGTGGCGCCAATAAAATCAGATTTGGATAGAAAGAAGGCTTTAGGTAAAAAAGGAATGATCGAAAAACCTAAAAGTATAATTTCGTGATCAGATCGTTAAGAGGTTGGGAAATACTTTATCAATGATGGAATTCGTCGCGATTTAATTAATGGTGACAACATAATTTATTATGATAATAATAATCAAGCACAATTCTAATGCCCCACGGCCATTTATTGTCTTTCTATGCGATACGAAGTTTCAACAGTCTGCGAATATTCCATATTAGCTGTTGTTCGCGGGTTCCGGGGAAATACTTTACGTATCTGGATCAAAAGTATCCTCCGTCCTTCCCCAGGGTTCATTAAAATCGGTTTCAGCGGCTTAACTGTGAAAACTTAACAGATAGACTGAGTTACTTTCACATAAATTTATAATATGAAATTGGATTATGCTAAAGTTACACCGTATGTATAATAAATTTATAAAAAAAGGGATCGTTCATCGCGACATTAACTTCCTTTGTTAAAATATTGAAGCCTTACAATGTTCTATATTAGGTAGGAAACTTATTCGACAATATATCCATATTTAAGCTACCTCTAATATTCTTTAGCTTTTCATTATCTCGAAAGAGCTTAGAGGCCCTACAAACCTAGATAACCAGGAATTATATTACTAGCGGTACACTTACTAATTCATTCAAAACGCCATTTTACTGTTAGGTATCTACTTATAAGGAATACAGGCATAATTGTATGCTTAGCTCCAACTGTAATTATTGATAGTGGATTTACCTAATTCCCATTTAAAACTACCTTATTTACCTTCAAGCATTCTAATGTTAGGTACTAGTAACGGCATCACGACCTCCATATTATAGTAACAAATGTTTTGTGAAATGGAAGATAATACTTGAAATAGGCCAATGCCTATTTCAAGTATTATCTTCCATTTCACAAAACATTTGTGTAAACACAGGTATGTTTACACATTGTGTAAACATACCTCAGATCATAGAAAAATGGAGATATGCCATCATAGCAAATTAGTACGGGAACTACTGTCGCCACTTTTAGAACAGATTGCGACATAATTACAAGGGTTCTTTGTAAATATAAAGATTACCCACACATAAAAAATTCCGCACACTCTCAGTCTAACACTTATTCCTCACTCATCACTAAAACTAAACTAAAACACTGTATTTATGCGTGTACGATTTAATTATGATCAAGGTGACCATACCGTCAAGCTCAATAGCGCCTTCGCACATCTTCCTTGTTTATATGATCTGAGAAATATACATATTAATATTAAACGAAATATTGTACGAAATCTTTCGCAAGTCATTTCGAATTTATCACCTACGTAGGCAATCCGTCACAACAAGGGTATCGTAGAAGTAGATAATATCATAGAATACCTAACTGTTACGTAGAATATTTTTTTAGCTTGGTTCTGAATTCGTGCAATAGCAATTTGTAAGCAAATTGTATACATGTGCGAATATATTCATGGTCATCCAAAATACTTTCAGCTGAAATGCTGATCATGGATCAATATTTGCTGAGCCCGCTCCTGTTGCGATACTGCATAACTATATTATTTCTTAATTATGCATATCTAATATTTTATTTTATGACCCACCATAAACATGTTTTCTTTGTTTCTTAATATTAATAAGACCATTTTACTCCAAAAAAGATTTGATATGAAATTCGTACATTGGCTTGCAGCTTAGTCCAATTAATTAAAGTCTGAAGGTAATTATGATGCCTCTCTTCAGGCTTTTTTACAGAACGTAGACATATTACTGCGGAAGTTAAAAATATTCAAGGAATAACCTGCTGCGCTGCCATTACAGTTAGATAGATAGAATATACTTTATTGAACACCATAATTATAAAACAGCTTATAAAAGGTATTCTTAGCTAGCTAAGAATACCTTTCTTGGTTAGCTACGTTTTTCCCCTTTTAAATCAAATGTAAACGCACAATATTGGTCCAAATTATCTACTTCGCACCCTCATTTTTTTTTTGCATCTGTTAGGCGGGAATTACATTGCGATGCTAGTGTCGTAAAACTATAGCCTAACAATAGCTTGAAACATGGTCCACCCGTGAAAATGATTTTAGTGGACGGCTAAAATTAAAGAAAAATTGTATAATTGTGTACATGACAATTTGTTCAGTTTGTAGATAGCAAATATACTATTATATTTGCTATTTAACCCCAATTATGACCATGTGAAGGTCAGTACTAGACCTAGTTGTTGAGCTATTAGTTTCATTATGTATACCTAATTCCTGCTTCATATTCGACAGTGGAGAGGCGAAAGCGCTAAACCGCCAAAATGGTAGGTAATTTGGAAAATTAGTTTTAACGCGTTTATTTTAAGAAAAAAAATCATATCTCTTTCTTTTGGTGGTTAAGCTCTTTTGGCTTTCCACTGTCGATATGAAGTATGGCTAATTAATTGTCATCTTCTAATGATACCGGATACCAATAGACCGAAAAAGTACGATAGGTAGTAAAACCACATGTCGTCATATATTTTGTGTTGAACGTCATGTGATTAAGTAGTATCAGAGAGTATTACTTGTGCAGGTTCTCTGATTGGCAGTCAAGTACGCTAAAGTCATGAACACACAATAAATTGGTAGGTACTTAACTGTGGGAATGATTCCACGATGCGCTATCAGCCAGTGATCGAACGATCAATTATAATTATTACTAAATCGTGATTAGTAAAAAAAAATTAATTAAACGTAGTTAAATATGTCAAAGTTGTTCACTTCTTGTTCATTTTAGTCAATATTCGGTACGGTATGAAACGGCATACCGTACCGTTTTAATTTTTACCTAAACAGGAAAATACCGTTACAAAGCAGTAAAAATATGCAGATTCTATTAGAATTAAGTTTTACCGACATAACTAGGTTAATATTAATTTAAAGATTGTATCTTTTATTGATCTGGCAGATACTACTTTTTGAAATATTTTGTTAGACAACCTATACCATGTTATCTGGTCTAATTTATAGCTAAATTATAAATTAGTTCTGTCTAGCGATAGATACCATAAGATATTTGTAACAAAAAATAACAATATAATTAACATAATTATACTCATGTAAAAATGTTTACATCTACTCCTTAAAAAAAATGAACTAGTTTCTAAAACCGGTATTATGGTTCATTGTGGATGAAAAAATGCGTGCCTATAATAAAATAGTACGAATCCAAAAAAAAGTACTATTGTCTTGTCTAACTTCTGCATATGGGTAAAACATTGCTGCGCATAGGCAAATGTAGAAGTGCATATAACGGATCATTGATCGAAAACTAAGAAATTGTGAGACATTATTTTATACCTACTATAAAAACCTTTACAAGTGTTGATATTATGCTCTCAGAAGAGAAAGTTCTTACAATAATAAATATGATTTGTTTCTATGATAATTTATACAGAATAATGTCAACATCATTAATCATTTATGAATTATGATCAAATAAAACTGTTGACTTAAAGAATCTGTCATCTGTCTTGATTTGTACTCAGCAATGACAGATATAATAAATTTTCCACTTTTTCGTTATCTCTACAGCGAAAACAGCACTGTCAAAAACATGTTCACTTTCTTTCAAGTTTGATATAAATCTGTTTCCCTAGAAAGTGGTTCAATCATTTTGATTCCTCGAATCAATTTTAATGGGACAATCTTTTATTATTTTACGCTACCCATTTTCTCGGCTCATCTCTTCTTCTTCTCTCATCGCTTACTCTTAACTGAGTTAAATATATAATAATTCACATACTTACTCGCACAATTAAAAAATGTTGTTTTTTATTTAATATTTTTGTATTAGTAAAGGTCTTGGGAAAATACGTAGGTTATCATAATGAAGTGTTACTAAAAATAATGACATCAAAAGTAGATACGTACCTACTGCTTACCTTGTAGTATAATTATGTCTTAACTTTGACTTTTTATAGATCATGATTCTTATATTATTATTTTTAGAATGCACCTTACTGCATGCTAACTATAAATATTTATGAGTTAATTAAACTTTGCTGGTGGGCTAAAAATAAACGTAGAATTTAAAGCGGATGACTTCTCTCTTCCTGCATTTAAATGTCAAGTTTAATTTAAGAATCTAACTTTAAAAACAATAATAAAACGATATTTGCATTATGTAGCGTCCATTTGATGTTGCAGAGCAAAACCCTTGAGAACTTGCTTAAAGGTTGCAGCGACGCATAAATGCATATAAATGAAGGATTTAGAAGACTAAAAACGTGAACATGTTACATATTTTTTGTACTTAGCGCAAAACAATAAACAATTGCTTAGCAGAACTATTTAATCGTATATTTTTGTTATATTAGGTAGGTACGTTGGTTAAGCATACAAAGGATTTATATTTATGCAGGTTGTGCTTGCCCCGATGGCGTGAGGTTTCTCACACGCGCGTGCACTTTTGTGCATTTACGACGAAGCTTGTGGCCTTTGCGTTACACCCGAAAATACAAGATGAACTCGATTATGACTTCCTTCACAATTTATCGATTTAGGATAAACAAGCACGACTATAGTACATAATTTATTTATTTTTTTAAATACACATCCTGTACCTACTTATAATCAAAATAATAGCGTCGATACAATTTATTAACATCTTTACGTTATTTACTTAAGCTCAACCGGAAAATCTACAAGCATGACGTAATTGATTCACAAAAAATAATCGATTATTATCTTCGAAACAACTTTGTAACAATTACGTTTAGATAATTTGCGCCTAAAAACAATATAAACACCACGTTGTTCTTTGTTTGTGATCGCGTCATCTCAATTAGCATACACGTCATGCACCGTGCATTGATCCCTGCGAACATTATCATAGCACTTCATATCCACTAGTACTATAATAAACATAGCAATTATTTGTTGGAAAATAATTCACTGTGTCGGACAATAAGTTCGTCGAATCGTGTATTGTATTGCGTCTTCATTTTCACACGCAATTTAGAACAGTGACATCATGATTTTGGTGTGCGAAATCGAAATATTAGGTAATTGTTGCTTTTTCACATGCCATGCATGATATCATCACACTCTTGGAATTAAATCGATACGACACGACAGTCTATCTATAGTATCGATAAAACTGTAGGGAAAATTGTGGTTCCCGTGGTAACATTATGTTGCCTTATCACAACAGCTTTATTTACCCTTTACTGAAACGCTGGCATATAATATTAATAAAAAGAACTTCTGCCTATTGAACAACTTGAGATTTTGAAGCATCTCGATCTTTGGCTTTTAATCAACTTAATTTAAATAAAATAATTTGAAGCAATTAAACTGTTTCATTCGATTCCATCAAGTGCACCCACGGCTTACCGCACACGACGATAGGCGGTTAGTTTGTTGATCAATATCTAGATAATGAATAAACACTCATCAGTAGAAACTCATCATGATGAAAAAAAATATATGATAGTATTTATTTAGAGCAACACGTTCAGCCCATTATTATTTGCTGCTGAAAACCCAATGGTTGCTTTAAAATAACTTAATTTTTGATTTAATATAGTTACTTACTTAGCTAAATGGTAAATATAATGGTACAGAGTTTGTATGAAATTATCTGCCAAAAAAATAAAAGGAACCGTATCCTCAGATACTGAAACCGGTCGTAGTATTTTCATTTATTATAATATAATATTATAATTGTTTAGAAAAAAAAAACAGTAACATATTGAAGTTCTCAACGCCAAAGGAGAGAGCCTTCCTATTTCTTCTTAAGAAAAAAAAAACTGTAATAGGTACCTAAAGAGTTTATAAAATTAATATTATAGTAAGTGGTAGGGTCCGTAGAAAACTAATTCGCCAGGGTACAAGAAAAGGCTTCCATGTTTCTTGTTACAAACAGCAAAACAAATTGCGTTTAAAGTTTGTGAGTATTTTATATTACCTAAGTAGATTTGGAAGCTGTGACATTGCCTGCAGGTATTCAGTAACAAATATGATATTACAAGTGTAATATCATATTAAAATAGTACGATATGTAGATAATATCATATTGTCTCGTACAGTCAAAATACGGGAACTATGTTTTCTGTCACGTAAGTTTAGATTTATCACCAATCTGCGATACCCTAATTAATATATCTATTCCTAAGAAATACATTAGTCATCATATTAATCAAAACGGTATCTAAGTATGAATCATCAAATAAATGTAAATAATTAAATATGTAACTTTAATTACTTGTTTTTTTGTTTGATCACTTTTTTCTGTAGCCTAAATAGAAGTTCTGTCCTCAAAAAATTCGTTCTATCATCAAAATAATAGATCTTTCACCTAATAAATAGATGTGCCACGTAATAAATAGATCAGTTCCATAATTTTATGAAAAAATGCCTAGTGATTGGATTGGATTATGAAAATCGGTTAGCATAAAAATATTATTAGGATCCAAGAGCGAGCGAAGCGAGCTCGGGAACTTGGGGCACTCCGACACGGACAGGTTAGGTTCGAAGGGGTTGACGAGGGCTTCAGTGAGCGAGCAAAGCGAGCGAACGAAGCCCCCGTTAAACCCACGAAGGGTTTAACGGGGGCTTCGTTCGCTCGCTTTGCTTGTTAGGTTACCTTTAACCTTGCAGACAGAAATAGGAGCCCCGCTACGCGGGGCTCCGTCGACCACCTTCCTTCCTCATTGCTGTAGATTTAAATTTCAGGGGAAATATTCGATAATTTATAATAATATTATTTCTAGTGATTATAAATTAATTTTCAGGTAAACATTTTTGTATTGTTTGGTAATTCAATTTTAGTGACACTTTTATTATTTTGATACCCAATACAATTATTTGATGATTAATATTATTTCCCAGTAATTCTTTAATTATATTTAGGTAAGCGTTTTGATATTATTTGGTGATTCAATTTAGGTGACAGATCTAGATTCTAGGGACAAACATTATTTATTAGATCATTGAAAATGCATTTATTAGGTAACTATTAAATCATACCCTCAAAATACTACCCGTACTTTGACTGTACGAGAGATGTCAATATGTTTGGTATACCAATTCTGATAATTATGACGCCCGCAAATTACCTATTGTACGAGATTCTGTTTTTACATCTTAATTAAATTGTTAGTTCAAGCAGCGATTTTCCATGGGTAGCAGAAATTGCCACCGGTTATCCCAAATTTTATACCTAGATACTCTACCAAAATCTCCTCACCCCATTTATTAAGCTCTCCTTTATCTACAGGTTTTGAGGAAACAGTGAAGACCTTAGACCTACCATAGGTCTAGAATCTACAGAAAATCACATGTTAGGATCCTGGGACTTATAAAGGACGTAAATGCACCAATTTTTGTACCGTATAAAAACGTAAAGGTTTCAGTGTTGAACTGTATTTGTTTGAAACCTGTCTTTAACTTTAAAGCTATAGCTGGCTGAAGGTAAACGTGTAGTAGGTATTCGTGGTGTGAAACGAATCGTTAATTAGGTATAATTACCGCTTTTAACATATTATTTTAATGTGCAAATAATTGCAATGTTTTTTTTATGGTTTTGAGAGGCAATAAAATAATTAGAAATTATTATTGCACACATAGTTAATTATTGCATGAGTTCAAAAAACCGACAATGATGGAAAGGCAAATGAGGGGTAGGTACAGGGAAAGTAGAGTCAGTGCCAGTTTTTTAAATTAAATAAAAAAAAAAATCTCCCTCCTAGTTAGGTACTTATATATAAGGCTCTAGACAGACGGACTGCATTTCAACTGCAATCCAACTGCAAATTGCAGTTCGGATGCAGTTTGAATGCAGTTGACACGACTGCAATAGAACTGCAAACCAAACGTGCAGTCCGATTGCAGTTCAATTGCAGTCGGCGTGCAATCGTGTGCAATCGGATTGCACGTTTGGTTTGCAGTTCTATTGCAGTCGTGTAAGTGACAGACATATTAATACTGTTGTTTTTGTATTCCCTGTAGCATTAAGATAATGTACTGGCTGTTGTTTTAGTCACCTGCAACTTTTAAGGAGGTGATTCTACCAGTCCATACTTCATAAGTACCATTCCCTATTAAACCCATATCCAATTTGTGTAAAAAAAAAAAAAAAAAACCTTCATACTTTCTAACTACATTTGTATTATTTTGCCGAATGGTTGATTTTTTTTTATGAATTGGATATGGGTCTCATAGGGAAAGTTGATCAAACTAAATCAACAGCCTGTATGTTTGAATAAATTTTTAAATAAATTGCTTTTGCTTTGCTGCTTTAAGTTGTTTAAGTTTTATAATTATCTCACAAATGATTAAATTACGAAAATGACCTTTCTTTCCGCACCCTTCAAACGTATTTTTATTAAAATTTGAACATAATATTTTTGTCCGGCGCCACCTTAAGTTGAACGTAATTGTTTTTTTACTTTTGTAATTTTCTTACTTCTTTTTTCGTGTCAATTAACTGCACCAATTTAAATATACGCACACACAAGTAGACTTTAATCAGTAGTTGCTTTGTCTATACATTACATTCATTGGTTTTTGACTCAGATCATAGAAACAAGTTTCTATGATCTGAGGTTTTTGATATGTCCTTGAACGAGGACACAGAATTTTATTTATACGTACAAATATCCATACGCGGTTGAAATTAGGTGAAGTGGCTTTGGGGGCCTCTCAGCGCCACCCCAATTTAATACATAATACAATAATATACTATGAGGGTTAATCTCAAAACGTGTTAGAAATTATATAGGTATGTATGTACCTAATCAAAATTTTAAAAAAAATATAAGTTGTTTTGCAAATCTATTTTTTAAGAAACATTAAGTCAATATGGACCTATTGGATTTTTCCACCACTGAACAAAATGTGGACATTATTATAAAAAAAGCGTGAATAAAAATTGATTATTTTGTACTGTTAGTGGTTGGCCTAAGTGTTGAACCAATATTTCTGCGCACGTTTTTAAATCAACCGTATCACGCAGCATTGCATTTATACTAATCGTTTATTTTTTTCTTTAAACGTAGCATACCTAATAATTAAAACCCTCCTAATAATATTTTATCGCTAGTTATAATAATGAGTGCCTGCTGTATAAATAATGATTATAATTCACCGAGGTCGCTATTGCTCTGATCATTGATTCATCGGTTAGGGACAGTGAGTATGAATAAGGCAAGAGGAATTAATTATGAATACCTACTTATAAGCCATAATGTAGTCGTTAGAAGGTACATCATTAGGTATGATAGATTTTATAGCTACCTGTCTAGAATCTTCAAAAAGATAGGTAAGTACCTACCTATTTGAAAGTAAAAACGATAATTTGAGAACAAGCATAGATAAAAATATTGTAATAAATAACGAAAGTTCAAGCTTGTTTATGGGATAGGTACATCATACAATAGATACCTACTTATGAGACTTTTATTATTTTAAATGTATAAACTGAGCAAGCACCGTAGCTATGATATTAGTTTAACATTCTAATTGTAGGTAGTTAGGTACCTACTTGTATTAAAAATGGTTGTAAACATTACCACCCTACATAGTTACAGCAAATTCATATCTAAGCTAACTTCCGTAGACCCGCTGTATAGGTTTTCACATTTATACTATTATACTCTCAGTAACGCACCGTGCCCTTTTACTTCTAAGAAGTAAGGAGAATCTTTTGTCAAGGCTGTCGCTTAAACCACATGTGGCGGTAATGTGCTGAATTTAACGTCGCAATTGTGTGAAAATGATGATATATTAATACCCATCTTTAGGTTTTGCAGTAGCGTACTACACGGCGTATGTACCACATACATTTTAGTGGCTATAAATTCTTAAAATTGATTAAGTAGGTACCTGTAGTTTTCTTAAGGGAGTGGAACAGTAGTCGGAAAACAGGAAAGCTATTTTTTAATTCTTGTCTCCAAAAGATGTAGATTTCAAGTAGTTTTATTAATAAAGTTGATATAATTAATTAATTACCCTATTCAACCCTCAACATTTTCATAATATAACGAAATTAAGTCACCACAAAATAATAATAATTTCGGAAATGGCGCGACAACGTTCTAAAACTAGATCTTTGTACTTATTTGTATTCTGTTGAACGACTATGACATGAGATTTCAATTATTGCAATAAAAACAATATCCGTTTCGTTTAGTTGAATCTACCAGACCGGAAATTGACTTCCACAGCGGAAAATGGTGCAACTGAAATATTCTGATTGATATTCACGTACCGATATAAAGATAATCTTAAAACACCTACTTAATAAACGAAATCATTTGCAATAAACGATATTTTTTTTATAATCTATGTGAATCCATGGTTTTCCATAATCTCTTTGTTGTCTTATTCTAGCAAAAAGAGGGATTTTATAACTGAGGTTTTATTTCACTAGGTAGGTACCTACAATAAGTATCGAGGTAAGAAGTTACTGTCTAGCTCTTCGACTCACGATTTACATGGCTTTTGCAATACTCAGGCATAATATTAGTCTCTTACTCCATAAATACATGGTGGTAGATACAGTGAATCACGAATACGCCCGCGATTGTCGTGCTAAAGCAATTTAGTTGGACAATATTCAATTCAATGACCGCCAGTTTTTGTACCAAATCTTATATGGAACAATTAATGGTTTTATGTCAATACACAATGGTCCCATACTTTTTTTGGATGGGACAAACTTGGTGATGATCTTTTCGAAATAATTTATTCGTTCTAATTTGTGATTAGACCATCCATACTATTATTTAAAAATAATAATTCGATATCTCCCTTGCAATACGCTTATATTATCTTTAACGAGTTGGTAATAGAGGTCAAAATGCAATACGACTTTATACGATCTATCGCAATTTCAAAATAAGGGCCGTTCAACGTAGGAAACGTATTTAATTGTATTGCCGGATATTGACAACTCAATAATTATGATGCTATGGATGGCTCTTCTGAAATTGAAATCGCTTGTACATTTAATAATGTTCACATTTCATTAATATGTTTTAGGATTTGTTCTGAAGTAAATTGAATAAAATTCGGATACTAAATTACCTATGTTAAATAAGGCAAGCTGACGAAGCTAAAATGTTTAACAGTTTATTACCTTTTAGAGATGCATGAGTAGTTAGTAAAATATTACATTAGGTAAGGGTTCGATGGAACTGTCATATCCCATCTCTACTTTGCATTCGTAGTGTGATAGTTGTGCGACAGTGAAAAGAATAACGCTAAGCCAAAGCACGTGCTCAGTAACATTAAATTTGTTAATCTGAGCCTAAGTTTTATGTTAGCCTCTATAAAAATAACTAACTATCGATCTCCATACACTTTTTTGGGTACGCTTTTTACCGAGTTTCTTAATACGTGGTGGGGTGAGCGACACGGTCATTTAGAAATAATAAACCTGTTTTGCGATTGAGTGATAGTGATTTTCGTAAGATTAGACAGAAGGTGAAATGGAAATTATGCGACAGCGACAAGAATAACGCTAAGCCATAGCACGTGCTATGTAACTTTTATTAATCTCGGTCTAAGTTATAAGTTAGCCTTTCCAAAAAATATCGGTATCTGTATCGGTCCCCATACAGTTCTCTATCGGTCACGCTTCTTACCGCGTAACTAGAACTGGATAAATGACAAAAAGGCTGGTTATTCCTGCAGTACGCACCAAGTCTGTCATTGTCCATTTTTGCGCCTATCGTAGAAACAGACTTTAATTTCTTTCTCCTTCAATACGTTCCATCACTGTTACCCTGTCTCAATGCTTGTTATATACTATTGTATACGATCATACTATATGTATTTCAACGGCATTATAAGTTAGTTTATTTACACTTTTTATTTTTATAAAATCGATAAACTGCTTTTCTTCTACCATCTGATCTTTTATGTAATAGTTAAAAGTTTGTGTCAATTTAATATTATATCCTGTTTTTTTTATTATATGTGACCTACCTACATTGAGTCTCTATAATTCGTGCTTAATTTGTTTTTGATGGCATAAACTTCGTAAGATACCACGAAATATTCGCATAACCTTAACAAACGACATTTAAGTTTTAATCAACTCCTTACAACACGTGAAGTTTGTACAGTCAGCATCATAAATCAAGAAAATTACGGAACATTAAAATAAATTACCATAGAATATTGAATAATAATAAACATAATTATTATATTACCTACTTTTACTAAAATATGACACCAATTTATCGAAAGACCAGCCTTTGAAAGTTTTATTGGCTTTACCTCTCTATTATCAAGGCGTAACGCAAGTTTTTATTTGTAAATAATTTCTTAAACTCTTTACATGAATCATTTACTTTTGATGCTGGCTGTACATTGCGTAAATGTGGACTGTACTATAATAGTACCTTCGCTACAATATTGTACCCTAGCACAAAAATATGGATCTATGTAGGTAACGTAACGTATTTTTCGCTAGTGTATTCTCACACATTTGTAGACAGTAGTAGTTCCCAATAGTGGAGACTCGATTAACCGGACTAATCGCTGTCATAAAGTACCTATTCGGATAATCGAAAATCCGGATAACTGTTTCGTATGAATAGAAATAGCAGAATGTACAAAGAAAAGTAAGTAGTAGCATTTATTAATACAAAATGCTAGGTCTTTCAACAAAACTTACTTACAACAAAAATCAATGTTTATTAAGAGATTAGAGATACATTTTCGTATGTACTACTCTGTCAAGAAAGTACAGGGAAAATATCAATAATACACAAAATGTTTGTTATTCATCCAAATTTTTTATCACCTTCAAAGTATGCTCCTTCAGAAACGATACACTTACGCCAACGAATAATCCAATCGTCAAAACATTTTTTAAACGCTGTTTCCAGAATCGAGTTGAGTCCTCGCCGCGAATTCTTCTTTATGTCTTCTACCGATTGAAAACGGGTGCCACGAAGTGGTAATTTGAGTTTAGGAAAAAGAAAGAAGTCGGCTGGAGCCATATCTGGTGAATATGGTGGTTGCTCGATGGTATTTGTTGAGTGTTTGGTCAAAAATTCCTTCACAATGATGGACTTGTGCGAAGAAAATTTAGGTCTATTCGGACTAGCCGAGCGGTAACATGTTTCATACCCAAATGATTAGTTAAAATGGTACGGATCGACTCGTGAGATACAGAAAGTTCGACGGCTATCTCTCTCAAAGTTGAATGAGGATTTTCAGTCACTATTTCCTTCACTTTTGCGATGTGAACTTCAGTTGCAGACGTTGATGGCCTACCAGAGCGAGGCAAATCTTCCATCACATCTCGACCGCTTTGTACTACTCATAAGCACGTATTTCTGATAAAGTTTATTCACCGTAAGCCTTCTATAACATTTTCAGTGACTCCGAACACGAAATTCCATTGGCGATGAAGACAAACTCTTTGTACAATGTTTCTGTCCATCATGAAATTCGCAATACACACAAGATATGATATAACTAAAAACAGCACTGTATTTAATATAAAAAACAGATGCAACTCAAACTCCACACCAAAATGGAAAACATTTGTGCCAATCAAACAACAACAAAAAAAACAAGAATTTGAATTTGGAACCATAAACAAATCATCCATTCCCGATACTTTCTTGACTGAATGTATGTATGTACCTACCTACATATTTTCTAAAATAAAATAATAAAAAAATACTGCAACTTTAATGACGAAATAAAATACGTACCTATATGTATGTACAGTACAGTCAGGGAAAGGGATCCTTTAGCAGGTACGCTATCATTCATATTTGGTCGTATATTCAAACTTCCAAGCAATTCGGATTCGAATTGCTTCGAAGTTTGAATATACGACCAAATATGAATGATAGCGTACCTGCTAACGGATCCCTTTCCCTGACTGTACATAGTTTAATATGAGTATTTAGTAATTGTCATTTGACGTAAATAAAAATTCTCTTCATTGCTGCTATATCACGAATTAGTTTTGATTGTAGTAGATTTACGGTATTTGAAAGCCGTTTCCAGGGCCTGAAATGCTTCCGCATGAGATGGTCCTGCATTATTATCCACATCTACGTTTTCTTCTGTTTCATTTTCAACAAATCGCACAAAAGCGGCCTGCTTGGGTTCGAACCTCCGACTTACTACGACACGTAAATTGGCTGGGCTATCACACTGCTCCTAATTAATCGGAATCGGCAAATCTCTATACAAATAGACATTAAGTCCTTTTCTTCAGAACCATTGTAAGTTAATCTCTCAAAATAATTTTACAATTAGCGGTAGGTATACCTACCGCTAATTGTAAGATAAACGGAAAAGGATGACGCTGAAAATTCCGATTATTATCAGTCTGTAAACATTAAATGAGTTGAAAATTTCCTATTGAATCCACATAGATAATGATGGGAAAGCAATGAACTGTCTCAGATTGTCCTCCGCCAATTATACCCACAGAAACCTGCTTAGTATACTGGTTTTCAAAGATAATCATGGCTTTACCTACAGGGTGGAGGAAAAGTAGTACTTCTTATGTAGTTATTATTGTACTTATTATGAAAATACAATTTCTTTATCTGTACGACACAAATGAGTCTTATCTTTTCACCATCACTAAGAGACACATAAGTGAAATGTTTTAATACTAAAAGAAGTTCCCTAGCGCAAAAAAAACATGTCACCAACTACTAGGCGACAACTTACTATGGACTATCCATGGTTTTTGCACAATGGTTGGGGACACATTTTTTAGCGCTAGGTAAATTCTTTTAATATTATCAACTATTTCACTTTGTGTCTCCTAGTGTTGGTGAAAACGGGCGTTAAAGACATAAAAAATTGATCCGTATTTTATTTGATCCTTTCTTTTTTTCTTTCAAACAAGTTTTCAAAAATCTTTAAATGCAGTTAATCTACTGGTATACTAATATTATAAAGCTGAAGAGTTTTGTATGCACGCACTAATCTCTAGAACTACCTGGATTTTTTTTTGTATATGATAGCCAGATTCAGGAGAAATAGTATAAGCTATCTAACATCACGCTACGATCCTTAGGAGTCGAGCAACGGGGGTGAAACCGCAGGGCACAGCTAGATTTCAAATATAAAGAAATAAACGCATGTCCTATTGTATATGGAAGCACAACATTCTACCATCAATAATTTAAGGTACAGCGCTCAGTGAAAGGAACTCACTGAACACTTTTTCCACCCTATAAGTAGATACCTTCTCTTAGAACTTCACTAATTACAAACGTTTATCTAGTATTTGAACGTTAGAAATGTTCTTACTTTCAAAAGCTTTCTAATGGCGAATTGGCGACACATTTGAATATTTGGAAACATGTCTAACACAAAAGTTAAGTAGGTACCTATCTAAGTACTTATAAGTTGGAAGGCATTCACCGCGTGCTCATTCCGATAGAGTAGTGGTAATGGGAATAAGAACAGTGCCAGCCGGATTGTGAGAGAGACAATGGCGGTGGAAGTCTGAAAAAACTTTGACTCATAAGCATAAGGCACTAGGGCACGGCGGCGGCGGTGACAGCTTACCTAGATGTAAAAGTAGATCTTTTGAAGGAAATGGGGTGAATATTGTGCTCTCTTGTTACTTGTATTTTTTTTAATAGTAATAAAATCATAACCCTTCTTCTTGCTTCGCCGTAGTTGGGTAAAAATAAAGTCGCTTTTAGTATCTGTCTGCCCCCTTAGCTTAGTGCCCGTTTGCAATAACACTAGAAGACACCTAAGTGAAATGTTTAAATATCGTTACCACCAACCATTAGGCGACAACCATGGATAGTCTAATGAAGTTGTCGCCTAGTGGTTGGTGACATGTTTTTTTTGCGCTAGGTACCTAAATCTTTTAAATATTTAAACATTTCGCTTAGGTATCTAGGCTCACTGCTATCTGCTCCACTGTAACCTACATT
Organism: Thalpophila matura; assembly: GCA_948465475.1. Lineage (NCBI taxonomy): Eukaryota > Metazoa > Arthropoda > Insecta > Lepidoptera > Noctuidae > Thalpophila > Thalpophila matura. The sequence continues at coordinate 10,084,981 of OX419184.1, read as the reverse complement.
CGTTTAAAATAAATTATTTGATTTTGATTTGATATACATTTTAAATTGAAAGAAGAGTAATAAAAAATAATGGTTAGAAAGGCAATTGAAATTTTAAATGTCGTATTGATTTTAGAATGGTGAAATTTTAGAGGTCATATTGATTTTAACACACGCCACGTTTAGTATTAGTTATGACCAATCGTATTCGATAAGTAATCGCTTATTTTATCTGTAACATGCGCATATAATTATGAATTATTCAAAAGTGTTATTTCTCGAGCAAACAATGAAATCAGCACAACTAGAGCTATCAAGATAACCTAATTCTCATAAAAAATGCAATTTTTTAAGTCAATAATTGCATCTCTATCTCAGATAAACCCGATTAAAGCTGCACAAATATTAATTAAAATGTTCTAGAAACTGCACTGATAGTATTTTTTTTATTTAGATATTGGTTTCCTACAGTAAAATGCGGATTTAATGAATCCGAGCAAGCTTTACCTGCTATACCAGTTTTTGGATTACTGTTTAAATTTATTTAGGTATCTAGTTTCCCATTAATTTAAAGGTTAGTACTTCTACTTTAAATAATAATAATAATTCATTTAATTCCGACACAATATCATTATCCATACAAAACTATTCAATTCACAAAACAAAAATAAATAACATTTATCTATAGGTACTTAATATTATAAAGAGGTAAAGTTTGTAAGTTTATAAGTTTGCACGTAGTGGGTAATCTCGGGAACTACTGATCCGATTTTGAAAATTCTTTCACTAATAGAAAGCTGCACTATCACTAAGTGCTATAGGCTACTTTTTATTCCAGAAAAATGCACGGTTCTTCTGGGTCACGCGGACGAAGTCGCGGACAAAATGCTAGTACAACATAAAATTCATACAATAAAATCATAGAACAAACAAAAGTCATCTGCCCCATGCTTTACACGCGGGTGCATGTAATGCCTGCCAATGCCGTTGGAATGGCCTGTCCAACCTGTTGACGACGACGGCAAAGACACTGTTTGCCACTGTCCCTAAGGCCGGGGCCGCACTGGTACGGCGACAGCGACGCAACGGCGATTTCGTGAACAAATAAATTTCCCTTGTCGTTTCTGCAGTGTGGCTACCGTCATATTATGTTTATGAATTTGTTTTCCCGAAATCGCCGTCGCGTCGCTGTCGCCGTATCAGTGCAGCCCCGGCTTTACTCTAAGCGCTAGCGATGTCGCCCTCTTACGCATGCTGGGCCTGCAGTCTCGACATAAATCGGTTGTTCCGCCGTATTTTTCCATAGATTTTCTTATAGATAGCGACCGATTTCGGTCGTAAAGCGATCGCGGTCTATGTCGAGACTGCAGGCCTAGGGCCTAGTATAAAAACAGTCCACGCGGAGCCCCGCGAACATTCCCGACGAGTTATTGTATTGAACGCGAAGAGCGTTGTGGGATTGCTGCGGGTATGACAGCAAAAGATGTGCGGTAGGCTCGAAACAAGGTTACCTTAACTTCCTTGGAAAAGGTTTTGATTTTGAATTACGTTTTTATTTTTTTATTTTAAAGTTTGCATGAGTTTTGTTGAAGTTCGTGTGCACGAAGATTTATGTTAATTACCAGGGACTGAAAATCCATGCTGTGCACAGCGAATACTGTTGGTCTCCTTTTATTATTATTGTTATTATGTAGGTATGTTTATGTAACTTGTGTGTGTATCAAAAATAAATGGTTTCATTTGATGTAGGTACGATAATTCAAAAAGCTAATTTTAGCCTAGGACATTTCCTGCACGTAGCATTAGATATTCTCTTCTAAGTAGTAGAATTAACTGTTTTTTTTTTTAATTTCAGATGGCGAGTATAAACCACATTGTTCTCGGCATTCTCATCTTGCAAATATACGTCTACGCTGCACCAAGTGACGTCGGCAAGTTAGAAGAAATCGCCAAAGTAGAACAAGCTGACTTAACCCCCAAACTTGACTCAGAACCAAAAGAGATTGAGAGTGATAACAACTCTACCGAAATACAACGACAGAAAAGATGGTATAATCCTTATGGATACGGATTTCCTCCTAATAACCCATTCATTTATTCGAACGTTAATAAAAGGGATGAAGGTCCTAATACCGCCTTTTACGGAGGAGAAGATCCTTTAATACAAATACATAGACGAATACAAGAGATAGCCCACAGCGTGAGGCAGCCACCTCCACCACCGCCGCCTCAAATACCTATATTCTTCCCTGTGCTATTTATACCTTCTGGTGATTGTAATTGCAATCAAAACCCTGCCATGCCAGAACCCGATACCACCTTAACACCAGATAAAAATGACACAGTCCCAGCTGTAACGAACCGCTGGCCCGTAATGGAAGACGAGAGACAGAATTGGGGATTCTTAGTTAATGAATCCGACTCAGAAGAAGGCATAGACTTCAGTAGGCCGATTTCGTTTGATCCTATTAGACTGAATAGAACAATGAAGCCACCACCACCCGTGGAACATGGAAGCATTCAGGGTGACTTAACTAATAACCAGGATCAGCCTACTTTTGAGGCACCAAGTACCCAATATCCGCCTCAAAGACCTCAAACTACAACACGTCCTCAGAATACGCCTCAAAATTCACCTCCAATTCAGAATAGGCCTGGCTTAGCCCCTCCAAGTCGATGTGATGGTGCGATCCTTACCTGCTGTCATATGCCCCAAGTTGTATATGACTGCTTCGCAATTCAGGGGTGTCCTGATTTAACCGGTTACGGAAGCCCTTGTGACCCCAAGGTTATACTGCGAGTTATTGAAAGGTTCCAGACATACTATGGACAAAAATCTGGATGATGCTTGAAAATCTAGTATGATGTGTTTACATGTCCTCTAAAAGAACTTGTAATTTTCAGCTCAGAGTTTAATTTGAAATAATAATTTATGTTATAGTGTGACGCTCGTTCATATTAGCGAATTAGTAGTAAATACGCTTGGACTTAATTTCTCGTATCTCAGGGAAATGGGGTTCGATCTATGTATATTCCGAATATTTATAAAAATGGTACTTATTGCTACAAACTATGATGATTCGAATAAATATTGAACCATAAAACGAAGAGAAAGATATTATTATTATAAGTAAAATACTGAACTATCAATGATTTTGATAGCGTTAAGCAAACTTATATTTAATTTATTTTATTGTTAATTGTAATTACTGTAGCTATAATATTTGTATACCTACAATCGTGCAGTGCTGTTAAAATGTAAATACTCTAGTTATACATTTTTATACTAATACAAGTACAATGTAAGGATAGTAACAGTGTTCCTATCATCTATGTATTAAAACAAAATGCGTGACAATAAAATGATTTCGTCAGACTAGTTGACTTTTGTTTAATTTTCCTTGACATATAGAACTTGATTTGCAGATTTGTTTAGACATAATTGTCTTCTTTTAAATGTTTAGCGATACAAGTATAATATATAAAAAGATCAGTACGCTACCTTGTATGCCACATCTAGTATGTAGTAACTTTTACTTTTGTATCCGTGTTTGCGAGGTTAGTGATATTTATTTTGTGCATTCGCCTACCCGCTAAAAATTACTTTTTCTGTACGCTTGTTATTAAAACATGAATTGTAAATCTTGTTTCTCAGTAAGTGAATTATTGTTAATTCTTATGAGGACATAAAGTTCTTAAACCATATATATGCAAATTGATATTAACATTTACTTAGAGTTGAGAGTACTCACATCAAATTCTATTGAAGTCTGCTTGGCATGCTTCAAGTTTTGGTCTGTAGAATTAATGACCAAAGATTTACCTCATGTCGATTTTTTGTCTCACATTACATAGTAGCAAAGAGCAATACAATGGCAGGAATATTGGATTTTCCTAATAAAGTATATATGGTCGTTGGCTTCTTCTTATTGTGTTCTATTGATACCTACTAATGACATCAGTACAATGTACATAATATGAAGTCGAGTCATGATCGGTCAAAGTCAGGAAATGCAATGACGGAAATCCCGAGTCCGTAAGATGCTTTAGGCATGATACAAGAGGGCGATTACACAACCGACCAGTAGAAGTCACATTATCACTGCACCAGAACTAAGCGGCAGGTCTAACAGTGTCTGATAATAGCAAATTGCAGCGAGGTGAACCGGAGAACATGGTTTTCTATTCCTACAGAAGTGTTCTTAAGTTTTCATTGCATTATGTACTTGAAAAAGGCTAGCAGGCAATGGGTCGAAATAGTAGGTACTTAAATGTTCCAAAATAAGATCAGAATCTACGCCAAATAAAATAGTTATCAAGCAACTGGTGGCCGTTTATAAACGTCAATCTGAAATACTCATTTTTTTAATTATTTTGTTCATTTTAGTTTCTCGGAAACGGCTTGTTAGTTAAATAAAATTGTCTCCTACTTACGTAATAAAGATTATTATTCAATTTACATACGGGTAGTTAGCCCCGCTGCATTATTCTCACTTGTATATCTACAGTTCGTGCCGATATGAGATAAGAAGAATAATTCAGTCAACCGCAGTTGACAGGAAAATTTCTCATAGAGAAGTTCCTGTTCATCATTTCACTTTCTTCTTCTCTGCTGTCGGCATGAGAAATGAATACCTCCAAATCTGTCAAAAGATTTGTCAGTCAGCAACGTTGGCAGCGAGGCAAGTGTCAATCCTCGTTAAGACTTTTTAAGACGTTATCACGGTAATACTGCAAACCAGTAATTGTAATATTATTATTATTTTCATATTCAAAAGTCGACTATCCCGTTCCAATACTTCCAATAACCGAAATTATTTCAAAGTTAATTAAATAACTCATATAGGTAAGTAGGTACCTGTTAAAATTTTGGAAATCCCAGTCTGGCTCCGAAAAACGTAAATAAATATTTACCAACCAATGTTCACAAAACACAATTATTTAGAAACACACGTTTTTTCCGCGATGTTTACATGCAATTTATAGAAAATTGCATGAATTCTAGAAGTCTTAGGTCTACTAACATAACATAACATCACGCCATATTCCCTGAAGTAGTAAGTAGGGGTGTGTAGTAGGTACATCACTCCCACATTTCGCCAAGTATGAATGTTTGAGTTCCATGTTCCATTAACCGGGCTCAAATCCAGACCCGGCCTAGTGAAAAATACAAAGAGTTTGCCCGGTCCGGGGATGGAACACACCACCCCACGCTCAGCAGTTACCCTTGCGACCACTAGACCAACGAGGCAGTCTCTCTACTGGTCTGCTACACTTATTAAAAATATCGATATTCTTTATGACTGTAAGGCATTTCCCGCTGTCGAAGAATCTTAAAAATTGGCAAAATTATAGATTCTTATTAGCATTCGAGTTCTTCAGTACGGAGTCAAAATAAATAAAAATGTTAGTAGTGTAGCGACACAAAATTTTGTTACATATCCAATATTTTGGCGGGATGAGTTTTCTTAGGGGCCGTTTTACCTAAGCCGTGGACTAGTAAAACATTTCTGGCTGTATGCAAAGTGGCTGACCGTCTTGCTTTTGATACAGACATTGCGAGGCATGCGCAGTGCACGGCGCTCATGCTCATGGCATGCTTCGCAATGTGTGGACGTTCATATTCGTGGTGAGACCTATGCTACGTACTTACGTGTGAGGGTGAGCCAGCTTATGTCGGCAAACACTCCACAATCAAAGCGTACGTGTGGACGTAGCCAAACGCTATACGGCGTGCGCGGCGCATGCCTCACTATGTCTGTATCCGCCTTTAGGCCGTTTACACATGGCGCCGCAGCAGCAGTAGCACCGGTCGCCGCCACCGCCGTTGTAGTTGCCCTTGCATTTATACGTGCATCCATACACGCGCCGCGGCGGCAGCGGCGAGTCGTGATGCCGCGTGTATGAAAGCATGGTGGTGCCGATGATTGTTATTGTGCCATTATGTATAAAGGCCCTTTAGGGCGCCACACACAAGCATAATTTAATGGTGTCAACTTACGCCGACAGGTTTTATTAGGTAGAGACGTGCGTGTGGTATTAAAAAAAATAGACATAACAAAATATGCAAATTAAACACACGTATGTAATAAGTATCAATCAATTCAGTAGACCCGTACCTAATGACAGGTACGGGTGTAAAAGGTGAACATAAATCACATGTTTTTTTAATATTAGGTAAATATATCTGGGTTTTAACTAACATAGTAAGTAATATTTTTTTTCCAGAAACCGTAATGATAAGGCGATGTATCGTCGACGTCATCTAGCTATAAACGAAATCCCGCATCCCCAGTTTTCGGAAATAAAAATTACTGTGCAGAAACCCGGTGTTTATATATGCATTAATAAATACAATATCCTCAGACGATAGTAGAGTCAACTGAGCGGTGGACGTATCGTGTTGAACGAGTAAAAATCACCTAAATTTGTGTGAAAATAAAGGACGGATATATAGAAATACTGGAAATAATTTAGTAAGTTACATTCATTTATTTAATGGTAGATAATATCATTGTTATTTTACTAGAATTTAATGTTCAATTAGGTACAATTAATTATTTTGTATCATGTGTGTGGAGTTTCGGCACGTTAATCCGAAACATTTACGCTGTTGTTCCACAACACAATTTTTAAGGTTATACAACGAAAACTTGTTTTGGACAATGTAATATTCATGTATTTCCTTTTTTTAACCTTAACTGATACGCCGGCACTAAAGTAATTATTTTTAAACTTTAAAAAATAATTTGTTTTCGGGAATTCATGCAAAAATGTCTAGTATTAAAATGACACTAGGTATTATAATTCTTATGTGAATAAACAAATAAAATTGCTCTTGTACTCAATAAAATACTACTTGTGATTATAATGTACTAAGATATACCTATCGTATTTCTAAGAAAATACACCTGAGTAATATCCACAACGGTAGGTAGTGAATGGCTTCCTAACGGTCACACCTTCGTGACCTTGACATTGCCCGCGCGCGTCACTTCCTTAAAAGGCTTCAATTAGCCCAACATTTGAACAAACATCGGATAAGAAACTAATAAATAGATAACAAATGTTTGTGTATTGGTAGACACATGGCATCCATCGTCTGTTGTCCTCGGGTCTGGGAAAACCAACTGCGTCGGTTAGCGACTTTTAATGCATTTATTATACCAGAACACGTTTATTCTCACGTGACCTTACATTTTAGTTATATAATGTGGTACGTGTTATGATTAGTGATTCTCTATGGGTAAAAAATGTTGTACTCCTTCGGTACTTATTTATTTGGAGAAGATATGCCATTGTTTGTACTTAAAGAGTAACATTCCATTATGTAGATAACTTTATTGATTGATGTCATCTGAGTAATGAGGAACAGTTGTTTTTTTTAGATATACATACAGTCTTGTGTGTTTTTCATAATAAACTTTGATTTGCTTATTGTATAGCGTACGATTTGTTGTCACCTTGTCAGCAATGTCGCAAGAGAACTGACTATCAAAACAGTATAGGTAGTAGCGTATTATAAGCGGTACCTACGGGTTTAATACAAGTCACTGTTTACCTAGGATTGCAATACGTCCGGAATTTTCCGGAAGTACGTATTAAGTATCCCAGATTTTTCACATAGATCTTAAAGGGGAAAAAATATGTTTTTAAATAAATCATCGTGAACAACACACGACATGCAAAATTAGAAATTTTAAGAAAAATGTCCGGATTTTTTCGCAGATTGCCGGAATTTTCTCCAGATTTTCTTATTTGATCTGATTACTTAAACTTACCTACCTAAATTTATTATTTTTTGGGTTCTGTACCTCAAAAGGAAAAACGCAACCTATAAAGGATCACTTTGTCGTCCGTATGACCGTGGAAGCCCAAGGCATATTGCTCACAGATGGCGCTATTGCATATTTCTGGTGGAATATTTTATACATATATATATGTATATGTACATACCTACATAATTAAGGTTGTACGAAACCTCTAGGGCGCAAGTCCTACTCGCACTTGTCCAGTTTTTTTTTATTAATTTTACACACTTTTATTTCCAAAGTAAATCAGAACAATGTAGTGAGTACATTGTTGTCCATTCGTTGCGCTATTTGCGTACAATCACAACATTAATCTGAATATTTTTTGTATTCTATTGCAGAAATGGCGAACTACACGATAATGATCATCGCTACAATGATGTTTGCGCAAGCAATTTGTAGACCCGAGGTTAACAGAAACGTTATCGCCGGCACAATAAAGCCGCCGGCTAGTCTTTCCTACAACGAACTCTTATACATCCTACAATCAAGGCACGGTGCAGATATCCCAGAACTGAAACGTCTATCTCCTTGTGCTCGAGCAATTCTCGGCTGCTGCGAAGATAACCACATGAACGAGTCCTGCTCCGAATCACTCAACTGTGGCGCGTTCTTCTTCGACGATAATCCTTGCGATGAAAAATTTCTACTGGACGCATTGAAAGCCGCAAAAAGTTTCTACCAGCAAGTAAATTAAATTGGATTTGGTGGAATAAGTACAAGACTGTACTAAAAGATCCAGTGGCGTTTCGAGCTTCAACGCATCAATAGCTCTTTAAATTCTTTGGTAGAAAAGAAATAGGTACGTGTCCCACACATTAAGATTATTAATTCATTTAAGAATTACAGCCTTTATTGTTTTACTTTCGAGGCTGTTATTATGAACCTTGTTCCAGTTATCATAAGCATTTATTGTTAAAATGTAATTTATTAACGTATTTTAAGTACCAATTATCATAATCCGAATGTCGAATGTTCCAGTAAAAAAATGTTGCAGTAGTGAGGCAATGTTTTAGACGAAAATGTTCATCTTCACGAATGTAAAAATCTATCATACATAGTATAAGCTACAGTTATATTACACCCCAGATAATTAAGAGAAAATGTATGAAAGTACTACATACGCCGTTTTGCGTAAGTATGTAGTAGTAGGTAATTAAGTGAGGACTTAATTACCTACTACTACATACGCAAAACGGCGTATACACGCAATGTAAATGTGTGCGTGAATGGCAAGGCCTAAGGCTATTGTCTAGGGGTACCGAAATATGTGACCGATCAAGTAACACGCGAGATAGGGTATCTCGGTTGAAACTGGGCTAAAAAGTGGCCATTGTGTGTGTAATCATATTTTAATACCCAATGCGTAACAGACGCACCTGTCCCGAAAGTATATTTTTCGATTTCAGTACTTTTCAAATGTATTTAAGATTTTATTTGTAGTAGATTTCTTCGGTTGCAAAACTAAACTCGCAGTTTTTCTTCTTACTTTTTGCATTAATTTAAATAATAAAATAGCTTAACAAATTAAATCACAAAATGTATTGTGGTTACAACTCCGTATTCTTATTGGGTATATCTGTCTTGTCCTTTACATAGATTATTGCCACAGTCGTTATATCTGGCTTCGATAAAGAGATGTACCTACCTATTTCGTTTTGTAAAGATATGTACTTATTAAAAATTAAAATAATTTACTTAAACCTATAGCGGCAATATGGACTGTCACCAAAGACTTATAATGTAACTTTATTTTATTAGATTTATACCTAGTTATATCTATATGGCGTGATTGCAATTGCAAGATTTCAGGGGATTCCGCAATCCTTAAGAGAGGAGCGCTTTAAGTGGCATGATGTCACATAGTTGTTTGTAGTCTCCAATTCCATAATTTATTGTGTAAAGAACTTTTATAACAATAAAGTCGATAATATAATATGTGAACAAAATAATACTTTTGTCTTTTAATTACCTACTAAGTGATGAGCATTTCAAATTCTTACATTACAATCTCTTATTTTTTTTGCGCTACAAATCATCGATATACCTAACTCTCAAAATTATGTTTGAGGGAAATAAGTCTATTTCCTGAAAACATGACGATTTCCCTCAAATATAATTTCGAGAGCTATATTGATGATAATAATGATTTATATTGTTTGACAAATATAATAAAATTTATTGTCACAGATTGAATTTTGATCAACATACAACGTTAATAATAGCGCTGCAATTTGCAAAAAAAACCGTAAGAATTGTTTAATTTCGCGGGCTGCATTAGGTATCGTCAATCTGTTGTCAAATCTTATAGACTAGCTTTCGCCCGCGGCTTCGCCCGCGGTCTCGCCCGCGTTTTTCAGGATAAAAGGTAGCCTATATGTTATTCTGATGTATAAGCTATATTATTGTAAAGTTTAATCAAATTCCGTTCAGTGGTTTTTGCGTGAAAGAGTAACAAACATCCATACATACATCCTTACATCCTCACAAACTTTCACATTAATTTATAATATTAGTAGGATAGTAGGATTTTGGAAGGAAAATCAAGGTAAGTAATGAAACTTTTTGATTTAAATATTCAAGAGCAGACGAAGTTGAATTTCGAATTGTAAACTACTTTTTGGTTATTAAAATTTTATTTCTATTTGAATTTGGAATAGTTCGTCACATAAGTTGAACGCCCATTTATCCGAGCCGAACGCGCTGAAGGAGCCGACCGAACCGAATTTTCTTAAGCCTTGCACACCTATCCGCGCCGAAGTAACCGAATCTAACACAGATATACATAGAATAGGCTAGATACCGCATGTTCCTTTAATAGTATGAAAACGAAAGTGCCATTTTCCTTACTTAGGCATACCAGGCGCTTCGTAAAAATTCTAAGACGTCATCAGAATTTTGAGGACCTTCCAAATTCTTCCGATTCGGTGCGGATAGGTGGGCGAGGTTTCATAGGATTTCATACAAATAATGCTAAAATTCGGTTCGGTCGGCTCTTTCCGCGCGTTCGGCTTGGGTAAATGGGCATTCAGCTTAAGTCCTTGCTCAGTGCTCTAACCAATTGAATTTTGAACTCTACAGGGTGGCAGGTTAAACAGTGGAAATATTTTATGGGGTCATTGTACTCATCATTATGAACAACTTTTACTATGGGACCAAGCCTGAAATCGCGAAAATAAAATCAGCTGTTCCATACATTTTGTTGAGTTATGTGAACATAAATGTATGGAACAGCTGGTTTTTTTTTCGCGATTTCAGGCTTGGTCCCATAGTAAAAGTTGTTCATAATGATGAGTACAATGACCCCTTAAAATGTTTCCACTGTCTAACCTGCCACCCTGTATATTTAAGAATTTAAAGTTTAAAGTTGATCAGACCAAGTAAACACGTTTTCCCATACAAACTTTGCCACCCCTTTTCACTCTCTTGGGGGTGGAATTTACAAAAATCCTTTCTTATCGGATGCCTACATCATATAAGAAATACGTCCTCTAAATTTCACGTTTCTACGACCACCGGTTTAGGCTGTGCGTTGATCCATCAGTCAGTCAGGACAAAGCATTTTATTAATATAGATTTTATGATATGATAATAATATTTATTTATCGTTCAGATAACTATTTGTTTCATACACATACCCCTGAAAAAGGACCGAGAATAAAGTAGGACCTGATTTTAATGGACATCCTTTGTAATCTATCTATTCAATTTAATCTGCTGTCTAGCGATATACCTAATTGGGCATTATTATTTTAATCATCAATCAAGATAAGCATATTTCTGAAAACAAACGTGTTTTTCTATAATTGTTAATTAAAAATAATACGATTAAATTGAGCCTAGTTTAGAGTGAATTGAGACCATCGGTATATTTTACTTTCTTGTTAAATTATGTTATTTATAGACAAAAATATTATTATAGGTCCTTAATTATTTATTTTGATTGCATAAGTACTTGAAAATTGTAGAGTACCTATAATAGTCTGATAAAGTAGGACCTTAATAAGTATCTTGAATGTTAAATATTGTCAAAAAAATGCTTAAATAGGTACTTTAAATTATGTCATTTTGCCGCAATTTACAAAGCCATACAGTGATAAAAGTAGCAGTCTTTTTAGTGATATAGGTACTCGTATAGTATATATATTTTTTTAATTAAAAAACCTTTGACTGTTGGTGCTTAAGATAATTTGTTTCTAAGTATGTATGTTAAATAAAAAAATGATAGGTGCCTACAAATAACAAGGACTATCTTTTTAACATAAGAGCAAAATAAAACATTTGGTTGCGACAGATAAAACACAATTTAAATCGAGTAAGGCTTGTTTGGCGAGGAGCCAAGCTGCCTCGAGGCAACAAGTGATCGTTAAATAATATAAATGTATTACATTTTTTATAACTTTAATATTGTCCCACTGCAATATAATGGAGGTTCTGAATACAAATTGTTGTGGAATAAAATAGATTTAAAGTAAGCTGAGATTTTTTTTTTTTTAGGCTGCCATATCTTCTAGCTTTTTAAGCTAACATGAAACTAAGCATTTTTAAAAATGATCTCTTTTATTCTCATAAAAACGTTAAAAGGCCCGACTCCTGAGCTGTACCTGTATCAGAGGTTTTTTGGCACAGAAAAGATACAGACTCAGTAAGTCTGTATCTTTTCTCGATTATATTTTTGTTCTAGATTTTAATCAATAGGAATTTACAATTAAAACAACAAAGAAATAAAATTCTAATCTCTATTTTTACCTTTGAACAGATATTTGTTTTACGCTTGAAATAAAATTGTCTTTTAGATCGTAAATAAATTCTTTGAACGACCGCTTTATAGCCGGTGTTGAAACACTATAAGGTTTACAGGCTACCCCCTTTTACGAGTTAATTCCCTTGGTATTAACGTTCCCGCTTTTGAGCAAAGCTCTTTCCAAAGGTTTTCATCCCGAAGAAGGTTTGCAAATATACATTGGAAAAGTTAGGGCTCTTTCAATTTATACGATTGCTGTCGGACTGCTGCCGTGCGGTAGTCGTGCGGCAGCCGTGCGGGTGTCGCACTGTCACCGCCGATTATTTTTTCTATACATTTGATACGTCGAAAGAGGCGTCCGAATGCCGTGGGGGCGTCGCACGGCAGCACTTCGACACCTAATTGTCTAAATTGAAAGAGCCCTTATAGATAAGAGAATTTTAAAGGAAATTATCACTTTTGAAAAACTTTTTTCATAGTCGTAGGTTACCTAGTAATTTCCTTTCAAATTTGCTGCAAATTAGGCCCAAAAGATGTATTTTACGAGCACGCGTCAATCATTATAACTTAAGCCTGTCTATAAAAGTCACAGGAGGCGCGCTCATGAAATTATCTGTAATAAACGTTACCCAGTTACCCTAATCCTAACATTTCCACAGAAATTACTGGCAGCACCGTGTGGCGTGTGGTTTTGCTCTAACTTACCACTTCCTACTGTTGACGAGTCCGTAACCTGTAATTGATATCCCCGCTCGTTTTGGTCGCTCTACTACTACTGCTTATGAAACCAACGCTAAGTAACCGACCCTCGGGAATATTGAACAAATCCAGGGTTTCTGGAAGCCTCCAGTAAATGTGCTGTCAAATCTCAAACTGAACCCTTAATTGTGGCTTTTGTGGATGACGCACCTCAATTTCGCCAATTTGACGCGTCAAAATAATGTTGTACCTACCTAATTGGTTGTTTAATTAATAGCCAACAGTGGAGGTAGGTACAGTAGCAAATCCAGGTGGGTCCAGAGGATGAATCCCAAATCTTTTCTAGTAGATTTCAGATTAGTTTATGATTAGTAGTGACAGTGATTTAATGTTTTGATTTCCAACAACGCCAAAAATAATAATTTCTGGATCAGCCACTGGGGGTGCGATGTTTCTAAACAAATGGAGCGCGGCACTAGAGTGGTCCAAAATGTTTTAAACATAAGACCGTTCACAAAGGTTATTTCTTTTATAACGCTACGCTTCGCTTCGTAAATTCTAAGACGTCATCAGAACTTTGAGGACCTTCCAAATTCTTCCGATTCGGTGCGGATAGCTGGGCGAGGTTTCATAAGATTTCATACAAAGAATTCTAAAATTCGGTTCGGTCGGCTCTTTCCACGCGTTCAGCTTGAGTTTGGCATTCAGCTCAAGTCCTTGCTCAGTGCTCTAACCAATTAAATTTTCAACTCTATATTTAAGAATTTGAAGTTTAAAGTTGATCAGACCAAGTAAACACATTTTCCCATACAAACTTTGTCACCCCTTTTCACCCTCTTGGGGGTGGAATTTCCAAAAATCCTTTCTTATCGGATGCCTACATCATATAAGGAATACGTCCTCCAAATTTCACGTTTCTGCGACCACTGGTTTAGGCTGTGCGTTGATCCATCAGTCAGTCAGTCAGTCAGTCAGGACAAAGCATTTTATTAATATAGATAGATAGAAGATATATATCTGGACCCTAGTGGTCTTTACCTACATAGAAAGATTAAAATTGAGTTAAAATAGTCCCTCGTGATAAAAAAGGTTAAGAACCACTAGGTACATTAAAGGAGCCTTCATAAGTAATGATATTTATTTTAATGGGTACCCACTTTCGGTGTAATTTTGGGAGCAAGTCCCGGTAACAATCTAAATGTCTGGTTAGTAATTTTCTTCACGAGAAAAGCAATTCTCCAACCGTTCGTCGTTGTGGAAAAAGATAAGAAGAACAGTGAACGTGTTTTCTATAGATTACACATCAGGCTTTGACATTTACATGTTTATAATCGAAGACCTCAGGTTGTATTATGGAATGTTGAACTCGACATCATTTGTTGTAAAGAAACACTATACCCTCCTTTTGGGCTTCGCCGCAGTCGGGTAAAAAAGGTTTGTCTATTACGAAGATTAAATTGATAAGTAATTGAAAATTGGTAATCTTTTGATAGCCGTATCCTCAAATACAGGAATGAAAATTACCCCTAAGCGTCGCCGCACATGGGCCACAAGTGTCTGACACAAGTGGCCGCTACTTGTGGCAGCCACTTGTGGCAGCCACTTGTGGCCCATGTGCGGCGACGCTAAAATGCAGTAAACAGAGACACAAATAAAATTCTATTATTGCGGCCGCAGGAGGCCGCTGAAACTTTAATGTAAAATTGTGACTAACTTTGAAATAGATCCAGTTATTTCTCGATTGTGAATGCGAGGAAAAATTACCAAATCAACAATACAATGTGTTTTGTTCCAGTTTTGCTACAATAACGTAAAATTTGATAATGACGTCATAACCGTAGCTCGTTATCAGTGTCCTTTACTAAAGGCAGTAAACTGAACATTGTTAGCCACCTAAAACCTTTTTAATGCCGTTTAAAATATGTTTCGTTCAGGAGGAGGGACATTTTGTTTTGGGACAATAAAAACTAAATGGCTTGCTTTGAAGAACAGAGGTTCCTGAAGTGTTAGTACGTACTTCGAAGTTACATAAAAGTAATATATACGAGTATGTTGTACGTGTGTAGATATTGTTGACATTTAAATCACCGATTTTCTAGAACAAACGTTGTTCAGACTATAATTGTCTACCTACTACCATTCTATAGCACCTATGTTATAAAAAAAAATTAAACTAAGCATTTTTAAATCAGTCTTCTGTTGCTCACACATTAATCGTAACATTATTCACTTACCGTTGTACCGATGCGGTATTCAAAAGAGTTAAGAGTAGTCCACGTGGACTAATAAGGACGTCTGGCCAATGCGGGCCGAAATGCAAATAAATCATTTGCCAATGACATGTAACTGTGCTCAGTACCTTTTTTTACTTTTTAGCAACTGATTGCAATCGCCATTCCACATCTCACAGCGGTCTATACCGCATATAAGAACATAAGAAGTTCTCACTTCAACGAAGTGTGTTTTCCGGTCTGAAATAACTAAAAGACTACGTAAAAACCAATAAATAACATTAAATATGTGCTTAATTGCATAATGGCATTTAATAGTTTGGATACGATTAATCAAGCAAAAACAGTACAAGATTTATAGGTTAGGTCGTTATTTTTAATTCGGGTTTTTCTGTTAAAAAAACAATTAAAATAACGATTTTCCTCTTACGTCCGCAAATCAAGTTTTAGTAGTGTCATGTTGTCAAATCTTAAGTGGATGCTGACACCAATCCAACTGACATAATCCCTGAAGCGCCTTTTGAGTCACGGCCGGAAAAAGATTAGGTTTCTTATTTTAAGCCAAAGTTCACAAGAAAAATACTACCTGCTCTAAATACTGTACAGTTTAAGAAGAAGTAAGTAATTAACATTGTAATATTATATATTTTTTAACTGACTTCAAAAAAGGAGGTTCTGTATTCGTCCCGTATGTATGTATGTATGTGCGCGATTTTCTCAAAAACTACTGATTCGATTTGGATGGGGTTTTCATTAACGAAATCTACATACTTTCAGGAAGGTTTTAGTATATAATACATTACAGTATAGCAGTCCTGAATTTGTAAATAGGCCATAGGTATAAGCCGCGGCCTAGGTGCAGATTTCAGAGGACGCTTTTGCTATTAAAAAGTCCCGTAAACAAATGTAATTCTTGTTTCTTTTTACGCTTTTTCTTAGTGATAATTTATTTTATTTACTGCAAATGGAAAATTATTATTTAAGAAAGGTACATGGGGCGGCGGAAATAAAGTGGCCTACACTCATAAAAAATGTAAATCCGGCACTCAGTATAGGTATGCAGTAGGTATAGGTAAAATACCTACAAGTAAGTATACACCTTTTGTTCATCTAGCTTGATTACATCAATTTTGAGTCATTTGTTTAGTTTCATCACTCTTCATTTCCTCGAGATTGTATAAGTCACTCTCGATTCCCTACAGGTACTACAATACCACGTATAGTTTAGTTCCGTACATGTTTTTTTTTTTCTTTAGGAATACATCCTGTACTTAGGTAGAGGATGTATTCCTAAAGAAAAACAAAACATGTTGTACTAACATCATGCCAGTATTCCTCGTAGGATTAGTCCTACGAGGAATACTGGCATGATGTTAGTATACAATTATGCTGCTAATGCTCGACCTTATTACAAAACCATTATTATACCTTTTAAAATTCATTGACCTACAAAATTGTGAGGCCTAAACTTCAATCGGACTTAATAATATATGTAAAGGTTATTTGTGTGAATCCATTTCGAATACTCTATGTTGGGAAATGACATGTTTGTTCGCATAAATATTAATTGATGTCATCAAACGTGCTACAACCAAGTGGTGAGGTATTAATTGTTTTTAAATAATAATATTTAACCATGGTTCATTACCTACTTACTATGATCACAATGACAAACTTGTAACGATTTAAGCCTATTATGTTGATGCATAAAATGTTACCAGAAATTAGAGACTGGTGTAACAGAAAATATCTGTAGGCCTACGCCGTTCCTTTTAAAATAAAGTGTGAGTTTTTGTATACGAGTAGGTCCTACGTCTAAATAAAGTATAGACAATAAGTTTTGTGCTGTTGACTGAATATTAAGAAGCACAATACAATAACCCCGTTACTTAGTTAAATGAATATTGTGAAACGTTGATAAATAAAAATACATACATACTTAAAGACGATGATTAAATTAAACTGCTCATATTTATGTCACCTGTAATCTCTATTAATTGTCATGCAAATGACAAGTTTAGTTGTATATTTAATCAGTGGTTAAAGTTAAGATGCGTCGATAAGTGTTTATAGTTTTTGTTTAACCATTTTTTTTAAGATATATAATATTGAAATTTTGATTGGCTGAGTAAAATTAGTTAATATGTACGAGTATGTACCTTTTTTTGCTTCAATAAACTTTACTTAGTTGAAATAAAATCATGTGAAAAAAAAATACGCATTTTAAAAGTATCTGGAATCTATTCATTTTCAGGGCTTGCACTTGTTTTGTTGGACATTGTTATTAAGTTTACCTGAATTAAATAAAAAGACAGTAAACCCGCAACTTGTTCCAGCTCAAATTTAAAATTGTACTCTTGACTTCATGCTGTACAATTTTACTCAAGTACCTACGTAGGTACGTACTTAAACTTATATGAACAGCGGTGCTCTTTGGCGGTCGGCCAGTTGTGTCCTTATAGGTACTTGTGTAACATTTATTTTTATTTACGATTTGAAAATTTATTTGCATGCTGAGGTGTACCTACCTATGAGGGCTTCATGAGGCAAGACAGATTAAATCTTGAATCGTTGTGATTAATAAAACATAATAATATTTATTTTCAAACGATAGGTATGAACAAAGGAAGATGCCATCGCAAATCCAATCCAAATAGGTACCTACACTTCGCGAAAAAAAATCAGCTGCTCCATACATTTTGTTGAGGAACTTATCCTACTATCCTACATCCTACTTATAAATGTGAAAGTTTGTGAGGATGGATGTTTGTATGTTTGTTATAATTTCACGCAAAAACTACTGAACGGATTTTGTTGAAACTTTACAGTAATATAGCTTATACATCAGAATAACACATAGGCTACTTTTTATCCCAAAAACGCGAGCGAAGCCGCGGGTGGAAGCTAGTGTGAACATAAATTTATGGAACAGCTAATTTTTTTTCACGATTTTAGGGTTGGTCCCATAGTAAAAGTTGTTCATAATGAAGAATTCAATGACCTCTTTTCGTATTGTGACTTACTAAAACTACACCTCGTATAGAGGCATATTAAAAGAGATTTAAAATTTCAATTGATGCGGGTCTGAAACGGTAGCGTAGTGGATAGAGCGATGCCACGGTACAGCAGAGGTCGCGGGTTCTAGTCCCGCTCGTGTGAGTTGTTTTTAAATGTCTTATACATTTAACTAGCGACCCGCCCCAGCTTCGCACGGTGCAATCTGATGTGGCAACATATCAAACATCGAGATTTCTGTACTGTACCTAAGTTAAATATAAACGTATTATACAATATAAACCTTCCGGAATAAATTCTCAACATTTTGGTGAAAACCACATTAAAATCCATTGTGTAGTTTAAAAGAACTAAGCTGACAAATATACAGACATGAAAAGTGATTTTGTTTTATACAATTTATAGATAATAAATATTATGATGCCAATCAGTTGGGCAAGGCTGGGAGCAATCCAATATTTGCTTAGGACCGTTATTGTAGAAAAACATAATGACTGTCTTTATGGTAGCCCAGTGGGCATTTACGGTACCCATTAACGAATAACATATTGTTAGAGCGTAGAACAATAGCAACTCTATATATTGCAGTCCTAGATTACGTCAACCAATTTGGCCAAGGTTTTAATCTGCGAATTTTAAAAACAATAGCTAACTAAATTACAAAGTATGAGAGATAAGATAATATTACAATTAGCTATGTTTCAAAACACACAATAAAGTTCAAAGACGCTAAACTCGTTAAAGAACATAATTATAAAATCTAAAATACACAGCCATAAAAAGTTACATTGAAACATTTTGTAATTTCAAATCTATAGATTTTCACTTTTACATTTTCCAAGGTGCATGTTTTTCCTTGCGAAGAAAATGAAGCTTTCTTAGCATGAGTATAGAAAGCAAATTATTTTACAGTCAGGAAAATCGAATAACACTAGTTTTTTTTACTCGACTGACCCAAAAGGAGGGTAAAGTTTTTCGAGAGTAGGTATGTTTGTATGCATATCTATTTCTTTTGCACGCTCTGTAGCTTAAACGTCTTGATGGATTCCAATTTATGAGGTGTCATTAGATTCGTCTTCATTGTAGAAGTGATCTACTATAGTAGATTAAAATAGGTATATTTTTTGCAAGTCACTCATCCCACCACGTATTATGAAACGCGTTAAGGAGACCGATACTTTACGTTTTTGTAGACGCTAAAATAATAAATACTTGTATCATTGACCGTTTTTTCGCCTGTCTTAGAAACATACTTTAGCAGAATACCTACCTACCTTACCATCATCTCCCTATTTAGGTTGATTGATTCAATATTATCTTATTCGGGAATAGAGAGGAACTAAGGAAGTTACAGCAAGACTTTAACTACGCGTCATATTCAGCTCACTTACGATCCAACATCAAATGTGAGCCATTACATGTTACACCGGTAGATATTTCTGTCACGTTTTCAAAGTTCGATCTCTTCGCAAAACGACAACTTTGAAATCAGAAGGTATTTTATTTGCACACGTTTGATCGTAACATGATAGTTATGAACAGAGAATATCGATAAATCGATGGTCGAATTTGACACTTATCCTAATTTCTGAAACCCTGATTAAGCCTCCGATTAGTTAATCTGCTGTCAAATTTCATGTCAGCTTTTGTGATTGGTTGGCTTACATGACTAATCATATCACTTGAAATGAGATGTGACTGCAGATTGGCTTTCAGATAGGTACTTTGAGTGCATGTTGTAACTGGAATAGAAGATTTTTTTATAGGATAATTCGACGAAACTATAACAACTAAATGTGCACAGAAATTGCAACTTATCGGCAGCTTTCGTACGGTTTTTGTAAAAAGACGTCAATCTTGAACAAAAAATGGGATACTAACATAATCAAAAAGTGTATCGTCTGCGATCCCTTGGTTACTCTGAAAACCTAAGGGATAGTTCTACAGTCTCCAGATTTGCACTATATAATACCTAGATAAAATGAAAATCAGAACAGAATTTGTATCAAATTATCTACTGCAGTGATGCTGGTCGTTAATAGGCTGTTGTTATTTCCACCAACCAATGACATCTATACTAATATTACAAAGAGATAAAGTTTATAAGTGTGTATCTATTAAGTAATCTCTGGAACTATCGATCCGATTCTAAAAATATTTCTCTAACAGGTAGCTATATTATTCTTGAGTGCTTAAACTACTTTTTGTTTAGAAAACATGCAAAGTTCTTGGAGGTTATGCGGACGAAGTCGCGGGAAAAGTGTCAGCTATAACATGAGATTTACTGATCAAACATTTTATCAGGTTTCCAGAAAAAAGGGTGCAAGTTTGTTAAAACATACTCGTACACTGTCTAAATTAAAACTCCGATCCCCTCCATCTAATTGTTTCCTGAACCGGAACATTTAGCTAAACTTTACTTGTTAGGGACAGTTGACGCATTGTTTTGTTTCCCACCACTTTAATTGGCATCAACAAAGTTTTCCCAGTTTATGTTTAGTTCAAACCATATATTAGAAGACTTCATGAAACATTTAGAATTGAAAAATAATTGGATGGCTCGATTGGCAGGCTCGTATGTTAGGAATGTATGAAAAATAGATTGGGCAGTTAATGGCAATTGGCAATGCTCTCCCTATTTAGGAGAAGGTACCTAGGCCGTTTCTTCGCAACAGAGATAATAACGGGTATCACTTTTCTCGATCGATTTAAATTAAAAGAAATTAGCATAATCATATTATTGTATAAAAATCCGGTTATATAATTCATTTTTCAGTGGAAAAATCCCCTTTGACCGTATATTGTAGAGATGATTGTTTCATCGAACAAATATGACGATGATAAAACGATTTTCTCATATTTCAATACAGCCAGTTTAATTTGCAAAAAAGGAACAAAATGCCCATACCGACGACATTCTTTTGAACGCTAACAAAATAAATTAATAAAAACTCATCAATCAACCTCGGCTTATGTTGCCTAGAATATATTTTTTTATATGGATTATTTTTAATGGATCTTATAAATATGAAATAACAGCCCTTCAGATCCAGAATGATTTTAATTTTATCTAAAAGAGTATTTTTGGAAGTAACAAAATAATGTTTCAAAAAAAGTTAAAAACTGCCTCAAAAAATTACTTGAAATCGTTTCGGAAGTCGGTGCAGAGTCAAAGCAAATCAAAAATCAAAAGCATCGACTTCCTATTTGAAGGCGGTTTTAATTTTTCAAAGTTTCATTTATATTTTGAGTGACCATTAACCAGACCTACAAAATCGGTTCATAGTCGGCAATGAAACGTGTAACAATGACACAAAAAAATGAAATACAGTCTAATTTATAAACTTCTCATTTTTGAAACTGATTAAAAAGGTTTATTTTTCGTACAAAGGTTTTTTTTTTGCATAAAGGGACTGGTCAGCAATCTAGTTACTTCATTTTTTAAATTAACGCTTCCTATTATATACTGAAATACTAATGTGCCTTTTTCGGCCTCTATTCACTACATCCAAAGAAATCCTGAAGCCTATCCCTATTCAGGTTACACACGTATTATTAGATATCTCCGAGTAGGTACTAAAGCGTACGGCCCGTTAGTTTTGCGGATAAAGGTAATGTAATTAAACAACACAAATTAACGAATATTATTAATTCTGTACATCTACTTCAGACCCTCGTTAAATTTAACCTAACTTTACCCTACGGTCAATTTAGTAAATTGAATTCAGACTTACAATTAGTTTACATTGTACCGTTACAATTTAGCAATTTAAAATTCGCGTCTTACATTGAAATAGTAATAAAAGATTATAATGTCTTAAGAATAATGAATATGTATACATGTTGACATTTTCATCGCTTTCATCCGGCGATGTAGCCACTATACTCATCATTATGAACAACTTTTACTATGGGACCAACCCGGAAATCGCGAAGAAAAAATCAGCTGTTCCATACATTTTGTTGAGTTATGTGAACATAAATGTATGGAACAGCTGATTTTTTTTCGCGATTTCCGGGTTGGTCCCATAGGTAGTAAAAGTTGTTCATAATGATGAGTATAGTGGCTACATCGCCGGATGAAAGCGATGAAAATGTCACGGTGTATAGCAGTCATTTTGCAGGAAAACCGTATGGGTCTCCCCATGGATCACTACGAAGAAGATACTTGTACATAAAGAATAATGTCTTTATCACATGAAAATTCATTTTTATGGTGTACGGAGTAGGTACCTAAATATGTAGTTACATAATTCGGTGGCATGCGAGCAGCATCTAATGCGGCTATTGTTGCGATAATCGCCTCGTGTATGGGCACCTTAAGAGCCTGATAGCAGCCAAATTCATTTTTTGTGCACGTTTTTAGCAATATTGGTTTATCTCTTTTAAAAATGTGGTGCTTCAATATATTGAATGACCGTATTGAGCCCGAAAAATTGAATTATTTTTACTCGATAGAAAATAACCGTATAGCTACGTATATCTAAAAAGAAAATTTTAATCCAAAAATCTCGAATATAATTATTCATCAATTTAAATGGTTATTTTAAATGTGGTGCATTATTTGATTACGAAAGCTAATACTTAACTGATAATAAGAATTGTTTAAGTATTTAAAATAACCACCGACATATTTATTTGACAAATTCGTCAAATAAATCTGTCGGTTCTCAACAGCAACAAATAAAACACAGCTTGCTTGTCGAACATGTCAAAAACACCGTAAACAGGCAAATAAGTCATAAAGCACGTAATAGTAGATTGTATCATAAGGGAGCAAAATAATATTTTTACGGCGAGGGCGCTTTTTTGAATCCAGAGTGAAGTGAGGGATTCTAGAGTAGAATCCTGAACGTAGCGAGGGATTCAAAGTACGTCGCCCGAGCCAAAAATATATTTTTCATCCCATCTATTCGAAAAGGACGACTTGGTTCGCCTTTAAGTGCGCCCAAAGGTGGTGTTTTCTATAAGATCCTTTTAGCGGGCAGTAATGAGATTTTTACTGGTTCCGACTTTGGCTCCGACACTTTTAAAGCGGAAGTTTTAATCGGAGGTCCAAGCATCTAGGTTAGGTCGAGTGGCGGGGTGGCGGCGGCGCGTGGCGTCAACAATTTCCATTATTTTTTAATTGAAATTAAAGAGGCTGATAACTGATAATGTTTGTAGGTACTATTTTATTTTATTAGGCCTGTCCCTAACGCATCAGATCTCTCTTCTGACTCCGATTTCGGTTCCGAGTCCGACAAACCAAATTTTAAAACCCTGGCTCCGACTTCGGTTCCGATAAAATAACCTTCGTAACCATCCCTGCTTATAACATACTTACATTGCGAAATGAGAATGTAAATACATCTCTACTTATCTCTCCAAGGAATACAGGCGCGATGGTAGGCGCGTTTGAAGGCGTTTAATCATTCATCAAAGCTGAGTAAGTTAAACACCAAAATTTGACCGCTGCTTCCCGATCGGAAGTTTGAATAATATCGTAAATTCGGTACCCGTCGGCTAGTTTCCGTCTCAATAAATGTTCCCTGGTACAATTCTATCGGAATAGTTCAGCAAATGACCTGCTGGGAACACCGACAGCCCGAATTTCGTGTCCCACAGGATAATGATGGTGAATAGTTAGGTAAGTTCGAGTTTGTGAGATATTAGCAGTGTCGGAGCATTCATGTGGGGATTACGGATGGAAATGGATGATTTGTCTGTTGTAGTGTGACATCACAACATTGGACCGCCATATTAGGGTTTTATTTTGTTTAATAAAAATGAAACATATGTTTAAATCCAACGTCATTGATTATTTGTGGCCATTTACGAGACACAAGCAATTAGAATGCTCAGTTCAATGTCTAGCTGAGAAATGCTCGGTGATTTTTCTTAACACTACAAAGATTAGAGTAGTCTGTAACGTTGGTAACACATTTTCAACCAATGTATTGTCGAGTAAAGGAATATATTTCAATGATGTGCGCCTTGAGAGCAATTTACCCAATTTACGTTTTCCTCTCCTCTCCGCATTCGACCAATGACGTAACACGTACCTACAATTTAAGGTAGGTACGGAAATTATTCCGGACAGATTAATCTGTATATTTTGTGCAAATTGCCGAAGTTTTATCGTTGAAAGTTGTTCAATCATCATAAAAATGGTGTATGTATTAACGCTAATGTAAAATTGAATTACTTATATATTTTTAGGTACCTACAGATTGTCATAATAGATTGAAAAGGCTAAATTGATTAGCCTTTCACAACGTTAACCTTTAACTACTGAGGTGGGGGCCTCTCAGGCCTTTAGAAAGTAAAATTGTTGAATTTCTTTCTTTCCTCGCGCACCACACACGTGTACCTACTAGTACCTTCGAGTTTCGTTGCGCTGAGGCTGTCAACGGCTTTTCACCTGTTGGCGCGTGCAATTTCGGTAAGTAAATTCATTTTGAAATTTCTCGTGGGCCTCTCAGACCCCACCTCAGTATTTACGTAACTTTTTTGTGAACAGTTTCGATTTAGTTATCGTCTTTTTTTTGCTGTAGTTTGAAAAGTTTTAGAATATGGAGTCCAGTACGTAATCTGGGAGCCCGAAGTACAGGTTGACAATGTTCAAAATGTTCCCAAAGCCCGAAGAAGAAAAGATGAGCGTTGAATGAAAAGTTGCCACGTGAGCTACGTTTGAGTTTGGCACATGTGCTTAGCAAGGATATTGCTGTATCTGACCGTCAAGAAGTTGACGAAGAAGAATTTAAAAAAAGAAGAAGGTGCTACACATGTCCTTTGAAGCTTCAAAGGAAATCTACACACACATTTTATGCATGCAAAAAACATGTATGCCTTCAATGTGCAAGTTTACCCAGACTGTGTGTAATTCGCAATAATTGATGTCTGTAATTTTTGGTTCCCATTATAGTATTATAATTACTGATGTGCCATTTGCTAGAAAAACTATTAAAAATTAAGATTGTAATTTAATTTGTTGATTTTCTTAAATAATTTAAATAAATATTTTATGATTTATGATCTCATGTGATTTTTGCCAAAAAATGCTAAGTGTTTTCTAAACTTTGAAGTAACAGTTAATTATAAACAAATTAATTACACAAAAATTATTTTATTTTACTTAAATATATCCAATAAAGCTAATTATTAAACACTAAACCCTAAAAAACCTAAAGATTTTGAAATATAAGCACATACATATACGGGACTCTGAGGCCCCCACGTCAGTGTTTATGTGAAATTAAATCCACCTCAGTAGCTAAAGGTTAAAACGATAGCAACAAGGGGAATATTAAAAAAATTGTGGATTTATCGTGTTGCCAGTGATGAATAATATTATTATTATCTTTCTAGCTATGAATGTTTCGGCAGCGGCGGAGACCTCTCGCGCCTGGCCCTGGTTCAAGCCATGGTCCGGGGCGAGGGGGAGTGGGAGGCAGTCGCCTCCTTCTGCGAAGCAGTCATGCTAGCGAAGGAGGTGGCGGGACGGGAGAGGGAGAGAGTCTCCCGTCCAAGCCGCCGCGGTAGACGCTCCGGGCGTCGGGAGCCGCGTGACGACTCCCGGTCACTGTAGGCGCGGGCCTGCGGGCGGTGAGTAATGGGTAGCTCACCATCCGATCAGGACCAGGCCCGTGCCGAACGGCGCGTACGTGTTCCACGCGCGCCTCAAAGAGATGTCAGCATCGAAGAGGGGGCCCACTAGGGCCCAAGCCTGCCGGGAAAGCGGGAACATAAAGGGCTAAGGAAGGATCACGGGTGGGTTTTAGTCAGTAAGAGTCTGACACTCCCTTCCACTCCACCCAGAGCGGGAGGAGTCATTTGATGATTTCCCATCCTCAAAAAAAAAGCTATGAATGTTTTGTCTCATTCAAAAAGGAAAACGTTACAGCTTGGTAGCTGTGCGGATTCATTTCAAATGGAATATTTTAGTTTGATAACTACATACTATATAACGGCCGCGCTGATCGATCGATCTGCGAGGTTAAGCTGCGCTTGCCGCGGTCAGTCCTTGGATGGGTGACCGTTCTTTACACATCGAGACCCCTCCGTGCCTCGGAGAGCACGTTAAGCAGTCGGTCCCGGTTGTCATAGGAATATCTTTGACAATCGTTACAGGTAGTCAGAAGCCCTAAAGTCTGACAGCTGGTCTAACATTCGAATACCGGTATTACCCATTAATTGGGTTGTGGAGGCCAGGTGGCAGTCGCTCCACGTAAAATATTGATATTCAGCCAAAACTAGTTAGACTGGAAGCCGACCCCAATATAATTTGGGAAAAGGCTAGGCAGATGATGATGATAACTACATACTATTTATTTAAAACTAGCTTCCGCCCGCGGCTTCGCCTGCGTTTTTGGGATAAAATGTAGCCTACGTGTTATTCTGATGTAGGTATAAGCTATATTACTATAAAGTTTCATCAAAATCCATTCAGTAGTTTTTGCGTGAAAACGTAACAAACATCCATACCTACATCTATCCATCCATATTCCATATATCCTCACAAACTTTCGCGTTTATAATATTAGAAGGATGTACTTTATTCATATATTTATATGGAACAGAGTGTGCAAGCTGCAAACAATTAGACCAAAATGTAATGGACCTGTTATACTTACTGAAGGTTTAATAATAATAATCTAGGCCCAATATCAGATTTCTACGCGTGCCTAAGCGTAGTTCGAAAGTTGTTCCGCAAAGCTATTAACTATTATTCACCAAGTGTGTCATTATCATCATTACTTTAAATTCCTTTGAAACATAATTATATTATGTTTCTGGAAACTTGGTGGAAGCCAACTCTTCGATATTCACGAACTGGAACTTTTCAGATAAGACGGAGTGTGACTTTGACATGACGTTTTGTTAATAAAATTAAGATGTATTGGCGTTTTCACCACGGGTTTTCACAACGCAACATCACACACGTCGAAGTTATTAAATGAGTGAAATTAAGGAAAACAAGCATAGAGAGCAGCCAAGGACCGTACTGTAAGATGCGAAAAAGAGATAGTGTTATTCGTTCTCTCTCTCTCTCACTGGACCAATACTTATCCGCCTACCCTTTTTCCATGATGTAATTGAAGGATTTCTTGCTTCTAATCCATTTTTTTGATTAATTCCTTTTTAAAATCATATTCTAATATTTAATTCTATTCCAGTCGTTGCCCATATAAAATTCAATTAAAAATTATGTTGTACCAACAAAACAGCTCTGTAGGTACGCAGCCAGTTCATTAATGCGCCGACACCCGCAGCTTCGCCGTAATGATATATCTGACCTACCCTTGAATTTTAAACCTTAAGCACTAAACATTATGGCCATTTTTTGCTGATGTTTTGTTTACTTGTGGAAAATAATTGAAAATCTAAGTAATAAATTCAGCTGAGTGGGTGCGACACGGCTCAGTGGCTAGAGCAAAGCGGTATGGCAGAGATCACGGGTTCGAGGCCCGCCCATGTCAGGTTTAATGTTTTTAAATCTATACTAATATTATAAAAAGGTAAAGTTTGTATAGGAGGTAATCTCCGAAACCACTGATCCGATGCTGAAAATTCTTTCACTAATAGGAAGCTACATTATGTCCTTGAGTACTATAGCCTCGTCCTGCCCATTGTGATTTTAAAATCACAAAAATACTTCATGGTTCCTGCCCTCGTTCGTCGTCTGTGACGCTCTTAAATGCTCGGTTTTCTAAATACATCATCATCAATTTTCAATACAAACAAACAACAGTTTCGACCAAGTTCGAAACAAACGTCAGCATACGAAACCGTCGAACTTTGCTTGTCAAAAGTATTGACGTGATAGCTTTAACGTCAGTCTTACATCACATTACACAACATGGAAATGTCGATTGTAGTCATGAATGATTGTTCTAACCGAAACTTACTGCTATTACTACTGTACGTGTAGTTTACAAGCTGCAATGCTGATTAAAGTTATCTCGGGTTAGGAAACTCAAAATTATCAGCAATAGTCTTATTCTAGTAATACAGAACGATACTCAAGCACAGATCTAGTCTTGAGCGTAGATTTAAAGCTTTAAAACTAGTTTCAACCATTCAAATGGCTTGAAACTAGTGTCAAGTAAAGCTTGGGTTTTGAGTCAGGTTCTGTAACACGACCCTTTGTCTACTAAACATACTTTGATGCCTACGATTGAATGCCAATTTTTTATTTGATAGATTGAAAAAAATAGATTACTTAGATTATGAAACCTAGCGAAATCAGCAATTCATTATTTATTATCAAATGGGAGATCACATACACACTAACAGTCATATCCAAAGGACATAGTAACCTTTTCAGAATGCGTGCCCCAGATACCTCCACAAAGTAATGTGTAAAGTAAGTATTGTACAACCGCCGCTTTTGCAATGTTACGTGCAAAGGCACACGTGGTTAAGCTCCTTTGACATCTGCGAAAACCCAACTCACTCGAGCCGCGTGACATTTTTCGAGTGCATTGTATTCTGCTAGTATTTTTTGTGAAAAATAAAATATGCGTTAAGCATCTAAGTATAAGTAACTTGTCATGTTTTTGTTGAAAAATCACATGTGACAGTCGAGGTAGAGGTACCTACCCTAAAAGTAAATGTATACCTAACCCCAAAGCATAGTTGAATCATCCATAATAATATATGGGAGCTGAACGAGGGAATAAAATTCTTCCCTCATGATCAGCGGATGATTTTAGACTGCTAGGCCATTAAAATGGCAAATCATTAAACCCTTTTTAAGCCGCCTTTTTTCACCAAGAAACATGAACTTAAAAGTTATCGCTTGAGTCACAAGCTCACCATTTATCTTTTTTATCCACAAAACTTTTCTATCTCTAGAATCAATTCCCGTGCCCCAGTTTCTAAAACATTTCTTTTCTTTTGTAAAAAGTTGACGAACTCCGTTACGTCGTCAATTTATGGACACTACACTGAAAAAAATTGCAGTTACACATAACCAAAATTTTGTCAACCTATAACACCTAGAGGTTTCCACTTAACTTTATGCAATACCTATGTAACCAAAACCAGTTAGGTAAGTCTTGTCAAACTTTGGTTATTCCTCAAATAACTGAAGTAGTGTGGTTTTTTTTTCAGTGTAGTAAATATCGGCGGCTACACCCACTTAAAAATCATTAATTTTCCAACATGAAATACTTTTCAAATATTCCCTTTGTCAAATTGTCTTTGAATGCTTGTATATGTATGTAGTGTCCGACCGAATGTTCGGTTTCGGTTTCGGGAGTTCTCGCGCTGTGATCCAAGCGTCCAAGCATCCAAGCGAATAAGCGACGAAGACATTTTGCCGCGTCCACGTGCCTAATTATGTCGTAACTGGCTTGTGTTTGCAATTCGTTTTGTTTGTTGTAAGTTTTCATGTGACTTATTTTGAATTCGGTAAGTTTTATTATGTGATATAAGAGTAGATAGTGAACATAAAACATTATTCATTATAACAAATTAATACATAGACTATAGTAGAATCAAGTTTAACTTATCTATAAAAATTTTTGGTTGATTTAACTCTCTCGCTAATGCCTAAACAAACATTAGTTAGATACTTGGTACTTACTATAGTTCATTAGTGGTGATTCAGTTTCAAAATTCATTTTATTACTGTCTTATTGCCAAGGTATTCAAGTGGCAAGTACAGTTAGATACTTATCTACGTCCCTAATAGAGTATGTCGTTATGTGAATGTACAATGTACTGTTAGTGGTGATTCAGTTTCAAAATTCATTTTATTACTTATTGCCAAGGTATTCAAGTAGCAAGTACAGTTAGATACTTATCTACGTCCCTAATAGAGTATATGCATGCATTTTTTAAATATTTTTATTCAATTGTCTAGGTTCGTGTATTACCGAAAAAAAATGTTACACTTACAAAGAAGATGGCTAAACTACTGCCCTAAGCATGTATAGAAATGTGTCTCTAGTTTATAACTTTCAAATATTCATTAATTAATTATTCCGTGTTTATTATTCTCCTAGAACATATAAGAATTAATCAATTAATTAAAAGTTTTTTACTTGTTTTCCTATGTTTTGTTTATCAAGGAAACGATTATGACGTTTCGTTTTACGAAACATGTGCCACCCACTTTAAAAGATATTTGCTTATGCTGAAATAAACAGTAGGTATTAATTATTTATTATTTATTTTCGTATCTCAATACGTCTCGAAACGTCGATTAGGATTGCCTTCATCTGATTTCTAGAAACGATTGGCAAAATCTGAAAAGCAACCGCACTTGAATAGTGCTGGCTGGTGCTGGCACTAGTGACAATTGATTCTTGATAAAAAATAAACAAACGTCAGTCAAACGTAGGTACTCTTCTGTCAGACGTATTAAGGTCATAGCTCATTATAGCTACCCGCTCGACAGCCAACCAGGGCCCCAAATCCGCTATTGCAATTGTCATAATCGTGTCATCATTTCATAATGATATCGTTACGGTTGGTTTTGGTTTGAAAATTCAGTCTTACTCTAAGCCAATGACCAAAGGTTTTGACTGTTATGATGTCATTATAAGATCATTCTTACACAATTACAATAGCAAACTTGGGGCCCAGGACCGCCTCGCCTCGAGCGGTTATATTCTTTGTATGAAGTACTCCGGAGCGCCTCGCCCGCGGGCTGACCACGCGCGGACGGCGAGTGGACCACTGGGTGACCACCCATTGCTCGAACGCTTACCTAGCGTTGCCCACGTGCAGGTCCCGAATGGATCGCGCTCTGTCCGCGACGTGTAGGTAGACCTAGTGATGATCCCCGACAAACTACTCATCTATTTGCGGACAACGCAATGATCATTCGTTGACCACGCAACGTTCACTGGCATTCAACCATGGACCACCTGTCGATAGCGAGTGGACACCGAGCGACGAGGTGGTGCTGGTCGGGTGTCAGATGTCTAATGAGCCAGCCGTGAGACACAAACTTTTGTTCGTGAAAACGAAAATTAGTGTATAAGTTTTTTATTTATTTTGTATTGTTTTGTGTTCTATTTTGCTGATTATTCTGTCCGTGTCTTTTTTGTGCTGTGTCCAAATAAATATTTTTCTTTCTTTCTTTCTTTCTTTCTTAGATAGGTCTAATGAGCTATGACCTTTAATCGCTCTGCCCACGCTCTCCATTTGTTGTGCTTTACCAGTATTTTTGATTTTTACTTTGGACCCTCGCTTGTTTATCGGACTTATTGTGTCTGCTCACCTACCTACTGACCTTTCGTTACTCTACACGGACTTGCCTTGCCTATCGATTCATCATGAGATGTATAAGCCTACTGGTATAACTACTCAAAGACTGCGGAGGCATATCACCTCTTCTTTGCCTGAACTTCTACTCGCTATCCTAGCACGACGTTTAACAATCGAGGTAAGTTATATACACTTAGCGTGAATCATTCTTCAATCAAGTTCAAAGCAAAATCTTTTACTTAGTTGACGTTTGACATATTAACGTAGGAGTTTCTACGATTTTATTTTCAGGATTGTAACGATAAGAGAAGTTCCTGAATCTTTTTTTCAAACAAAATACTAATATTCAGCTATTTAGCATTACATATTACTAAGTGCAATGTTTATACAATGCTAGGGCAGTCGCCCATACTCTATTTAGCCGTCTCCTTTGGTAATAAGCAATAAAATATTATTTAATTGAAAACTGCAGTCAGTTTATGGCGGTTTAAACGTGGCCATTGTGGCGCGTCACCTCAGTGACGTCAGTGTCCACAGCAACAACACTTAACACATACACTTTGGCGTAAGTATAAATATAATCATAAACAATTTCACTGGCTTTTTTCCTTTCAATCAATAAATTCTTAATTCCAGGAGGGGATTTCGGATGTATGTGGCCGGCCTTATTGTTATTGTGGACACTGACGTCAGTCACGCATCGCTATTGGTTGAAACGAGTCAACCAATAGCGTTGCGTTTTGATATTTTGAATTTCCCTCGCATTTTTTCCACTTTTAATTATTTTAATTAAAAATTAAAACACTTTTAATTAAAAAATTAAGATATCGGTGTAATTCTATAGTAATAAAGATAACAAATAAAAATACTTGACGTATATTTGAATCACATGCATATACCCTATTCTAAAGACTAACTCATTAAAATAACGTTTTCTTTATTTTTCCCTCAAAACATGATCCTTGTAAGGAAGTTTCGGTTTCGGCCGAAACTGAGACTGTTAGCGAAATTCGGTTTCGGTTTCGGTTTCGGTCGTAAAAACCAGGTTCGGTCGGACACTAGTATATTGTAGGCTAGTATAAACATGGCCGACACATTAATATCTTATGACCTTTCCGGACGGAGGCTAACAAAGAGGACACATACAACATAATGTTCTACAACACAAGAAAATTCGGCATTTTTGGAATGACAACTATATTTTTAGGGTGAGCTTAAACAACTACAATTACCAAGGTATCCCATACTGATTATGTGTTACTGGAAATGAGCAAAGTTTCAAACACGTTAACCTATTTTGTGTCTGTACCTATCTGTATTTTACAGTCATTTTTATAAGTCAGCTACTAAATAAAACTGCAATGCCGATATTAATATTTTTTCACACCACCTGCTCGAAAATGTCAAATTATATGTCATGTAACTCTAACCTAAAGTAGGTCATTAAAGCCCATGGGCAATAATATTGTACAGAATTTCATTATAACCCTTGGTTAATAATGTGATTTGAATTTGGAACCTCAACTTTCGTATGAACACTTTTACCACAGAGGCCTGCACCAAAAAGAACTTGTTCGAAAATCAAACTGGTCAGCACGCGTAGAACACAAAAAAACCGGCCAAGTGCGAGTCGTACTCACGCACCGAGGGTTCCGTATCATTTTTGGACGTATAAAGTGAAAAAATCCGGACCGTATAATTCATTTTGTTTGTGAAGGAATTTTGATGATTTTCAAAAAAACTGTACTAGTTAGGAACATCGTTTTATTTTTGGTGCCATATTTGGGTCAATTCCTATCAACTGTAATTATTTCAGATTTTTCGCCCCGTAAACTTCAGAGATAAGGGGGGGGGAATGGTATTTTTTTGGACATTTTTCATCATATGTCGAAAACTGTGAGACATAAAATAAAATAAAAAAATATTTTGAAATGTGCAAATCAAGCCCTTTTATATGATATGTCATTTGACCTAGTAACCCCACTTAAAAATGTTGGACCCCCACTCCGGTCCCTTTTGCAATGAAAATATAAATAATTTTGGACTTTTTTCATTTGCAATAAAGTTGAACAAGCATTCTTTATAACTGTTCCAAATATTTCAAGTCGATAGCATAAGTAGTTGCTGAAATAATCAGGTGTGACAGACAGACAGACAGACAGACGAAGTCTCACCATAAGGGTTCCTTTTTTATCATTTTGGTACGGAACCCTAAAAAGGCGCGAATATTACAAATCACTGTATTCCAAACGACAAATTCTTTAAAAAATTTCAAGTGACAACAGTGATATGACTCCAGAGTCGATAAAAAAAGCTATTGGAATTAATAACAATAAAAAAAAACCTCCATGTTACGGTCAGCTTGACATTGGTCTATTTTGTGGTCTATAGTGTACACGCTGGTGAGCCAGGCATAGCGTAGCCATGCTAGAGGCGTACATGTCAGAGTAATATAGTTGGCTAGTGGAGAAACTAATAGATCCTACACTACTGTAATTAAAACTTTATAAGAACACATTAAAAAAAACTCTGATTCTAGTACTATTGCTTTTTATTTTCTCGCAGAAGGTGTGAAATATTGAGTAATACACCTCGGGGATAAAACGTGTCTTTGTCTAGGGCGAGCTTGTATCCTTCGTTGTGCTCGGGATTCAATATGACGCCCATGACAGAAGACACTGCTTTATCCCCTTGGTGCATAATCTACTATTTTATCTTAGATGTTTTTACGCATTTCATCCCGCATTAAACAGAATAAGAGTAACTTTAAAAATCAACCAAGAACCGCTCCGATTATGCAGCCTAGTGGGCATACATTAATTAATTCTAAATCATTCGTACCTACCTTTTTAAAGGGCCGTCAATCGTGAGCACGGTTGTCTGATAACCTTTCAAAAAATTATGATGTAAATAATAATACTATAGTCGTGCACTGATTCACTGTGATTCATTAATGATCGGCATAATTAAAGCCGGTAATGTGCAATTTGTGAAGCGTGTCTGTTAATATCGTTAATTGTATGATGACGCGCAAATACTCGCACACACGATACCGAGTACTACAGGTAAAAATATTTGGAGCTTCGTGAGACTTTAATTGAAGGTTATTTAATATTACTATGTTTTTAATGCGCAGGTAAAGTGGAGTGTTTAAGATACTAAGAATGAAAATATTATTGGTAGAGAAGCGGAAGGCTGCAAACACGATGCATAACTATCAATTTACTCGTATTCATTCATCTACTTTTGAAATTCTATCCTAAAGTTAAATTATTATCAAAATAAAATAGTGTTTATAGCGTTTCAGACTACAGACATACAAAATAAATGTTTCATTGAATCTAACATAACATTTTCATAACAAAATCCATGTAAATTTGTAATATTTTTGAATAACGTTAACTCTCGTCCACCTTCACCTTATACCGATCAGCATTTTCCCAAAAAAATTCTTTATCGATTGCCATTTCGACACGTAATAACGTGTCGAAATGGCAATCGATGTGTGCAATGATACGTGTGTAACGTCCCAGTGGATCAGTAAATCTGTAAGGCTTGACGGAGTACTGCTCTTAGTAAGTTACACCCCGATATATCTGAACTGATGGCGTTTGATCCCGTGTTGAGTATAAAAAATGTTAACAAAGAAGTTTATGTTCTGTTCGTGTAACTTATCTTTGTGTTATCTTTTTACAGGAATATAAGTTGTCGACGTGCTTTGGGTCTCGGTGTTTACCTTAGACTGAAAAGAGACACCCATAAAAGTATATTGGAGAACAGATAGGACAACGAATTTAATATGATGTCGATATTTTAATACGATAGTGATAAATATCCCATCAAAATACAGCTATTAAACACAGCACGCATAGACAACAACAATCCAACACCTTAGACCGGTTTAGTTATTATAATAAGGCTCGCCTTAAGTCCAGCATCAATAAACAAACAGGTCAAACTTTAGGCTAGCTAAATAGTGAATTCCTAGCACATATCGGGAAACTAAATTTCCGAAGGGAGTAAGCAGGAATCTATCAGACGTTGCACCCCGCACCCTACACCTTCGTCTTCTAATTTCCTTCCCTCCATTCCTTGGCACGTCTAGCGTGCTAATAACGGACAAGCCTGTAACGGTTTCTAAAGCATTTCCTTCTATAAATGTACCTACCTACTAACCATCGATCTGGAACACTACGGTATTCATAACCGAGTAGCAAAATCTGTGAGTTATTTAAACTAAGCTCAAGTTAATTAGCTAAGCATGTAAAAATCAACTGCCTCGCTGGTCTAGTGGTCGCAAGTGCGACTCTATAGGGACCTTGGTTCAATTCCTAAGTCGGGAAAAGTGTTATTGGGTTTTTCCATTAACAAATTCTCAGAAGCAGCCCCGAGCCTGGAGTTGTGTCTACTAGGGTGATGTCAATAAGCTCGCCACCTAATTTCATGGGACTTAAACATAGCTGGAAAAATAGGGGTGTACTATACACCATACTATACACATGTGTAGCTTTTGCACACAATCTCACATAGACCCGAAACAACTATCGATCTGCAGATTATTCAAAATATTTGTTCCGTGCAGGAGTCGAACCTGTGACGTGAAGCGCAGCAGAAAATCGTTCAGCCACCGCGTCAACCGTGGCGTTAAAACTTTTTAATTTTTTTTTAGTTTAAATAACATTTTGGTATTCAATAAAAGTCTCTTGTCACTATAACCTTATAAATTTATGCAATAATATGATTTTTTATTTAATTAATTTGCAAACAAAAGCTTTATTGGTTAAGCTTTATTTTTCACCGCTATTGTGTAAACACAATATAAATTTTCCTAAATAGAGTCACTGAACCGTAAGTACTGTCTACAATTTATCAATATCAGCGTCTAAAACATAAACTAGGTTGAAATAAGACTCAGAACTAGTTTGTTGTTGCTCGTTGTGATTACACTGTAATCTTTTAATAGGATTTTAGTTACACAGGACAAAGTGGCTGAACTTTGTTCAGAATTGTTGAGCAAAGAGATTTTAGGTTATATTAAAATTCTATGTACAGTTTTAGATTTAATTATACCTAACATTAACTGTAGGTTTAGAAAGGTTGTACTTGAATTTGGTTGAAGAGACTGCGATCTTAATATCTAAATTAAAAATATGGTTTAACTAGCCCTGAATTCAACAAACAAAAATATTTGAATTGATTCTAGTCTTACCTATAATCCTTGCAGATTTCCTTATTTTGTAGCAGAGATTAGTCCCATTAATTAGAACAACTCTTAATTAAACCACTGATTGAATTATACAACTATCCTTGTCAATGAATAGAGATAACAATAAAATTGACATAAGAGCTGTTTAATTTAATCTTCGTTTATAAGTAAGGGGGCTAGAGTCTAGATAAAGAATTGACACTAAATCCATGCTATACTTACTACTGATTTATTGATACTCCGTCTAATCTAAGGCTACAACCAAAAATGGTTATACATGTTATCCATTATTTCTTAAAGTACAACAGTCATAAAATACATAATTTCAAGTTAAAATAAGATTACGTTACTGGAATATCTCGCAAATAAAACAATGTTCCTTCTGGGAATATAATTCAATTGCCTACATTTGAATACATCATCCAGACGCGTCAAGAAATATTAAACTAAATAGGTAAATAAATATTTTCTCTTCTTTATTTTTTTGCTAACCTTGTAAGCTTACCGGTTACGAGATACAAAAAAAACCGGCCAAGTGCGAGTCGTACTCGCGCACTGAGGGTTCCGTATCATTTTTGGATTTATAAAGTGAAAAAATCTGGACCGCATAACTAAGTTTGTTTGTGAAGGAATTTTGATGATTTTGACAAAACTGTACTAGTTAGGAACATCGTTTTATTTTTGGTGCCATATTTGGGTCAATTCCTATCAACTCTAATTATTTCAGATTTTTCGCCCCGCAAACTTCGAAGATAAGGGGGGGGGGGAATGGTATGTTTTTTGTCATTTTTCATCATATGTCGAAAATTGTGAGACATAAAATAAAATAAAAATATATTTTGAAATTTGCAGATCAAGCCCTTTCATATGATATGTCACTTGACCTAGTAACCCCACTTTAAAATTTCGGACCCCCACTCCGGCCCCTTTTGCAATGAAAATAAAAATATTTTTGAACTTTTTTCATTTGCAATAAAGTTGAACAAGCATTCTTTATAACTGTTCCAAATTTCAAGTCGATAGCATAAGTAGTTGCTGAAATAAGCAGGTGTGACAGACAGACAGACAGACAGAGAGACAGACAGACGAAGTCGCACCATAAGGGTTCCTTTTTTACCATTTTGGTACGGAACCCTAAAAAGAAGAAGCTAACAATCTGTATTCATAAAGCTGTATTCAGTTTAGTTATTCCCATGATAAATCTTAAAAAGATATTGTTCCTAGAAAACTAATGATGTTGTCCTTTTTATCATTTACTTTTATATTGGTGGGGTGGGTACCTAATTATTTCCGATGTTGTGATATGAAACGGATTTTCTTCAGTATTTTTTTAAGTTACAAAAAGCATCCTGAAAATTCTACGTAAAAGATTGCATCGAATGAACCGTTATTTACGATTTTGTCTATGATACTCGAACCGCTTTTTTATTCAGATGAAAATTGTGGGTTTCGAGTACCTATAGTCACCGAATTCGCTACATAAAACTTTCATGTTCATGGAAATTGTAATGAATAATGGAATGAGATGATGACGCGATAGCAATGAAGCCATTAATTTCTCTATCTGGGACTCGATGCAAAAAAGAATTCGAATACAAACTTCTCGCCTTTTTATATAAACTGGGATCGTTTCTGAATGGAAAAAAGGACGACGATAATAAATGAGAAAACCGAAAGCAACTTCTACCTATATCTATTTACTATGTCGCTATATCTACTTTCATCTTGATCCCTTCCCATTTTCGTCAAAGAAACTTGTCGAAGGCACTATGATACCATAAAAGTTCATTGCCAGATATCTTGTTCGACATTGTAGGCTGATATTTTATAAAACGTTACTCATGAACTACGTTTTATGTCAATCGTACCTACGTTTGCGAAAAATCTTGAAAAAATATCACATAGGTACAGTGTCCTATAAACCTATAGAAACTTTTTTGTTAGGAAACAAATCTAAGCGGTGAGTGCCTTAGTTAGCGCACCTATTACGAAGTTGGCAGTCATAAAAGAACCGGTCCCGGCCAAATGACAAGAAGATTCATTAGTGATCTTATGGGACGGAAAACGATTTGACGTAAAGCCGATGAACAGGAATGGGGAGGATTGGACACTTGGCTCTCTCTTCAAGTGGCAATATTGTTTGGAAGTCCAACGTCATTGATTTTCGGTCATTAGGACGCCTGGGAATGCGCAATACGCTGTAATTTGTTCGGTTGTGAATGATATTTCAGTTTAGCCTGTTATTACTTATACGCCTAGTGTTGGGTTTATTTCTTACTGGCTTGATTTGAAACGAACCATCTTTCCCGCCTCAACGCGCTTGACCAATCAGACGCGCGGAAATCTGCCGCGCTCCGAATGAATGAGCGATGGCGCCACCTTCAGAGACATCTTGAAACAAACGCGAGCGCGGCTCCGTAAAATATTAAGAAAACTTCGAAATATACTAATTATAAGCTGTGAAAACTGTCTAATCCTCTTGTGCTAAGTGCTGTGAACCTCTGTAAATGGATTCCTAGTCCCGGGACAGCGCAAAGCGGTGAAAAGACGTCGGTAAGTTTCTTCTTTATCAAGCCAGTCTTTTGTTCATAAAGTCAAATTTAAAGCTATCGAACCACACATTTTGGTCATTCGGGCCAGGATTATCCAGTTACGAAATCAATACTGCTAAATATCTATTCATTTACACGTATTTATTAGTATAATTCTTTACAAACTGTCGATTCGTCCATTGCCGGTAGATACCTACCTACACTACACGATCCGTAATTTGACACAATAATTCGCTTCTATCTCAGTAAATATAGATTGTACAAGCTCCAAACATATTTGAAACTCATTTTTACATATTCTGTTACCTAATCCAACGTTTATTTCAATTCATAACTCCATATTTCGAATCTTGAATTTCAAATTATTTCTTACGTAAAATTATCGAAACCGGGCAGCCGACATTGTTATTTACCGTGTGCTTTGTAATAATTTTGTAGTAAAATTCTTAAAACTGATATAATGGCTGAGGAGGAGTTCGATACGTTGGTACAACCACATATTGCTACAAAAGAAATGTGTTTTTTGAGATTGCAAGCTTTGTATCAGATTGCCAAGAATGTTAGTCACAAACCCGAGTCGTTAGGAGAATTTAACGCTCGTTTTAGTGAATTGCCCAGTTGGCGGGAAAAGTTCGAAAAATCCATACAAAATATCACTATCCTAAAACGGAAATATTTTCAAGACTACGTTCCGTCATATAAAGAAATTGAAAGTTTTGACGAAATTTATTATTTCATTGTCCGAGTTTCGAGTGGTGTGAACATAGATATGAAACAAAATCGATCTGAACAGAAATCGGAGGGCAGCTGTGTAAAGCCTAGGTTACCTAAATTGGAACTGTTTCCTTTTGACAGTAAACTCGAAAACTGGCCCACCTTTCGCGATACGTTTTCTAGTCTGATTCACACTAACAAACAAATAGCGGATATTGAAAAGTTTTATTATCTTCTATCGGCGGTAAGCGGGTCTGCTATAACGATTGTAAAATCTATGCCGGTTACATCGTCTAACTACCAGATAGTTTGGGATGCGTTGGTGAAACGTTATGAAAATAAACGCGCATTAGCGACTACCTATCTCGACAAGTTATTTAACTTCAGTCCTTTATTGAATGAGTCAGTCTCCGGACTTAATGAATTCTTACAGACATTTCAAGAAAACATTAAAGCCCTTCACCTGCTTGACATCAAGGATTTGTCGGGATTTCTGTTGTTTTATGTCGCTTTGCGTAACCTGGATCCCGTAACTAGGCGTGAGTTAGAACGAGTTTTGGGGCAAGATGAGCTACCTACTTATAACAAATTGATAACCTTTATCGAAAAACATGTGCGCGTTCTCGAGATGTCCGAGTGTACTACAAATTCCACTGCCGTAAAAAGTGTAGCGTCCACTCGAGGTCAATCAAAGGTCAACCATCCTTCTGGTTCAAAATCATATAATCTCAATTCACAACGGCCTACTTTGTCATCAGCTGTTGCCAATACAGACGAGCCTGTAAAGTCAAATAAATCCATGGAATGTTTGTATTGCAAAAAGATGCATTCTATATATCGATGTATCGACTACACCGACTTGACACCCGCACAGCGTCTCGATAAAATCAAACAATTAAAACTGTGCGAAAATTGTTTACGCGAGCATTCTGTCGACGACTGTCCGTCGAAAGTACGGTGTACGATCTGCAAAAAAAAGCATCATCACACATTGCACATAGATTCTTTTGCAAATTCGAGTTCTAGTGCCATCGCATTAACGTGCTCAGCTAAATTGACAGTCTTGCTCGGCACCGCGGTTATACACGTCGCAGATTGTTGGGGTCAGTACCAAACCGTACGTGCTATAATTGATAGCGGCGCTATGTCGAGCTACATAACTCAAGACTGTGCAAAACGCCTAGGGCTGTCGCGACGTAAATGCAACTTTGAGCCGATCGGTCTAGGTGGCAATCCAGTGCAGGATTTCGGGCTAACAACTTGCAAAGTTAAGCCGCGACACTGTGCTGGTCCTATCATGTCGACTGATGCGGTTATTGTTTCGAATATTGCGGGTAATTTACCTACTATGCCTCTCTCTGATAAGACTATTGTTGAATTTCAACACCTAATGTTGGCCGACCCGACCTACTATAAACCCGCGCCCGTCGACTTATTAATAGCAGGCGACCTGTTTCCGTACATTTACGACGGTCAAAAGATACCTCCACGAGAACATGGCTTACCTGTTGCCATGAGCTCAGTGTTTGGGTACGTCATACTAGGTCAGACTGAACTCGATCGTTCTAATCACACCGCTGCCACCCTATCCGCTAATGATGGTCCCTTTTGTGGATTCTCCATGAACCTCGATAATATTATGCACTCATTCTGGGAGGTTGAAAATGTACCATCGGAGGTGACGCGTCGCAGCCCGGACGACGAATTAGCTGAATGTTTGTTTGAAAAAGAACATCGTCGTGACCCAACGGGTAGGTATGTGGTCAAGTATCCACTAC
Source organism: Thalpophila matura (assembly GCA_948465475.1). Taxonomy (NCBI): domain Eukaryota; kingdom Metazoa; phylum Arthropoda; class Insecta; order Lepidoptera; family Noctuidae; genus Thalpophila; species Thalpophila matura. The sequence goes on along the minus strand of OX419184.1, from coordinate 10,043,049 downwards.
GGCCATCAGTTGAACTCGGCGACTCGAGCCAAATGGCAACTCGTCGACTACTCAACTTAGAGTCAAAACTAGAGAGGGAGCCTGAGCTGAAAATTCAATATCATAAATTCATGCACGAATATGAGGACCTCGGTCATATGACTTGTCTTGGTGATGTTCAGAACGTGGATTCAAAATACATCATCCCGCATTTCTGCATCATCAAACCATCAAGTACCACAACGTCTCATCGCGTAGTCTTTGATGCGTCTGGTAAGACATCTAATAACGTTTCGCTCAATTCATTGGTACTACCGGGTCCCAAACTTCAAGCTGATATCAATCAACTCTTAATAAACTTTCGTCTTCACGAAATTTGTCTTTCAGCAGACATTTGTAAAATGTTCAGAATGATTGACCTTGATCAAACTCAACGACCTTATCAACATATTCTCTGGCGGTACTCTTTGGATCAGCCTATTAAAGTTTTTGAATTGAATACATTGACTTATGGCGTAGCTAGTTGTCCATATTTGGCAATAAAGGTGTTACACACTTTAGCGGACGATGAAGCGGACAAATTCCCAAAAGCCGCACCTCTTTTGAAAACAGCGTTTTTCATGGATGATCTTATATGGTCTGTGGCTACTGTTGAAGAGGCGCTTGAGCTGCAGAAGGAGCTCATGGACTTATTGGAAGCTGGTGGCTTCATACTCCGTAAGTGGTCTAGCAATTGCCCGCAGGTTGTCGAACATCTAGATAAGGCTCATCGCGAAACGCCAGTTGCATTCGACGATGAGGCGAATTTGTCCATAAAAGTGCTTGGGCTTCAGTGGCGACCGGCATTTGATGCATTCTCCTTCTCTACTACTCCGTCTAGCACAGTGATTACAAAGAGAACGGTTCTATCCCAAATAGGTCGTCAGTTCGATCCACTAGGTTTCGTGGCTCCATGTATGTTTTATGCCAAATGTTTCATGCAGGAACTATGGGCTCGCCAGTTAGACTGGGATCAAAGCTTGCCATTAGATCTCGAGGCTCAGTGGCAGTTATATATCAAGGAACTTCCATTATTGACAAATTTAAAACATGAACGGCATGTCAAGGTAGTGCATCATACCTACTGTCAGATTTTAGGTTACTGTGACGCCTCAACTCTTGGGTATGCTGCTGTTGTTTATCTTCGAACTAAGAATGCAGATGGTGACACTAAAGTCAGTTTAGTCATTGCAAAATCTAAAGTCGCGCCTTTAGAGACAGTCACCATCCCTCGTCTGGAACTCATGGCAGCACACTTGCTAGCCAAGCTTATCAAGTACGTCCAATCCATTCTACACAATCGACTTGAGATCAATGAAACATTGTTGTTCACGGATTCTTCCGTCGTGCTTGCCTGGCTCAATACTCCCAGCTACACACTCAAAACATTTGTGTCCACTAGGGTGTCCAAAATCAACGATAGTGTGCCCAGCGAATGCTGGTATCATGTTAGTGGTGTATCGAATCCAGCTGATATTTGCTCTCGCGGCGCGTTACCATCCGTATTGCTAGCGACACACGAATGGCTCAACGGCCCTGACTGGCTCAGTCTTGACCCGGTACTGTGGCCAATTAAAACCATGAGTGAATTCCGTGACTGCAATCCTCCTGAACTTAAGTGTCCGAAGACGGTTCTCGTTTCCACTGAAACGACAGATGATTCACTTTACAATCTCACAGAAAAGTATTCTAGCTTCACTAAATTGCTCAACATTGTTGCTCGGTGTTACCAGTTCGTCCATAATTGCAAATCAGCTGTTCAGAAGCGTAGATCACTCTCGGTCACTGACCTCAGACAGGCACATGATATTCTAGTAAAATCAGTCCAAAAACATCATTTCTCGAATGACATAGTAACATTATCAAAGGACGGTCACTGCAGTCAATCCTTGAGAAAGCTCAACCCTTTCATAGATTCCAACTGTTTCCTCAGGGTGGGGGGTCGACTTTCCCAATCGGATCTAACTTACGATAAGAAGCATCCGCTTCTCCTTCCGAAGAAATCTAACTTCACAAGTATCTTAATCGATCACCTTCATAAACTTCATTTACACGTGGGTCCACGCACTCTTCAAAGTTTAATCAATCAAAAGTATTGGATCATTTCAGCGCGTAGTGCTATTCGGTCACGTACAAGTAAATGTATGTCTTGCTTTAGGGTGTCTCCTACAAATCGACAACCTATAATGGGTGAACTACCTAAGTTCCGCACTCAAGATATTCATGCCTTTCACACTGTTGGTGTCGATATAGGTGGACCTTTTCCTACAAAGGAGTCAACTCGTAGAAACGCCCACGTATCCAAATCCTATTTGTGCGTATTCGTGTGTTGTGCCACACGAGCGGTACATTTAGAAGTCTTATCTTCTCTGAGTACAGAGTGTTTTCTCGCATGTTTCGACCGTTTTACGGCGAGAAGAGGTTTATGCTGTTCCATTGTGTCCGACAACGGAACCAATTTTGTCTCAGCTGGCAAACAGCTAAAAGAAGTTACTGACTTCCTTAATACCGATTCGGAAAATTTATCCAGAGGCTTCGTCTCACGTAGAATTAAATGGAGACATAACCCTCCGACAGGAAGTAACTTTGGTGGCCTTTACGAATCTGTGATTAAATCTGCTAAACTACACTTAAAACGTGCCGTTGGTACTAGGGCTCTATCTTTTGAAGAACTAGGTACGGTTTTCTGCCGAGCTGAAGCTGTGCTCAACTCAAGGCCCCTCTGTGCTTTGTCGAGTGATCCTAACGAGTTTGAGGTTTTAACTCCTTCTCATTTCCTCATAGGTAGGGAACTCCTATCGGTTCCAGAGCACGACTTAACGGACTTGTCCGGTTCTAGACTGAATCGTTGGCAGCTTGTCCAACAAATGTCACAACAATTCTGGAAACTTTGGAGACAAGACTACTTGCATACATTGCAACAACGGCAAAAGTGGTTGACCAACTGTCGAAATCTCAATATCGGTGATCTTGTCCTTTTAAATTCTGATGCACCATCGCTTCAATGGGTTTTAGCTCGAGTTTCCAAATTGCATAGTGGGCCGGACGGGGTCGTGCGTGTAATAAGTGTACGCACTGCCAATAACCACGAGCTTACTCGTCCTGTTTCAAAGGTGAGTCCTCTCCCGTTGGATCAGGACTCAGAATAATTCTTTATTGTATATTGTAACAGTCATTATATAAATTCTTTTATGTATGACTTCCTATTATTCTTTATTCTACTATATAAAAATACAGTCCACTTGCTATACTATATTTATCTATATAAATCAAATACTTCAAACACACATCAATTTTGCATAATGCAAGGATAAACAAATTCAACTTCACTTATCCTGGTATCGTAACTGGGAAATCCTTGCGGATTTCGGTGGGGGGAAATGTTGGGTTTATTTCTTACTGGCTTGATTTGAAACGAACCATCTTTCCCGCCTCAACGCGCTTGACCAATCAGACGCGCGGAAATCTGCCGCGCTCCGAATGAATGAGCGATGGCGCCACCTTCAGAGACATCTTGAAACAAACGCGAGCGCGGCTCCGTAAAATATTAAGAAAACTTCGAAATATACTAATTATAAGCTGTGAAAACTGTCTAATCCTCTTGTGCTAAGTGCTGTGAACCTCTGTAAATGGATTCCTAGTCCCGGGACAGCGCAAAGCGGTGAAAAGACGTCGGTAAGTTTCTTCTTTATCAAGCCAGTCTTTTGTTCATAAAGTCAAATTTAAAGCTATCGAACCACACACCTAGCCTTTTCCCAAACTAGGTTGGTTGGCTTCCACTCTTATTAGATACGAATAAATATCAGTATTTTACATAGAGCGACTGCCATCTGATCTCCATAACCTACCGACTACCGAAATACCTACCGACTTACAGTTGTCAGACTTTCGGGCTTCTGGCTATCCGTAACTACTGTCATAAATATTCGTAAGACAACCGGGACCGACTGTTTAATATGCTCTCTGAGGTACGGAGGGTTCTCCATGTGTAAAAAATGGTCACCCATCCACGCACTGACTGCGGCAAGCGCAATTTAACCTCGCAGATCGAACGTTCAGCGCGGCTGTTATTTTGCTACGAATCCCTCAGTTTAGTCCGTCAATATCATCCCACTAATATTAAAAGACTAGGTACATAAAATATTATAAATGCGAAAGTTTGTGTGTGTGTATGTTTGTTACTTCTTCACGCTGAAACGGCTGGACGGATTTGGATGAAATTTGGCAATGAGGTAGCCTGGGTCTTGGAATAACACATAGGCTACTTTTTATCCCGGAAAACGCGGGAGAAGCCGCGGGCGGAAACTAGTAAAAAAATAAAACTAACTTTAAAACAATATAAAACCGCTTTCAAGAAGAATACAATCATGTTATGTGTGAAACAGTTTTGAAAGTCGATGCTAAAAGTTGATGCTTTTGATTAGTTTCTTTCGGCACCAACTTCCGAAACTGTTTCCCGCAACATTATGTGTTCCTTTTCAAGGCAATTTTAACTTTGGTTAAGTTTATTTTTATTTTATATGATAAATACCAACCAACCGAGCCACCGATATCACTTTTTGCTATGAAATTGGTGAATTGCGCAAGCAAAAAAAAATACACGGCAAACCTGAGAACGGTAGTGCAATGTGCTGATTTTTAATTTTATATATTTTTTCTCAATAACGTAAGTACTTCTCTACCTTGACAAAAAAAATCATTGATTTCTGCCCTCTAATATACCAAAAAAATATATTACAAAGTGTTATTTTATCATCACAGCGGTGGCCTGTCCTGAACCCAATTTCGCTCATAAAATACCTACCCCTGCAAATACATTTGTAATATGGATTTAAATCGATTTTGTTATCATTAAATTGTAATATTTTCGATCAAATAAAACTATTTTTGTTTGTTTATCTTCTTTCTCATGGATTTGACAGACAGTCAACTTTTGTCTGGAAAAAAGTTATCATTTCAGAGGACAGTAAGTTTTAGTAGAATAGCCATATCAACATTGCATTGTTACGCCCCTCTCACCTTTCCTCACTTCGGATCAGTCCGGCTCAAGCTTCCGGCGCGAACGCACCGGTCCCAAGGTCTTGCGGTTTCCCGCCAAAGTAAGTTTATCATTTCAGTGATATGGGGACAAAAAAAGTAGTAAAATAGTTTCATTTCGGTGGCTGTTATAACTCGTGCTAGATTCGTTTAAAAAATAGTTTAGTATATAAAAAAGAATCATCATAAATCGGTGCATTTATTATTTATGTCGGAGTTATGCGGGAACATGCGAAAACTCGGATAATTAATAACTCGGATAATTAAAAAAAAAAAAAAAACTTAGATATCTGTTCACTGGAGCACAAGTGCAGCAATGAATAGGTATATTGTAGTTTCAGACACGTTTGCTTAACAATTTTTCATACGAAAACGTTTAAACGATCGACCAAACACGAATAAGAACTAAGGAAGACATCGGATGGCCATTTTAACAATCGTAATAGTCACGATAAATACATTTATGAATAGATAGAAACATGAATATGTTTGCGAATATGAAATAGGTTTTGGTTAAGTATACTCATGTATGAGTCATATTTAAAAAAGGCCAGGGTTGAAATAAACATTTAGAATTTTCCACGTTTATTTTTTAATTCCACGGATGTTTTAAACTTTAAAACCTCTGTGGAAGAGAACGGAAAACGAAATTTAAAAAATTAATTCGCTCGCCTGAATTTATCTGAACATATTACTGCTGGGGTGGAAACCTCATAAAAGTGTAATAAAAACCTGGATTTAAGTAAGTAAAGAAGAAACAGGTAGCTGTTTTATGGTTTATATTTGACTTCTATATCACGTCAGTTTTTTTTTCTATAAATTTATGTTTGAGTAATGGTTTTATAACTAGATTAAAGCATTATTTATGCATATATCATGCTAGCAGGCACCACAAAACCACACACCGAACTATTATTTTCTTCAATATTAGGAACACGCCTCGTCATTCCATGCTATACCTAGTGGGGCACGAAAATGACGCGGCAAGTGAGCCATCGCGCCTTCCTTCCCGCCTCTAACAGTAGAGATAACAGCCGAACATAAATATTTCTACACACATTCTGTACCACAGTTTCCGTGTTGACGCGTTGCTCTTGGTAACGTGAGGAAATGTTTTTTTCTCTTTTCGAACCTTTTTTAGACGAACCCATTGTGATTCTAATTTAGATATTATATATTATTTCAAACAAGATGCAGGTGTTTGCTTTCTTTTTATCTACGTTTGTTACACTACCACCTCCTAGATTTTATTTAATTTGCCAGGAAAAGCTTTTTAGATTAAAACCTCGTAGGTATATTTTAATATTTTTAGGGTTCCGTACCAAAATGGTAAAAATTATGGTGTGACTTCGTCTGTCTGTCTGTCTGTCTGTCTGTCACACCTGTTTATTTCAGCAACTACTAAAGCTATCGACTTGAAATTTGGAACGATTATAAAAAATGCTTGCCCAACTTTATCGCAAATGAAGAAAGTCAAATAATATTTTTATTTTCTTTGCAAAAAGGCCGGAGTGGGGGTCCGAAATTTTAGAGTGGGGTTACTAGGTCAAATGACATATCATATGAAAGGGCTTGATTTGCACATTTCAAAATATATTTTCAGTTTATTTTATGTCTCACAGTTTTCGACATATGATGAAAAAATACCATTCCCCCCCCTTATCTCCGAAGTTTGCGGAGCAAAAAATCTGAAATAATTAGAGTTGATAGGAATTGAGCCAAATATGGCACCAAAAATAAAACGATGTTCCTAACTATTACATTTTTTTCAAAATCATCAAAATTCCTTGACAAACAAACTTAGTTATGTGGTCCGGTATTTTCACTTTATACGTCCAAAACTGATACCGAACCCTCGGTGCGCGAGTACGACTCGCATTTGGCCGGTTTTTATACAGCTACGTAGCATGTATCAAATGAAATTATCAAACATAAAGTCCCATAAAATCTCATTTGCCTAACCTCGAAACAAACGGACAACGGTAGTACAATTTCACAATACGGTTGGCAACCCTGTATCTCTTTGTGTGTACGATAACGCAGTTTGTAAAATAACAATATAATCAAGTAACACGTATAAAACGAATGCGATACCATTATGTTGGATGCTCTACATTATAATAAAGGTTGTGGACGTAAACAGGCTCGTGAGCACGTAAACCTTTTAGTACATACATATAAAAGTATACTCGTATTACAGCGGTTGTTCTCCTAAGATGTGATGTCACCCCTATACTTCAAGCGACAAGCATTTTATACAAATTGCTAGAACCGGATCAGCTAACGTCAAACGAAAATAACTTTGGTTTGTAAAACAGGTAACAGGTTTGTGCCACACCAAACGGTTTGTTTTTTAATATTTTTTTGATTCTGGTAATTGATTGGGCAATACCCAGATAATATTCAACAATAAAATAACTTAGCATTTGTCAGAATAGATCGTGTTTCTTAATCAAAATATAGATGTCGTAACTTTGGACGTCATCCATTATAATACAGTAAATCCATTATAATACAGTAAATACGAAATAAAATAGAGGCAAAATGGAAATGTACTTACAAAAAGGTAAATTGATGAGGACCATGAAGAAACGTTACAGATAGGTACTTTATCACGATCGCATCGACATGAATAAGTGCATTTGCAGAAAACCGATTTCAAAAGTCACGTAGAACTGACGTTACTGCCGGAGAGAACTACGGTCAAATCAAGGAAATTATGCAGGAATAGCATCATTTGGCAGCATGATTCAACTTTATATGTAAATCTAAAACCATTCCTAACAACGTAACTTTGATGAGTCATACTCAAATGTAAAATAGGTGAACTAGAAATAAGAAACATGACGTCTGCTATATCAAACTTGAATCTACAAACATGCCTTGTTTAGAAGATAACAATCTTTTGCCTAAAAAGTCGGCATCGTTACCCTAGATCACGTCTTAGGGCGTTCTCCTTTGTTTCGTATAAGTCTTGTTTTTAATTTAATTACTTTAAAGAGTAATGACCAAATGCGGACCAGTCGTTAAAAGTAGGCTTCTAATCTTCTTAGGGGGTAAATGTGGACTAAAAATACATAAGAAGATGAGTAGAAGCAGAACAGTTATACCGTAATTCACAGATTTGTATGAGTACGAAATAGTCTTAAACTCTGTAAAATTAATACTTTAAAAAGTCCAGACTGACTCATCAACGTCTAGCCTTTGCCCTTGCCAGTCCTTGGACCTAGAAAGCTGAAATATTGTACATAGGTTCCCTTTATAGCGTAGACAATAAGGCCGGATTTTTCTAAATACCCACGGGATACTAAAGCCCATGCAAATTAGATTGCGGGAAAAAGCTAGTAGGTACCTAATATTATACATACTGTGGTTTATAAAAATCTTATTGTGGCTCAAAATATAACTTGAGTTAGAAGCTTAAGATAATCACACAATTGCTTTAGGATGTTAGATAGGCATCCTAAAGCAATTGTGACCGTCGAAAGTTATTGCTCTTTCCCTCATTCCCTCGGCTCTAGTTGTCAGTAGTACACAAAAGTAGGGTCCTTTTGTGTAGGTAATCCTGACAACTTGTTTGTAAAGATTTTTCGCATTCATAATATTAGTTAGGATTAAAAAAAACCTGTAAATTATAATACCTAGTTAATCAAAATAAGTAAAGCTCCAATCTTTAACAATGAAGTAGAGTTAATAAGTTGCAATTTCTTTGGGTATTATTTGAAACGATTCATCTAATCAAATAGCCCGCAGCATTCAAACAGCCCACAATAGCACAGATTACAAAATAGTCAAAGGGCCAGTTAGCTACTTTACGATTCCGTTTCTAAATCGTTGTGTTATTTAAGTCTTCAAGTCAAAGGCAACGCTTTTCAAGTGAAAAACTTTGTTGGCCTTTCTCAGCTTTGACGTCAACGTCATAGTGAGGCGTCAACCTAGAAACCTAGAAAGGTAAGGAAGTAATTAAAGATGCCTGAGGGCAGCTGCTGTCACACTACCGTTTTACCACTACTTGTAGATACGTGGGTTTACATGCTTTATACTAACACGTTTTGGACCATTCAGTTTCATGTTATTATGACTATGTATATATGAAAGCAATGGATGGACTGTGAAAGATTACCTATGACCAAAAAGGGAGTGAATAGTGAGATGACGGTTGATAGAGATTAAGGAGGAAAAAGACCTGCTGCGCTGACCCCATATCCTAAATAATTATGGAATGACTAAAGACATAAAGCTTTAGAATGCGAGCAATATCATTGAGCATTTGTTATTTTGTAATTTTATCACAGTGTTATACAAGTATTTTATGTCTAGAATAAAAATTGACTTTATTTTAGGCACATTTTTATTTAGTCATTTACCTAGTACGAAAGCATGTCATAACTTTTATCCTATTTAATTATATTCACAACGCCTAAATTGGCCGTAAAATTTTACGGCTAATGCGCCCCATTCCTTCCATTGTTTCTTCTGTATAGTATTTATTTGTTTTTTATTAATATTGCCCAATAAACCGTGCTCCAAGAATAAAATTTGCTAACTTTATTAAATACAGGTGTCATAATTTTTGCTTGTCGCTTTAACGTCGCTAGAGGAATGAATGCGACGTTTTAATTAGGTTAATAAAATTATATAAAATAATTTTGAAATTATTAGCCGGTAATCATTTCATTGTAATTAAATAGCGTTTTTAATTAAATTAAACAATTAATTTAATATTTCATTGCCCATATAAAACACAGGCTTTGCTAATTGAGTGCGTAAATGTTATTTAGTTGATATAGGAGCGATTATGTTTTAGTAATGTAGCAAGAAATAATGAAATACGTGTTTCAAAGTTTTTGAAAATTCGCCCCCCAAAAGGGGTGCAAAGGGGGATGAAAAATTGTATGAAAGTACCGTTAGTTTTGAAGTTAGAGTCATGGAAATTGGTATTCAGGCTTTTGTTTTAAAAAAAAAAGAAACATGTGTTTCAGGATTTTTGAAAATTTTCCCCCAAAAGGGGTGCAAAGGGGGATGAAAGATTGTATGAAAGTACCGTTAGTTTTGAAGTTAATCATGGAAATTGATTTAGGCTTTTCTTTTCAAATAAAGCAACACGTGTTTCAGGGTTTTTGAAAACACGCCTCCAAAGGGGGTGTTATGTTAAGGGAGATGAAAGTTTGTATGAAAGTACCGTTGATCCGATTCTGAAAATTCTTTCACTAATAGGAAGCTGATTATTCCTGAGTGCTATTCCCGTGGGTTACGCGGATGAAGTCGCAGGCAAAGTGCTAGTTTATACATATAAATTAAATACCTACGTAATTAATTTCTCTGTATTTTTTAAAAAGTGAAAATTGTATAACATTTTATCAATATGTTTTAGGACTGTTGTATTTTAGATTCAAATTATGCTCACATTTACGATACCCTACGTCAAAATAATTCGTAATGGGCCCACTGTACTCGAGTAGCGTTCTATAATAGAACATCGGGCATCCCGCTACACTTCTCCTTATACCTACAGAAGGCCTGGCCTACCTGGAACTTATTTCCGTGTGATAGTTTTGATACAGTGATATATGTTCAGTTGTAGAAATATACCTAAGCCATCATGTTTTACACATCGTCTGACGAGCTATTAAGAGTAACATTTGCACTGAAAACGACTTGAGTACTGAGTAGGTACCTACATAATATGTGCAAAACTTTTAGGTTCTTGAAGTTTTACCCTTTTTATCGTCAAAATCGAGGCTGGTTCAAACGACTTCGTCAAATAACCATTCATTTGGCGTTATTTTTGGACAGTTAAGATTAAAACTTCGTATCAGTAGATCTAAAGTGGCATCATATAGGCACTACAGCTAGTACTCACATTTCTGTGAGTCGGTCTTCTGCGTTGGTTTCTTATCGCGCACCATGGCTGCGGGGCGGTGGTGCGGGGGGTGCGGCCGGCGCGGGCGCGATCCTTGATACTATCGGCCCCGCCCGGCGCCTCCCGCACTCAACGCCACTGTGTTGTCGTGGTTATGCCAAATACCTGCAACAATTTAAAGTTGAGCATCAACATTTTAACGTAAGATGAACTAGATCAACGTGTGTTGGAAAATTGCCGACAGTACTAAATTAGTTAATATATGTATATAATATAATAAAGTAATATACGAAATTTAGTATGCCGAGCATAACACTAGTCAAAAATTATATCTAAGATTCAACCGTCTGTAGTCTAGCGTTTATTGCTTCTGTTTAATAACTTGTAATCGTGAAAAAAAATGGCTACGTTGGAATACCCAGAGAGTGCTGAGTGAAAAAATAATTAAATTATATTTATTTTGACAAACCAACGATACTCCGAACCATGACAATGTTTATGTTATGTTTGTTAGGTTACATTACCAAAGTGAAAATTAACATTATGCTATGCGGGTATTTATCTACCTGCATTATACTATAAAAAATCGCAAGTTTCGTGTATTTCCAGTAACTAATGCCGGTGAACCCAGCAGGGATGACTTTTAGCATAATCTAATCGGAAGACATCAAAGGAACGTTCCTGTCAAAGAGCAGGGAAAAGTTACAGAGTTCTAAGTTGCTCTAACTTCACATATACGCGCAACAAAACTGTAATAAGTATGTGGAGAACTTTATTTACTCCTTTGTTCAGGGAATCTCCGAACCGATTTGTCCAGCGATTATAATTTATTTTTTGGAGTACAATAGGAGGAATATTCAGAGCGATAACTCCCCGATTTAGAGAACACATGGTGTTACAAAATTCCTAGTTCATTTATATACCTAACAGAGGTAAGTATATGAGCAACTGTATACAGTTGTTTAGAGCAAGCCTTATGCTGAAACTGTTCCCCAAAGGCGCTTAAACGTTACTGAGGCGACGTTTTATCCTTAAGGCAGAGGTCAGGCTTCAGATGGTAATGACGGTCACTTACACAATGGGCTAAAGATAGATATTTCATGAAGAGGCGCATTCAAAGCATTGAATGGGGTTAAACAGTATCGCTGTACTGTAGGAATTTATTTATTTATTTATTTATTTATAGTAGTTATACATACTAACTCAATAGGGTGACTTTATTAGAACAATAACATTTTAATAAGTATATTTTCCGTCTCACTATACCATTTCATCTAAACTGATTTAACGTTAGAAATTCAAATTTCTCCGTTTGATTAACTTACTACACGCGAAATGGGAAACTTGATCGACGATTTCTATTGCCTAAAGATTAACTTCGATTCGAGCAACTTTCGAAGCCCGAGTTAGTCAATAGTTAGTTTAAAGTTACGTAAGTATGTGGCAAGTTTCGCGATTGAATTTCGGTAGCAAATGCTTTACCTATCTTGTGTGGTGTATGTTATAATTTTAGGCGTTGACGGCTGAAGTAGGTATTTGAAATAAGGCTGTTAGAACTAGAACAGATTGAAAATGTACTCGTGGATTCTAATATTACACATCGACACATCGAGCTTTAGAAAGATAATCGGCTAACTTAATATAGCGTCATCTCTGTCGCACCAAGCACTAATAAATCACAGTCCTAAATCGGTCCTAATAAACAAGTCAGCGACAAAACATTAGGTACAGGTATGAGTGACTGATACGACGCTCTATCAAGCTGTAGTTAGTTGATTTGTCTCTTTCTAAAGCTCAATGTGTAAATTAACGTCCTCGTTTTGTTCTGCTTTATGATCTAGAATGGTCCGAAGAGGTTGATGTTTAGACCACCAAGCATAATGCCAGTTTAAGGCTGGGTATCCACATTAAGGCATCAAATACTCGCATGAGCGCGTAATCGCGAGGCATCTTCGCAATATGTCCGTCCACACAGCCGACTCGAGCCATGCTGAGCCTGCGAGGTATCAGTTTACGTTTGACCATGGATCCAAACGTTTTCTATATTGCAAGCGCGCGAGGCAATACACATGCATCCCTTGCATATGCACATGCAATCTGCAATACACACATTGTCCATTGCTGGTCATAGAGGTGTTAGTACTGGTTTTTTCAAACATTGTCCCATACACGGGGTCGTATTAGGTACAGAACTTAAGACCACCGTTGCCAACTTTTCGGCTAACAAAATTGGCAACAGTGCTTAAGACTCAAGCATCACTTGAGAGTTGAGACTAGTTTGAAGCATTATTGGTTAAAACCAGCCTCAAGGAATGCTTGAGTCGAGTTAAGTTCTGTACTACGAACCTAAGAATCTTACAAGGGTGTAACCTAACCCAAACTACTGTTGTAGGCTATACCTACAAACATTGTTCCGTCATCATACCTGCGACTTGAAACGCAGAATGATTTATCGTTGAGCTACGTGTCTAACCGCTATCTCAAGCGGTAAGCGGCTTTTCCTGTGAGAGCACTTTTCACTGCGGATTGTCCGCTCGATGTGCATAGACACTTGGAGAAAAACTTTTCGGTAGGAGTCGGTTGAATAAATAATACACTGCTGTGTATTTGAGACGAAAACTGGAACATCCAAATATAACTCACTGAATAGAGTTCAATCCGGTTTCAAGAAAGGTTTTAGTATTTATTATGACTTCACGTCATAATAAATACCAAACAACACAGACAAGAGGACACAGAGGAGACAAGAGGACACAGAGGACGCAGAGGAGAGGGACAAGAAAGACCACTTCTAATAGGTACTAGGTACTTACTTACAAGTAGATAAATATCGTTAAGATATTTATATTTATAAGAAACCTTGACGATAAAGCATTTTACATGATTATCAAAATCATTTGTTACAATAATAATCTAAGAAAGGCCATACATAATAATCATTATTAGTGCTGGACATTGGACATGAACATTTACAAATAAAAAGTAGGATGAAGTAGAAACCAAGTATAGTACAGGCTGATGACGCATACTTTAATACAGGGTTATTGATAAAACACTAACAACCTCTCAGGATTTACTCAGGATTACTAACATCATACACAACAACTTTTGTTTTATGACCTTTACCTAATAATAATAATTCAAAACACTGTTTTAAGCTTTCACGGTTTGTCTCTAAATTTAAAATGTCACTTACGGGATATCTTCCGTGATTATTGATTTGTTTGAGTTCCCGATATTTCGACGCTGTTGCAAGCGCCATGATCGCGGGTTGACTGGAGATTGCGGGTGGATGAAAATAAATTGTTAGGAGCAGACAAATCTGTCTACCCTCTTTCTTTGTCTCTTGCTACGCGCACTACTGGAACTCGACACTAAGTCACGGCAAAACACACTCACAGTATCAACAAGTTTTTTGGAGTCTTTATAACGATGTCGGCTGCCATTTATGAGCATGTTTATAACTGGATTCCACGTACTTGACAATTTGAAGCCATCCTCTCGATTGAAATTCTTGTGTTTTCTTATTTCAATTGCTTCTCTTGTCAGCCTTGGTATGTAATGTTTGTCCGTGGACAGAATACTTGGCTTGTGAAATTCAATCCAGTGATTAGGCCCTGACTGCAGCAGATGTTCAGCTATGGCAGATTTTTGCTCATCATTGTTTTTGACAGCCTTGATGTGCTCTTTGATGCGGCATGAGACAGTTCGCTTCGTCTGCCTTATGTATGAGCTGCCACAGCTGCAATCAATTTTATAAACCCCAGGATGTTCATATGGGATTTTATCCTTAGGGGAACGCAGACTTTGTGCAATTTTCCTATGGCGTCGAAATATCGGGAACTCAAACAAATCAATAATCACGGAAGATATCCCGTAAGTGACATTTTAAATTTAATAATAATTCATCAGATAATACTTTCATTAAAATTTAAAATCTATGTCTCACTCTTGCGTACTGTATTTAAGTTGGTACTTAGAATTATTATTATGAATGACAGCGCACGGAAGACGTTGCGTAGTTATTTATTACAAAATACAGACTTAAAACGAGTTCGATATGTAGGTAGCACAACAAAAGCTTGAAAGTCTAGTCTTGGTAAATGTACAGTCAACAATTTTGATTCATGACCCACCATAAGCTGATTTTTTTACAAACATTATAGTACAACTAGGTCTAGTTTCGTTTAAATATTAAAACTGACAAAACATTTAAACAGTTTCCCTGGCAACAAATTTGTTGTGGTGCTACGTACAAATTTTATTACAGTGACAGTTAGTATTTATAAGTAGGTATTCTATGCCACCTCCTTTCGTGTTTGTTGGACACATTAATTTGACACCGTGACATGTGAAGTGATTTTCAAACGTATTTTTATTTGGCATTTTTTTTTAAATTTTATTAATACTCTTCTTCGAAAGAGTTAGTAAAGGTTTTTGAAAAAAAAAACTTTAGGCAAACCATGCGGAATGACAATTAATTCTAAATTCAAAACATAATTCCAGCATAATCAAAAACATAATTTTCATTGAAATTATGAATCTACTGCATTTATAATAAAGATCAAAACTGCACAGACCTCTGATCCGTATTGACAAAATTTTCGTAATATTCAAAAAGTCCTAAGTGCAGTATGCACGGTAATATGTAGAAAACTTTACTGTTTTGACGATTTCGACGAAACACACAAACAAACGAATTATTGGCAAAATGGGTCATGAATCTCATGGTTCGATTGTACCTCT
Organism: Thalpophila matura; assembly: GCA_948465475.1. Classification (NCBI taxonomy): domain Eukaryota; kingdom Metazoa; phylum Arthropoda; class Insecta; order Lepidoptera; family Noctuidae; genus Thalpophila; species Thalpophila matura. The sequence continues at coordinate 10,027,385 of OX419184.1, read as the reverse complement.
CATGTTTTGCCAAAAGTCATAAAACTTACCTACATAAAAGATGTTGTATATGATGTTCGTAGTCCTGCGACTGCGAGGTTGTTAGTGTTTTACCAATAACCCTGTATATAACCAAGCTACTGTACTACGAGATGTAATCCCGGCTGAACATTGACGGATTGCCGCGCCTCCGCCTATCTGCATTATTGAGTTACCCATACCTTTCGCTTGACACTTACAAGCGTTGGGCGATAATAAATAATAGATTGCTGCTCTCTGTTCAAGTAAGCCTTTCAAGTTTCCAACAAGGAAGTCACCTGGTATACATCGAGCTACTCTTAGTTTTATTTTCTATCTATACCTGGGTGAAATCGCTGAAAGTTGTGTTCTGGTGTGTTACTGATTTGGAGTGTGTTAATTGTGTGTTACATGTTCTAATATGCTATAAGTAAAACTGGGATATAAAATATGGGTTGTCCTTATTTATACACACAGCAGAAAATGTAACACACAATTAACACCCTCCAAATCAGTAACACACCAGAACACAACTTTAGGAACATTCGGCGATTTGACCCACCTATAACCTATATAAAACCAGTACCTACCTTGACTGACTAACAGACAAACCGGTGGACCTAGATATTTATTTGGATGAAATATTCCTTGAATATCTTAGAGGTGTACTAAGGAGGGACTTTTTTAAATTTAATGCCTAACTCGAAATATTTTAGGAGGCACATCTATAGGTATAAAAAACTTGATCTGAGTATTTTTTAATTTTTTTTAATAAATTAATTAAATTATTTTAAGTAAATTATTTGACACATAAAAATACTATTTTCGACATCCATTACGCTAGTTTCTAATATTAATAGTATGTTACGTAAAAACGAATGTTGAAAATTATATTTTATATGTGTCAAATAATTTTAAATTTATTTTTAGATATTTTTTTTTTCATTTGTATAGCATCTTTACCACCTACAGATGTACCTCTTAAAATATTTCGAGTATGAAGGGTAGGACCTTATATAAATGAATGAAATAACAAAACTAGGAGTAGCTTGTTAATTTGTAGCTTATAGATACGCGAAATTATTAATACAAAAATGTTTTACAATCCCCAAGAAGAATTTCCAAATCTCTTAGCATTTAAATTAGCGTAAATTTGCCATTTTCCTTGTTGAAGTACCTATAAGTACCAACAAAATTTAAATTAGACAGAATTAATGCTCCCTGAAATGCGAGACTTTCGCAATAGAAAGGTGGCATTAACTTATTTGATTTTACTATAGATCTGTAAGATAATAAAGTTTGTAAAAAAACATTTTAGCATAAGCTTATGGCACAGAAGCAGTTTTCTAGTTGTCGCTGTGATTGCTCACTCAAAGCCAAAAAGAGCCAACAAAAAGCTCTGCGACGTGCGAAAATAACAATGGCGGAGCCACGAACTGTCGTCCAAATTACCGAATTTGGAGCTGCTCCAAACAATCTCTTATAAACACAAACATTTTAATTGACGACTTAATATTAGTTACAGAGGCCTTCCCGTGTCGCTGGCGAGCCTTGCGAATTATTGGAGCGGGAAAATTCATTAGCCTTCCGGAAAAACGATCAAAGCAATTTAGAACCATTTACGTCGAAGCGATGGTGACGTGTAGGTCGGACAGGTGATGCATTCAGTACAACAGAGCTGTCTCGTGATTAGACACGCTACAAACATTTATATAACAGATGGAATCGAATTTGGGACGAATTACCGAGAGCTCTGGTTGTACGATGTGAATGCAACTCTCAGGGCAGTTACCGATTAAGTATATATGGATACACGATAACAATGATTACAGTTTTTAAACAATGAAGCACAACTAACTGAAATGATAATTAAATTACTAAATACTTTCTGCGTTTACTCGTAAGACCGACAGACAGACAACGCACTGCATAAACCGGTGGACCAATAGATTTTAAAGGAAGAAATGTTCCTTGAGTACCTAGCCTAGAGTTGCACTAAGGAAGGATTTTTTGAAATTCCATCTCTAAGGCTGGTTAGTCACGCTATAATATACGCTTGGCAACTGCTTGACCGTACGACCGCCCAAAGCCGAAGTTCGACTGCTCGAGCGGTTCCGGTTCCATGTACGTGTGTACCTATAAGACTGTAGTTTGCTATTCAGTCGCAGCTTAAAGCAGTCAATACTGACTGCTTCGAGCAGTCCGTGTATGGTGGGCCTAAACTCTAAAGGGATGTAAAGGGGTGGTCAAGTTTGTATGAAGAAAACAACGACATTGTGTTGTTTTCTGACTTCCACGCGGACGCAGTCGCGTGCCCAGCTAGTCTATAATATTAAACTTTAATATGGAGTAAATTTAGAAAACAATTAATTATGAAAGGTTCTGCTAATGTAGTACTGTCCCCTGTCATGCATACGTGTTTAAAAGTACTTAGGGTGGGTTGTTTCAAATTTTGTCCGTATTTATAAGTACATAATGCATGATTACAAACACATAACTGTAAAATTAATACATAACATAAACGGTCCCCGAAACATGAATTTTCAATTAGCAAGTTTAGTATCTATATTTTTTTTATTTTTTTTATTTATTATAACATAGGTATTACCTACATTTATTTGTAAATACAACATTTTGCACTCACTGACTATGACATCCGTGAGGTAAAAGGTTCCATCTGGAACCTTTGGAGTCCAGCCAGCGTCAAGTAGGTACTTGACGCTGGCTGGCATGACTTGGCATGCTGATCTTGAACTGGAACCTGTTTGGTCCAGTCGTGAGACACAGTTTTGTTCGAGAAAACGGAAATTAGTGTATCTATAAGATTTTCATTTTTACCTGCCGGGGTTCAAATCCATGACCTACGACTTGTAAATCGAGGTTACTACCACTGAGCCACCACTGCTCTCCTATTATTATTTATTCCTGTAGTCTACTCTTCTGCTATGGAGCAGAAGATTATTAACCAGAAGTATTCAAGAACTTTTTGAACCTGTCTAATCGACGTTGTGCTAAGGTAGTGAAAAAAAATGGGCTTCTATAGTATTATACCAATGATGCACGTGCAATTGCTCTTCACTAAAGTATCTGATACGTACGGGCAAGTGTAATCAATCAGTCCAATCGAAATTACATCACACCGAATTAATTGATATCAGGGATACCATGCGTTCTCCTGACAATTAAGTTAGTTACTGGTCGACTAGCGTAATGGGTAGCACTGCAGCTGTTCTGATAGTTGTAAGTAGAATAATACCATTTATTTGTAATATGAATAATTAAAACAAAATGTTTTTACAAAATGCTCGACAATATCCAATTATGTCATGCAAACCCTCATATAAACCTAACTTAAAGTAAGTCATTACAGCCCTAGGGTCTAGTCGAGCATGAATTTCATTTATATATTCTGCTGGTCAATAATGTGATTTGAATTTGAAACCTCAACAAAAAATTCGTATGAACACTTTGATGCAGATGTACCTGCATCACAAAAAAACTTGTTCGAAAATCGTACTGACCATCACGAGTAGAACACAAAAAATTATTAACATAATGTCAAGGTAACCCGTGAAAGCTGCAAAGTGTTGCTGCGGAGTTTGTTGCGCCGTTTCTTCTTCGCAGCTAAAACACTAGGAAGCGGTGAAGGGCGGGCGTTTTTGGGGGCTGTCTTATGTACATTGACGTTCAAAAAGTGCTAATTCGTTAGCCCACTTTGAATAAATGATTTTTGAATTGAATTGAATTGAATTGTTCGAAACGTCAGGAAAAATCAGTAATATAGATACGCGAAGTAATCCGTTTATACTTGGTCACGAAAAATTACTAAACATATTTTTGAACAAACGTTTCTTCGAAAACATGGCTTTTATTGTTATACGCACACTTTCTCACCACAAAAATAAGCTTAATGACAAGACAAGATAAAAACTCAATCAATTTATATAGAAAAGCATTATATTAAAGACGTGTTATGTAACTATACAACTGACACTCATCCAGTCTGCCAAGTACATCGAGCATACCGTATTGAATCTAAAGCTCGGTGATTGGATTTGCCTCTCTACGATGCGCCTCAAGATGGGTATCGTCGACGTGGCCAATAAGAATGCCAAGCTTAAATAGGATTGGACGTGTCACATTCGTAGAGTGCATCCAAAACGATTTCAATCCTTGGAGAGGAGATCGTCCGGAAAAGGCACGCAACTAGAGATAATGAGACCTATAGGAAGGACCCTTTTATATTTTTAAGGATTTTTTAACAATAAATTAATGGTATATAAATCAAATTTTGTTACAATAAATCAATGGTACCATAAATAATGGTACAATCAGCCCTTAACGGATGTACCTAGGTGATTAAATAAACCGACTGTATTAGACAAACACTCCTTTTAGGGTTAGACTTTAGATTTATAAAATATACACCTACAAATCTATTTAATCTTCTGATTTCTAAGACACTGGCAGTGAAATGAGTAATTATAAAGGTATGAAAAGATTATATATACCTACATATCTGCGTCATTGGTTTGGTAGCAGGTGCGAATGCTGAGCGCGGGGTCTTGGTTCGATCCTCGAGTCATATAATGTGTTATTAGTTTTTCGGTTACGAAGTTTTTAGTATCAGCTTAAAGTCTACATTTGTTACACAACCCAACACATACACGACATACAACACACCGTACTTAAACATTACACACTCTAACTCACACAATCCTTAATGTCGAATCCAAACACTTCTACTCTGGATAATCACACTCTGAGCCCCAAGATACAGACTAACTGTCTAGTTTGGGGCTCATCGGCAACAATTGAAATTGTATCTTAGCAGAAAGTAATACTTTTATGTAACCAATTATTGTATTATTTGATTTGGACAATAAATAATTTCTAATTTGGAGTAAGACACTCGTACATACTCGTTGTTTTTGTTTCCGAACTGAGCACCTTCGTTATGGCAAAGCGTAATAAAACAATAATAATTGTAGTATGGACGGGTGTTATAATAAACATTATAAAAGCAGTTCTCGAGAAGTGCAACTTCTGTACATAGTACTATTATCTATTCTGTGACAAAGCCTATATCCATAATCCTATTCAGATTCAGTGGCGTGAATATTTAAATTCAATATTCGTCACATCCTGGGAGACAGAGCTTGTTCTGGTAGGAGTAAAGCCGTCCCGAAACCATTCGAGAACATTGTTCCGCCATTTAAGCCGTGTCAGTGACTCTGTCGAATGGTTCTATATACATACATATACCTACCAACGACATCAATATAAGTACCACGTATTTTGACATCGTAGATAGACAATTTTAGGGAAGAATCGAGATCCAAAGTCTGCTGTGGAATTTAATAGAAAATTAAGGGCAAATACCAAAATTATTTCGAGCACAATTAAAGGGGTGCTGTTAAAATAGTTATCAAGCAGTACCTAACTATTATATCGTCGGCGATTGCCACACTGTCGGGCCTTGCTTAGCTTGCCATTGCCATCAGTGACAGTTCCATTCTTTATGAATTCTGTCGTTTAATATAGAGCTGGCTTGAATTCGAATGGACTGAAGCTCGAAAAATATGTTGGTGGGCTAAGAGAGGTAACACAATTTCAGTGAATACTTTTAAATATAAGGCCTTTAACAGACGACGCGGACGTTCTTTTTGCGCGCTGTCAAACGTTAGAACAATTTGTGAAACTGCCTTCACTGATTGTTCTAGTACTTCACGTATCTTTGTCCTCAGTCGCGCAAAAAGAACGTCGTCTGTTAGAGGCCTAAATTATTGTTACTCAAAAAATTACCTTGACAGAGGTAGAAAAAACTAGTCTGGCTCCATGCCCATCCTTGTTGAATAATATCCACCTACGTTTTTATACCGAATGTTAGAACAATAGGTATAGCTTGCTACTATTTGGTCACATAGGTGCATTGTTCTGACTTTAGATTAATGGATTCGTTCAAGTCGTATGAGTGATGATGACAGGTGTTAGGTAGGTAAGTATGAAAAGATGAAATTATGCATACAGGTTCCCGCATTAAATAAACATTAGTATACTATTTTGTAATGTATTGTCACCAGGTTTTTTTTTTTTTTGAGCATGGGAAATCATCAAATGACCCCTCCCGCTCTGGGTGGAGCGGAAGGGAGTATCAGACTCTTACTGACTAAAACCCACCCGTGTTCCTTCCTTAGCCCTTTATGTTCCGGGTCAGCGGTACCATTACTCACCGCGGTGGCCGGGAGTCGTCACATTTGTCACCAGCTAGAATAACATTTTGATTATTCTGTATAACTTCGTTAATAGATCATTCATGCTTCAGATGATCACAAGTATTAGTATTAGACATCATAATTATGGTCAAGTTTCTTTTAGCTTCTATGTTTATTGCCTTCGCAAAATTCGTTATATTATATTATTAAATAGTAAATCATAAAAAGTTAATTTAATTATACCTAAGTACAAAACAAGTTTGTTCATCCACCGCAGCATAAATAAAGATTAAATTTATCAGCATTCGCACCACGTACCTACCGGCTTCCGCCCCATATTTCGACTTCACCTAATGGTCGAACATTACCGGTGTTTCGCGATGACTAGGTAGGTACTACCTCATATACCTACTCACATTTACTGGTACCTCTAGTGCTGTGATGTCACAGTGCTTCGCCGAATATTGTGTAAAATTATGCGTAGACGAATTAGTATGGGAGAGGATTCTCTCTCTCTATGATTATTCAGCTTTAGAAAAGTATAAGGTAGAAGTACGTATTCCCGGTAGAGTACCGGTAACCGGTAAATAGTCAGTTTTTTTATTTTTATACCTTTCTACCAACAATAATTTAAAGTTTTTGAATGGCAATACATTCTTGGTAATATTTTGTTCAATTGTATTGGAAACACAGACCAATAAACGTTATGGCGCCGAAGCTGTACACATCAAAAGTGTAAGGATCCAAAAATATTATAAAAAGTCAAAGTTCTGTTAGTGAACAACAACACCACCACGTAGTGTTGGTTAGCTTGCCATGCTGCTGCGGATAACGTTAGGGTAAGAGTGTTATTTTACTAAAATATTTAAGTGAATTATCTAGCGGTTTGGTACTCACAAATCCCTACTTGACCTAGTACCCGGCAAAATCATAAATATTTTTACCGGATATTGGTACACTCATCAACCCAGTAATACTCCTTGTACCGAAATCCGTTAATGTATACTTATTGCCTTGAAATAAATCTCATTTTTCTTTGGAACTGTAGTATACAATATCTGCCGGTTACTGGGACATAGGTACACGAACGTTGCATCTAAGCCAGTCATGGTTCTTATTGCTTTGAGTTAAGTCTTATTTTCCTTTGACTCAATAGATTGCAGATACTTTAAACCTTGTTTGTTTTGTAAATTTGTGGATCTGATTAGTTTTTAACCAAATTCAAAAAGGAGGCCCTGTTGTTTCGGAAGTCATTGACTGCCTTTGATGCTTTTATGCCATCGACTTCCAATGCTGATACTGGGAGTTTCTGGCCATAAGGCCATTAATAAAGCATCATAAGTCAAAATGTCTATAGTATTTGGATTTTGGTTGGTCGCGGTTGTAATCTTCAGGTAATAGGTACTGGTATTATGGGAGTATTTGGCGGTGTCTTCATATTTTCGGATGTGTTGCTTTTACTTTGTGCGTAGTCAGGAGTTGTCATTAGCTATTATTGATGTCGCTTGGATTTCCTTTGGAAGTATCGGAGATGTCTTACCTGGAGGTTTATATGAACGGATTCTTTGCTTGAAAATGACGTTTGAGTCATAGTTGACAGAACTGGTGTCTTTGTCTGCACTAAATCAACAGTCGAGTCCGTGAGGAGAACGATGGCTGTGTCATGGTGTCAGTCTCAAACAGACTTGACGTTGTTTCTGTATTAGGAAGAGACACTGCTGATGCCATTCCAGTGTTTGATTTAATTATTTTTTGATTTATTCGATAGGGTTCGAGGCTATTGTCCGGATCACTTGACCTGTTAAATGGAATCTTTTTGGAGTTTCTTTCATTGGAGTTCAGAAAATTTGAGTCCAAGATGTCAATCAGTCCTATGAAGTTACCAATATTGCCGAATGATGGAGATTCATTGATTTTAGACGTTTCTTGAGCAGATAATTGTGTTAAACTCGTAGAACCATTATATCTGAATCTGTCTGAAGATAAAAGTGGAAATCCTAAATAATGGAAATCCTAAATAAATAGTGGAAATCCTAAATAATGAGCCTTCACCGACTTTGGTCGAAGAAGAAAAATCTGGTCCTGGAAAAGAAACACAAAAAATACCCTATTTAACAGGTCAAGTGATCCGGACAACAGCCTCGAACCCTATATATATCACTTCTTGCAAAATAATTAAATCAAACACTGGAATGGCATCAGCAGTGTTTCTTCCTAATACAGAAACAACGTCAAGTCTGTTTGAGACTGACACTATGACACAGCCATCGTTTTCTTCTTACACGAACTCGACTGTTGAATTATTGCAGGCAAAGACACCAATTCTGTCAACTATGACTCAAGCGTCATTTTCCAGCAAAGAATCCGTTCATATAACACCTCCTGGTAAAATATCTCCAATACTTCCAAATAAAATCGAAGTGACATTGCTAATAGCTGATGACACAACTCCTGATTACGCACAAAGCAAAAGCAACACATCCGAAAATATGAAGACACCGCCACATACTACCATAATAGAAACATATGAACAACCTATTTTTATAGTATTATTACCTTTAATTTGTCTAAAATACATTTTTATTAAAAATAATGTATTTTCTTTGGATAGGTATAACCTACGTATTTACAATTATATTTTTACTAGCCTTTGTTTTTAAACACAGAAATAAATAAATAGGTAGGTACTTTGAACTTTAATGTCAAGCAATAGAGTTCAAATTCGCGGTAAAAATTACCGGATTCCGGGACAATATAACGTTTACTGGTACAAATCTACCGGGTACTGGTACAATTGGCCGTTTTTTACATTTTTTTGTGAAATTGTGTATTAATAATTATATGATTAAAAAAAAAATTACCACACAAAAATTTGAATAAATTAACTATCTAGTCATGCAAATTTCTTTTTTGTAAGTTAACTAGCTTTTGCATAGCAGACCTGCAAAGACAGCGAAGTTCAAAACTTCACGGATACTGGGCCGTTTACTTAGCTACCTACTTCAAAATACGAATGTTTCTTTGTACATTTTGGTATTATATTCAGTCACTGTTCTACTTTTACGGCATTGACTACACTTATATTTTCACAAATCTCCGTTATTTTTGATTAAATTGAGCTAGTAGTTGCAAACGCGCGTTAGCAAAACGCGCGTTAAGCGCTTGTCATGTGAACGTGCTCATATAGTGCTGATTTAACAGATAGTCAGAGGTGGGGAACAGCGCTGGCGGCCATTGTGAAATAGAACGTTAGGACTAACCATTCCTCTGTGGGACTAACGGTTGTAATATTTAGTAATAAAGTACCTAATATCAAATAAAATATTTCAGGAGATTGGAGACTGTGTATAATAATATAACTTGGCACCGATCACACTATGTCCTTTTCTGTACCCCCGACAACGTACCTACATGCAAAATTTTATGATGATCAATTCAGCGAGCGGTTTAGGCAAACGTAACAAACAAACAGAGAGTTGCTTTCGCATTTAAAATATTAGTTAAGATAAACGAGAAATGCTTGTTTAAAGTAATAAGCACGTAATAAGATAAGATAGGTAATAATTTAGCACCAATATTACAAAAGCTGTAATTTCAAACATTTACGAAGCCCTCGTAAAAGCCTTACCATACGAGATCATAAAGCAGGCATAACAAAATATGTGTTTTCCCTCACATAACACTCGTTGTAGGGATGTTAAAGCATAATGTACAGCCGTCAACACGAGTGGCATTCCCCCTACCACAGATAAGATAAACAATAATAAATGTACCACGCAACTTGCAAGACACAGTAATGTGTGAATGATAACCCTACAACATTAACGTATTTATACATAATATTATGTATATGTTTATTGACTATTACACCCACGGAATAAAGAACAAATTACACCTATATAAGAAGTCCTTTAGAATAACCGTCTCTAAGGTTTTGATAACTTTGCTAAAAATTATGTGCGAATTTGTGCTCTTTATACGGGATAATGGGTGATTACGCGGTTGCCTTTCAGTTTAGGGTTTGATTTTCATGCTTGTTATTTTTTCAGGTAGAAACATGAAAAGACATAAACAGCGCAAATGGTGACACTAAAGAAGTTATTATAATTCTCTCAAAAATTGTTCGAAAGCTATTCCTACAAATATATAATGTTGAATATATATTTTATACCATTCCCCCTCTAAAAAGCTTATTTTATTCACTGAAAACAGTGAATAAAAAGCACTTTTACTCACTGTTTTGATGTTTGAAAATGGAACACACCAATGTATTCGACCACAGATTTAAAGAACCTATGCTAGATGCGGCACGTTATTAGATTGTATGAAAACCGAACGTGTCATCTTTTTTACACCTACGATAACTTCACCCCAGCCATTTAGTGATGTGCTCAGAGTAAACAGAATTGTTTCAATCACTAAGCGTCACTGAGCTGACTTTTTTTAGTACGAACAGTCGAACATGCAGGGCACGCTTGGTCGTGGCTTGCCGTATCTAGTGTAAGTGTAATCTGTGTATTCGACCTATATTGATGTGTTCTAAATTCAATTTGATTGGTCGACCTTTTCAACAAGGAGTTTAGCATTAGAATAAAAACTGTTTTGTGTTCTTTGCTGTCCTTAGTAAATTGGCGCTATTTTGAATACTGTAAGTTGTACGAACACAAAGTTTAGTGTTACTTTAATCTTTAATTTTGTGTTTGTTTAGTGTTGTTCTAATCGATTTAAAATGCATTCTAGTGATGAAGATGTGTTAACACCTGAGTTTGTGAAAGAGAGGGCGGCCGATATAGTGGAAAGGTGGAAAGCTTGCTACCCAAAAAATCACGGCTGGTTTACATCAAAGCCAATATAACTTTACTTTTTCTTCATTATATGTATATTTTCACTTAAATCTTTCTTTTTCTCGTAGTCATGGTATAAAGTATAGTATGCAACTCTTGAATAAAACGGATTTATATCGAGGGCCATGAATCGCTCGCGTCGCTCAGGATTCTAACACTTGAATCACTCGCTACGCTCGTGATTCAATCATCATGAATCACTCCCTACGGTCGTGATTCAATCGTTAGAACCCTTAACTAGCTCGTGATTCATCTATGGCCCTCGCTTTAAATCCGTCCTTTATTCACTAATTGCATAATATACTATTTTATTGTGAATCTGTAAACTATTTGAAAAAAGATAATTAACACCAAAAAAACCGCTGAAACATCTACAAAATTGGCAAAGTTATAAGCGTTTTAAAATGATTTGCTAGACACGGACGGCATGATAAGTGACGTAACACCACCTATGTCCGCTTCGCGCGACAAAGACGGAGCGATACTCCCTCCAAAAACTTTAAAAGCGTCTATGTTTTCCATTTTGTGATAAATTATTATTATTTTTTTACATTTTTGTTATTCCTATTCCTTCTTTGGAATAAAATAATTTATTTGTATTTTTTTAATAGTAGACCACTACCGTATTACGCCATTGGAAAATACTTCCAAAATCGTGTAACCAAAAAAATATGTCGAACACAAACTGTCACAAACTTTGTGAAATGAAAATCGCTTGCCTAATTGAGTCCTAACTTAGTTAAAAAAAAAGTATGAATGACGCCAACAAAAAGTTACTACTTCACAAAGCGTTCTGCTCTTCCGGTTCCGATTCCAATTAAATTAAGTAAGTAGGTAAGTAAAAGACAAGTTTAAACCATTCCAATAAGACAAAGTTTGTTACAATTTAAATCTCTTGTTGACATCACCCCAAAACTTCTCGTTATTACATTTAATTCATTTATTGAGTACTGAGAATCACTTCCCGTTTCTGAAAGCCTGTTCAATTTAATCTGTTGTCAAATTATGTCAAGTCGTATGGTTGGGTAATGTTGTTTTGGTAAACGAATACCAGCCGCTGACAAGAGATTTCACAGCAGATTTAATGAGTTACTTGACCAGGCTTTCAGAAACGATGGCAATTAGCATTGTTCGGCATTATACGTGCCAAGTTGCCAACCATCGTGACTTCGAGCCTCATTTCTCAACCGTTGTAGGTACAAGTAACGTAAACCCCCTCCTGGCATAATAAGCAAATCTTGCTTACTGGGAGAGATTAACAAGACCACTAGTAATCTGCAACTTGCAAAGTTGCAAGAAATCTTTAGAAAACAAGTCACTATTTGTATTTTGACTACTCCTACTTTTGGTTAAGTTAGCCGTTTAACTTATTTGACAAATAATTTCATACAACTTTTATTACATTTTTGAACTTATCTAATGTATAGTGTTAATCTAGAATTCTAGAGGCTACACTATAGAGCAGCTGGCCTATATACTCGTATTTTATTAATTCAATTCAATTCAATTATTCTTTATTGTGGTACATAGGTAAGCAATAAGTTGTTACATGTTTGCGAAATTGTACACAGCTATGACCCGCCATAATGGCATCCAAAAGTAAAATTTTATAACATAAACACAGCACAATCAAATAGAAGATTAAAATATTAACAATTTAAATATGCAGCACTTTAGAATTAACGAATATTTTTATATGTCAAGGCAACAATTAAAATAACGAGACATAAATTATAAATTCAGTTAGAACAAAAGACAATCTTACTCGCGCGACTGTAGGTACGATAAAGTCCGCGCGCAAGTGCTAGTCACCTATACTCGAAATATTTTAAGAGGCATATCTATAGGTGGTAAAGATGCCATACAAATGAAAAAAAATTGAACTGATTATTTTTTTTTATTAATAAATATCGTATCTAAGGCGCTTTAGGCATCGTCCTAATAGAGCGCGAATGCGCGATCAGCGTATAGATTCGCGCGAATTTAAACCGCGTCGTGCGATTGTCAGATAGGACACCTATTCGAGTTCAATATGTTTGATCGCGCGTTTGTACGAGTAAAATTCGCGCGAACCTACGATGATCGCGCATTCGCGTTCTATTAAGACGATGCCTTAGCCAGCTCAGATTCGTGGCAGTGACATGACACTGAAACAAAACGCCAATGGTGAAGTTGTCTTCCAAATTGGGTGCCGTTTCAAAAACGTATGCAAAATATCATCTGTACCAGTAGTGGATTAGTGCGTATGATTTATCTTTCTTCATATATTTTTTGGATCGGCAAACAAAACTAAATTAATAATATACATAACTTATTATACAATATACAAATACTAAGTATTTACAAGATAAAATAAAATAGAAGAACAAAAAATAAAAATAAAAACCTAATTATGCTTCAAAAATTGTACATAAAAAAATTTGTTTAAATAAACTATCTACATTATACCTATTCTAAAATAAAATAAAAAAATAATAATCATTTTATTTTCTAGTTTTATTCTGCTCTATAGTATAGATGATTAATTTTGTATTATATGCCCATGACGTGGTCTCCTATAGTTAAATATTGAGATTTTTTAAGTGTAACCTCACAATTATCCTAAGAAATACCTTTGCTCATAATTTGTGAAAGTTAGAGTTCCTTAAATAATAATAATGTTGAACAACGTAAGCCAAAGGATATCATGTGACGCGACTAAGGCCCGTATTTCAGAACGATACTCGAGCACCGATCTCTGCTTGAGCATAGATTTAAAGCCATTTGATTGGTTGAAACTAGTTTCAATCTATGCTCAAGCAGAGATCGGTACTCGAGTATCGTTCTGGAATACGGGCCTTAGAGACCCTTCGAAATTGTTTGGCGCATATATATGTATAAATATCTGACTTTCACTGGAGTTGAGTTGGATCAGTATTAATATGTTTAGTAACTGCATGCCAGTAATTGCTACGCCACGTCACGCAAATGTCGGGACCTGCAATTGGGCACCTACTACGAACGATTGAGCATTGCATTAGTAAGTTACAAGCCCTTCATGCCATCAAGCATGTTATATATGCTACGTTACTCAATTTAGTGTTGAGCCTATTTCGTAGCGTTCAATCAGTACCTACGCGTAGCATGAACATCAAGCGAAATCGTTGGTTCCTCTAGTTTCTGTTTTGTATTGCCATCGAATACACCTAATGTTTTTGGAACTATTTTTGGAACGAAGTTGCTTGCAATAGGAGTTAATCGTCATGCGAATCGCGTGATGATTTCTCCCAGTTCGCAAGTTCTCAAAAATTACTGAGCGAAATTTCATACAATTTTTCAAAATCATAATGATATTAATTCAAACCATTATCCACACAAACCATTATCGATTCATTACACATTTATTTTGATTGAATTCCCACGGGATAGGGAAAGAGGTTTTCACGCGGACGGAGTCGCGAACAAAATCTAGTTTTAAACAAATGTGTGATTGTAAGATATCCGTATTCGATCCGATATCAGTACGGTATCCCAGAAAGTTACATAGATGTCCCTTCACCATATTGGTTCCTCCCTCCACATATCCCATTAGACCTTCTAAATGAGTTTTACCAAAACCGAGCTTAGCTCGCCTGCCTATTTGACCTCTCAAATGGGGTCCCCTAGGATCTAAAGCCAGATAAACCGTTTTATCGGACCCGAGAATTGATTTATTTCGTCAAAATCCTGAAATTCGGTTCAAACGGTCGCTAAGACTAAAATGAATTGATTCGTTTGAATATGTTATCAAATTGTGCTGAATTGGATTTTTGATGTTCTATTTATTTAGTTTTGATGTTTGCGACGGCCCCAAAACCGTACTTTAGTGATGATTTACGGTTTCTCTCTTTACAATTTTCAATGTTGCTTAGTTGGTTGTAGACTACGCGAAAATAATTGAGATACCAACAGAATTTCTATAGAAAACATTTTTTGTACTATCAGTGCATTTTCATCTTTATGTTGTGTGCTAATAACAAACGATAAAAACTAGTCCAATTTTAAATTTGCATACGCTACGTGCCTTTTGACCAATTAAAACATATTGTTTTCTAAACATAATCTGCTGTAAACGCTTACCCGGGTAAAGAGTACATTTATCTATAGGATAAAATTTGCAATAAAGTGAGGCAAACTTCTGGCGGGTGGAAGCGGGTTTATCTACGTTTTAACTGGGACATTTATTATTGTTGCAAGGCAACTGTCGCTTTAACAAACAGATATAGACCCGACGTTTTCGCTACAAAATGGACGAAATCTGATATTGCTGAGGCGTTTATAAAAGGCGTTAACAGGCGAGACAACTGAGTTGGTGTCGGTGAATCAAAGTTTATAGTTGGGTTTACAAAGAATTGATCGCAAAAATGAAAATGACTAACAAGTATTCAAAAATAATGTTTGATTTACTATCGAGTAAGTATTCGTACAATGCAATCACTATTATATTATTTTTTTGTGACACAAAATGATCAAAATAAACGATTAACACAATATTGATAAAAACATGTATGTAAATTATAATTATACATAGGTATTATGTTATTAGAAAAGTAAGCTTTCATATATAACATTACATCACAATAAATATGTACCTGCCTATAGCAAACAATGTAAACACAATATCTACAATCATTTCACGCTGAAAATAGTCTTTCTGTTTCTTTTACGATCAAAAACCAAAGTTTATTCGTCGAGCCAAACGAAAACAGGTATAATCCGTAACTGGCTATTTGAATGATCACCCCAGTGATTGCCGTAACCACGGTCAGTGAGCCTCCCTGAATAATAAATAACGTGGCTGGGTTGAGTAGCAGCACCATTAGTTGGCTGAATTTGCTCACACCCTCCTCGACCACTGATGGTACGATTAAACTTTGAATTTTTGCTAACAGACTTAAGCCGTATTACCGAGGGCGGCGAAGGGAAAGATGGCTTGATTAATTTTTAATTTTAGAGTACCGAGATTACATTTTATAAAGTGTTTACTGCTCAGATCATAGAAACAAGGAGATATGCCATCATAGCAAATTAGTACGGGAACAAATGATGCCACTTTTAGTAAATTTTTCGACACAATTACGCGCATAATTAAGCGCTCCTTGTGAATAAAAAGATCTCCCACGCATTGAACATTCCGCACACCCTTAATCTAACACTGTTAATCGTCAAAACACTGTATTTATACCATCGATCGTGTTCGGTTGGTCGCCAGCGCGTACGTTTTTAATATGAGCAATTTGCTCAAGATCAGGCATCAAGCTCAATAGCGCCTTGGCACATCTACTTGTTTCTATGATCTGAGGTTTACTGGTACCTAGGTACCGTGTGATGGTTCAGATGTTTTTAATCTCTAACAGAGATATCTAATGGCTTACTTAAAAATATATTTTGATGAAAATACTTAATTCTTAATTTTATTAATTTTATTTTATTCTTATCTTAATTTTATTGAAAAAATCTTTAAGAACCGATATGGGGAACATTTTGTGACTGTACCTGTCAACATCAAAATACTACATTAGAAAGCACAATTAATTACAAGTCACAAGTAAGTATAAGTCTAAAGAGAGAAATAAAAAAAGATTGCCAGCTCCCGAGTTAAATACATCTCACAGCTAGCGTAAACGTCTACAACGGCAACACAAAGACACTTTTGGAAATCCAAAAGCTCCATCGTTATGCAAATCTAATTTAGAAACGAAAAATGTACATCGTCGATTTTCTAAATTATTATATTACCTACCTATCGCGATCATAGGGGTGCCTCCTACGCAGCTTAACACACGTAATAATTTAAATATTATCCCGAATATTGCGGTGCGGCGGTAAAACGTGGGCATTTATCAAATGTAAGTATATTCAGGTAGGTATATAAAGTTCTACGCGCCGTATTAAACGTTATTACTTCAAACAAGACACTTCTTTTATTGGTCCCTCGAACATCGAACAGTCCATGGCGACCCTGCCTGTAACCTGCCGCGCTGATCGATCAATTTACGAGGTGCAGTCGCGCTTGCCACGGTCCGTCCATGGATGGGTGACTATTTCGTTATACGTGATCCTTCCGTGCCTCGGAGAGTACGTCAAACAGTTGGTTGACAAGTAGTCGTTATGGGTAGTCAGAAGCTACAAAATTTGACAACTGATCTAACAATAGGATATCGGTATTACTCTGAAGTTGGGTTGTGGAGTGGGATGGCGGTCACTACATGTAAAATACTGATATTCAGAAGCATCTAGTATTCTAGTCAGACTTCAACGACTTAGTGGATGCAGTACCTACCTACCTGATATATGAAGTCTTTATTCACATAGGTCATAATATTATTCCTTTTATGAGCAATCTAAACAATTTCCGTAATTACAAAGAAAAGTGCCTTTAATAACATATCGCAGAGCAACGAAAATTGGGCTCAGGCACACATAATGCTTGACTTAGTTATTAACTTATGATTAACTTATAGCTTTAACCCGCGGGTTCGGACGCGTGAGGGTCGAAAATTATCCCATGAGATCGTAATACCAGGTTAAAAAGTAGCCTATGTCACTTTCCATCCCATAAACATCTCTATGCAAAAAAGAACAAACCAACAAACACACTTTCACATTATATAATATAAATAGGGATTAAGTATTCAGGCTTAAGATAGGACAATTTAGTAATGAAGGCTTATTTGATATTATTTATATGTAAAACAGGAGGCTGAGTATTTAAAGGGTAGCAGAAATTCAATTTTAAGCTCGGTATTGAGACAGTGCCAGATTTAAATGCGACCCTGTAGTCTGCGATAAGGAATACTAAACTCTACAGTGGTGTCTTTGTCTTAAGGCCGTGATATACGTGCCTGTAACTCGCACAAAAGTATGCCAGATACTGGTGAGTGCGAGCTACTGGCATGTGTAACGTGGGATTGCTAGTAGCTCGTATGCTATTTAACATGAGAAGATCTTAGGCCATTTGATTTTTTTCCCCATGCGGGGAAGCAAAAAGAGCTTCAACTGGCATTGTACGAAGTTTTTCTAGAAACTGACTTCCCAGCTACAAGCATGTGTAGCATTTTGACATTAAATGCCAGTAGCCGGCATGCCGGTTTGCCAGTGTCTAGTATGCTACCTACAGACAGGCATGTGTACCACAGGCTTTATACATCGTTTGACAGTTCAGAATTTGATATTACGAATAGGAGGTTGGATGATCTAGGATCCTTTATAAGACTAACATTTAGTAGTACAAACAGACTTAGGTACTGCTTGTTTGTGTGTACTGCTCCTTTTCACAGCGATAAGCCCGATTTAATTAATTCTTACCCGAACTACACATTTAAAAGCATACTTCGTCCAGAATTAGGGGCACTTTGGACTTTCGGACCTACTCTCACTTAGTGAACCACTTAAATCCAATTAGGAAACTTTGGCGGATCTTTAATAGAATAAAATTATTAATTTATTACTGAAAATATTATACGAAGCCGCAGATTTGAATCGAAAACCATTCCTAATATCTTGTACCAATTTCTAAACCGTAAACAGCCGCATTCACCACCTTTGATTAAGTTACATTTTACTTATTTGACACATAGTTTTAAACAATTTCTTGCTTAAACAAAATGACCTTTTAATCACTATCCAATTGTTTTATACCTAAAGGTACATTAGGTAGGTATCTATATTAAAAGACACAATTCTTGCAAAAAATATGCAGGTAGGTAAAATTGTCATAAGAAAATATTTTTTACGAAATTTTCGAATTCTGCATGGTTATTAACCAACCAACATAATATACTACCTACGCTAATCGCGCACTCACTGAATCAGAAAAAGGAGCGATGCACGGGTGCAGTCTGTGCCTGCGCGTACTTTTTAGACAATTTTGTGATGCCATATCTCAAATTATTTTATTACCACGTTTTTATTAACTCGCTTTCATGTCTGTCTGTCTGCCTGTTCAGTACAAATTTTGCAATTAATTTTTCAAGCACTTGCTGTACTAAGCTGAAATTTGGTATACCTACCTATGTAATCTGGATGACAATGCAATATTATAGACTAAAAAGTAAAAAAATAATAATTAAAAAAAAAAAACAAAATTTAAACCACGTTTTTAAAACAGACTAAAAAAGTATAAAATAATGAATTGAAAAACGTGGGGTGCATCTTACTTATTATCTATTGCATGCATCCCACGTTTTTCAAAAAAAAAAAAAAAATTTAGTAGGTACCAAAAAACACATATCATAAATATATTTTACCAAAGATCTTATTATTAAAATGGTAATGGTAACTAAAACATCGCGTGGTATTTTTAATTTATTCAGTGGATATAGTTAATGTTAATCCGGAGACTCTGAAACTGGCTGTAAAAGCTATTACATAACCCGGTCTACTTTTTGATCAAGATTATGATGAAAAGGAAACTTTCAGTCTCTGTCAACATTTTACCTAAATCACGCGCAGTCACATTTTACTAGTACCTACCTACTCCAAAATTCCGAGGTTGAAGTGTACCCCAAACAATTAGAGTGGGGCACCGAATGGCACTAAAGAACCTCAAGTCCAAATAAGTGTTAGCATCACTACTTCGCGGTAATGGAGATCTCTCATACGGAGAAGAATAGGTATGTCCAACTGACGGCGATTGGAAATTAAAAAGAGGACAGCTAAAATATAGAGGAGTTTTGGTTACAAGCTTGAGTTATAACTCACGCTTGTGATACCGGAATCATTTTATTCATATATAGGTAAATAAAATTATTCTGGTTACACTTGCGTAAACTCAAGCTGCAAGTGTGAACAATGAACAGACTCATAATATCAGAGGTATCTTCAATTATTATTCTAGTCTTATCTACTGACGCTACAAACTTCTCCTTCATTACTTTACAAGTTTTATAAAGAGGTAAAGTTTGTTTGTTTGTATGTATGTATGAGGTAATCTCTGGAATTCCTGATCCGATTCTGAAAATTCTTACACTAAAAGCAACACTGAAAAAAATTATAGTTATACTTATCCAAATGATTGTCAAAAATTGAAAAAATACCATATAACTTTATAACCAAAACTTTAAGATTTGTAAAACTTTGGTTATTCCTCAAGTAAATATTGAATACTATAAATTATTTTTATTTTATTTTTTTCAGGGAAGCTACATGATCGCTGAGAGCTTAGGTTACATTATTTATTCCGAAAAAACGCAGTCTCTGTGGGTTATGCGAACAAAGTTGCGGCAAAAGTTACAGTAATATTATAAATCATTTTTTTTTGGGGTTGTGTGTGTGTGTTTGTTACTCTTTCACGCTGAAACGGCTGGACGGATTGATAAAAAGGGAGCCTGGGACCTGGTGAAGCACATAAACTACTTTTCATAAATTTTTACGTAAACGCTGTAAGTCGCTGGCATCAGCTAGTACTTCATATACCTAAATAACTCTCCTTGACACGGTTCTCTTGGAAGTATTAACACTA
Organism: Thalpophila matura; assembly: GCA_948465475.1. Taxonomy (NCBI): domain Eukaryota; kingdom Metazoa; phylum Arthropoda; class Insecta; order Lepidoptera; family Noctuidae; genus Thalpophila; species Thalpophila matura. Next base: position 10,006,848 of record OX419184.1, on the reverse strand, counting down.
TGTGTGCAATATAAACCAGGTGAAGACAACCATGGGAATCAGATAACAAAAGATCTTCGATTTTCGGTTGTGTAGGAACTACTGTATATGTAACAAAGAACGTTTAGATGCAATAAAACATTAGTCAAGGTTTTAAAACAATAGCATCTAATTGGTAATTGGACGAAAGCACTTAACCGGAATAATAAAGCAGAAAGATCAAGCAGCACTCAGACGGAACGATAAAGCAGAAAAATCGAGGTCATACAATCGCTTACACCGAAGACACAGCTTTACTACTGTACACTACACTACTACAGTTTTACTCTAAGTTTGGCTGTAATGGAGATCGTAAGGACGTTTTAGTAGGTAAAGTACGATTTTTCTAATAGTACTAAACCGCATAAATAGATCTAGCTAGGTCAAGACCACATTAAAGCATACAACGTTTTATTAACCACATATGTACGCCCCACGAACGTTCGTATTATTAATCTAATTTTGAAAACACACGAGTACGATAAAGGGCTCGAAATACTTATGCAAATAGATGTGAATTAATCTTTTCACCCTTTTCCGTGTAAACAAAAGGGTTTTTAACGTGGGGTAGGTTTTTTACACATACATTGTTAAACATTATCCTGTGTGTTTCAAAAACGTGTTTAGAAGCTCTTTTGACTTAGGAAGGGTTTAATTTTGTGTCTCTGTTAGTAACGGTGGTAAAAGTGAATTTTTAGTCATCGTTATTGGCTGGTCATTGGCACCCATTCCTGGTAGCCGTTCTTGTAATGAGGTCACCTGGTCCTCTTTCGTGTGTAGTGTGTATTAAATACTCCTTAACATAGAAACTACTGCATCATTGTTATACTTACTCGTAATGTACCCTTCTACATACTTATATTACTAACGAGCGCGACTTACGTCCGCGACTTTGCCTGCGTTAAAATGGATGAAAAATTGCTTAAGTGCTATTCCAGCCGGGCTAACATGCGCGCCGCGACAAATTTTGTCGACTGTTTTGTCTCGCTCTTACTCGTGCGAATACGAGACAAATGCACGATAAAAGCGTCGACAAAATTTTGTCGCGGCGTGCATGTTAGGCGCTCAGGCCCCAGGATACCTTTTTGTCAAATTTCATCTAAATCTGTTTAGCCGTTTCAGCGTGAAGGTGTAACAAACGCGCACAAACTTTCGCATTTACAATATTAGCGTGATTTCTTTGCGAAGCTATTCTCGCTGATATACGGCAAACGTCAAGATAAAGAATAACGGAGAACCTAAACTAACTAAACAAACCCAAGACCATTAACAAAGTGCCAACGTCGAACAGCAGTCAGACAAGACAACAGCTCCAAGCTATTGAAACATGTAATGAAACAGCTCGAAACATATTGCAGTTCGCAACAAAACGGCGGCAGGTCTTCTGTGACAACTGTCTTATGCACTTATACACGCTTCACAGGACATTTCTTTAGAGAAATGCTATTTTAGTTCTACTGTTGACTTTGGTGTTATATTGCTGAACTGTCATCTGAAAAAGTTTGTATGTAACTGTATTTCATCCAAAATCATTAAGTGTATCTTTGGCGTACGTATGCTACTCAGCTAAACATATTATGAAGTCGTGAAAGTTCAAGTTCAATCATTTTTTTGTTTATACATTATGCATTTATAAAAGGTCAAGTATAGTTGCAATGTTGATAAAGACGGATGTACAATGTTAAGCAAAAAATATGTGAAGAAAATCAACTGTTAAGTTGAGATAAAGCTTGGGGAAAGAAAAATACATAATGCATTGGAACAAATCACCATGAAATAGACCAGGCAAGCAGTCATTGTATTGCGTGCTGGTTAGTTTTGCTATCAGTTTCCAATGTTCGCTGAAGCTCTCACACTAAACAGATCGCTTGACCGCTCCGCTGGCCTGACATAGAGCAGCGTTGTAATTTGTACCGTCGCCGTCGCACACAAATTGTATTCCTCGACGAACGACAAACTGTTGTGGCAGTTACCCAATACGTAATTACCGACACGTAACGTGTTAGTCATGCAAACTTTGACGAACTCATACATTCCTAACACAAAGTGTAACATACAAAGTTTAATTAGCAAGTGTACGAATCTGGTATTAAGCAGAGGGATATTTGCCAAGTCACAGTAACTTGTGTTAGATACACACTGCATGAAGACATTATGCTAACAATCTGCAGGTAGTGAAGTTCAAGTAAATTGTTTAATAGCGAAGCATGTCGCGTAGTCTAGTTTCTGCGTAGGTATCCTCCTATAAGAACAACGTTGAGGTACTGAGTCAAAATGCAGCTTATCATTAAGCTGCATTTTCACTATGCTAAAATACGTATGTGCAACAAAATCAGAAATACACCCTACATCATGTATGGTTGAGTACAAATCACTTGCCCAGTTAAAAAGCATAAGTTTATCATACATCTAGTGTCCGTAAACATAGATGTTCCACATAAACCGCTACAAGAAACAGTTCCGAGAAAATTATTATTTAAGTAGCTAATGTAAACATGAAGTTAGGTATCATAATTGGTGACCTCAGTACGATGTCAGTAAGCACTTATTGGTATTAAGCAGGTGGGTTCACTAGCATGTGGTTAATAATTTCCATAGTGCTGGGCTAGCCACCAATTCTTCTTGATATTGGTACCAGGTTATGAGGTATAGTATATAATATTATAGTAGGTACAGTTTAAACACACTCTAAAAATATTTAAGTATTTATTTATAAACACTCATTTCTTGATTCGATTAAAGTCAAATCCGCAGTCAATTACTTATGTACCCACTATTTTGTGTACAAAGTAGCTGAAATGTTAGTATCGACTTTTCAGCCACTTTGTATACAAAATAGTAAATAAACATAAATTGCTATACCTCCATAGCTCGCTAGGGAAATCCACCCGATAAAATCTTCCTTTCGCTATGCAACACGGACTGTTAATGTTGTTACTAACTGAGTGTCTTAATTTATGGACCGGTGGCGAAAGGAATTGCAAATTACGCGAGGAACAAAGGAAACTAAGCTAAAAAAAGCCAGGGGTCGAGCCGCCGTGCGCCGCAATTAACAACTTTTATTAGACTTTAATAGAAACACACCACCAATTAGATTACTGTGTACTGTTCTAGACTAAACAATGAAAAAAAAACTAACGATTTTATTTACATACTAAAAGATAAGTTAAAGTAAGAAAATTTAGGGTTATGTAGGTATGGTAAGGAATTGTAACGATTCCACTCTGCCTCACTCGTTATAGGTAAACCACATAAATATAAATAATATTATTTAGATTTCTGTAGATATAACCTATAACCTAATATAAAACAGGAGAACATCACTATCATCGTCAGCATTTCTTGAATGCTGAGTCCAAATACCTAGTCGCATCGACCTTTCACGCATTCAAGTTAAGACAATCACCAAACCCTAATCATTGAACTAGTTTTGACAAGTTAATAGTGGTCTGATATATTTACCGCAAATCTAAAATACTGAACAAAACACAAAAAAGTTTTAGCTGACTGCCTCATTGATTAAGTGGTCGCAAGCGCGACTGCTGAGCGTGGGATCCTGGGTTCGATCTGGGGATCGAACGGGCAAAGTGTTATCGGATTTTTTATTAGGAAATTTTCAGTAGCAGCCCAGGGTCTGGATTTGTGCCCGGTTAATGGCAATAAGTTCGCCTCCTATTCCATGGGACTTGAACACTGCAGGCGAAATTTGGGTGTACCTACTACACACCTCCGCCTAACCCTTCGGGAAATACAGGCGTGATAATGCTATGTATAGAATTATGAAACGCACAGTTCACAATATAACATGCAACACAACCGAAGCGAGACTGATAAATATTGATTCAGCGAATTCTGTACCCCTATCATGAGTTTTTTTGACGTATAGTTTCGTTAACGTAAGCATATTTTGAATTTAAAATACTGGTACTGTAAAGAGATTTTCATTTCTAAACGTTGGATGGTTTCATGCGACATCATTATTACTTTTGTTTGTTAAAATGAGTTTATATTGTAGCGAATCTCTGATATAACACTTTTATCTAGTACTACCAGTAATAGATTCTAGATTTTTAATACAACATAGACTTATAGAGCAATGTTAATTAACCGACCAGTTGTAGATAATTATCATGTTACAGTTCCCGATACAATTCAATACAACATAGGTAAAATGAAACTTATCAAACTAAGTTACCCAATTTTACCTTAGGTCTCAAACTGTTGGCGGGTATTATACAATAGCCGACTGTAATTGTAGTTAAGTTAGATAGAACGTTCTACGTGACCCAAAGTTTCAGCTAATCAATTCAAAGCGAGGGAATTAATTTATACTGTTGACAATGATTTGTGATTCTGCGTACTAATCTATTTTTAATTTCGTAATTGCTGTAGTTTGAGGTACCTAATGATTTTTATAAAAAGGAGTCTAATTATAGCTAGAAGAAACTGATATTTCTGACTATAAATGAGAAGGTAAGAGCACTATCGCACTAGCGATTTGTGAACACGTTTCGAGCGTAGCGATTGGTCAACGGGCCCACAGCGTGTTTCTAGTGAGCTTTCTTCGTATACGCAACTATTCGCCGCGACTACGTAATGAGCTCGCGCCGCGCCGCTCAATCCGCATTTCGGACCGCGGGGCGGGCTTTAGCGCTCGCTGCGCACCCGCGGCCAGTTCGCTAACCGCCTCGCTGGAAACACACTCGCAAATCACCAATGCGATTAGGCCTAAGACGTAAGGCGAAAGTTACAGAAGCTGACTGGATCTGATTGAAGAGTGCCTAACTGGGACCGTACTATGAAGGTGTTCAAGCAATAATTACCTACTCCATTGTCAGAAAAGGATGCTGCTATTCATTCTGTATAGCTAGGTACATCTCATTCACACCGGAATAATTATGTCAATCCCTTGTGCGTATTATATCTATTTCGTGTGTTTTTCCAGACATGGATTACCTATATTACCTATATACCTACTAATATTGAAAAGAGGTAAAGTTTGTAATTTTGTATGTATGTAGGAGGTAATCTCCGAAACTACTGATCCGATTCTGAAAATTCTTTCATTATTAGGAAGGTACATTATTCTTGAGTGATATTTAAGTCAGTTTTGTTAAGTGTCATTTCCTGTGGGTCGCACGGACGAAGTCGCGAGAAAAGCTATCAATTTAAAACTACGAGTTTCTATGGGCCATGTATCATCAAAACACATACAAAATACCGTACCACAAACAAAATACTAAGCTATGGCATGGAGTAGGTAAACAGGCACTCAAAAAATCTCAACATTTTTTTTTAAGTTTAGATTTACTGAAATTGAAGATATTTCAAAAAGAATTTCCGTATTAAAAATCCATTGCATAGCATCTTCAGAACAACAGGTGTGCGATATCGAAGGTATTTGGTAAAAGGACACAGGGACGACATTAGGTTGGAGGACATATCGCACGACCTACATCCTATTTTTTAAGAAATAATCCGTCCCAAACAGTTATACGCTCGAGAGATTGCTATGAGAGGGATTTGAATAAAATGAATGTGAAATCTTGCTGACAGAACAGCCTCTTCAAGTGATATTTTACAAGATAAAGGGCCTTTTCTTTTACAGGCTTATATATTAATATTTTTACAAGAAAAATATAGCAGTGATGGCCCAGTAGTATTGCGGCCCTAACTTAAAGTCGTAGGGCGTGGGTTCAAACACCGGCAGGCGCACACTTTGCGATTTTATTCATCACCACTGTTCTAAAATCGGTGAAGGGAATCGGGGAAACCGGCTTGATTTAGAACCAAAACATCTAAGACATGTAACGTCCACCAACCCGCACTGGGCCCGCGTGGTGGGCTACGGCCCACTCACTCTCACAGAGAGGAGACCTGTGAGCAGTGGCGTTACAGAATTATTTTGAGGACGACTGAGGGCTCATCTGATGATTTTTGGTGAAGTTAAGAGGTAAAAATCAAAACACCAAATTACTAATCTATTCTGAAATCTGTCAGAGCTTAAAATTTGGGGGGCGAGGGCTTTAGCCCCCTAGCAACCCCTGGCTCCACCACTACCTGTGTCCCAGCAAAGGAAATATTATAGACCGAGTATGCTTACGCTACAAGGAAGATTTTGTGTAAACACAAATCTTACAAACGTCCCGGAACAAATACCTACTTGTAGGTATTACCTGCAGTTGTGCTACACTTACAGTGCAGCAGCCAATTACTCAGCCCTTACCGTTGATCGTGACGTCACCGTTTATTTTATTACCCTAACTGTAGTGTTTTGGAAATAATTAATATTTTATACCCACAATGAGGCGACGTAGGTACGCCCATTCATAGTAACTTAAAATTTTAGATTTAGAATTCTTCAACATTCATCAGGCTACAACAGAAAAGACAAAGGAAAAACCAAGTCGTAGGTGCAATACGAGTATGTACCTACCTCCTAGTTTTTGTGCAAACAAAATGATCTCAGTTTACCGAATAGGTAGGTACAGTACCTACTACCTACTATTTGTTAAGAAATGCAAACACCCACAAAAAACAGGGCTCCCCAGGTGCCGTTTACAATACGCTGTAATCACAATTACTTCACGAATTTAACTCGATCTCGAACGTTTCTCTTTACCACCCCTATGGTGCCCATAAATTCTTCAGTTTGAATTTCGACATTCGATTTTACTGTCGAGCGATAAACACCGCAATAAAACGGACCTTTGACGATCGGCAAAATTATTACTCCATTTTATTTGATCGCACGTATGGCACAATAAATTCGGGAAAACCTCTTTTACCAATTTGGTCCACCCCAAAATGTTATTAAATACAAAATCGTTTTTGGAAAACGATAAATATTATGTAACACGCCTGTTATTATAATATTTTACTTACAGGATAATGTTTTGAGTGATTATATAGCTTTTACTAAGGTGAACAAGAGTGCTTTTCTCTTAAATTGGACGGGTTTGCTTGGGTCCTATTTTCTACATAGGTACATAAGTAATCCTTTTCTTCTCAATCTCAAGAACTGACCCGATATGTAAATAGCATATTTGCATTTCACCTAAAGCTGAATTGATTGATACTAGGCCATAGGCCTATTGTGAAACAAAATGTGTAAACGTTTTCACTTCGCGACCCGACACCGCGTCGGGCTTTTACGAGTAGGTAAATACGCATGGTTTTCTTTGAGACAAAGTTTAGATAGAGCCAGATGTTAAAGAAAAGCTTCAAACAGTATCATTTTATGAAAACAAGAAGTTAATCCATTTTCCAAAATTCTGACACCCTTATTTGAGGTCCCTATTTAGTGTAACCATACTTCTCAAGTACAATTTCTGATTTACTTATAAGATGTACTTATTATAAAAAAATCATCAGCACATCAGTCGTTTAACGACCACTACCAAATTAATTCTCCACCGTATTATCCATTTATTGATTTCCCTAACGATCAGTCTGTGTCGCTCTAGAAAATTCATAAGTGAAAAATCCGACTAAACTTACAAATTTTATATCTACTAAAAAATACTCATATTTTAAATATAAACTAAAACTAACCCATTTTACCTGGATACACTACTGTGTAAACGTATATACGATATAAAAGCGATGAAATTTTAATTGAAATTATCCATCAATTCTATTCTATTCCGTACCCGCGCAAAACTAAGCTCCGCACAAAAGGTACCAATTAAAAAAATGTAAATTATGCTTTGGGAGTTTTTGTGTCAATATTTCGTATGGTCTATTATAGAGCCCTCATTTGTATTAAAAGGGGTTATTCTCTTCTTTTTGATTCACAATAATTATAACTTTACATTTTTGCTGTTAAATAATTTATTTGCGTTCACATCTATCTTGACAAAACAATCAAATCGCTATAAACTTTTTAAAACTGTTCTCTTCAAAATGAAAGCCCGGTTTTCAATTAAACCGACAAAACTGCTATAATATACCCAATAGTTCATGTGTGTACCTACTAATAATAGTAAGGATAAATTATTTCAAAATATGCTCGTATCTATTATATAAAGTGTTACTACAAAGGTAAAATTTACTTACCGATCATTATATCCGGCAGCGACTACGTAAATCTTTACTCCTTACAAAAATACTTTTAAAAGTTTTGTCACCGCGGAAACCAGGCAAATAATTGCCCGAGAAAAGCTAGTTATGTATTATTTCATTTCAATGTCCATTTATGGTGGTAAAGGTAAAGGCGCAACCACAAAACTCAGCCCTTTGTAGTCAGCCAAAAGGGAATGGGTTAGGGAAGTTCGCGCGCTGAGTGCCCCGAACCGACTGAATAGTATCCGGGATGGCTTTTCCCGATTTTCCATGAAAGTACAACTTTGGGAAGGATGCCTCACTCGGATCTCGCGGGAGTTAAGTTAACCCCAGACAGCGCCATCTATGTTTATTAGGCTTAACTGCGCAGCGCCATCTACAATATAAGTTAGAACTACATGGTCCGATGGATAGGAAACATCTACGATAAATTGAGTATGCACGCTAGTTCTCAGGTAGCTTGATATAGCAAAAGATGGCAGTATTTATATTTTAACTGTAACATTCATCAATTGGGATAAAATACAAGTGACTATGTAATAACTGTATGAATAAAAATGTGGGTTAAAAAATACAACCTGACATTTTTTTTTTCCTATAATTTAACAGCATTAGTATTGCAAATTGCAACCAACCAGGATGTCATCGAGTGCCAAATATTTACCTTGTTAATTTAAGTAGGTACGAGTACCTAGCTAACGGCTACAGGAATTTAGAACAAACAAAATACAATGTTATTTTGGCTAAAATGCTGATGGAATAACTTTCACATCATTTATTTTATTGACAGAACAAATACATCACTACCTATCTAGGTAAATTAAAAGTACTCGTAGGTACCAATATCAACCACCCCAAGACGATTAAATGGGACCAGAAGAAATGATAAACTGAGTGAGGAAATCTTAACGATGGCTTTTGATTATTTTTTTCATAAAATATTAATTAAAATTGCTTGTTGCATCACTTGAATTTAGAATGTTGCTTTATGTGATAATATGTATAACGTTTCCTATTTTACAAGGTGTGCTTCAAAAAACAGAATCCCTGGGTGTTTGTGCTCGTAAAAAGAGTTCCACAGGGACCAGTTCTTGTTCCTTTCGTATTAATTTGTGGTCGACAGTTTTCTAAGATATGAGTACATTTATAAAGAAATGTCCGACAACTGTTGGTCTTTTAGGCGTAGAAAAAAGATTTTATAACCAAGACATAGAGTAACTTCGGGTAATATGGCACACCATAAGCTTTTTTGGAAATAAATGACGAGATTTAAGAGACCAAACAGTCTTTATTGCTTAAATCAGTTCTTTGAACTTAATAGTAATCAAAAATTATCAATTTGAGATAATTAACATCAAAACATAGCTTTAATTAACGTTTTTTTAAACCTTAAATAATCATTAAAAATTAAACATGGTAGGTCAATATGGCCTAAGGCCATATTGGCCACAATTGATGTGAGCCATATAGGTCACCGTAACAAATAAAATAAAAAACTAAAAGAAATATACTTTGCATTACTTTGCAGAACAAAATTCGCACAAAAAAACGTGTTTCCTCTCCTGAGCATTCTTCGTGAGCCCATAATTTACAACATAGGTAGTCCATATTGGCCACTTGCCTAGTGAGCCATAATGGTCGCAGGGATGTTTTTGACTAATAAAACATTTAACCTAAAAAAGTGCTAATAATGTGCTTCAAAAACGTCACCACACTATAGACTAAAAGTTTACCTTCAAAACTATGCACTATTAATATAAAAACAACGATTATAATTTAACGAAATATAATGAGTAAAACCTACGAAAAAAATAACATCACATTCGATAATTTTCGATCGTCGCACGTACAGAACACATGCGCACTCGCCGCAACACAGGGATCGATTGAGGGAGTCGAGGGAAGAGCCGCGAACATACGACAGATACTTACGACCACTAGTGTTGGTTAGTTTTAGAAATAACAAGGCAGGCCATATTGGCCGGCTAGGCCATAATACCCGAAACTACTCTAAAATTTGCTATATTTGGGCATTTAATTTTCTCAGTATTTTTATTAACTAAAATACTTTTTCAACAATAAACACTTAAATCTATCTTTGTTCTTGACCCAATTCTCGCATTTATATCAATACACTGCCTTTTCTTTAAAGGTTCTATCGCTGTGAGTGTTATGTAACGTTCCAGAGTCGAGTGATTCATGAGTGAGTGAGACCAACCGAATATTACAGTGTGCAACCGGTAATGATACAATTCGAGCATCACATCATTGAGGGAGGAGAACAGAGCGCAATGTCTGTAATATTTTAATACAACTTGTAATCTGGAAAGTTACATTACAAGCGAATACTCGTTAGTCAGGGAGGCAGTATTGTAACGTATGCTCATAATCGAATCTGTAACGTTACATTACAGGCACCCGGTGAGGGATCACCTTTAGACATAAATCAAGTAGTCTCTACTCTACACATTTATATCCTTTGGTAGTGTTATTAAATATTAAACTTATTCGTGGTCATACTATACCTACAATTCATAAAATAAATTTATTGCGACCTAAACAAATTGTTAATTACGGAATGCATTATAAGATTAAAGTCATTGTATTGTTAAAAATATCCTTGTACGTCATAAACTCGTTACGGACGTACGTAACATTTATCAATAAATAAAATAAGGTTAAATTAATTAATTTTTATTAAGCATTTCTATATTTTATACGTAATAGTTGTTGCCCGTGACTTCGTTTACCTACATACAAACTCAAAGCCCGCGCTTAACCCGTCCGAGTGGGAATTTTGGCATTTCATACCTGGCTACCTTTCACTCACAAAAAAAAATATCTTCGACCACCTTCAATGGTATGCTATGGATGTGTGTTATCTTTAAATATTTTCATTCATTCATTTTTTTATGGATTTGTAGGTAGGTACACATGAATAGTTATTAATATTTAAGAAAGCAATATTTATCTACGGAAACTACAGCCACAACTTTCGTTTCAAATCTGTTCGTTTTTTTTTTATTAAAACGTTGCCCCACACTATGTGTCGTGGGTGCGTTTACAAACACAATTTTCACTTACACAAACACTCCAGACCCGGAACAAATATCTTCTCCGTGCAGGAATCGAACCCGCGACACGTCGCGCAGCAGCTAATCGCTCAGTCACTGCGAAAACCGTGCCTTCAATTCATTGAGCTGAACTGAACAGAACACAACTGCATGTATCCATACGAGCTGCTAATTAGTTAACTTATTACTACCATAGTCCTTCATTGATGGCATAATACCTTTGAAACTGAACTGAAAAATAACCTTCAGGATTCTGTTAAGACATAATTATCTATAACAGAATCCTGAAGATTATTTATCATCTTCAAATACCAACTACTGATATTTAAAAAAAACCGGTCAAGTTTGAGTCGTTCTCGCACACCGAGGGTTCCGCATCGTTCTTGGACTTAAAAAAACCGGACCGCATATCTAAGTTTGTATGTGAAGGAATTTTGATGATTTCTAAAAAACTGTGCTAGTTACAAACATCGTTTTATTTTTATTTTAGTGCAATATTTAGGTAAACTTTTATATCAACTCTAATTATTTCAGATTTTTCGCTTTGGTGATAGGGCGAATCAAAAGGTAAAAAAAATAAACCCTTATAAGATCACTCTCTTGTCCGTCTGTCTGTCAGTGTGTCACCACCGATTTTCTCAGGAACGGGTGAACCTAGCAAGTTAAAATTTATACCAAATACTGAAGTCCCTATTAGGCGAATCAAACACCGCCCCGCGCTACGCTGCGGAGTGCGTGGTGACGGAAAAAAAGCCCCGCGCGTGAATGCGTTTTCAGTGTGTTGCACTACGCGTGATTTCTATAAAAATACAGATACTTGCAATCAATGCAAGATCACGCACTCCCGCGCTACGCTGCGTGATGCGGTGCGGTGGGCGAATCGCCTTAGGTGTATAAAATGATATCTTCTGATCTGGTTCTGGTCCTGAGTTAACACGATAAAAATGGGCAAATTTAGATTTTCGCGAAAACTTGTACTAAGTACCAAATTTTCCTTATTTTTTTTATTTTTCGGAAGTTACCCTTTACTTGTTGTTGTAAGCCAACCGGAAGTACCCTTTAGGTTTTGGGTCGAAAACCTATTTGGCAGTTCCCGTTGACCTAGAATCAGGAAATTTGGCAAAAAGCAAGGTTTTACAGCAAAAATAAAGGAAAAATTCCAAAAAATAAAAAATTTAAGGATATCCCAATAGTTGAAGCCAATTAAGATAGTCCTCTAAGTTGTATGGGAGCTCATACAATTTATTTTAACTTTTATACGTCCAAGGATGGTACGAAACCCTCCGTGCGCGAGTAAGACTCGCACTTTGCCGGTTTTTCATCATAATGTCAGAAAATGAAAATAATTTATTTTGAAATGTGCAGATAAGTGCGGCAAATGTGCAGCCCTTTCATAATTTATGATATGCGATGCGACTCAACCTAGTAACCTTATTTCAATATTTTTAACCCTACTTTAGCGCCATCGCCATTTGAAATGAAAATAAAAATATTTTTTAACTTTTTTCATTTGAAATAAAGGTAGGCAAGCATTCTTTATAAATGTTCCAAATTTGAAGTCGATAATATTTATAGTTGCTGAAATAACCAGATGTGACAGATACACAGACTGACAGACAGACGAAGTCGCACGATAAGAGTTCCTATTTTTTACCATTTTGGTACGGAACCCTAAAAAACAACAGACGTCATTCGACTAGTTCGGTGATAATTAAATGCCATTTATATTTAAATTGATTTCCGTCTGCGAAGATTAGAGATATCATAGAAAATTATATTGCACACCTAGGTAAAATCCAAAATCGAGCTATTCCAATTATCGGAATCTGTGTCGAAAACAGATTCCGATAATCGCAATAGCTCGATTTTGGATTATTTTGAGTTGTGCCACCCTTCTATCTAGGTGTGCGATATTATAAACAAATTATTAACAGAGTAGGTATATAAATATCTACTTCGGAGTCTGTATTGAAATATTCAAAAAACTATTGTGCACGGATGGAATGGTTTCTTTTTATTACCACGTTTTTATTAACTCGCATTCTTGTTTGTCTGTATGTTTGGTACAAATTTTGCAATTCATTTTCAAGCACTTGCTGGTATCGGACTGAGCTGAAAAGGTATTTATTACTCAGTTTGTTCGGAGCTCTGCCTAAAACATGGACAAATTACTAAGTTAAAAGTGTTTTTTTTTTATAAAAAAATACAATTAATTCTGAAAACAATATTTTTACAACCCTCGTTGCAGGAAATTCTATGTAAAAATTATCTAAAAAAAAATTATTCTTACCGTTTACATCCTACAAAGCAGCGCCATTGTTGGGTTACACACCGTGTCATTTATGTTCATAATCAATAATGAGGTTTTAGTACCTATATTAGTATCTAATTATAATGAAATAGTAAATAAAATAAGTTACGCTGAGTTGCAGAAAAGGTCATTAAGTTTTAAAGGAGACTTTAACGATAGAAATTGTATGGTTAATGCCTCGTTTAAAATTTAATTATCTTTCTGCAACCGACCGTTAGTGTACAAAAGTTTTGGTTTTAAATCTAATAAAATAAATAAAGGTCATAACTTAATTACGTTCTTAAAAAAAAACAATTTTATTCAATATTTTTATTATAAAAACTAAAACCTAATTGTTGATTAAATACTCTTGGTCATAAATGACACAGGTCTGTAACCAAAAAATGGCGCGCTTTGTGGGATGTAAATGGTTTAAATACTTAATAATACGACTTTTTTTACATAGAATTTCCTGCAACGAGGGTAACATACCTACATTTTGTTTTAAGAATTAATTATATTTTTAGGTAAAAATACTTTTGACTGAGCAGCATTGCCACGTTTTAGCCGAGTTTGAGCAATTCCCTTTGGTATGCCTATGTGATTTGGATGACAATTACATTGCCAGAATCAGAAAGCAAAACGTTCAGAATCCCATATAAAATCATTGAACGTCACACACAGTCTGATTTTTCTGGTCATAATTTTATATCGTTTTGGTTTCCGATTCTGGATTCCGTCTCTTAATTCAGTAATGTCTGTGGCCAGCCTAACAGTCGATGCACGCAAGTATCGAAGTTGGCAAATAACAACACGCATTAAATATTTGTCTCGAGTATTTATTATTATTTTTAGACTCTGCTATTCCACCTCTCGACATGGGCTTCCCTTCATATTATCAGCTGATCGAGACCACGCATGATTCTGTTTTCAGGTTTCAATAAATTAATGCATTCTCTTTTTTGTGACCTTTCAAACAATAAAAATATCAAAGTAAAACAAAAAAATGCGCGATTTCATTGTTCATCAACATACCAGCTAATAAATTAAGTAAGAATACAATATATAAGTGGTACGGCAGAGGTCGCGGGTTCAAATCCCGCTCGGGTCATATGATTTTTGAGAATCACTTATATATTTAATAACTTAAAGAAGCATAACATGGCTTTGACATGTTTCAAATTCACAAAAAATATACATTTATAATGTATAGATGGTGATATCGCATCGATGTCCGATAACTGCAAAGTAATTGGTATTGAGTTGGAAAGACTGCATAAGTTTTCCGATAGATGTCGCCAAACGCTCCTAAGAAGCGTATTACAAAGGGGTCTCTAATTTCAAATAAGTCGGGCAAGACCCGGTAGCTCAGTTGGCAGAGCACTAAGCCACGGTACGGCAGAGGTCGCGGGTTCAAATCCCGCTCGGGTCATATGATTTTTGAGAATCACTTATATATTTAATAACTTAATAGAAGCATATCATGGCTTTGGCATGTTTCAAATTCACTAAAATATACATTTAGAATACAATATGTTGTAATAGCAGACTATCATCAATTAAATCAACTCGGCCTATTGCAGCCAATTGCAAGTCCTAGCCTCTATTACAACCATCATCGAACTTCAAACAGTAAATTACTTTAAAATATATATACTGGAAGAAAAGGCTTTTCTATTTCAAAAACCAGAAAGAAAGTTAGTAAAATAAGTTTGCTAAAAAAAGGGGCTTTAACCAAATTACCACAAATAAATCTTATACGTTTGCCCTAAGATATTAATCATAACATATGAGCGATATAAATGATGAAGTGTAGGAAATATCTTGTGATTTTCTACTTCCTTCTGAGTAAGGGAACGAGATCATGGGGATAGTAGACAGGAAGTGGACATCATAAACGACACTGATTGGTAAGGGTTGGTTGCGCACGATTACATTAATTTGAAGATGTGATGCTCTTATGTTAGTTTTTAGGGTTCCGTAGTAAAACTAGGAACCCTTATAGTTTCGTCATGTCCGTCTGTTTGTCCGTCTGTCTATCCGTCTGCCTGTCCATCTGTCCGTCTGTCACAGCCTCGTCAAATCTACAGTTTATAGGTAGGGGTCTTTTATAAGCCGCCATAAAGGCCTGTAGTAAAATTTCGAAAAATAAAATTATTAGGGGGGGGCTCCCATACATGAAACTAAGGGATGAAAAAAAATATTTTCGCGCACCCCATCATATGGGGTATCGTTGGATAGGTCTTTAAAAATAACATAAAGGTTTTTAAATGACTTTTTTGTGTGAACTAGGAGCTCCGAAAGTCGTTAACAATGTGTGATAGCGCGGTTGGAAAATAACAGGGGGTGCCCTGTTATTTTCCAACCGCGCGATCGAAAAATCTGAAAAAAAATTAAGCTTATAGTATCTAATAAATACTTTCGATTAAAATTAATTTGAATAAGATACGTCAATAACTTTTTGAAATATTCACTATTTTCAGTTTTGAGTTCGATAACCGCAAAAATAACTTTGTTTTTCGTAATATTCTATTTGCGGTTGAAGCACTGAAATACTTCTTGCTACGGAACCCTACACTGTGCGTGGTCCGACACGCTCTTTCCCGGTTTTTTTTTAATTCATTGAACCGCCTGGAGGACTGTGGCATTCACATAGTACGATAAAATATTTATTGTGTCTATCTTAAGCATCCATTAGACACTCAATCAAAACCATCAATCATGATTGATGGTTGCATGATCAACTTAACAAAGCATCCAGATTTTCGTCACGCAAACGTCAATTATCACATTACACGGTAAGTTATCCGTCAGTCATACCTTTACTGTGGTTAAACTGACCGCAAAACCTACTGTGTAATGGACGCCTACTTTGCTAAATAGATTCTCAATTCTAGCCGGGTAATAGATTATAGCGAATGTGCACTATGTCCGGTCCAATTTCGTGTTGTCATCCATATTTTTGTTGGACCGTATTTTCTCGGATTCGGATCGGACGCAGTGCTTAAGTACTCTAAAAGAATTACTTCATAAGCCTGGATAAAAAGTATCGTAAGTCCTTTCCCAAGGTTCAAGTCATTTCCATGCCAAATGTCATTTAAACGGGTCCCGCGGTTTAACCGTGAAAGCATAAGGGCGCTTGTAGGCATCCGGTTTTTTTACCGGACAACGGACCGATTTTCTACCAGATTCGCGGTGTGTATGGTTTATAATGAATCCGGCGTAATTTGTCCGCCGGACCTATGTCCGGTGCGTGTACCCACTTTCATTATAAACCATACACCACCGCGAATCCGGTAAAAAATCGGTCCGTTGACCGGTGAAAAAAGGACGCCTACAAGCGCCCTAACAAACAGACTAAGTTTCGCATTTACAATATTAAGTTCGGATTACTGAAAAGCCTCCTCGATCTAATTATAATGTGCAAAAAAAAGATTTCTCGCAAGTTTTTCCTAGAGAACCTCAACATGTGCACCCAGTTAATCTCCTGTAACGACCACTTGAACTATTTAATTGCAGCCGGTAAGGCTTCTTCCCCAAATAAATTAACGCCTAACATTTACAGGGTTACATTTGATCGGGAAATTGTATACCTAGATACAGTAGTTATGTTGAAGATATCAATACCCATAGCACTCGATAATTTGGATCTAAGTAACGTTATAGTAACGTATTATTCACAAGTAAAAAGAAAATAGTTTTAAAACTAATGTAATAACTTAATAAGTAATGTGTACACAATGACAGGGGTGAATATGCAAAAGTTGTTAGTTGTTAGATAAGTAATTTACAAAAGATAAAAAGAAATTACTTAATTACTTTTCTCACTTTTTCGCGTAAATCTAAGGACGACCAGGAGGCACTGGAAATCTAAGTGCAATAATTAGGTATATCCTCATAAATGGAGTCCCATAATTAATCTATTTGCAAATAAATATCACTTGTTCCTAGTCCAACCAGATCCGGTTACTAGTTTGTGAATTTAAATTAGCTTTTAATTTACACTCTGTGACTGCTATCAGACCTTCGCTACCGATATTGGTAAATGCATTTATTAATAGATTCGTAAATATTTAAATTACTGTAACTATAATAAAAGTTAGATGGCATGTTGTAGTTCGAATATTCACGGGATAGTCATTAAGGCTACGAAATGTTCGGGGTAGTTGCTACGGGCTACGACCGCGTAGCAACTAATAAAAAAATTGTTTAATAAATTGTTACATGGGTGTTTATTTTAGAAAATGATTTATATTACAATATATTTACGTTTTATATTTATCGATATATTTAATCGATATTTTTTCCCATTATTCTGAATTATTTTCGCGAGTATTTATTACGTGTTGGCTACGGCTGCGTAGCAGTATAACAACACGTAGACAATATGTAACTTATATGACTCCTATTATGACATTACCTACCTATATTTTTTTTATAAAATATATATATATATACTATTCATTATTCTTGTAAAGGTTTTATCACAGTTTAATAATAATTCCTGAAATATTATTACTACCTACTGCTGCGACCGTAGTACGTACCTCAGTTATATGTAGTATCTATTACTCTACGTAAACGCGTGTAGGATAGGTAATAACTAAGTATACCTACGTGATTCAATGAGTCAATGATTCTCATTGCAAATCAGATAATTTAAAGGGAAGTTAGTACTGCGTAGCTACGTAGTACGCGTAGTACTTGCGTAGCCCTTTGAGACGTTAATAGTTTTTTTGTAAATATTGTGTCAACTTTTCCCTAATAACTATGTCCGTTCAATAGTTGGAACATACTTGAAAAATATAGTTTTCTATTTTTACGGATAGCATAGTCTTTTTAAAATTATTGGAAATAATGTTAAAGATGACCCTGGATGAATTTTGATCTAAGATGTAATGGGGACTCGCTAACCATGGGTGTAAGATTATTATAATATCTGGTAATTAGATAACATTCGAGACAGTTTCTTCAATTGTTTTTAGTCATGCCTACGTAATACATGGTACAAATATATAGTATATAAAAGGAAAGTTCAAATCAGCTGCGTCCACATGGTAATACGCAATACATAGAATTACTGGCCTGATTGAGACATTTGTGGCGCGGTGCATAATATTTATAAATATATTTATTTTTCTCCTCGTTGTAATTGGCGAATCTCACTAAATAATATACGTAATTGTTATTTTAAATCCTCTGACTCTTGTTGAGTCATTGTTACACTCAGTTGAGTTTCTGGAATATGAGGAGGTACAAGGTTGCTGAAGAAAGCTTTACTGAGAAATTATCCTGTTTAGTATTACAATAAATTTTAATTAAACTTAAAGCCGTCGTAAAATAGATCGTAGTTCGTGTGCGCTCAGGTTAAGATATTTATGCATAAATGTCAAAATAAAATTAATTTAATCTAGGTCAGTCACTAAATACCTACTTAACCTAATACTTTTTTTATCGTAACGTGATATAGGGTGCTGCTTACTCAATTTAATGCGCTAACTACATAAGTATTAATTAATTCCCAACGAGGCGGCCGTACGCGTGTAAATAATTGTATGTAAACAATGAAGCATGCAGCGACTGCCTGATAGTGTTGATACACGCGCTGCTCGCTACTATCAGCCATGAGTCAAGATCAACACTGACGGGGTGCTGCTAGCGGGACAGAAACTGAAAAAAGTTTTCCTTTCAGTTCAGTGTTTGGAAGTTGTGTGAAGGTGCGTGGAGGACAGTGTGGCGGCGAGTGCGTCCGAGATGGCGGACGCGCGCGGTCATACGACGCCACTTCTCTCTATCAGTGCCCTCCGCCGCCCTCCTCTCCGCGGCCAGTGCGGCGCCCGCTGAGCGGAATTTGCACAAGCGGCGCGCCTCGCGACGCGGTTCAGTGTACGTGCGACCGTTCGCGGCCGAGGACGAATTGCCGCGTCACGCGCACTGCTCTGCTTATTACGCAGTTAAAACTATCGCTGACCGCGTGGACTGTCGTGAAACAACTTTAAGTGACTCCCTGATTGTTATATGCCCCAATAAACCACATAACACGTGAATTATCCCCCGACAGACCCAGTGATAACTCTTATCAGTGTGGAAAAGTTACAAAGTGTATACCGAACTCGGAAGGACGTCCGAATTTGCGAATTCTTGGGACTTTCGACGCCACTGTCAACTTGAGAGGATAGTTTACCAGTTGTTGGCAGATTCGAGCCACGTTACAAGGTTATCGCGTCTCTAGCCCGCCAGTGATGAATTGGAAAATCGGCGCGTAGTCGCTCACGTGGTGTGCGCCCCGCCCCCGCCTCGCCCGCGCTTATATTTAGCGAAAATCGCCTCTCGGGAGCGGCCCGACGGCCGACGTTCTTTGCGCACATCGCTGTTTATGAACGTTCGCGAGACGCCACATGTTATTAGCTTCGAATAACAGAACCGATAAGCAAAGATAGATAACCTCTTGGATCGCGATCTGGATCCGAAACTTCTGGAAATAGAAAGAAATCGGTAAATAAAATCAGAAAAGAGAGCGCGCTGAGATGCTAACGGCCGGTATCGGCACGCGCCGGTGAGCGCTCATACCGACACACCTACCAAAAAATTCCACTGTTCGAGATAAAGTGGTCAACATGTCTATACAGGGGAGCGGTGGTTACCAAAGCCCGTGGTCATCGCAGGGTGGGCACTCCGAGTTGGATGGCACGATTGAATTGGAACCTTTGGGCGAGCTGACAGAGGTCGGTTTCGAACCACAGACGCGCGCGCGATCCAACACGTGGCCGCTACCAAGGCCAGACAACTACGTCGAAGCGGCTGACGACACCGGCTCCAAGAAGAACTCCAATCAGAATCTGAGTGGTAAATACCATTTGTCCAACGAAGCGATAGTAGTGAGGTCGCGATACGCGTTGCTATTTAGGTCGGCCCACGCAGGTAGTTTGAGCACACTCCTCGTGTAAAATTCCAATAAAAAACAAAAGCCGTAGGTAACGTGTGAGTTGATACAATTTAAAAAATAACAAACTTTGTTTACCTTTATAAAATTATCACAAAAGTAGGTAGGTACATGCTTATGAATGTAGATAAAAATCGGTGCATCTACCTACTACTTGCCACGAGTTTGGCATTCCTATAGGTACGTATAGCTATGTATATATACAAATAAGACGCAGAAACAATGATATCGAAAT
This sequence comes from Thalpophila matura, assembly GCA_948465475.1. Classification (NCBI taxonomy): domain Eukaryota; kingdom Metazoa; phylum Arthropoda; class Insecta; order Lepidoptera; family Noctuidae; genus Thalpophila; species Thalpophila matura. The sequence goes on along the minus strand of OX419184.1, from coordinate 9,986,224 downwards.
TGTTTGCGGTGCACAAACTTAACAAATGTATGAAATTCAATAGGCCTACGACGTAGGCGCGTAGGCTGTCACCGTGATAGGTACCTATAATAAAATTATAATTATTAAATCATATGCAAAATTTTAATCTGTATTATTTTCTTATTGTTAATTTTGGATAGACATTTAATAAAAATGTCTTAAGTTTTAGAAACGTACCTACCTAGCTTTTTATATTATGCTATCTTTTTTCGTTTAGATGGGTCGTTACCAAAACCGTAATAAAATGTATAAATATCTATTTGGAACGTTTAAGGTACCTACCTAAGTGCCTACGATTTATGTTTTTTTACCTACCCTATATTAATGAAATACTTACCTATGAATATTCCGTCAATTTTATACCAACGTTATTAAAAAAATTCTTAGGTACCTACAATAAATGGAGTGAACAATAAATGTTGAATTTTACGTCCTATTAAATTAATCAACCAACTTTTAAAAAACCTACCTATACCTATTTACATTACACAATTCACTCACACAAACAAACTAGGTACCTACCTACCTATTGCTAGAGCAAATATAAGTATTATAATTAGGTACAATAATAAATATTACTGACGCCTAAGGAAAACAATGAAATACCTATTATGAAAACCATAGTGGCCTATTAGTGCATGCCAAATAAAAAGTAATATTTATATGAGCTATGTAGGTACTGAAATAACTTAATTGGTAGTTTTTTCATTAATTTATCCAAAGGATTAAAAACATTAATTACGAAGAATCACACAACTGTAAAAATAGATAATAAAAATACAGTTCGATTGATTTTCAGATAGGTATACAGGTGATATGATAAACTTTCCAATACGTTTATGTCTTGAAATTATAACATGCAAATTACACACAATTTAAAAATAAAATTATTTTGGAAATAATTATGTACAGGTACATAATAATATTATTTAATCGCATGTAAACAACTGTAGGTAGGTGCAATTTTCTCATCGATAAACATAGGTTTTGGGTACTTTCATTTTCCGGGTGCCAAGTTGTCCCAGAATCTTTTTTTAATTGTAACTAATAATAAAGTTATACCTACCACAATGAAGAATTTAATTTCCCATACCTACTTGCTACAGGGAAAAAGCAATAAAAAGAACTTGTGCTACCAAAAGTAGGTAGGTACCTATGCCCACACCCAAGTTAATTATGTAGAGGAAATGCAATCAAATAATGCGATACAAAGTAATCATTAACATACACTATACCTACGTACCTACTTAATTTAAAATTTGCATTAATAAAAAATAGCGCGAATGAATCTATTAATTTTTTATTTCAAATGAATTAAAAAATTTCAATTAGGTAATTATGAAAAGTCAACTGCTGAGTCAAATACATAACATATTTCTTATATTTGAAAAATCTGGATGGTTTTTCAAATAGGCTATGTTTCATACGCAAATGTTCGTTGACTTTATAGAATAATACGGGTATGATATGAGATAAAATGCCTGTAATACCGGTTCAAAAAAATAATGTAAAAGGTGGTAATTATTTTATTATAATTATTAATTATTAATTAAGAATGTAATAGAATAATCCCCAACACTCGTAGTACACGGTGTACCTACATATTCAATCGTGAAACATGTCGTCGGTTACCTTTTTTACATAATTGTGTTCAATTTTTACTATGTACCTACCTATCTATATAGATAGGTAGGACTGTTCTACTGAAAAATCATAAAATTGTAGATCCGACTTTATTAATAGCTTTACACTTTACTAGCTTTACACGTGGGAAATAAATGCATTAAACATTTGTACTTAGCGTTAATTTATATTTTCACTTGACCCATACCAACTCTATTTACTAGTAATTTAAAAGAATTCTAGCAATGAAATTTTTTTATCAAAGTGCGTAAATGGTTCAGTGTCATTTTCATAGTCTCCGGATTAACACTATCGACTAGATAAACTCATAAATGTGATAGAATTTGTATAAAATTTACTCATCCAAAAATGGTGAATGCGGCCGACAAGAATTAAATTCATAAAATATAAATTGATTCCATAATTTATGATACCTAGGCGACCTAATAGGCTAATACACAACACTCAATAACTATAATACTAACATAACAAGTGGGTACCTATTCGAAATAGCTTTAGCATTCTGAACAAATCGTAAGGCAATTTGACACCGTCTTCGCTTAAATGGTATTTATTTGCCCTGTATTGTGTAACAACCTGCTCGCTTTTGATCACGCACCTACAAAGTACTTTGCTGCCGTGCTAACGATAAACAAGGTATCTGTTATTTTTTGTGAAATTGAATTAGCTACATATTCGGAATGTACGCAGCAAGATCTATCTGAACCAATTATTTATCAATGCTTTTGTCTGTTTGATAGAAAAGAAAATATCGATACATAGGTAAGAAGTAGATAATAGTAATAAAGAGCGTAAGAGTAATATTTTTGGGATAAAAAGTAGCCTATGTGTTATTCTGATGTATAAGCTATATTACTGTAAAGTTTCATCAAAATCCGTTCAGTAGTTTTTGCGTGAAAGAGTAACAAACATCCATACATCCATCCTCACAAACTTTCACATTTATAATATTAGTAAGATCATGTTACATAATAAATTTACATTACTATGAATATCTTAATTAGTTTAGATATGACTGCAAAAAGAAGCAAAAAACTTATGACGCGTTTTTCTCGAAATGTACGCCGCGGCATGCAGATGCGTTGTTTATTGTAAACACTGCAGTTTGACAGTGAAACAAGAAGTCGATGCACTTAAATTTGCCTGACACCTACGACCCTACGTATGTAAAAATAAATTAAAAAAATGTTAAAACCGCCTTCAAAAAGATCACGATAATGTTACCTATGTATGTAACAGTTTCGGAAGTCGCTGCCTTTGATTTTTGATTTAATTTGATTCGGCACCGACTTCCGAAACTGTTACACACATAGGTATCATTATCGTGATCTTTTTGAAGGCGGATCTTACATTTTTTAAAAGTTTTATTATTTTTCTATTTTGAGTGACATTTATACACGCGATTACAACAGTAGCGAGAATTCATTACAACTAACCGAACCTACACTCTTTTTACTGTCGGTATGGATTAATATCGTCAACATAGGCGAAGTGAATTAAATACCATTTTGACGCTGACTGTACAACTTCATAACATTGTCTTTGCCTCATATCGCGATAAACATAAGCACATTGCAATTTGATTACAATCTGTTACAAATCCTTCCATAGAACACACCCTTACTGGAAGCCGTTAAGGAGTTCCATTGCTCATCGCCAAGTTCCACTACCACGTTTACTTTACCATAAAGACATCACGGTAAATCAAATATCCCAATACCCGCAGTGATTTGCCCGAGTATCGATTACGTGCCCCTGAGAATTGAAGAGTTCCGTTATTTTGTCATGAATTCCATCATCAGATCTTGACCATATTTTGTAAAACTACTCCTGAAGTACCCACCTTTTAATTAAAGAGAATAACATTGTACATGGCTATAAAATTTGAGTTCCCTCGATTTCGATGAGATTCCCTCATCAGATCCTGAATTGTTGACAATGGGACCCCCTCGACAGTATACCCTTTAAAAAAAAGAATTTTCAAAATCGGTTCCCAATTGACGGAGTAATCGCTGAACATACATAAAAAAAACCGACGAATTGAGAACCTCCTCCTTTTTTTGAAGTCGGTTAAAAAGATACATTATTTAGTAAAAAAAATGCTTTTGAAGTGTGCTAATTGTATACAACAACAATTATTTTGTAATGTTCAAATGCGATCCTCCATAGCCATCGATTGCAATGTTGTAAACACAAACGTTGTAAATATAATACAAACCTTATTAGGTATTTGAAGATACTGTTTCCACGGTATCATAATATTAGGTGTATAGAAGAAAATTGCTATTATGTTTGCCAAACATTTAATTACCTAACAATATTTTGATCTACTTGAGATTGCATGTGAGGTTTTCATTTAATTACGTATTTCTATGTAAAACTAGCATTTTAAGAAAACTGATATTTATTTATTTATAATTAACATTTTTGAATAATTTTCCTGAATTGGACCCCGTATTCATCATTGTTTTATACTTTGACCAATAAATTTATACTGCATTCTATAACTTTCAAACGATTCCCAGTGATTTAACTGTTTTCAGATGCATATAATGTGTCTTGTATTAGCAATATTGTAACATTTGATCCAATATCTAAATACAAATTGAAATAAAACATTATTATATAATTATACGAGTATATTTTGCTGAGATAAGACAGCACAACATTACATCGCATATTTTGGACACTAACATCTAATCAAACAATCTTACACGTGGTAATGATAGTAAACTTACGATAAATTATAGGTACGGTACCTACTGTCAACCCTACAAATATAAATATTTTATTTTTATTAAATATAGAAAAAAAGGAAAATAAATCACCAAAAATATTGATTAAAATGTAAAACACATTACAACTGCTTCCAATAAAACAATACGTTTTTTTATTGTTATTAAATATTTTAGATGACCGATTATGGTAAACGTTAACATAATTATTGTCCTTTACCGATCACTTTTCACATTACGTATTGAATTAATAGTTTACACGTAGGTACAGGATGTTTTTTGTTGATTTTTCAACTACGTAGGTACCTACTGTTGTTAGGATACGATAGCATTTTTAGGAATCGGAATTTTTTATAGTGATTTTTTAGATAGATATAATAATTAAAAAAGTCTAGCTAACTTTAAACAGAATTAAGAAATATCTGGCTATATAGAGGATCTCGGTTTTATTATTTCTTATAATAAAGCATCTCCAATCAGCATAATACGATTCTTTCTTGCAGGTGCACCGCCTCTACCATCAGCTGGTACCAAAAAGAATTCCTCCCGTCGGAACGCCTGGGGCAACCTCTCTTATGCTGATCTCATTACCCAAGCCATCACCTCCGCACAAGACAACAGGCTCACTTTGTCCCAAATATACGAGTGGATGGTTCAAAATGTGCCATATTTTAAGGATAAGGGGGATAGCAACTCATCGGCTGGATGGAAGGTAAGATTTAAAAATTTTTGGAACTGTATTCAACTGTATAGTGCAACGGTAGCCTAGTGGTTTAACCATGTGCCTCCCACGGCGAATGGTTCGAGTTCGATCCCGAGGCACGCACCGCTAACTTTTCGAAGTCATGCGCGTATTTGAAAATAATTATTTATGCTTTAATGGTGAAGAAAAATATCATGAGGAAACCTACATGCTTGAGAGTTCTCCATAAAGTTCTTGAAGATGTGTGAAGTATGCCAACCTGCATTTGGCTAGCATGGTGGACTATGGCCTATTCCCTCTCATTCTGAGTGGAGGCCCTCGCTCAGCAGTGGGACCGTTTACAAACGGGGCTGATATTATTTTTATTTATGTACCTATACAACGACTTTTTACCCGACTACGAAATAGGAAGGGTAATGAGTTTAACAGCCTATGTATGTATGTGTCTATGTATGGATGTTCGATCGTAGCTCAAAAACTATTGGTCAGATTTTGACAAATGAGGTGACGGTTGATTTGTATTTACATTAAGAGTGTCATTGGCTATGTTTTTTTGAAAAAAAATAATCAAGATGGCCGACAAAACGTAAAAAAGAGGACAAAAAAAATAAAGTTTACCCGATTTTAACAAATGAGGTGTCCTTGAATTTGTCTTGATCCAAAAAATATCGTGAGGTATATGGTGTTACAAGAAATCCAATATAGCAAACACTGGAAATTTAAAAGTGTACGATTTGTGACTTTCTTGCTACTAACGCTATCTATATACTAGCGCCATCTCGTTGATTAAGACTGCGACACTTACAGTCTGAAAGTAACTGCAGTGATTGACCCAAGCCAACAAAAAAGTGTCAAATAAAACAAGAGTTAAAAAAACTAAAACCCAACTACAGAAAAAAACCAACTGAAAAGCATAAAATAAGAAAATATTTAACACATCGGTACAGCTGTGGTGTCCAGGTTATAGCCGTAGTCGCATGCCGTCATTTAGCAGCCATCACAGGTCATAGCGTAGTTGGGTTTTAGTTTTTTTAACTCTTGTTTTTTTTTATACCAAGATGGTAGCAAATAGGCACACAGCCTGCCTGATAGTAAGCGATTACACTAACCTCCAGTTTCTGAAAGCTTGTTCAATTTGATCTCGTTTCAAGTGATATAATTGGCCAGTGTTATTTCGGTAAACCAATAACAACAGCTGACATGATATTAATTGACAGCAGATTTAATCAGTTGCTTGACCAGGCTTACAGAAACTAGGAGCGAATATCAATGCGCGTTAATAATGAATCTTTTAAAAAAAGGATTCGCTGTGCTGACAGCTTAGGGGACAAGCAGGTCCCCTGCTGTCAACAGAGCACATCCTTAGGAGCTCTGGCGACCTTACTCATCACAAGAACACCAAAGAGTAGGTACCTAGCGTTATTTGACTGTATTCTGTAAGGTAGAAATACTTCCACAGTCGGGTAACTCTGTGGTATTTGTGGATAAATCTGGCAACATAAAGTTAGGGATAGGTGATAAAATATTATATGTAGGTATCTGGTATAGTGTATAACTATTTATGTTATAATAGCCAATTAGATGAAAATTTTCATTTTGACTGACACTGATTGTTGGTTACTCTATAATATTGTGGTTACTGCATTCCTAGAATGAGCTGAGCGTATTTGGTTTAATTAAAATACGTTCATACTAGGAATGAATTTGGTTTAATTAATATCATCACTACAAAATGTTACATAGTGTATGTAACAAAAATATTTAGTTGATGTGTGCTAGGCCGGCAGTAAACGCGTTAAATCTCGTGGTCGACTTCATTTTACTTGAATATTAGACCCGTAATAATTTTGACAGTGAAGGACGCGTTACCTAAAGGAAATATTTTCAAAACGTAAAATCTAAACGGTCTTTAAAACTTTGTTAACAACGTGTTCAACGTTATTCCGTAAACTATACAGAGAATGATTTAGAAAATATTTTTAAGGGCATTCCATAATATGAATCATTTTGGCTAGAGTCCATCAGGTTGGCTGTTTGATACAAGAAGTGGCATCATGCCATTTTGTATTGTATTGCGGTGTCTTATCTGGGCGCCTACATTCGACGGACAAATTAACTTTCATTAATATGTCACAATTAACTACCTACGTTTTATAGGAAGTATCACATTTGCAGCATGAAAATCTTATTATTCTACATCTAGTCTTAACAATTTCTAGCTAACCGTGATACCTACAAATTAATTCAGTTTTAGTTTTGTAAGTACCTGAAACTTTGTTTATTATTCTTTCGTCAAACCATTCCATCTTCGATACATTCAACATCATTCGATTTCATTCGGACTACCTACCTACTACCAGGCTTTTTTTTTTTTTTTTTTTAGGATGGGAAATCATCAAATGACCCCTCCCGCTCTGGGCGGAGCGGAAGGGAGTGTCAGACTCTTACTGACTAAAACCCACCCATGTTCCTTCCTTAGCCCTTTTGTCCGGGTCAGCGGTATCCCTTCCGGACAATCCCGCTTTCCCGGCAGGCTTGGGCCCTAATGGGCCCCCTCTCTGATGCTGACATCTCTTTGAGGCGCGCGTGGAACACGTACGCGCCTACGGTGGCCGGGAGTCGTCACGCGGCTCCCGACGCCCGGAGCGTCTACCGCGGCGGCTTGGACGGGAGAATCTCTGCCTCTCCCGTCCCGCCGCCTCCTTCACTAGCATGACTGCTTCGCAGAAGGAGGCGACTGCCTCCTACTCCCCCTCGCCCCGGACCATGGCTTGAACCAGGGCCGGGCGCGAGAGGTCGCCGCCGCTGCCGATCGCACCTACTAGCAGGCTGACATTGAATCTGGGTGTAAACGCACACTCGCACGTAAACGATAACATTAGATCAAAATTAGAGGCGTGCGCGTTGGCGACTCAACACTAAACTGTCTGAACTCACGCCATGAATCGAATTTTCCGCATTCTACACTGCCAATTTTACTTAAACAATTATTGCATTATGATTGCCAGGCTAATGATTAGGAAGGAAATTTTAATACCCTTCAATTATTATGAATTAATAATTTTGAAATTCTGTTATGAAGAAATGCAAGTTGTATAGATTTTTACGAACCACATGTACCTATTTTGGCAATTTTTCCCTAAAATCTTTACTTGCATGAATTTCTTATAATAAATTGATGATGATTAGTTTAAATAACGCAGTTTTTATATTATTATTTTTTTAATAGCTTGGACTTGATATCTAATAAATTTATTATGCAATGTGTACCTATTTTTGTTATCTTTTTTGCCATAACGTTTTTTGCTATTACCGTTATAGTAATAAATTAGGTATTAAAATTAGAACCTCACAAATTTTGAGTCATCAGATAACTGTTGGTTGATTAAAATAGAATAACCTTATAGAATTCTATTTCTGTTATAATGTTTACTGAAGACATTTATTTTACACAAAGAATAAAACTAAAAAATTGTCCATACCTACCTACAATATTCTGAAGGCATTTTAAGTCGTAAGTGCATTAGGAATTGTGAGCTTATAATTATGTATTAGCTTATCTGTACGTAAACACTGGTTAGAGAAATACAAATAGGTATTAAGGCATATTATAAAGCAGCCTTCGTAACTCCATAAATATTTCTTAAGTGCTACGTATTTTTGGTAGAACTGCGCAGTTGCACACGTTATCCCAATCGGCTGTGACACGACCGATAAATGATAATAAAATCATTACGCGCCCAATCGACGATCTTATAACGATGTTACCTCAAACATACAATTCATCGCTGTTATGCAATGCTTGCCTCCACAAATACCGAAAGTAATACATCGATGGACATCATTCAACTCGTATAATTTTAGGTTTTGTTGATCTCGCGGTCACATGACGTTGACACGCCCTCGCTACGATGTTGAATAAAAAATATAAGACATGGAACAATTCCGCCTTCTTTGTAGATTGTATTATATCTCTTACTCGTGTCTTTTAATAATATTAAATTGAATCTATTCGCCTATCGAAGATTAGCGTAGACCACGAACCCGATGACCTTCACAAGCGTACCCATGGCATTGATTAATGTTTACGCATACAATGCTCATTCAAGCTGCACGCGCCTTGAGCAATTATAATAATTAAAACCAGCGTAATAAGGTTGAAAATCAGACTGGCATGACTCGTGCCATTGTGAGCTCAGTTAATTAGCAAACTGTTGAAGTCATGCGTCACATTCTTACATGACACGATTGGTGTAAAATAAAAGAGACGGATGATATGACACCTTGTAAGGTGAATGAATCTTCAATTACGGACACGTGCTTATTAATATATCAATAAAATCGATGATTACTTTCAGATACTGGTCGATGTTATAAAATTTATCCTACCTAGGTAGGTAGAATAAATTTTATAACATCGACCAGACCTACCTACCGACTAAAAAAGTTTGCGAAGAAAATTCCTGAAAGAATAAAGCTTGTCAAGCAGTCATTCATGTAGCGAAACTTTAATTTGAAAGCGTTTTTCGACATTATAATAAAACAAGTTTAAACGGATTAATCGCGTATATTACAGAGTTTTCCTGACGTTCCGGACTACAAAACATCGAGACACCGTGAGCGATTATTGTGTGCATCGAAACGAGTACGATTCGAATAATATTGATTGAATCGATTGTGCGGGTAGATCGAGAATAATTTTTCTATAAATTAGCTGTCATGACGCCTACCACCTCAGTCGTCCTGCGACCACGAACGCTGCAAAGTGTTCGAAACGTCAGGAAAACTCTGTAATATACGCGATTAATCCGTTTAAACTTGTTTTATTATAATGTGTAATAATCGCGAAAACCTAAGACATTATTAAGCGTTTTTCGAGTTGCGCATTCCAATAAACAGGATGAATTTTTCAAGTCGGGATGGTCAAATCCGAAACTAGGTATAAGGAATAGCAAAAAACACTCAAAAGAGTCTCGGGGCCGATTTTGATAAAAAATAAAACTGGAACATTCGATTTTTGAAAAATGTATTTTCTTAGCCAGGAATCGAACCCGTTGATTTTGGAAAAACCACACACACACTGTATTATTGCACCATCTGATAGTGTCTTTAATAAGGATCAAATTCTGGGAAGTAATGACATAAGTATGGCAAATTGATTTTTCATATTTCGACAGCAAACTAAGTGTACCTAAATTCTTTAAAATACTGCATAAAGATTAAAGATATAGAATTCAAAAGTGACAATAAATCACACAATAATTCTAAAGATGTCTCTCCAGCCAATCTATCTCCTATATAAGTACCTACCTACATAAGTTTTACAAATACTCTCTGGTATCTATCAGAGGTGGAAGAAGTTGAGATTCTTAAGATTTGTTTGGAATTTTGGAATGCACGGATGTCAGTCACGTGATCACGTCACTGTCCGAAAGGACACAGCATTACAATATTAATGCCTGTTTTCACCAACACTAGGAGACACCTAAGTAAAATGTTTAAATATTAAAAGAATTTACCTAGCGCAAAAAAACGTTTTACCAACCACTAGGCGACAATGATTGTCCATGGTTGTCGCCTAATGGTTAGTGACATGTTTTTTTGCGCTAGGTAAATTCTTTTAATATTTAAATATTTTACTTAGACCGTGTCTCCTAGTATTGGTGAAAACGGGCATAAGTTGTACTAGGTACTTAATTACTTTTACTTAGCGTACCTAATGCGGTTCTTATAACTACTTTTTTATTTATTTTTTGTCAAATAACGTAAAATCGATTTCATGGGATTTAAAAAAATATTGTTAGCTTTATATACCTACTGTAAAATCGTACATGTCTTTAAAAGGACACGGCAGACGCCCATAGAACGCTGGGCTTCAGATTGTGTATGTCGGTACAGATATGAAATTAGTTTGGTGTGATCGAGTATTTCAAGAGTATTTAAATCCATTTTTTATTTCTTTTTGTACGTAATTGGATTAAAGAGAAATTATCGTATTTGTGACAGTGAGGTTAATATGGTGTGAATGATCCAATGAAGTACGGCGCGACTAATGAGTTCTCAATTCAAAGGTTTTAGTTAGTGTCGACATGATATTCTGTGGAGGCACGCGCCAGCCAGCATGCACCCGTTTTTGTTTTATTGGTTTTTTCAAAATGTCAACGGCATAATCATTTTATTTCTTATTTATTTCGATTTTTGATTTCAATTCTTAATCTCTAAGATAAATTAGGCAAAGAACCATTAAAATATATTGTTATTTTTGGTTAAGCTTTTATTACTGTACCATATCAAGCCCAAAACTGCCAATGTTCTTTGATGATGATTTCATGCAAGAGATTAGTAATTCAATTCATTATTCATTCATTGTAGTAGCAGAAGTAAATAAGAGTAACTAATTCGTATGACGTACCTATACCTACCTACCTATTAATTTGCATAATATTATTTAATTGTATTTTTTTTGTAAAGAAGAATATTTTGACAAGTAGGTACCAATAAGGCAAATTATGGTTAAATAACCAATGACTTAGCTGTTTGCCACTGCGGTTGTATTAGAATTTTAAATGAATGTAGGTTAATCCGAATGTCGTACATAATAATTCATTCTATTTATTTTAGTTGTTAACTATAGACCAGACAGCCAAAACTGATTGATTCACTGTCTCGTCTTTTATGTATGGAATAAGGGTTTTAATTGTACCGTGTGTTACTTTTAGTAGGAACACACAACACACCTTAATTAGGTAATACCTACGTGTCCGTATTTTTTTACTGTTTATTTTTTTCTTATATGTATGTTTCGTTGTTTAATAATATATGAAGGTTGATGATTAAGTATTAAAATAATTATTTAACACCACAGTGGTAATAAGCACAATATAAATCCATGTAGTACCGGATGTGTGAATAGAAGCGGTTTTTAGAACAAAAATTCGTATTCGCCGTATCGATGTCGCCGTGGGTCCAGTTGAATAGCAAATGAAGACTACCGTTACCAGAGACCGTTAGCACACCTTCGCAAAATCTCATATATCCTTAATATGTAAGGTAACCCATATAGGAAAAAGTATAAATAGAATGTAAATTCCACTGGGATATTGACTATCTCACTTTCTATGAAGTATGTCAGTGGCAAAGTCTTACATTTTAATAATAAAATAATATTTGTTATTTACTTTAACCTGTTCTCGTAAAATATTTTCTTTTTATGCAATATTTTGACCTATTTCCAAATCTTGAAGTAGTTCGATACTTTTCAAGCTTACTCAAGTTTATATAGGTAACAAACTTGTATATAGGTACTTATATAAACAAAAACAAAACAAAAATAAGTATTTAATTACGAGTATATTTATTTTTAGTTTATAATATACTTACTTACTATATAAAATACCTATACGTAATTTGATCGATCACAAGCGTTTGTTTTCTATTTAAAAAAGTTCACGTAGGTACCAAGCTACATTCTAAAAAAAAGTAAAAACCACCTTCAAAAAATCAAATCACAGGCAACGACTTCCGAAACTGTTTTACACAACATTATTGTGACTGTTTTACATCCATTTTACATGGCAATTTTTTAAAATTATTGAACTACTTAAATACCTACCGTTTATTGAAGCTGTTTAAAAAACTACTCAACCAAAGTTAATAAAAATAATTTATTATGGTACCTACCTTTATGTGAGCTTCCTCAAGCAAATGAAAAGATCATCTACAATTGGCAAAGATATTGTGTAACAAACATACAAAAAAAAACACTCGAATTAAAACATCCAGTTTTTGGAAGTCGATTAAAAGGAATAACTCTCACATATTATAGGTAATATTATTATCTAAGCTACACGAGTATAGTACATACTTTGAAACATTTAATAATATTATTACCTAATCGTAGGAAAATTCCAACCGAGACCTTTCTTAATAAGTAATTGAGGTTACATTGATTTACACGGTCGCCATCTTGCTGTACAGATAACACTGACTGATATATTTTCACAGCGGTATATGAGCCTGATAACAAAACCATATGACACTCATTCATATATTAAATTATGCTGTACTCTGCGATACATGCGAAATAAATATGTTACCGGACAAACCCGATTTCAGGCCAAACTAGTTTGTCCTAGGCCAAACTAGTTTGGAAGAGCAGCCTCGTCGCCCTTGCGTTACAAAGCGCAGGCATCCATATTATTGTTGGTCCAGCCTCAGCCACCGCGGCTCGTATGATGCCTACGCTTTATTACGGCGGGCGGAGGCTGCTCTCCCTACGCGCCTCCGGTTTTTAAAAACACTAGGGGTAGGGCAGACAAGTACCACGTGATGTCGGAGTTGACTAGGTCTGTTCTGCAGCCTATCCTATAAAATTATTACATTTACCATGCATGGGTGAAAATAATTAATAACACTAGTCCACAAAATTTTGCAACAAAGTAACCACATATATTTTCTGATTCCTTAGGCATTACTGATTGCTACTATAAGCATCAAATATCGCCATCACGTCAATTTAAATTATTAAGAAATAAAATAAAATACACTGTATATGGTCAAGTTACATACAATAGAGTATTTTCTTATTTTGTTTTTGAGGGTACATAGGAAATTATATTTTTGTAGTCATCTATTACGTTTTATTGCTTAATCTAACCACACAATATTTAGTTGCTTTTCTTTTTTTTGGCTATTTTATAAACTTTCTAAGTACAAAATGAGTAAAATCGATAAAGTGGTTAAGTTAATTCTCCTGATTCATTTTGTTTTATATGTGGCTCGTTTACACCTTCTATATAAAGAAGAGTACTATATAAAAATGTAAAAATATTAAACAAGACTTATTTTGGTTTTACTGTCGGCCACCATGATAAAGAATGGGCACCTCATCACTGTTTGCAAATTTGAGTAACTGGATGAATGGAAAACGTTCTTCTATGCCTTTTGCCGTGCCAATGATCTGGCGAGAACCTACCAGCCATGATATATTAATATTAATTAAACATGCGTAAAAAATTTACAAATAAAAAAATAACGTCCACTGTTGCCAATTTTGCGATTTTTCCGCTAGACATTTATGACTTTTGCGCTAAAATAGGCGACAAAGTCGCAAAATTGGCAACAGTGGTCTCTTTCAGACAGACTCTAGAAAGGACCACTGTTACCAATTTTGCGACTTTTGCGCTAGAAATGTATGCAAAAGTCATAACGATAACTAAAAATCCTGGCGTGATGGCGAAATTCTGTTATCAGATTTAGTTTCAGCATTAGTGTTTTACCCAGATATACAAATACTCTCGTTTCTGTTGCGAACCAAAACTGTTTTTTTGTAGACTAGTGATAATCAATCACTTCGGCCTAGGCCAAACTAGTTAAGCCTAAAGTTTGTAGGATAAACTAGTTTGTCCTAGGATAAACTAGTTGATCCTGACACGCGTCGGCCATACTAGTTTGGCCTAGGACAAACTAGTTTGGCCTGAAATCGGGTTTGGCCGGTAACATATACTCTAACTATATATAAGTAAACTAGCTGTTCCCGTGGTTTACCCCCGTTGCTCGGCTTTTAAGGGTCGTAGCGTGATGTTAAATAGCCTATACTATTTCTCATGAAGCTGGCTATCAAATACAAAAAGAATTTTTCGAATCTGACTGGTAGTTTCAGAGATTAGCGCGTTCAAACAATTTCAGCTTTATAATATTAGTATAGATTGGTGTATGTACAGACGCCTACACTAATTAGGTATACAAATTCTTTACTCTAGGGGGGAATCAATGAATGCAGTCGTCCGTACTGACCTCCTAATTAAAATAACGTGCCGGTATCTATAGGTAAAAATGTTATCATTTTATTAAGTTACGTAAGTGACACGAATAATCATTAATCATGTAGGTACCCGTATTGTGACAGGTATGATACAATTACTATAGAATGCAATAGGAAAAAATATTTTGTAATTAATGTCATGAAAACAACATCACGTTACATAAAACATGGCGATTTTCATTAAAACTTCTACTGACATGACGGAAGTCAACATTGTATTTCTAATATTTTTGTTTACAATAAAGTACCTACATATTAAATACGTCATAGTGATATAACAACCATAATATCGTAGAGTACTAAGAAATAATAAACCCGCAATGAGTCATTTATTTTTACTTAATTAATTATACTGAGAAATTAACTGTGATCATAACATAACGTGAATTAGAGCTAAAAAAGTAAGCAGATGTTTAATTAAAGCTTGTATACCTACGTATGATAGTGACACCTTACCACCATTTATTAAATAATATTATTTCCCTTTGAAAACAAAAAAGAACTTTTTAAATTTTTTCTGATTTTGACTTGGCTTCAGCAAAGGAGAAAAGGCATATTTTTCATTAGTTTTTTGCTATGTTATATATCCTATAGCCTACCTACCTATATAGTATAGGTACCTACTGCATGCATAAAAGGGGTACAAAGTTTTCTCTTCAATATAATGATTATCAATATATTATAATCTATATATAAATCAGTTAAGATATAATGCGTGATAACATTACAGCAATTAAGATTTTCATAAAGATATATATTTCATAAACAATAAGTATTTTTTTATTAGAATAGATCATGTGGCATGTAAAATTGTAACAGAAGAATTACACGTAAATACACTGCTTACTTTTGAGAAAAACCTACCGTTGAAGATACTAAACGCATAATTAATAACACCTCATAATTTAAAATTTAATCAATGCTTCTTTAGGTATAATATATGTATAGTATAAAACAAAATCGCTTTTCGTTTGTCTGTTTGTCCGCTTAGTTATTCTAAACTACACAATAGATTGCGATTAATACTAATATTTTAACTTAGATACGAGTACCTACATCCACAGATAATATAATACTATACGTACAGATGCCTCATCTCATACAAAGAAATGTGACCGATTTAGCGCGGGCTATCTTCGGGCTATACATTTTTCCGTGCTTAAACATTTTTCAAAATTTGAACAAATATTTTACATGATGTATTTTTTCATGTTCTCAATTTTACACAAACTTCAATAACAAATCGATACATATAACGCCATCTATTATGAGTTATTTCAACAAATGTTACTTTGTTCCTGATGAGACCCCGTGCTACAGCACAGAAATCACGATGTTTTGACATGTCGCCAGTAGATTAGGTTCACTCGTGCGAAGGGACGGGTCGCTAAACCTAACTACACACATCAAAAGTATCTAGGGATCAACATATATTTTTGCAATAACTTTTCTCCTGATTGATATTAATTAAAATTTTCTTTAAGGATTCATCAAATAAAGTGTTTTCGTTTGTCACAGTAACGATAAACCAAGTCACCTTTGCATTAATAAAGAAATTTGCCATTTTCCTAATAAAGGGATTTTTGACATTTGAACCACTAACATTAAAGTTCGAAAAAAAGACTGAAATAACAGTTTTCTTTAAAATTTTATTGGGTAACTTAAACAATTAATAATCCGTGTTTCTACCGCGAACACTAACAACACAAGAACATCGGTTTGGCATACTCAAAATGAGTTCATCCAAATCACGCTGTGGAATGGCCGCCCATGTTCGTTGCAACAACAAAAAAAGGTCTTCTTGCGACTGGATACCCTCCATATTCGGCAGAGCTCTTCTCTGTAGCATATCCCATGCATGCTCAATCGGGTTCAAGTCTGGCGACTGAGCAGGCCAGGGCAGGACATTGATGTTAGCTGCGGCGAGAGTCTGTCTTACAACTCTTGCGGTGTGCGGTCGTGCATTATCATGCATTAACTGAAATAAGGGACCGATTTGCACTTGTAGAGGAACGATGACGTCTGATACAATCGTCTCAGCATAAATTTGAGCGTTGAGGTTGCCTCTGATCCAAATCAACTCAGTTCTTCCGCCGATCCAAATACCCGCCCATACCATGATGGTTCCACCACTATAAGGATGGACTTCCTGGCAGGATTTTAATCGCTGTTGGCGTCCAGGGGTTCTCCAGTGTCGTATACGTCTTGTATCCGGTCTCATACCAAAACGAGACTCATCAGAAAAGCACACGAAACGCCATTGTTCTTCTGCCCAATTTCTGTGTTCAAGAGCCCATTGATATCGAATCCTACGATTGTGCATTGCTATAGGTGGTACCCGTAGCGGTCTTCGGGAATGAAGGTTCACTTCATGCAAGCGGTTTCTGACTGTTTGGTCGCTAATTAAGTTCCCTGAAGAGTGATGAAGCCTCACGGCTAACATCATGGCGGTTATTGTTGGAGCTCTTCGAGTTAAGATTTGAATGTATCGGTCTTGTCTCCGTGTGGTGCAGCGATACCGTCCTCCATGGCGCTCAGCCACGGTACCAGTGCTTCGGTAACGTGTCCAAAGTCGACTGATAACACTCTGACTTGTATTCAGAGCTAAAGCTACAGTACGTTGCCGGGAACCAGCTTCTATCATTCCCACGGCTCTGAGCATTTCTTCCCTGCTTAAATGACGTCGCCGCTCCATAATAACGTTGGTTTTAATCAGTAGTAGGGAAACAGTAGCACTAATAATGTCTTCAATGCGTTGTATGTTTTTATAGGGAAAATATTGACAGCTTATTTTCATCTTTTACTCGAATTTGATTGAGAGTTACTGATTCAAATTATGAAATGCACCAAAAAGGATCCATATAAATTTATAAAATCATAAATTTATTACAAAGCCACATCTCAATCTCAAGAAATCCGCATAAAAATGCTTGATCCCTAGACACTTTTGATGTGTGTAATATTAAATGCAAAAGAAAGTTTGTTTAATAATTTTTGTTTTCGCGAATACTACACATAATAAAACAAGTTTAAACGGGTTTATAGCGTTTATTTTTCCTGAATGACATTTCGAACACTTTACAGCGTTATAAGTATTATAGGAAGTTTGTTTGTTTGTTACCTTTTCAGCCTTAAACTACAAAATCAATCATCATGAAATTTTGCATAAACGTTGTCATGAGTACTAAATGTTTGTCAAATTTCCCTAATTACACATAATATTTTTGCAAGTGACTGTACAGTAATCAATTAGTATATCTTTTCTGTTTTAACTGTAAAGGCATTCGCATATATATCGTACGCTTCTAGAATGACAATTAGATTACAGTACATATTTGGAAGTACAGTACAAGTAAAACAATTTACGAATACATAGTTGCAGACGAATATTTAAATGACTTGAATCGACCACCTGCTAAGTAACGCACTTATATTACCTACCTATTTACAATTTTATTCCTCTTATTATTGTTAATTATTCTTAATTATTTACGCTTTTCTGTAGTTTCCCGGGCCATAGCATTTTTAAGTTACTTTTTATTCCACTTTTGACCAATATTTCACTTGACATACTTAATAGGAATACTCATTGACGCAAATATGAATGAAAAACATTTAAAAATAAAAATATTGTTGATATGGCTTTGGGAACAGGGTCCAAGCTTTCTTTGATTTCTTAGGTTATTTCCCGCTCCCATTCTGCAGATTATGTCCAATCGAACCTGCCCAGATCCACTTTAACATGACGGGTTTTTGTCCCACATTGGCGTTTGCGTCAGTAAGTGCAGTATGTTGTTTCCTTATTCTTTATTCATGCATTCTGTATTTTAATATGACACTACATTATAATATTATAGGCTCTGATACAAGACTTCTGAATAAATAGTTATTTTTAGAATAAAAATTTAAAATTAAATCTCTTCAAGTAAAATAATACATATATTTCATTCAGGAATGATTAATATATTTTTCTATAAACCACAAAGGCCAAATGAAAGTCTTTAAACTACACCGCTTTCTTTCTAGTTCATCTTTATTCTAGATCGGTCCTAGACTTAGTTTTTTGTCTTATCTCGCCCTTCTATCCGGATAGCATTGCCAAACAAATAAGCTTGGTATAAAATAAGCAACAATTAGATAAGTCTGAGAAAGTAAATTTAATCCCGAATAATAATTATTTAGGTTTTTTATACACTACAGAAAAGGTAGGTTTGTACTTGATTTAATTTGGAAACAAAATCGCACATGAGACTTTGGTTTATGTAAGTACTTGTAACATTATCTATATCTTCCTTATTTTTAGAAACCACCAGTAGCTCAGCTGCAAATGACATTATCATTGACATTATTGATAAGATACAATTACGACATTGACACATTTTTGTAAAGTATCTCGGCTTACATACCTAAATAATATTATGAGTGCTAAATATAATAATATTTAATATTATCAGTATTAAATTAAAATGTACTGCGGTACTCTGCCTGACCTACATATGCTGGACAAAAATAAAACTAAGAATAATTTTACACAGGTCCATAAATAAACTTCTTTACGGCATTCCCTTCATGAGCGATGAGAAAATCTGCTCTTGCATATAAGTAGGTACCTATACAGGTTGTTCCACGGCTATGCCACATGGAGGGAAAGTACTTTAAATTTTGTAGATAGGAAGTTTTTTTTCATGGAGACTTCACTTTATTTTTAAAATGAAATAAAGTCTTTGAATGCTTATTGTAATAATATTATTACTTAGTTTCAAAAATAAAGTGAAGTCTCCATGAAGCAAAACTGCGTATCTTAAATATTTAAAGCACTTTCCCTCCATGTGGCATAGCCGTGGGACACCCTGTATAATATTTTATACCATTCCCCCTCTAAAAAGCTTATTTTATTCACTGAAAACAGTGAATAAAAAGCACTTTTACTCACTGTTTTGATGTTTGAAAATGGAACACACCAATGTATTCGACCACAGATTTAAAGAACCTATGCTAGATGCGGCACGTTATTAGATTGTATGAAAACCGAACGTGTCATCTTTTTTATACCTACGATAACTTCACCCCAGGCATTTAGTGATATGCTCAGAGTAAACAGAATTGTTTCAATCACTAAGCGTCACTGAGCTAACAGACTTTTTTTAGTACGAACAGTTGAACATGCAGGGCACGCTTGGTCGTGGCTTGCCGTATCTAGTGTAAGTGTAATCTGTGTATTCGACCTATATTGATGTGTTCTAAATTCAATTTGATTGGTCGACATTTTCGACAAGGAGTTTAGCGTTAGAATAAAAACTGTTTTGTGTTCTTTGCTGTCCTTAGTAAATTGGCGCTATTTTGAATACTGTAAGTTGTACGAACACAAAGTTTAGTGTTACTTTAATCTTTAATTTTGTGTTTGTTTAGTGTTGTTCTAATCGATTAAAAATGCATTCTAGTGATGAAGATGTGTTAACACCTGAGTTTGTGAAAGAGAGGGCGGCCGATATAGTGGAAAGGTGGAAAGCTTGCTACCCAAAAAATCACGGCTGGTTTACATCAAAGCCAATTTAACTTTACTTTTTCTTCATTATATGTATATTTTCACTTAAATCTTTCTTTTTCTCGTAGTCATGGTATAAAGTATAGTATGCAACTCTTGAATAAAACGGATTTATATCGAGGGCCATGAATCGCTCGCGTCGCTCAGGATTCTAACACTAGAATCACTCGCTACGCTCGTGATTCAATCATCATGAATTCATTCAATCGTTAGAATCCTTCACTAGCTCGTGATTCATCTATGGCCCTCGCTTTAAATCCGTCCTTTATTCACTAATTGCATAATATACTATTAAAATGTACTTTTCAGAAATAAATAATTCCGTTTATTTATTTCATACCTCCTTACTTACATCTATTAAAATGACATTTTAAATGTTTCTACAAAAAAAAAATAGTACCTACTCCACCGGCATCGGGAACTCGGTTCAAGCTACGCCGGGGTAACTTGACTAACCATGGCGGTTGACTAACCATGGCGGTTGACTAACAATACGAGCTGTGTCCAGGAATACCACTTTCTGAATCAAGCCCTTCATCCAGCTGGCTAACGAGAGCCTTCTCAGGTGTAGATCGAGGCTCTTGGTTACTAAGCCATTAGCCGTGACGACTATTGGCACAATGATTACTGAGTCCACATCTGACATGTCGACAACCTCGTGTGCTAAGTTAAGATATTTAAGTTCTTTATCTTTCTCAGCTTTCACGAGATTCTCATCATGCGGTACGGTAATATTAATAATCAATACGCGGCGCTCTGATCGATCTATCACCACTATATAAGGCTTTTTAGCCATGAATCCATGATAGTCCTGTCAGATCAGTCTCAGTACAATGTGACATGGCCATTTTCGAGAACTGGGTCGGGCACATAATCTGTAGTAAGTATACGGTATATTTCCAATTCCACAAGATTGTAATAAATAAAAATAAATAACCAGAAATAAATAATTATTCTTGTTAGCGTATTACAATAACTATGTACTTATTAGTATTAGATTATATTTTGAAAAGTCGTGAGAATAACATAAATACAGACATGACAGATGTCTGATTCAGGATGTATACTAGCACGATTTATGTAGGAAAAACAGTAGTGCACTACGTAGCTGTTATAGTGTTGTCAATATTATGAATGGGCAATGCAATGAATAAAACAACACGTGTACGAAAGATCATAGTAGTGTAGGTACCTATGTGTAGGTAGTGAGTTCTGGGAACTACAATCAAAACATGAGTATATCGTTACGTACAGGTGACATCGAGAAGAACGTACCTCATAAACTATATTTAATAACCTTATAAATATTTAAGGCTGACTTTGATTTCCCTTGAAGAATTTAGTTTGTAAGGAATAGGAGATAAACTTAAATAAGCGGTAATAAAATAATACAGTTTTAATCAATATGAAATCAAGTTATTTCAAGATCAAATTTTATAAGTAACCTACCGATATATCGTATAACCTACCGTTACTTACCTTAAATTGTGTTGAATTGTAGACCTTTTACTCGATAAATATAAATTTACTATTAATGTAATTTTATCAAGACTAATAATATATCTAGTAATGTAACAACCGTTAGTCAATATTTCATTTAATTCAGTCATTAATATTATTATATCAACTCTTTCGGCTACAAAAAAAATGTAAATTCACCGTGTACCTGTAATCAGTCTAGAACTTTTTTAATACCTATATTTCTTTAAATAATTATAATTATTTTTACTATCATCGTTTCCAGACAATATCCACCCACAGTTGGGTTGGGTGTAGCGTGTCTGTCCCACGCTTTTCACTATTCCCTTGCTAAGTCCCTATGTCCACCCACGATGACCAAAAGCTTGTAGGCAATAATATATTCTCGTATTTTAAGACCGTAGTACAGCGGTTCCTAACCTTTTCAATCTTGTTACCCCTATGACCTATTAGATAAACTCATTTTACCCCCCCTTAAAATGTTATCACATGAAAATACGAAAGCCTTTAGGTAGTACCTAATCATAAAAAATTGCACAAAAACTTGATGAATTAATGATCTGCAGTGTGAAAGTTGGTATTTGCAAGCTTTTTAATCTTAAGTAGGAAAAGTTTTTAATTATTGATTATAAAATTTATTATCTATTACCAGCCTTATTACCCCCTCAGAATAACTGTTTTACCCCCAGGTTAGGAACCCAGGCCGTAGTACCTATTTATTTATTGAAACTAAAATTTTCATGTAAAACTGTAGGTAATTTTCCTCATCCACGTGAAACGTTTCAAGACCATTGTAAATAGGTACTAGTAAATTACTTAACTACTGCGGGAGCTACCTATAGATTATTATGATAATAATCAATTGCTTGGGAATCTGACTAATTACGAGTGCAAATTAATTGATTTAATACAAATGATTAAAATTCCAAACGTTTTTCTAGTAATAGTAACACAAATATAAATGTAGTAGGTACCTACTTTGTTCTAAGCAGACATGAATGTGAATGTTTTTGCGTCTTATGCGCATTGCTTATTCTCTATATTTTTTTTATTCCATAAGAGGGAGGAGCAACGCTCCGGAAGAACTATCTATGGTGATATTTATGACTATCGATTTACAAAAGCGAAACACCTTGTACCTACCACGTACCTACTACCTACTTCAAGAAATTAATTTGCTTAATTATTTGAGAACTGCATCTGGAAATTGTATTACTTATTATTTTTTTGTGAATATTGAAAGGGTATTTTAAAGTCGTTTTATTAGCTTAAGTTTAATAGGTTCTTATTCTAATTAAATCGATAAGTTTAGGATAGTGTTGCCCAAAGGCGGTCTTGCGTGAATCATTTTCGCAAGACCAAGACCACATAAGGGCAGCAAGACCGAGATCAATAGCAAAACTGAGCATACTCAGTTTTGGTATTGATCTCGATTGACACCTGGTTGTAGTCTTGGTCTTGGTATTGTATGCAATACCAAGACCAAGACTACAACCAGGTGTACTGACGCGAGACCGAGACCAAAGACTGGGTTAGACTCGTCTTGGTCTTGCATTTGAGCAACACTAGTTTAGGAATGCCTATCATTTTAATCGAACCAGAAAGACCATTAAACGTTCTACACTCCAACCTTTCAACTAAGTCGAAATAAATACTTCTTCGTATCTTATCAACGGGTCTTAGCAACGGGTGACGTGGGCCGATAGTAGTTCCACTGTGATTTGTGTTATAACTTCACACTTTATTTCGTACTCTGTCTACGTTGCGCCGTTTGCTAGTGTTGGTTCATCGTTTTAATCGTATATAAAGATCGTTGTACTGCGTATAAAGCAATCTGTCGTTCGGTTCAATAAATTGTGGTGATTATGGTAAAAGGTGTGACCATTCTTAGTGGATAGCAACTGGCCTTGGTATCGCTTATTTAACGATATAAATAGGCCTAAATTGACTTGAAAACTTGAGGAACATTTAGTTTAGTTATAGTTTCTACAGAAATATGCTGAGTTATTAATTTCGGTCGATTAGGTACGCAATTTGCAAAGGCAGTAGGCGACTGCATACTGTTATTTTATACTAATTTAATTGCTTCCATAATAGGACAATAATTATCAAATTGTAATATGCACTCATGTGCTTATAATAATTTAATAATTGTAGTTTTCTATCAAGTAAGTAGGTACTTAAAGTTTGAATAAGTTTATGTATTATTTTTTAACATAAAGGGAAATGTTATTTTACCATTAGTATCGGCTATAATATTATGGGTATACTACTACTAGCTATAGTAGCTATACCAGCTATGGTTTGTCTGTAAAAAATATTGTAAATCCACGCGATAAAGATCCTGTACATAATTATAATTGAGCATGCTATGAATATACATAATATAATATGCAGATTATTATAATGATAAGAGTATATTTTCCAAATTATATACAAGTATTTCTTATCGACAGGTAGTCTATTTAACTTTGGAATTTCTCGCTTTGACAGTTTTAAAATTATTCAAGCTGCGGTAAGAGTAAAATATAAATCAAAAAGAAAACCTGTAAATAAAATTCGCTCCACCTGAAACTCATAACGAGTTTAGTTTAACCTTGGCCATAAATTTGCCGATACAATTAGTTCAACTTTTGATATACCTACGGGCGGGCACGGGGCGCGGGGCTAAGGGGTGATTGCAATAGAGGCTGCACGCCACCTTGCTCTGATTGATTTATACGTCTTGTTTGTCACAGAGCCGATTTATTTGAATTCCTGCCAGAGCCCCGGGCAGCCAACGGATTAATATCGAACAGACCCCCGCGATATATCCCCGACTTTGGGCAATAATTCAATATTTCATCCTTCGGGCCGGGACCTACGCTGTGAATTAACATACAAACGTCAATCGTTTCATGAATAAAAAATGTATTGGATTTAGTGAAATGACTGGCGCGATCGCCGAGCGTTTACTGTGTTGCCGCCCCAAATGCCTATTGCGGAAATATAAAATGTTTCGGATTACTGGTTTAGTTTGATAGCACACTATTCGTATTTGCTGGGAACACGCGATTTGGCAGCTAAGTTCCAAACGATGATACTGGGGTCTCGAAAAATCTCACAGTCGTAAACCGCGGCGACTATTAACTGAGCAGCTCAGGAATTGGGTATCGCTTAACGTTTACTACCGTTTAATGCAACCAACCAAGTACTGTCATTCTTTTATTGGGGGAAACAGTTCACGTGTTGCTGATATAAAACTGGAAGGATGCATAGCATACCCGAAGTTTACTGCTGAAATATACGTTGATAAAATTATATTGCAATCTTTAAAAAGTACTATAAAATAATTGTACTTTCACGGGCCACGGCAACATGCAGTCTTAAATCTATTAAAATTCTGTTTGCCTTTATAGTAATAGATTTGCGGTAGGTACTTAAACGTACTGTAGTCAGCCGTAGGTACGCACGGCTACAGATCAAGCTATACATTTCCAGTATAAGCTGATCTCGCATTGTATAGGATTTCCTTACAGTGAGAGGTCAGTGTAAACTGGGAATGTATAGCTTGATGTGTAGCCGTGTGTACAACGGTAAAGGGTTAAGCAACGAACAGGCGCGTTTAGACGAAAAAATTCCACTACGAGCCATCGTATCTAGTAGAACCGGTTTTGAGTTCTAAACTACATAAACTACTGCTACGTCGTCGCTTCGCCAATACGTTCGCACTTCTCTGAACACTTCTGAAGGTAATATAGATGTATTAATTTATTTCCCGACGCGGGCGCACTACCGGTTAAGATAAGGGATCGGTTGTGATTAGAAACACCATTTTGTCCAAACTGTTCCAGTCTAACTGATAATGACTGAATGCAAGTGATAAAAATACATGAGCATTATTTTTAATTCAACGATTCCAGTATAAATCCGTATCTGAACGTTTAAGATTACCTACTAATGTCTACATTGACTGTTATAATCCGTACTTTAATTGTTCTTTCTATATTTGAGAGGGCTTTTACGAGAAATGAAGAACAAAATAAAATATGTTTATAATCATTGCGACATAATTTCTTGGCAATAATTTGTCGTAGTACTAACCAGGATTTAGGTACATCCGCAGCAAATGATCTACTGTAATAACTCGTCAAATAAAAGATAACATAATATCTGAACAAGTATAATTATGTAAATTCAACATCTTAATCATATTTGTCATTGATATCACAACCGCTACAGTAGGTAGACCTTATTGCTCTTATTACCATACATAGAGAGGTTTAATCTAATGTACATAATTGTAGGGCCACGACCTCAATTAGACCAGAGTCTAATAATCGCGTTAATCATAAAATTACGAATACGAAGATTGTCGATTTCCGAGCTGTAACGCGTCTGTCTTCTCGGCGACCTCTACGGGTTAGTACAATTGAGTACAAAAGCTTTTAAACCGTATTAATATAACTTTATTTATTGATTATGCTTCGTCAAACATAATCAGCAAATAAAGTAAGTAGACAGGGGCGCCAAGTCATTGGCCTAAATTATTATTTGGAGATAAGTTAACTTAACCACATTCAAATACCTAAATATTTAAAAATAGCTGAATTAATATAACTTCATAAAAAATACGATTGTAATCTAAATACGTTTTAACTTGAAGTATCGTTAAAATAATGTGTAGTAAATATTTTAGTACCTACCTACTTGTGCACTTGATTGTATAGTACAATGCGATTATCATAACCGGTCGTGGCAAGAAGCGATTATGTTAAATATGTTAATTACATCTCTCGGTAAAAAGAACATATTGTAAGTTAAATGTAGTTTTTAAACCGGCTATGGCTGATTATGACACCGCAAAGGATACGCCAGTTTAGAAGGACGAATTTAGAATCATAGGTCGCTCTATGATACGCCAATAGCGTTTTTATACGCCTGATTAAGTTATTTTTAGAACATACTGACATAATGTATAATTTCCCGCATCACACAATTTTAACAGCTGTGCAGTGGTTTATTTGTGTCAAGTAGACATTTAAAAATCTTGGGCACAAAGTTCAGTTGTTTTAAATTGCATAATATAATTTGCATTGTGTCTTCATGAAGAACCTGTTGTAGTTGTAAATCTTCTCGGTTAGTGACTAGTGCGTAGATATACCTACAATTTGATCAAAATGCGTAGTAAAATCTGGTAGGCGTAGTAAAATAGTCACACAGGGTCTGTTAAAGCTAATGTGACCCTAGAGTGTTCCTTAACAGGCGTAGGTATAAGTTTATGAAAATTACGTCAAGATTACATGATATTCTTTTAACGGGTTAGCAGGGCCCTAATTGATACGTAATAGAAGGTACACATATTGCTATGAAGTTTTAATCACTGAGGACACTTTATACTTATTGTAATATAGGTAAATGTTTTAATATAGGTAGGTAGGTATCTAGAAAAATGCTCAACGCTAATAAAAACTTCCATGGCATTATGTCAGATCCTGATGATTATCGGGATGCCACGATTCGGAATGCTTATTTTAGTAATATTTTTTTACTGATCAATTAAAATAACCACGGCACATTCATATCATATTATATGTGTTAGATTTACACCAGAAGAGTCGTGTACTAATTAACAAAATTACTAGTTCCGATATCAATTTGAATGATGGATGACGTTGAGTTAAATTTCTTCCATTAGTTTTATTAAACTCGGTTTTGTAGGCCGCTACATTCCGGTAGCCATTTTGCATCTAATTCTCGTCAAGTGAAAGTTGATCAATGGACCACGTCAATTTAAATCTTGACTATGTTCTTGGAAAGGAAAATGTGTAATGGAGCTTTAAAAAAATAATAAATCGTCCATCGTCTAATTCTAAAATGTCGATTGGAATTCGATCGATGTCGATGGATTCATAGTTCGAGAGTATATTTTTTAATACTACCAAGAAAATTTCCACGTTTATAGCTTTATATTAGTCTTATTTCCATCGCTGTATATTCGATGGCAGTCTTATTAAACGTAGGATTTAGCCAGAATCTCACCGTATTCGCTGTATTTATATGAAAACCATAGAATGCCGTGGGTGGACATTATGACAGGTTTAAAAATAGTATTATTATTAGTGCGAAACTATCTTGAGGATTTTACGAGATTACTGTATTTCTGTGGAGGCTAAAATTAGACGAGTCGGGCGGACTCTGCCCTCAAAGCTTTCCGTTCGTTTTAATACTGTCCTCTTATTCAATCAGTGAATCAAACATTTACGCTAGTATATGAAGTTTCAGATAATTATATACCTTCTTCTTTTTCTTCTTCAATGGTAAACTTAATCGTGTCAGCCTAGAACATAGCTACGTAGGTATATATTGCATTTTTAGTAACGTTCATTAGTTCCTGCAACATGCAGATATTAAGGCACGCAAGACATAGGGTTAGGAAGGTACCCTTTATTTTTAGGAGTCCGTAGTAAAACTAGGAACCCTTATAGTTTCGTTCTGTCCGTCTGTCACACCCTTGTCAAATCGACAGTTCGTAACCAATTTGTATGAAACTTCTCAAGTAGATGTCTTCTATGAGCCGCCATTAATGCCTATAATAAAATTATGAAAAATAAAATAATAAGGGGGGCTCCCATAAATGAAACTGGGGGATGAAAACAAATATTTTCACGCACCCCTTTATGTGGGGTATCGTTGGATAATTCTTTCAAAATCACAAAGTTTTCTAAATTACTATTTTATTTAAGTGCATATCGTCGGCGTAGAGGGAAAACTAAATAACTCATTTTTTCTAGTTACGATAAAAACGTGATTTACTAGATTATTTTTAATCTTTTGGCGTAATTATCAAATGGGAGACTTACCGATGGTTAAGTTATGTCCCATTTAGATTAAAAAATAATCGAGTAAATCTCGTGTTTATCGTAAATAGAAAAAAAAAAACAGTTATTTAGTTTTCCCTCTACGCCGACGATATTTAGTGGACTAGGAGCTTCGAAAGTCGGTAAGAAAAATTACAGGGGCCCTGTAATTTTCCAATCGCGATATCAAAAAATCAGAAAAATTAAAGCTTAGGGCATGCAATAAATATACTCCCGATTAAAATGGTTTAAACAAGATACGTCAATAACTTTCTGAAATATTCACTATTTTCTACCTACTACCTACTCAGTTACACTTTTAAATATTTATGAATGATTGAATACCATTAAAACTAATATTATAAATGCGCAACTCTCGACTCTGTCTGTCTGTCACGGTTCAAATGTTCAACCGATTTTGATGTTTTGCTATGGAGATCGCTTGAACCCTGGGCTAAGACATACAGGACACTTTTTATATGGAAACATCTCAGTCTATAGAAACAAGGGAGATGTGCCAAGTCACTATAGAGCTTGACACTGTCACATGATCAATGTGATTATGTTGCCGGCGCGACGGACCGAACGCGATCGATGATTTATAGCTAGGTATATGTTACCGGCAATCTGTATAATCATTAATCCGGTATTGTATACAATAGGTACCTAGGCAATGTATAGAATACCTAAAACGTTCAGGTAATTTATGTTTTTTTTTATACTTTACCTAGGTATTCTATACAATACCGAATACGCAGCCGGTAATATGTGTAAATGGGGACCACCTCCCTTCAAGTATTCTATACATTACCTAAGTATTGTATAGAATATCTGAATTATACAGATTGCCGGTAATCAGTGTTTTATTGAGGGTGTGCGGCAGTTTTAATGTGTGGTAGAGCTCTATATCTGCAAAGGAGCATTTGTAGTTGTGCCGCACACTGCTTTAAAAGTGGCGACAGTGGTTTCCATACTAATGTGCTATGATAACATACAGTGTGTCTGGTCACCGGTGACCAGACACACTGTATATTATAGGTGGATATATTATCTCCTGTTTCTATGGTCTGAGGGGTACATGTAATTATCCATATTTTTTTATAATTAATAGTGTAAATATATTAAAAAACGAAGAAAAAAATATTTAATTACAAATAAATTAATGAATATTTCGATGATTCAAACTAGATATACGTAACAAATAATAAAGTTTGTAATGTAATCGTAATGTTTAAAGAAACGTTCTTCCTCTTTCCTAATTTGCTGTGCCCGACATGGTCCATGATGATCTTATTTGTACTTACCACCTAAGTTTACATTATGGAATGCAATAATTATAATTTATTAGAGTTCCTCTAGAATTCGAATTAAACTCAAATTGTAGGCAATAGCTAATATTGTACACAATATGTTACTCTTATACTTGTGTAGAATGTTTGCGACTGTCACGTATGAAGTGAATGACCAACTTAAAGACGATTAATAAGTAATTGTTTTTAGAAAAAGCTATTTGTAAATTATTAAGACACATTCTAAGAATATGTACAATCTACTTATGTACTGCGAATGTAGGACGGAAATATCTTCTTATCAGAACACGACAACATACTCGTGCAAAAAAGGTTGTAGGTATTCGTAGTGGCATAATTATCGTAATTGCGCAATTACAAAATATTGTTTGCGATCCGAAAAACTTTCGCAGCAAAACATCCTGCGTAGAAGGAAGCTATCTATTCGTTTTAGTAAGATATCGTAGTAATGCCCCGATTTAAAATGCATGGTATATTTAAATAGCATTTCTCAGTAAACGTGACGATTGCGGATTGCGGGTACGAATGCGATGGTGATTGTTAATCGCAAAACGAACAGAATTTCCGAGAATCGGTCGCCATTGACATTTCTAAGCAACGTGGTCATGTTTACGTTCAGTGGCGGGTTGCGGCGGGTGTTTACAAACAGTAAATTGTTTACTCGACTGACATAACGCGTTGCAGGCGTCACAGCGCGTCACAGGCCGCGTCACACGCCTCCGCTTGCCGCCGCATGCCGCCGCTCGCCGCGCCCTGCTGCCGCCCAATCCTGTTCTATTGCGTCTTGCAAATTGTAATAGCGCCATTTTTTTTACTCTAGACTCTTTAAGAAAACTGCGTGTTAACTATTTCGTAATCATACGAAATGGGTACTTCCACTTTATAATTAAAGTTGAATTTGAAAAAAGTTTGTTTTGAACTTACCATAAAGTTAGTCGTCGTTAATTTTACATTGAATATGTTTGCTGTAGGTGGTAAAAAGTTTGTACTTAAAGGTCAAAGTGTGTGATCATAATTAGGAATAAAAAAATTAACACCGTTAGCATGCGATTACGTGAATATCTAATGAATAGTAATAACATACGATCTTTAATAATAAGTTTGAAGGTTTCGTGGAAAATTTTATTTTATTAGTGTTCAGAAAGATCGTCAGTCATTCTGCTAGAGACATTATTGTAACGTTTATCTTTCGATTGATTTTCTTATCGGTATTTGGTTTATTTTATAAAAATAACGCTGTAATACACCTACGCGTAACTCGGCCTACGCACATTATTGTTAAAATATGGGTAACTGAATAGTTTTCCTGTAAAATTATTACTATGTTACATGCCTGAGGAAAATCAGTGGTTGGTCCCATATTTGTCAAAAATATTTGCAGGTATCGCCGTATCGTGGACGGATTGCTCAAACAATATTTACCTACTGATCGCTTGCTGTCGGCCTTATTGTTCTTATTTATTATAATAATACGTCATTTATAAACGTCACTTTAGCTTTGTCATTGTTATAGGATAGTTTGTAGTTTGTAGATAAAAATTTAACTAATCCTCAAAATTATCTTATCTATAATAACTAGACTATCGGTTTATCTAGCGACTCTGTTATACAATTTAATCTAAGTACAATATTTTGTTTTAGTAAGTATAACATTTTTAGATGACCTTCATTCAATCAATAACATTGAATTTATGATTTATATATTTTATATATTTTTGATTGAATGATATGATTACGTTGGTCTCCACTCCACTCCACTGCAGGTACCTATATTCCCACTGGCCCCACTGTCCGTGTCCCCATTGGTGGGGCTAACGGGAATTTCCTAAAATTATTTAAAATTGTACCCGTTGGCCCCAGTGGTCTGTTTTCATCAGTGGGGCCAACGGAAATAGAATGAAAAATTGAAAATTGTTCCCGTCGTCCCCTGTCTCTATTAGTGGCGACAACGGGCATAGGTATTGCATATCTGCAACATCGCAGCATTTGCAGATGCGTTGCCTACCCTAGAAATCAAGTTGAAATGTTTCATACCCTTCAAACCGAAACACAATAACCTGAAAATTGGGTTCATAATCTATATAAACCAAAAAAAGTATGTAGGTAGGTATTATGTGCAATAGAAAATCTACAACATTTTTGAGGTATCCCCTTAAAAACTAACAAGTTTTAGTTTTTTCTCAGACATAAATCAAAGACTTTTCAAAAGCGGAATTAAATTCAAGGTGATATTTTAATTCCCTTCCATCGTTATAGTAAATGTGTCATTAAGTTTATACGGACTGTGTGCGATACATAATTATCTATTTAACATTAATTGAATTTCAAATAAGCTGTTAGTTATACTTGACACGTTAGTCTGGTCTACGTGTCAACTATACGTACCTAACTATATTACAAAGTTATAGCTATAAAACTAATAGGTTTCTAAAGACTTATAATTTTATACGTAATGAATATTATATCAAAGTTAATTATGCAAAATACGGTGATTACCCTGAGTAAGTAGTTTACTTTAAAGAACACGGCAGACGCCCATAGAACGCTGGGCTTCAGATTGTGTATGTCGGTACAGATATGAAATTAGTTTGGTGTGATCGAGTATTTCAAGAGTATTTAAATACATTTTTTATTTGTTTTTGTACGTAATTGGGTTAAAGAGAAATTTTCGTATTTGTGACAGTGAGGTTAAGTATGGTGTGAATGATCCAATGAAGTACAATCCGACTAATGAGTTCTCAATTCAAAGGTTTTAGTAGCTGTCGACATGATATTCGGTGGAGGCACGCGCCAGTCAGCATGCATCCATTTTTGTTTTATTGGTTTTTTCAAAATGTCAACGGCATAATCATTTTATTTCTTATTTATTTTGATTTTTGATTCCAATTCTTAATCTCAAAGATAAATTAGGCAAAGAACAATTAATAGTTATTTTTTATACAAGAGTGCAAAGTTGCTTTTTAACCGCGTGCTCAATTTTGATGACCAAGCAAGCGAAGGATTCTAAATTTGCAACCTGAGCGTAGCGAGGGAAACCTGAGCGTAACGAGGTGAAAAATCTTTGCACTCGAGTGCAACACGTAACTTTTTATCCCACCTCAGCGAGGAAAAAAAGGTTGTATTATAAATTCGACACCATGGAGGTAGAAGTAAATAGGTTTAATGATGTTTTGAATTTACAAGCTTAGTGCACACGATGTTCTAAATTCAATTTACTTTATCCTCTAGAGAATAAAAACGGCTTTTGCACTCAGATATCGAAGAGCATTTTATTTTAACCTCTAGCGGATAAAAACAGCTTTTGCACTCAGATATCGAAGAGCAAAAATTAATACTCTTTCCGACATGGTGGGATGAAAAATATATTTTTATTTTTGGTTAAGCTTTTATTACTGTACCATATCAAGCCCAAAACTACCAACGTCCTTTTACAATGAGTTTATTGGTTGCGTCTATATCATGAAGAATTAATAGCTAATAGGTACCTTAAAGTTCCTTATTAAAAGTTAATCGTTATAATATTATCATAATAAATTAGCTATACATATAAATCTAAATAAAAAGTTATTATTTCGATTTATGTGGTGCTATACAATTAATATACAGGGTGGCAGGTTAGACAGTGGAAATATTTTAAGGGGTTATTGTACTCATCATTATGAACAACTTTTACTATGGGACTAACCTGGAAATCGCGAAAAAAAAATCAGTTGTTCCATACATTTATGTTCACATAACTCAACAAAATGTATGGAACAGCTGATTTTTTTTTCGCGATTTCAGGGTTGGTTCCATAGTAAAAGTTGTTCATAATGATGAGTACAATGACCCCTTAAAATATTTCCACCGTCTTACCTGCCACCCTGTATTATAAGTACCTAATGTCATAAATGCTATATAGGAAAAATACAGCTAGGCCTATTCTTAACTGAACTTAGTTAATATCATTAACGTTGTCTCCTCATTATTTAGTGTGTTTATTTTTTTATTCATCTCGCAAAACTTTCTGTGGATGTGTTATTAGAAAATTTTACTTTCAGTAAAATACAAACACTGATACCTACTATCACAATTGCATCAGGATCATATCACATTATCACGATACTCTTTTATAACTGATTATGTCACACTCAATATTGAGATAATAAAGTAGAAGAAAATTTACTTCATTCTCGAGAGTTAATAGGTAGGTAATATAAAAAAAAACCGGCCAAGTGCGAGTCGTACTCGCGCACCGAGGGTTCCGTATCATATTTGGACGTATAAAGTGAAAAAATCCGGACCGCATAACTAAGTTTGTTTGTGAAGGAATTTTGATGATTTTGAAAAAACTGTACCAGTTAGGAACATCGTTTTATTTTTGGTGCCATATTTGGGTCAATTCCTATCAACCCTAATTATTTCAGATTTTTCACCCTGCAAACTTCGGAGATAAGGGGGGGGGAATGGTATTTTTTTGGTCATTTTTCATCATATGTCGAAAACTGTGAGACATAAAATAAAATAAAAATATATTTTGAAATGTGCAGATCAAGCCCTTTCATATGATATGTCACTTGATCTAGTAACCCGACTTTAAAATTTCGGACCCCCACTCCGGCCCCTTTTGCAATGAAAATAAAAATATTTTTGGACTTTTTTTATTTGCAATAAAGTTGAACAAGTATTCTTTATAACTGTTCCAAATTTCAAGTCGATAGCATAAGTAGTTGCTGAAATAAGCAGGTGTGACAGACAGACAGACAGACAGACGAAGTCGCACCATAAGGGTTCCTTTTTTACCATTTTGGTACGGAACCCTAAAAATGTGGTGTGATAGTAATAATTTACGCAATGCAATCCTAATATCGTCATATAATACTTGTAAATTATCTCTAGTACATATAAGTACCTACATTACGAGTAAAGTTTCTAAGTTCATTGTGGAATTTTACTAGTTTGAGTTTTGAGTATTCCTAGTTATAGTGTTATTTGGATGAGCCGAACGATTGAAAGAAATAACGTACCTAATAATAGCATAGGAATTCAATTGTTTTTATTCTAATATCTTAATACCTATTAAGTTCCAAAAGTAACGAATTAAGTTAACAAAAATTCTATAAAGGTAAAAAGAAAATAATTTTCAGCCGAATGTCTACTTAGTAGGTGACCATCTCACCTTTGACGTCTTGTTAGCTGGAATGACATCACAGGTTAATGAATTAAACTCTTTACTATCAATTTTAAAGTCACGCAAAAGTATACGAGTATTTTGGTCTGAAAAGTGCTCAGTTCACTTCTATATTGAAAAGTGACTCATACGGATAAAAATATTTGTCTTTCGTTTACCCAGTCATTTGGTATATCTTGGTGCTAATTATATCTCCCAATTAAAGTTTGGTGTGACCATCTGTCATAGCGCGTAACTCGAAACTAACCAAGGTCAACCAACTTTGAGTGGCGCCCAACCTTCTAGATATTTAAATAAAACTGTAATAAATTTATAATTTTAATTATTTTAGGAAACTCTGAACGATTATTGCCTAACGGGTATTGCGGTCAGAAAATTTTCCGAGCGACTCAGTCCTGTGATGAATATTAATCGAATCTTACAATTTTTGATACCTACCTATGCGCAGGTAGATCTTATTTTATTTTAAGCGTCGTTTGTCCTTCAACGATACGCCTTATTTAGTTATTAAAATTGTATTTAATAGTTATATTATAATATAAAACATTGATTTAACTACATGCTTACAGTATCCAGGTTATCACTAGATATACTTACCAATTATAAATATAAAATCAAAGCACTGCAAACTACAATGAACTAAACATACCTAATACGGTGTAAAAGCATACACCTACCCGTAATTAGTTTCAGTGCGCAGTTAAACCTAACTAGACCTAGTTATAGCTTGAAGGAAAACGTCACTTGGCATAGCGATCTCATAGTCATTCAATATAACTATTTATAATTTTTATATTATGTTAATTCAGGCGCTAGTCGAAAGGCGGCCGGCCTTGTGAGGCGCCGCGCCATACTACTGGCGACAATGTGGATCGTGGTTAGGGTTGCCAACCGTACTCTAAAATAGAGTATTGTACTCTATATCATGTAGGCGTACTCTATAATCTATAACACTAATAGAGTACGCTAAAATACTCTTTTTACACAATGTTTACTATATTAGTGCCAGTCATAATAATATTATGCAAACCCATATTTATCAATTTATCATAACCAAAAAAGTCGAATATTTACTGTTAATATGTTGGTATCCCCAATTCCCTAAGCCACATTCGGACGTTTCTGAACTCAACCACTAATGTTATTAATGTTATTATGTCAATGTCATGTCACAAGTTTTGAGAAGTATTTGAGGATACGTTAATTTAGACGCAAGAAAAATTCTCGATTCTCCACTGTGTTCTGACACTTGTGACTGTTTTTTGTTTGGAAAACTTTTACTGAGCTACTACAGCATTTACTGAGAGTCTTTTCGGTCATGGATGTGAAGTGGCGGAAAGAGAGAAACAGAGCTTCATTGAAATTGATTAAGAATGAGCTCTTGATCTTTATTTAGAGTAAGAAAGTTTGGAGTCATACAATTCTTTTAAAAACCATGTAAAATTGTTATGTGCTGCAAAAAGCACAAAAAATACCTTTTTAACCATTTAAAATTAATGATACTCTTTTTTGGAAGTCCGTACTCTTTATTTACCTCCTTTGAAATCAGATATACCCTATTTCTTCTTATAAAAGTTGGCAACCCTAATCGTGATACCTATACAAACTTGGCAATTTTTTGTATCCTGACTTTTATCAGCAGGTTACTGCCTCGTTATATTTATTGTTATCTATGTTATGCGTTCCTTATTTTAAACGTTTTGATGACTATCTCTTAGTATTGGCCAATCTCCTTATTTTTTTTTTTTTTTCTTTATTAGTTACATACCTACTCCAGAGTTGATATAGAATTTTCACGTACCTATAAATGAATCACAGGATGAATTTAAAACCTAAGATCGTCCGCTTCATCTTGTACTCCAACTATACCTACATCAGAAATTAAGAACGTACAAAAAAGACAAGGTCAAGTATTTTGACATTGTATCAGTCTCTTTTACAAGAAATAGGTACAGCACTATATTATATTCTTGCCCACAAAATCTAATTAAATTTACATTTTTTATCAAACTAACCTGCTGCTTATAAATGTATATTAATCAATGGTTGGTATAGTATGGTATAGAATCATTAAGCTGTCTTCAAACTACGCTATGCTATATAGCATTATAACATCTAGCTAATAGCACAACAATATCGCGCACCATACATTGTTATGGACACGTTCACACTGTGCTATACTATATATATGGCTTTGTATGGTGCGCCATGCTTTATAGTATAAATAGCGTATGCTATATAGTATAGCGTAGTCTGAA
Source organism: Thalpophila matura (assembly GCA_948465475.1). NCBI lineage: Eukaryota > Metazoa > Arthropoda > Insecta > Lepidoptera > Noctuidae > Thalpophila > Thalpophila matura. The sequence goes on along the minus strand of OX419184.1, from coordinate 9,948,697 downwards.
GACAGCTTTACGCTACAGGCCGCGGCCGGCGCGGGCGCCTCTACTACATCCGCTTCAACTACGTAATTGGGTGTAACGTAGTGAGAACGTGATACCTACGTAGTAAGACATAATGAAATTCACCGCTTCACACTCGCGAACTCATTAATTTATTGGAATGTGTACTGCGTATGTAGTTTGTAAGTGATCTAGTCAACAACGCATTGGAGATAAAAATGTTATAGGTATGTATTTGTTATGCCATTTATATCATCACTAACACTTTGCCCGCCAATTCATTTTTTTTCCGCGATCAAAAGATACCTCTCACGAATAATGTAGCTTCGTATTAGTTAAAGAATTTTCAGAATCAGATCAGTAGTTCCAGAGATCCTACATTATATAGAGTTATATTATACAGAGAGTTCCTACATTAGTACAAACTTACAAACTTTACTTCTTTGTAATATTAGTATACCTAGATTTAGAAATTTAAAGCTTGTCTGATATTGAAATTGCAGTTATCTTTGACAGTCTTTTTCTTCCTCATCACTTCCTCTCCATCCAATGCTGGATGAAGGTATCTTCATAAACTCTCTATTTTTATGATCAAGAACCTTTCACACGCAATAATTTTCTGCCAGTCTTTTAAAGACAGAAGGATATAGAAATCATACTACTTTCGTTGATGGCCACAAAAAATATCTCCTTACAATCAATGCAGCTAATTAATCCATCACTTTTGCTGCCCCTGACATATTGTCAGGGGCAGCAAAAGTATAGTAAGTAGTAATAGTATATAAATGTATTTGTGGCCATCAACGAAAGTAGTATTATTTCTATATCCTTCTGTCTTTAAAAGACTGGCTACTTATTTATTTGTTTTAGACACATCAGTGTCTAAAACAAATAAATAAGTAAGAAAATTTCAAGTGATTTTAACCAAGCTCCGAATGAAAAAGTGTAAGTAATTATAATTATATCCATTACTTCCTCGTTTTAGCCTATATTTTACTTCTTTTCATCTAAAGAAGATTTCGGTATGGTAAAAACGGACTTTCAGTGGGTGAGTTGTTAGAGGACAAATGACGTAAATGCAATCGAACTAAATGAATGGGAACAGTATTAAGTTTATCGAGTGCTGTACTCATCTACGCGTAAGAGGCACTGTTTATCTATCTTAACAACGTACACTAAACGGAAACTATACAACCTTAGGTATTACCTACGTCAAGTACACACAACGTCATAATCTATTATGTAAATGACATAGATTAGTTACGTACCATAAGAAATTTATATTTTCTTGTTATTGAAGACAAAGCTACATGATACAACAATATTACTGGTGTCAATATTATGAACAATTGTATTTTCCCAATTATGTAAGAATATTTTGTAATAGTAGATGATAAGGTTATTGGTTTTATGATTCAGCAGCCAGATTCATTAATGAACCGACGTATTTCCCAAAATGTGTGAATCTACTGTTATACCTACTTAGTTTACTCTACTTTACAAACTTACAAACAGGCATCATAATTTATTTTAAAATAGCATTCCGTAATATTCCAGGTCACTTGCGGAAAATGTCAATTTTTAGACGCACTACACTGCTACGAGCTATGTGTCACTGACACATCTTTTGTCACGGTGTTCTGCTTTTTGATTGTCTTTTCATTTTTGAATTATATACCTACATAAAACAGTTTAAAAAAATCAGTTAAAAGTCGTATCTAACATAATATAGGTACATATGACTAATTGAACGACTAAACTAAGTTATTTTCTCAAGGTCAAGGCCGACAGTTCTAAAGTCTATTGAATTACAGTTGCGTAATCCGTGAGGTGGTGATCTATTAATTCTTTGATCAAATCATCTTAGCTTTTTATCTAACTAATTGAAATCTCGGTTAATTTTGAACTAGGTACTTCCTAGCAGTGAAGGATCTCGAAAGCTTTAATTTTTTTTTCTTTAAATTAAATAATATTTGTATTTTTAGTATTGATTTCTCGATCGTTTTAGGTACCTGTATAAATTACAATGGCTTGAAAATCAGCAAGTTTAACCGAGTTAGGTATATTATTACACATATGAACTTATCACACATGCAAATGTGTATTTAAAGTGACAGGAAAACCACAAAAGTTTCTATCTCCTAACGTCGCCTTCAGCAAAGGAAAACCATTATAATATGTACATATAACTCGTGCATAGATCGAATACCTACATTTATATTATAATTTATAGCAAACAATCAAACTTTATATTAAATATGCAGACTATTGGCCGCATCTTATTTTATTTTGGTTTTCCTCAAACGCTGTAAACATGAAACAAACTATGAAGTCCTATGTATTTCAAAATCTAATTGTATGTACCTACTTAGGCACATAAAAAAGTATTACCTAGTACTACTTACTATAACACAAAATATAAGTAGGTGCCTGGTCTACATTTCATACTACATTTCAAAACGTTTTAAAGATCATAACAATAGGTATCTTCTTTGTAAAAAAAATCTCGATCAAATACAGGCACTTGTATGTATTTAGTTAGATCAAAAATTGAAAGAGCCCATAAAAAAATACCTTCGCTTACAGTACCTACACTGAAAAAAATAAATCGCTGATGTGCTACAGGTAGCAAAACTTTTTTTTCAGTGTAGTTTCCTTAAAGAGTTGGTAACTCCTGACAACTCCTCAGTGTTGTATAAGATGAGTAGGTACCTAAGAGATTCAAGCAAGAGTAGAAGCAGCAGTTTCCTCATCTCTGCTTGCAATAAACTAAGCCAGTAGGTTTGTCAGCCAGTAGGCGGTAGTCATTGTAGCATTTATTTCCGACTGCTCCAAAAGGAGAGTAATGTTTTTCGAGTGTAGGTAGGTATGTATGTTTATTTTTTTGGCACGATCTGTTGCCTGAACAGCAAGATGGATTTCAATACTATGGCGTTAGATTTGTCTTCATTTGTTATTAAAGCTGCTTTCAGACTACGCTATACTATATAGCATTATAGCATATAGCTCATAGTACAACAATATCGCGCACCATACATTGTTATGGACATGTTCACACTGTACTATAGCTACTATTTATTATTATTGGCTTTGTATGGTGCGCGTTATTGTTGTGCTATGAGCTATATGCTATAATTATGCTTTATATTATAGCGTAATCTGAAAGCAGCTTAGTTATAATGGTACTTACCTTTTTTAACCGACTTCAAAAAAGGAGGAGGTTCTCAATTCGTCGAAATATTTTTTTTATGTAAGTATGTTCAGCGATTACTCCGTCAATTTGGAACCGATTTCGAAAATTATTTTTTTGATTGAAAGCCTGTCGAAGGGGTCCCATTTTCAACAATTCAGGATCTGATGAGGGGATCTTATGGAAATCGAGGGAACTCCTCAAATTTTATAGCCATGTACAATGTGTTTTCTTTCATTAAAAAGTGGGTAGGTACTTCAGAAGGAGTCTTACAAAATTTGGTCAAGATCTGATGATGGGATCCATGACAAAATAACGGAACTCTTCAATTCTCAGGAACACGTTATCGATACTTGGGTAAATCACTGAGGGTATTGGGATATTTGATTTATCGCGATGTCTTTATGGTAAAGCTAACGTGGTAGTGGAACATGACGATGAGCAATGGAACTCTTCAATGGCTTACAGTAAGGGTATGTTTTATGGAATGATTTGTAACAGTTGCAATTAAATTGCAACGTGCTTATGTTTATATCAGGCAAAGAAAATGTAATGAAGTTGTACAGTCAGCGTCAAAATGGAATTCAATTCACTTCGCTTAAGTGGGGATGTTAATCCATACATTAAAAAGTGTGTAGGTTCGGTTAGTGGTAATGAATTCTGGCTACTGCTGTAATCGCGTGTGTTTATGTTATTAAAAATAGAAAAACAGAATACTTTTACAAAAAATAAAATCTATTGATAATTTAGAAACTACACACATCAAAAGTGTCTAGGGATCAAGCATTTTTATGCGGATTTCTTGAGATTGAGATGTGGCTTTGTAATAAATTTATGATTTTATAAATTTATATGGATCCTTTTTGGTGCATTTCATAATTTGAATCAGGAACTCTCAATCAAATTCGAGTAAAAGATGAAAATAAGCTGTCAATATTTTCCCTATAAAAACATACAACGCATTGAAGACATTATTAGTGCTACTGTTTCCCTACTACTGATTAAAACCAACGTTATTATGGAGCGGCGACGTCATTTAAGCAGGGAAGAAATGCTCAGAGCCGTGGGAATGATAGAAGCTGGTTCCCGGCAACGTACTGTAGCTTTAGCTCTGAATACAAGTCAGAGTGTTATCAGTCGACTTTGGACACGTTACCGAAGCACTGGTACCGTGGCTGAGCGCCATGGAGGACGGTATCGCTGCACCACACGGAGACAAGACCGATACATTCAAATCTTAACTCGAAGAGCTCCAACAATAACCGCCATGATGTTAGCCGTGAGGCTTCATCACTCTTCAGGGAACTTAATTAGCGACCAAACAGTCAGAAACCGCTTGCATGAAGTGAACCTTCATTCCCGAAGACCGCTACGGGTACCACCTATAGCAATGCACAATCGTAGGATTCGATATCAATGGGCTCTTGAACACAGAAATTGGGCAGAAGAACAATGGCGTTTCGTGTGCTTTTCTGATGAGTCTCCTTTTGGTATGAGACCGGATACAAGACGTATACGACACTGGAGAACCCCTGGACGCCAACAGCGATTAAAATCCTGCCAGGAAGTCCATCCTTATAGTGGTGGAACCATCATGGTATGGGCGGGTATTTGGATCGGCGGAAGAACTGAGTTGATTTGGATCAGAGGCAACCTCAACGCTCAAATTTATGCTGAGACGATTGTATCAGACGTCATCGTTCCTCTACAAGTGCAAATCGGTCCCTTATTTCAGTTAATGCATGATAATGCACGACCGCACACCGCAAGAGTTGTAAGACAGACTCTCGCCGCAGCTAACATCAATGTCCTGCCCTGGCCTGCTCAGTCGCCAGACTTGAACCCGATTGAGCATGCATGGGATATGCTACAGAGAAGAGCTCTGCCGAATATGGAGGGTATCCAGTCGCAAGAAGACCTTTTTTTGTTGTTGCAACGAACATGGGCGGCCATTCCACAGCGTGATTTGGATGAACTCATTTTGAGTATGCCAAACCGATGTTCTTGTGTTGTTAGTGTTCGCGGTAGAAACACGGATTATTAATTGTTTAAGTTACCCAATAAAATTTTAAAGAAAACTGTTATTTCAGTCTTTTTTTCGAACTTTAATGTTAGTGGTTCAAATGTCAAAAATCCCTTTATTAGGAAAATGGCAAATTTCTTTATTAATGCAAAGGTGACTTGGTTTATCGTTACTGTGACAAACGAAAACACTTTATTTGATGAATCCTTAAAGAAAATTTTAATTAATATCAATCAGGAGAAAAGTTATTGCAAAAATATATGTTGATCCCTAGATACTTTTGATGTGTGTATTACGCTACACCAATTTTAAATTGAAATAGACTATCCTATAAGATTATAGAGGGCTGAAGTCACTTAAAAGAAAAAAATAAAAAACTTTTTAACAAAAAAAAAATACCGACTTAAAAAAATCTCTAAAACACTAAAAAGTCTGAAATAAAAAGGTACGTACCCTATAAATTATAACATAAATACCATATTCATTAATTACTATCATACAAATACATTTTTAATTAAATTCAACACTTTTTGCAGTCGGTGCCAAGCCAATAAAACAAAAATCCTTGCCTAATTGTTAGCTATTAGGTGCCTATAGTATAACATTTATATGCGCATTAAATCTAGATGCAGTTTAATCAGGGCTAAGATGTAGTTTAATCGGCTTGGCACCGACTGCAAAAAGTGTTGAATTTAATTAAAAAGGTATTTGTATAATAGTAATTAATGAATATGGTATTTATGTTATAATTTATAGGGTACGTACCTTTTTATTTCAGACTTTTTAGTGTTTTAGAGATTTTTTTGAAGTCGGTTTTATTTTTTTTGTTATAATTTAAATATTACGCAGTCAGGTTTTTTGTTTTTTCTAATAATTATTTTTGTTTATCTTATTAAATACCTACTACTACTACTCTATACTATAGGTACTCTTTCTAAATAATATAATATCTGTATCACGTCACTGATTTCTAGATCTGAATTAGAACCCAACTAACATTTTGGTGATAAGAATAAGTGCTTAGGACCTTAGGCTCTTAAAATTCTCTTAAACGGCTCATGTAGCACCTATTCTTATCACCAAAATGCTAGTTGGGAAGTAAAACTAACTACCTACACTAATTTAGCTCCCAACTAACATTTTGGTGATAAGAACAAGTGCTACATGAGCTGTTTAAGAGAATTTTAAGAGCCTAAGGTCCTAAGCACTTATACTTCTCACCAAAATGTTAGTTTTGAAGGTTCTTCTAGGATGATGATTCTCCCTGATTGAGCAAATTAGAAATATAATTATTAATCGCTACAAATGGCAAGGTAGCCAACACCAAATATGCGGTTAATTAAGCGACAAAGTATAAAACTAATAGATACAAAATTGTCATTCGTTTATGTTTTTCGTCTAACGAGTGCAGTATAGTAGCTAATGTGTAAAATAGCTTGGCAGTATGTCAACATATTAGTTCTTTGAAACTTGTATATAAATAGCGACGATATCGACTACTCACGAAATAATCTCGTTCATCTTTCATAATAGTTTAACATTTTAACAGGAATGTCTACAGATTGTAGTACAGCACTAATTCTTACGCTTGAGTTAGTTATGTATGTATGTATGTTCGGCATTGTTCGGGCCTAGAAAACCAACAATTAAAAAAAATCCCCATAGAAATTAAGGTTCCCACTTTAGGATGATTCATTTCAATTCTCTGGAAGTAAGACGGTCGCGTGATCAGATGACTGTAATACTTAAAATTCTTAGGGGAATTATTGATGATCCTGATTTGCACAATGAAATCTGCAACCTATTCGTCCCAGATAAAATTTACTGTCGTACCAGAAAACGCCGCTTACTGGCTGTTCCAACTTGCCGTACTGTTGCACACTCCAAGTCACCTATTCCTCGGACATTAGCCGCTGTTAACGCTCTCCTGAGCTCAAACACAGATCTTGATATGTTTGCGGATGAATGGAAGATGATAATGTCAGAATGTTTGAATTTTTGTGAGAAGAATGCATGACTGTGTTAGTAAATTATTAAATTATTATTATTTTATGTTATTTAGGTACCTACTTAATTATTATACTTAAATTATTATATTTAAATAGTGTAATTGGCCTCGGTCGTTCTTATTTAAAAAAAAAAAAAAAATAAAAAAATAAAAAAATAAAAAAAAATGATGCGCATGCCTGAATTCGATTCTAAACTGAACTGCAAAAATGAATCATGTTTATTTTATATCCCTTCGCCTTCGTAACTTTTATTAAACGTGAAACTAATTATTTGAAACCCTTGCAGTTTAATTATGACCGTAATAGCACCGCATTCAAGGTCGCATTACGTAACAAACCATACGTTACATAATACAATTATTCTGGTTGACAGTAAGTGTTCGATTTTCGAATGATTGATTTTTTTGCTTGATTTAGCCATTGATTTAGCCATTTTTTTTCTTTTTAACCGACTTCAAAAAAGGAGGTTCTGTATTCGTCCCGTATGTATGTATGTAAGTATGTATGTATGTATGTATGTATGTATGTATGTATGTATGTAAGTATGTATGTATGTATGTATGTAAGTATGTAAGTATGTATGTATGTATGTTTGTATGTGCGCAATTTTCTCAAAAACTACTGATTCGATTTGGATGGGGTTTTCACTAACGTAATCTACATACTTTCAGCAAGGTTTTAGTATATAATACATTATGTAATCATTCCTATGTACAAAGTTATAGGCATAAATGTACATACTCCGTAGAAGATTTACTGTTGAACGAATTCGTGAAAGTAATCTAACACGGGTTAAAGAACTAAAAAGGGAAAAATAAAAAACTTTTTTAACAAAAAATAACCGACTTCAAAAATCCACTACAAAGAAAATAATAATTTTGGTTTCGGAAGTCGGTGGCAAAAAAAGCAAACAAAAACCAAAGCCACCGACTTCCGAAACCCCATCCAAATCGAATCAGTAGTTTTTACTTTGTAGGAATATGTCAATAGTAATCTAATCATGCTCATGTGCGCTCTCTTTTCGACCTGGGCCACAATTCTGCTACTGCAATTGTGTACGAATGGTGTCATACTGTCATAGTGACACCATAACGGTCAAAACCTAAGCGGTCATTGGCTTAGAGTAAGACTATCTCTTTTAAGTTATTTACTAGAACTCAACTTCGTGTATTTATTGGTGGTGGTTACGCCTAGAATGTACCTACAATGAATACTAGAGAACATTCTAGGTACAAACTAGAAGTTTAGAAACAATCTTTGAAATATCATTTGAGTAATAAAAACAGAAAAAATACACTTTAGTTTTTTTCTGTAGACGTATCTACCCACCTACAGGGTGCAATTAACCCCTCATTTTATATTCAGAACCGGTCTCTTGAATTAGAATTCATATTTTTCGTTAAGCATAAGGTTTACTACGATTTACTACGATTTGCTACGATTCAAATACCTAAGGCTTAAAAAACAAAACGAAACTGTTAATTATCTCATAAGATGTATCAGTTATAAAAAAAGAAAAGGTTAAAAATCATAATCACCTTATTTGTGTCATCACGGGGTGTCAGCACCGTACATTTTATTTGAATATCCGCAGAAGCTATAGTAAAGTGTAGTATCTAGATATTAGTGAAGAAGCATTAGGTATTCGAACTTTAAACTTAATATCGTTCCAAAGTTCAAATAACAGGGGACTATGATAAATACTAAAAAAATAACGTCGTTATAAAACTAGTTTGTCTAATTAAGCTTAAGTACGTATCCCGCTGATTTTTTATTAAGAGCTCATTTCACCAATTGTGGTGTCATTACCTCAATTGGTTTCCACATTGTCTGTGAAACGAACATGATCGCTAACTATACTTGATGATGGCGTTTTAACTTAAACGTGAACGTTCACGTTACGTAATTGGACTGTAGTTATATTCGTATGTTTTATTGGCACATCACGCGTCCTGAATCGTGTGTTATCAATGTATGATGTGACGGTATGCCGTGCCCATCATTTGTAATACAAGCAATTGTGTTTGATAGACGTGGTATTGTGTTGAAAGATTGTACTACTACGCACCAAATGTGCTGTAGAAAACCAAAACAGATTTGACAGAGTTTAAAAAAAACTTTCGTAGACGGCATAATTAGAATGCAAGATAAAGAAGCCAATTCTTTATTTAACGTATGAATGCATTAATTTGCAAAACAGTGGGTCGAATAATACCTATTAGTCTTTCTTATCCTATCAAGCTAATTAAAATATCTAGTGCTAGGATTGTCATTGTCACTTACTCGTTTACGGATCCTTCGACGATAAGTCAAACGGCACTTTACTTTTCCATATAATTATGTAGAATTAATAATAGAATCTTGGAAAAGGGATTAAGGTAAACTGAATAAACTAAAGAAATTGTCATCCTAGGTTGAAAAAATTGTCGTTTACGTTTTTTTATACAATCATTTAAATGTTAACCAACCCGCATAGGGCCCACGTGGTTAGGGTTAGGTACCAGATCAAATAATGTCCTGGTAATATCCCTGACTTTTCAGTAAATTTCCTGACATGTTGTCTGAATGTTGGATGCTCAGGCATGCAACATTGTACTTTGAAAAATTAATTTAAAATACATACTTACTTATTATTATTTTTTTGTTTACAGAACCATTAATAAGTAGGTATAATATTTTTTATTACTTAGGTATATTTTCCTCTTTCAATTAAAAAAAAAATTACAGTTACAGTTTTTCCCTGTTTCTCTGATAGGGCCAAAAGTATTGACATGTTAGGACAATTCCTGTCATCTGATAACCCTACGCGTGGCGGACTACGACCCATTCCCTCTCACAGAGAGGAGGTCTGTGTCCCAGCAGTGATTATGCTGTAAGTCTTAAATTACTATAAAGTAGGTAGTAACCCTAGAATACTATTGTGGTCTGACGCTCCTGCAGCCGACATGTCGTCTATGGCCGCCTCCAGACCATTCCTGTACGTTTTAATATAATTTACAGCTACTAAAAATAAACAAACGAACATTTTAATAACCTGTTCGCCTTTCCAATACTGTTTCACATAAATCGGTAATTGTATAACCTTGGTGACTGAATTATATCAAGTCCATGCAATTGTTCCAGATTTAATTAGTTTAAACGGGTATTTTAATGAACCTTGTAAGCAATCGCAAGTCCATGTTTGGCAAAGAAACGTAGGTTTTTGCAGGGATTGGTTCATATTGGCGCCAATTTTGTAGGTCACCAACCAAACCAAATTAAAAATATTACTGTCTTTTACTATCCTGCAAAACAAGAAAAAGATGAAAGATGTTTAGAGCTGTCAAATTAGTCAACGTTTTCAATTGTTTCTTTAGCACTTTTCATAACAAGTTATTTCAAGCTGTAGTTTGAATAAGAGCCATATCTCATTAGGACGCCAGTAGCGACGCCAAAGCGGATGCCAGACGAGATTAGTATGAAAACAAAATGAACATCGAAGAAATGTATGCGTGTCAAGCGAGTGAACTTGGCGTCCCAACTGGTGTTGCCGCCAGCCCGGATGCCCGGATTATTATATTATGATTATGTTTTAGGTGTGTGTGTGTATCATCGCTTTAGTGTTATAAATAGGAAACTATAACATTAAAGCGATGATAAACAAGTTCTATGTTGAAAAACATTTTTCAATACAAGCTTTTATGATGACCGCTTCCCAACTCCATCATGAGGCCCTGGACATCATCTAAAACCAGAGTACTCGTGAAGACAAATGAAACAAGTCCAAACTCGATGGGCTTGCGTCGTTTCGTTACAGAGTTCCTATGGCCACCTTCCGACTCTATCATCAGATCAGCTCTTTGACATCATTATATTGCATTGTCATGCGATTCACATATGCATACAAAATTTCTGGTCAATCGAACACCGGGAAGTGGGTCAAATTTAAAATGTAACATTTGATTACCCACAGACAACGCGACAGGCGAAGCTAAATAAAAGCTTGTAAAAACCACCATGCCCAGATAATTAAACATGAATTTGAGACAGTGTACATAAGTGTAAGCATTTGTACAATATGTAACTCCACTTAATTGCAAACGTTACGTATCGGATTACCTCACCAAAAATTTTGTGGAGAACGGTTACTCTTCGAAAGCTATTAGGGATCGTCAACTTTATGTTGTTGGAAAGCTTTGCAAAAGTTGTATAATTTAGTTGCCAACATTTACCGTAAAACGGTGTGCAATTTTCTCCGCCATCTATGTTAATATGTGGCATATTAGGACGAACGTGTTCGGGTAATATCATTTTAAAACTAGCTCTTCCAGTGCGGCCCACTCATTTGGTCGTGTCCGCCTCCGGCTGCGTCCGTGAACTCGGCGCAAGAGCATTCAATCGTAAACTGTGACATTTTACTGACATTGCGCTTCTATCGCTCGTTTGACATTTGTAACCTGCTCCAACCTTGTATAGAACTTGCCTTTACACTGTACTAGCATATAAATGCTTATAAATCAATCGTTTTATCACCACTACCTAATACGCAGTTTAGATCTCTTCTCCGTAGTACCGTTCGAGTTTAGATGCGCGAACCCATGCAGGCAGTTCCCTTGCACTTGCGATTCATTAAGCCATCTCAACCTTCAATTAACCCACCGGTGTCGCGGTACCCTTGCGAAGTAATACTTATATGAACGGTTTACGACCTATATCACATGGTTCGTTCACCGTAATAGTACATTGTGAGATATATAGTACAGATGCGGTTATCGCGAGTTTATTTTCTTGCTTTGCTCTTTATAAAGAGTAGCTGACGCACTCGCAAGGAGAGGTTGTTGAACTGCACAGTTACAGGCGAGATCGCTGCGCGGACACCGACTTTGTGACAATTGCAACCTTGAATGACGACGGCAGGCTTTTTTGCTTCTGAGCCCCACGCTCCTATTAGATGTCTAATCTAGGAATTAAAATCTTATATTTTAGGTGTTAGAAGACTTTATATAGATTATTATTACCATACCATTAGAAAATATACCTAAATATTTCTGGGGGTTAGTACGGTAATCAGTAATTAAAATTACTTCTCGTAGACCCCAGGGCCTTATTTAGCAAAATAATAGTAAACATACTGTAGTTGACGGTGTTTTGTTTTATATTCATAGAAAATGTTTGTGAACTTTTGACATTATGCTCTCTAATTTGAATTATGAACTCTCATAATGCAAACAATACGTTTTTTAACCATAGGTAGGTACATAAACTTTTTTTTCTGAAGATTAGCATTTTCCTTAAGCGTTATGAAAAAAATGAATGAGCATTTATAACTGTTTATTTTTCCTACGCAACTTTACCACAGAAGAGTTAAAAAAAAATTGTCAAAAGAAGCTTTGTTCCATTTGCCTTTTTATATCGTGCAAAATATTTTCTTGCCAGAAATAGTGATTGTGTAATACGACTAAACAAAAGAAAATAAAAAGAATGGTAACAATATCTTGAAACAATGCAGTAAGGTTAAATACCAGGACGAACAGCGCTGTCGTTTTGAGTTCCGTATCTATAGGTATTAGGTATTCTATATTCTTACCCTTTCAGTGGCGGTCCGAGGGGGAGAGAGGGTCGTAAGGGTCGTGAGCCTCCCAAAATCGTATAAAAATGTGCGAAACACGGTAATTCACGGTATAACACGTCGGCATTAATCGGTATGATCTGCTCCCCTAAGTCTTCGGTTGCGACTGCGCCTGTACCCTTTATGGTGATAATGGCAGCTGAAAATCAGCTTTGTATGACAAAGTTACTCGTACCTATGGGCTAGTCGGTCGGACTTACTTTATTCAGAGAAGTAGAAGATTAGATAATTTACTGTGTTTCGTGTAATTGACGCCTTTCATTAAAAGAATTATTATAAAAGTGGGTAGTTGCTCTTCCCTGAAAACTGTATCGAAATTTAAGTTCCAAGTATTGTTGGTGTTGCAAATTCCAACTTTTTCCATCCATTAGTCAATGGTCATATTTTTTTTTCTTTTTCTACTGTGTTTTTAGGGTTCCGTACCAAAATGATAGAAAAGGAACCCTTATGGGGCGACTTCGTCTGTCTGTCTGTCTGTCACACCTGCTTATTTCAGCAACTACTAATGCTATCGACTTGAAATTTGGAACAGTTATAAAGAATGCTTGCTCAACTTCATTGCAAATGAAAAACGTCAAAAAATATTTTTGTTTTCATGGCAAAAGGGGCCGGAGTGGGGGTCCGAAATTTTAAAGTGGGGTTACTAGGTCAAGTGGCATATCATATGAAAGGGCTTGATCTGCACATTTCAAAATATATTTTTATTTTATTTTATGTCTCACAGTGTTCGACATATGATGAAAAATGTCTGAAAAAATACCTTTCCCCCCCCCCCTTATCTCCGAAGTTTGCGGAGCGAAAAATGTGAAATAATTAGAGCTGATAGAAATTGACCCAAATATTGCACCAAAAATAAAACGATGTTCCTAACTAGTACAGTTTTTTCATAATCATCAAAATTCCTTCACAAACAAACTTAGTTATGCGGTCCGGTTTTTTCACTTTATACGTTCAAAAATGATACGGAACCCTCGGTGCGCGAGTACGACTCGCACTTGGCCGGTTTTTTTCTCTCTTACCCTTATAATATACGTTACTACAACTCGTACTTGGTCTTGCCATTATCACATTTTACTAATAAGTAATTCAGATCATAAAGTCAGTATACTGCAATGCAAAAACAATTACGTATTATTCGGACAATACCAAAAAAATTAGTTTTGTTGGTTATATAATAAACGGTAGGATACATTCACAATAATTTTATAAAACGCTGTGGAATATGACTGCGGTACCCTAAAATAAATAGTACCTACCGTACCTATAGTTTTTATAGAACTCCCACTCAACTGTAACAATTATCGCTATTATCTTTTTTCAAGCACATCTTCAAGGCTGAGTGTACAAATTAAAAACTGGAGGTTCTATAGATAAGTAGGGCTTACAAAACTTCTTGTATAGAAGATTTTTGTGATTTTTTTTTAAATACCGATGTTTTTGCGATTGGTATCAGTCTGTATGACAGATCATCGGCGAGTTTATACCTAATTAAAATAATAAAGACCGGACTCGCGCTCTGAGGGTTCCGTACAAACTTAACATAGTATAAGTATATGAGATAATAAGTAGATAATTATATAAAATAAAATATTCCACTAGAAATAGGCTAAAGCGCCATCCATGAGCAGGATGCCGCTAATAGGTACATATTTCTTCTAGTGGCGCCATCTATGAGTAGATGCCTCTGACTTGCCACGGACAGACGGACGACAAAGTGATCCAATAAGGGTTCCGTTTTTCCTTTTGAGGTACGGAACCTAAAGCACAGTGAGGCGTTTTGGAGCAGCCCGACTGGAAAAGTAGGTACTTCCAACAGAAACACAGCCAAATAACACTACTCTTCAGTGTTGTGTTCCTGTAGTGAGTAAGATCACCAGAGGTTCTAAGAATGCTCTGCGTTGACAAAGGCACAGCAAATTCCAAAGCACATGAGATAGGTACTTGCTGTTGCAACTGTTGCACGTTTCATAGGCTACGGCTTACTATCAGAAGGGCCGTATGCCTGTATGCCAGTATCGTCGTGAATAAAAAAACAAAATCGATAAATAATAGGCGCCCAATTTAAAAACAGACTTCTTATTCTCTTAAAGTAATATGTGGGTGTCAAAGACTAACCTCTATTATTCTTGGTATTTTTGAAAAACTCCTTCGATCTCGGCGCTACCCTATTAGAACAAAATCGTTCCATTTTGGTTGAACAAGGAATACACGTCAAGTCAAGGAAGATTTTCAAACTGTTAAGCCCGAAAACCTTTCGTCACGTCATTTATTAAAATTGTGACAGACGGACGGACGCAGCAGTCCTATATTTCCATTTGAAGTAGGTACGGAATTTCTACCATTGGAACATCTGTAGGTATGAAAACCTAGCGAAAGGGCTCTAATTTTATTAGGGTAGGTTTTATTTATAACTGAAAATTATTTGTTTTGAATACGCAATAGAAATCTTTATACCATGTTTACCTTTGTTGTCATATTATGTATTATAAAGAGACACAGAGCGTGTGTAAGTAAAGCGCGTAGGGCTTAGTTCAGCCGTCAGGTGACAAGCTCCCCCTGGTTCCCACAGCTCCCCGTGGGTGAGCCTCCTCGCCATGTGGACGCAACAAGTGGACGATGTACGCATGCGCTAAACCCCCGGTCAGACTGAAGGAAATCAAAAATCACATCAGTACTTTTCCACTAAGAGACTCAATATTGAGTCCAAACACAGCCAGAAATATTCTTTACGTTGAGAACATTTTTATTCTTATCATTTGAAAGAGAAACTACTTCAGATAGTACTTGGAATCCAATGTGAAGTCCTTATGCAAGTG
Source organism: Thalpophila matura (assembly GCA_948465475.1). NCBI lineage: Eukaryota > Metazoa > Arthropoda > Insecta > Lepidoptera > Noctuidae > Thalpophila > Thalpophila matura. The sequence goes on along the minus strand of OX419184.1, from coordinate 9,933,054 downwards.
TATAAAGTAGTACTGACTAGAATTAAGTGGAATAAAACTTACACGTGTACGCTTACGGGCGGCGGGCGCACGCCTGTGAGGTGAACGCTTGCTAAAGGTCGCAGTAGAGCAAATACATTTTTCCAATAAATTCTAAGAAGCTTTAAAGATCTATAAAGTATGTTCATTAGGGAAAAATATGAACAAGCTAAAAAAATTGCGCAGTGGTCTGGTATGTAGCGGAGTTATTCATGGAAAAATTATGAAAACTTGTAGCTTTTCGGAAACTTGACCCGCTGTTGACCTATTTTCATTTGTTACGTTCTAACCATATTTTATGATACTCGCTACTAGTAGGTACTTAGGTAGGCACTAACTTGATACTAAATATAAGTTGAATCGTGCGTATTCCTTAATCGTTTTATTATAAACTAACTGTGTAGGTACTATTTTCTTGCTTCTTATGAATAGAACAAAATATTTTTTGTGCTGGATATGTTTTTGTGCTTTGTCATACTACGAAAATAGTAACATTAGATGAAATAATTGCCACGTAGATACGATGTACGAGTTTTTATTTTTTTTGAGAGCTGATAAAATGGAATTATTTATTCGATTCAAGGCTGATTTTTCAATCGCCAGATGAAAATTGCTACGAATAAACTATATAGGACATATATTGTTTTCACTCTAACACCTTGTATTTAATGAAATCGATATAGTTTATTCCTAAGAATAAATTTATCTGGAGATTGGAAAAATCGGCTCTAAAACAGAGGTAACAACAGAAACAAAATAGCCAACTCCAAGAATGTACAAACTGAACGTAACAGTTTAAGAATCGAACGCGATTAGCGATTCCATTGTGATCGGAATCGTTGAAATAAGAAACTCGGTAAATGTCACAGACCGGCAATTACGCGACGATTACTAGGCGATTACGCAAGCGCGCATAAACGCCGTAATTAAGATGCTAAAGTTACCGCGTGAGAATTAAGCGCGTAATATGGCTTCGCAGACTGAGTAAATTGGAAGGTCAAAAATTACATCTAAAATATCGATATTCAGCCGCACCTAGTTAGACTGGATGCGAGTCCAACCTGGTCGGATAAAGGCTAGGGGGATAAGGTTATTTGCACATCAACAAAACGAAAAGAACCTGTCAGTTTGTACCTTTTGAGGCAAGTAGAGCTAATTTGATCCCGGAAAATTTTTAAGTTCCTGCGAAACTCTTGATTTTAGGGAAAAAAAATATGCTCACAAAGTTGCAGTTAACAGCTAGTTAAGTCAAATTATAATGGAAGATTAGACTGTTGTTTCCTATCGGCAATAGCCGATAGGTCCTAAGCAATAGCTGCTAAAGTACTAGCAATACAATTATTTTAGAATTCTTGTTCTATTTTCCATCCAAAGTGAAAACGCGTCTTGCTTGATACTTTTAAGGTGGAAGAAAATATGTAAATAAGAAACAATGATTTGAGAAAATTCTCAGGAAGCTGGATACGTAAATAACCTCCTATTTCTTTTGAGTCAGTTAAAAAGAAAATAAACTTTAATTGGTAACATTAATCGGTTCTATCTTTGGCGTGCTTGGGTCATATTATTTCCTATGCTGGAATGGTATTTATCTAAAATTGTTATTTATGTACCTAAATACCTATGTTTATATGAATAGATTGACTATCTAGTTACCTATAATAATTTATAAATTGATCAAAAATGCCTTTAAATTAGGTTGCTTTAATTCAAAAATCAAAAGGCTATACAAGTTGTCATCGTTTTATTAAGGCACGTTTCAATTATTTTAAGTTTGGGTTTACTTTGTGGCCCTGTCGGCGACTGGAGGCGCCTTTTGGTTGCCTAGCAACGGAATAACGACGCTCAAAATACGGGCTTCCTAGTAGAGTAAGGTATTTGGTGTTTGGCTACATGTATTGATACACACCAATACAATTTAAATTGAAGTTTTATCTTAATCTACAATGGCTATATTTTTTTCAACTTATAGGCACAAATGATGTGGAGAACTGATAAGAATTACAACGCAATGGGGACAGATTTACGTTTAATGAAATAATGTTGGATTTTGAAGGTGAAAAGTTGATTTTGCAATGTGGTTATGGCCCTATGGTTTTCAGTTTATTAGCCATAAACAAAAGATACGTCTCCCAAGTTAATGCAATGTCTTTTTCTCCTTCCTTAGCTACAAAAAAAATATTTTGCACTGGGTAGGTACCTTGTGGCATTTCTACGAAGTTACATTTCGATTAATCCTACAGAGTTTATGCCTATCCGATTTAAGCGGTCGCTTTTTATTTAAACTTTGTCATCCTACAAATATCCTTTAACGAAGAAAACAGCAGTAGGTAACTGAAATCTCGATTCAATAAATGATAAATGATGATCTAGGTACCTACCTACATAAGTGATACGCAGTTTGATAAACATTTTCAATGCAGATTCACCTATAATAGGTACTTGGACTTTTAATTGTTTGCAGTGACTTGACAACTGGAGGGATACCACTTTTTAACAAAAAATAGGTAGTGATGTGAAAAAAAAAATGAACTAAATTGATTGAACTGAATTATGTACATAAGTAGGTAATGTATTTTTCATTGATTTGTTAAGGTTTAAAATACGATACGCATTTTATAAGGTAAAATATATATAAGCATGGCATAATATAAGCATGGCTTTGGCGTGTTTATAATTCGCAAAAATATAGATTTGTTAATATTCATTTTGTTCAACTATTTCTTTATTTTTCGTTTTATTATTCGTTCTTTTCGCAAATTCGTTCTGAGCCCCAACACTATTAACGTGAATATGATATCATTATTTTGCTTGGAACTGTCAAGTCACTGCAAACAATTAAAAGTCCAAGTATAGGTGCAGCCAGCCCAGTGAATTATAGGTATATAAAGCTATTTCGTAAATTCCACAATCAAACGGCTTACAATTTTACATTTTTTTTAAATGTTATTAAGTACTATACTATATCCTTTAAAAAATGAGATCAGTGCCAACTATGTAGGCAGCTGTACCTACCTACCTACTACTGTTTTTTTATTTAATTATGACACGTTTTGTTTTTTTTTTTATTTTATCAAAAATTTAATAATTTACACAATAAAGGTAGCTTCGCTGTCAAATAAATAAAAATCATACATTTAATTATATTATTATATGTACACTCGACGCCATTTACGGTCGACCACTTTTCGCCTTTATTACTAAGAACATAAGGGTGAAAAGTGGTCGACCGTAAATGGCGTCGAGTGTACCTACCTAGTGCGCTTAAAATCTACATTTTGTAAAAGTAATAAAAACGTACCTAGGTTGTACTTACCTACATGTAAGTATAGCTATTATATGTATCTACGTAGTATGCATGCTTACATAATAATATAGTACATAAATGTACCAGTTCGCGTGTAGCATTGAGATCTGAATACAAGTGCACTTTGTGCTATCACTATCATCATTAATTTTCCTAACCTTTAATCATGACCAGTTTTATCACAGCCGAGCGTCAGTAGTGATGTAGCTATCGCGTGATAGCCGACGATCATGACAATATTATCGATAGGTATCGTACCTAAAACGGTCTCATTCAGTTGCCCTGATTGGCTGCTAATGTCGACAAGATAGTAACTTTGATATGTCAAAGGAACATTCTAGTAAATAATAATAAATCATACATTTTGATGTGACTATCGAAATATCGACAACACAACATTTTATTAAAGAAGGTTATGTTTGATTAGCTCGTCGCGTTAGAAGTTGTACTATAAGGCTAAGTTGACATGGCAAGGGTTAACACGCAATTCTTTAATCATACCAAAACGTTCATTGTCATACATGCATAATTTTAATGTCCTATTTAGGTATCTACATATAAACGTACTAAAACAAGAAATAATCGTAATAATTCGCTAGCACTCGTATTTCTTGAAGCGTTCATCTAAAAGATTTTACGTGAGAATGGTTTTAGCCTTAATTAATTAATGTGATTTTTTTTTCAAATTAATCTATTCTACCTTTTATAAAATTGTAAAAAAAGCTGTGTCTGTACATTGAAGATATTCCAGAAAAAACAGTCGAGATAGGGTACTGGGACGTAACTATACCCAAAAAGATTTTAGTTAGATTTTTTGTCTGTTTGTGCGCGCATCACGCGAAAAGTACTGAACGGATTTTGATGTGATTTTCACAGTTCGATAGCTTGGGGTCCAACTTAAAATCTAAGCCACGTTTCATCTAATTCTGATGGGAGGAACCATAGATACAGCTTGACCTCTTTGTAGTACTAGCCACTCTACACTACGGAGGTCATTTAAACTGGTCATTTCATTGTAGTCTACGCGGACGGAGTCGCGGGGAAAAGTCTAATCTATACTTATAATAAGAATGTAAATTCCGCGTGTCTGTACATTGCATATATTTGCAAAAAAATTATAGGGGGGACTAAGAATGAGTAATGAAGTAAATTTCTATCATTTTTAGAATTAATGTCTGTCTGTTTGTCTGTCTGTTTGTCTGTCGGTTTGTCTGTCTGTTTGTCTGTGTGTTTGAACACGCATCAAATCAATACTACTGAATTGATTTTGAAGAATTAGAAAGAAATGTATAGGCAGTACCTTGAGGTAACATTTAGTCTTTGTTTCATTGAAATCGGTCCACTATATCAAAAGTTATCACAAAAAGTCTACCATCAGAACTAACTTTGCTAACATGTGTATTAAGCCGGGTCCCCACATGTATTTGTTCAATCCAATCACCGTACATCCGTATCGCCGACGTGTATCATATGTTAGGTAATTATTATTACTTTTAAATCATAAAACCACTGAATTCTATCATTAAAATAAGATCATAAAACACAATCGTTTTGCAAATGACGAAATGACGTAAGATTGTCTAAATTGTTGTTGTCATTGTTGCAGCAGAGACCTTTTTTTTTTTTGGTTCTTTTCGTCCCTCTTTGGAACAGGCAAAGGGAGCTGAGCCCATACAGCCGATCATTAATCTATGCATTGTTGTAAACAAGAAGTTTATAATAAAATATATAAGTTTTTGGTGTAAATTAATGTAACCTCCTTGATTCCAAATTAAATAGCCCTGGAAACGGTACCTATAGCGGTGAATCACCGGATAACATTTTCTATCACTTTTTGCAGGGGGCGAATTGAACACGTATACACTACGAAAATTTGACAATTACGCACAAATACAGGCTTACAGATTGTATTTAAATAAAGCCATGTTGGTGCATAATTTATACTTACACTAGCTGTTCCTCGCGGTTTCAACCCAGTTGCTTGGCTCCTAAGGGTTGTAGCGTGATATGGAATAGCCTATACTATCCTTACTAATATTATAAATGTGAAAGTAACTCTGTCTGTCTGTCTGTCTGTGTGTTACGCAATCACGCCTAAAATACTGAACCGATTCAAATGAAATTCGGTACCTACACAGATAGTCTGGAGCCTGAGAAAGGACATAGGCTACTTTTTAATGCGAAAAAAGGGCTGTAAAGGGTTGAAATAAGGCATGAAAGTTTGTGTGGAAATTACGTAATTTTTAAAGCTAGAAGCTTGAAACTTATTTTTGAGATTTGGGGTGTAGGGTAGGTGTAGGGTAGATGTAGGGTAGGCGTAGGGTAGGTGTAGGGTAGGCGTAGGGTAGGCGTAGGGTAGGCGTAGGGTAGCTTAGCTGGCGTAGGGTAACTTTACCCGTGCGCAGCCCGGGCGGGTCAGCTAGTAAATTATAAGATTATAACGTACAGGGCCTATTCAGATGTTGTGTAACTCGTATCGTTTTATTTCCGCAAAATACTTATTTATCTTAGCGGCTTTGTTGAACGGCCATGATCGGGATGAGTGATAAGAGTGGAGTATTTTGCTTGATAATTTCAGTAATTTAAAATTATAGTTTACAATGTCAGTAGTTTTAGTAGGTACAATGCGGAACATCCTTTGGCTGTTTGATATCAGATACAACTGGTGTCATCAGTGTGTTTGAGACACAAGGCTATAAATAAACCACTCATACCTTATTTGCGTACTCGTGTAAAGTATTCTTTCAGATTTTTCTATTTTTCTATTTGATCCTCAGATCATAGAAACAAGGGAGATGTGCCAAGGCGCTATTGAGCTTGATGCTTCAGTTTGGTCATTTTGAGCGAAGTACAAAAGTACACGCTGGCGACGAACCGAACACGATCGATGATATAAATACCTACAGTGTTTTAGTTTAGTGCTAGTGTTGAGTGACGCTTAACAGTGTTAGATTGAGGGTGTGCGGAATTTTTAATGTGTCCCACACATTAAAAATTTCGCACACCCTCATTTTATTTCACTTCATTTTATATTATTTATATTCATTTATATTTATTCATCATTTTATTCACAAGGAGCGCTTGTAATCGTGTCGAAAAATATAGTATATATACTATATTTTATATATATATACTAAGAAGTGGCGACAGTTGTTCCCGTACAAATTTTGCTGTGATGGCTATCTCCTTGTTTCTATTATCTGAGATTTGAACGGATCCACGTGGAACGCCGGTCATTGGCAGAGACCGTTAACACTTGTCAGAACGCATTAGCAACGGGTACTCTAACTAACTACAAATAGAACGCTTTAATAACATTGTGCGAAACATTGGAAAAAACATAGCAAATGCCTACAAATGATATGGAGAACTTATAAGAATTACAACGCAATGGGAACAGATTTACGTTTGACAAAATAATGTTGGATTTCGAAGGTGAAAAGATGATTTTGCAATGTAGGTATGCCCTATGATTTTCAGTTTATCAGCCATAAACAAAAGATGCCTCTCTAAGTTAATGCAATGTCTTTTTCTCCTTCCTAAGCTGCTAAAAAACATTTTGCATTTTACGTTGTGGTATTTTCTGCGAAGTTACAATTTGATTAATACGAGTTCGTGCCTATCCGATTTAAGCGGTCACTTTTTGTTTCTTATTTCTTGTCCTCAGATTTTAGACGTAACAACACGTGCTGGCAAGAAAGCTTCGAATGAAGTTTCCAGCGAGTTTTTCCTCTTACGTGGCTCTCGTAATAGCTTGACGAGTCGACTTATAAAATGTTCCATAACCTTGCTCTTTCGGGATTTCACACCGTAACAGGCTTATTAACGTAACTTGAAATTACACGCCCTTTCCACTAGTTACACCTGCACGCATTGGTAACGTTTTCGTATTATTAACGTTACGATTGGTAAAATTGTAGGAAAATCTTAACTATAGGTACAAGAAAAAGGGTAAATAACATTTAAAAAGTGATTTATTACGTCATCAATGTTTACAAACAATGTGGGAACGATAACAGCGGATCTATTTTTAGAGAAATAAATTGATATGTCGTTTTATTGTTAGCCCCATGCTTAGATACATCGTTTGCTAGATACGCCAACGCCAAATATTTTCATGGGTACATACAGACCTGTCTGTGTTTGTTAGGCGCGATAAATATTCTGAAGAAAATTCGAGAGTTGTTTCGGATTTCGCTAATTCACCTACCTATCTAACTGAAGGCCGTTATTTACCTAGGTACTGAAAATTGTTTGGTTAATGTTTTTAATCATTGGTGTTTTCAAGGATTAGGTACCTATTTGTGTTGTTTTATTCGTTCTTATTCAGTTCTTTAAGTAGGTAGGTATATTAATAATAGAGGATAATGACAAAAATATTTTTCATAAAAATTTTAGGTTCTCATTTATTCCGTGTTCTCATTATAATAAAACATTGTCAGTTTTCAGTGAAAAATAACCGTGATATCTTTAATGGGACAGCTGATAACTTTTTATGTAAAGGTTGTCTGTCGGTTAATCGGTCTGTGTAAAGTATTTCAGCTGCAATTTGTGCAATCATCGGAACCTGAAATTGCTTTATGATTGCACTTGACTAGGACAACCATCTGAACTTCTACGTTTCTAATGAATAAAGTTATTTATTTACTTACATTATTTTTTGCTTGAAACATGTACACTCGACAACATTGACGGTCGACCACTTTTCACCCTTATTACTAAGAACATAAGGGTGAAAAGTGGTCGACCGTCAATGATGTCGAGCGTACCTACGATTAAGAAAAACTAGTAGTTACCTATTCCTAATTTCCTATTCATAAAATATTATTTAATTTAAGTACGTAAAAGAAAAAAATACTGGTAGGTATTAGCGCGAATGTATGACGTTATAAACTCACTCGTTATAACTCATACCTACATAATAAGTAGGTAGGTACCTACCTAGTTAAATGCTGTGTATCATGGATTTAATCGTGAAGGTCGAATTCCTTATAACCTCCTCACAATCCTTTTATAGTAGATAGGTAGGTACCTACTGTAGTTGTAATGCAATATTTTCAGTCTATACCTTTTCACACATGTTTAAACACACTTTTGTTTTAATTAGTAACCTACCAAGTAGGTAGATACATACTTGTAGGTACTTACCTATGTCATGCAATATCATAAGTAGATACCTACAGGCTGTATTTAAAATTTCTTTCATTTTTTTTTCTGATTGACCTAGACCTCAAATAATCTGTGCCTCAATCAAAATATAATTCTAAATTCATAAGCACACGTGTCGTTATGAATGTTATGACAGGCCGTTGACTTGACATTACAGCCAAATTCTCATGCTATTCCGGAGAGCGTGGAATCAGAACGGCAACGTCGCAATAGCCGCAATGGGGCAGCGGGCTCGCGGGAGGGGGCGACTAGCAACAGGCGCCTCCGCCACGTGCTCCGCGGCCTTGCCACTGCCGCGATGGAAGCTTCGCGCCTTTTTTAGATGCTATAAAATAATCTAAGCGTCTAATCACACTCACACCAGTCAGTGCTCGATTTATGTAACGTATTACACGTGACTCTAGGTATTTTATTTATTTATTTACATTGTTACTTACTATCGGTGTACCGTTTCCGTGTAGTTTGAGAAACGAAGGCGAAGGAAGAGTCATGTTTGATATGAAAATCTTTCAGTTTATCGACATTAGCGCAGGACGTCCGCCAATGTTTGTCTTTGTCTGGTTTGTTTACATTTTCCACGCTATCGATTTGGCAAACGACAACATGACTTACATGACATAATATCGTTAAGGTAAACATTAAGGAATCTACAGTCTGTTTAGTATTTACGACCTTGAATGACTTGGCCGATTTTTTAATCATCAGTTAAGCGTCCGTCGATTAAGGCCTTAGTTCACCGACAAGCTAACGGTCCGATAAATTGAAAACGGCCGTTTAACATGAATTTTTGTATAGAAGAAGATGTGATAAACACCCGTTTTCAATTTAACGGACTGTTATCTTGTCGGTGAACTTGGCCCTTAATGGACGCGACCGGCGGCGGCGCTCTCAACGCGTCAACTAGGTAAGTACCTACCTAGGTATATGAAAAAAAAAACAACCGTCCGTGTGCAGTACGACACCCGCACGGCTCCCATATAGCAGCAGTTCGGCAAAAAACGTCTAAATTGAAAGAGCCCTGAATATCTTAAACTTAAGGGAGCAAAAATGTGCATGATATTAGTGAATTTACGCGATGCATGATATTATTTTTGGGAATGAATCAGCAGTGATCGAGATAGGCAGAGCTAATTTCGACCCCGTAGAGCGAAAAGACACCAAATTGTAAAATGGCCAAAATCAAGTTACGAATATCATCTAAATCGTATTTTTTTTTTGGTTTTTATTATTGCCATTTCTATCATAGCTGTCATAGTTTTTAGGGTTCCGTACCAAAATGGTAAAAATAGAACCCTTATGGTGCGACTTCGTCTGTCTCTTTGTCTGTCTGTCTGTCACAGCTGCTTATTTCAGCAACTGCTAATGCTATCGACTTGAAATTTGGAACAGTTATAAAAATGCTTGCCCAACTTTATTGCAAATGAAAAAAAATTATAATATATAATTTATATTTTCATTGCAAAAGGGGCCGGAGTGGGAGTCCGAAATTTTAAAATGGGGTTACTAGGTCAAGTGAAATCCTAAGTAAGCCTATCATATGAAAGGGCTTAATCTACGCATTTCAAATTATATTTTCATTTTACTTTATGTTTCACATTTTTCGACATATGATGAAAAATGACTGAAAAATCTAAAATAATTAGAGTTGATAGGAATTGGCTCAAATATTGTACCAAAAATAAAACGATGTTCCTAACTAGTACAGTTTTTGCAAAATCATCAAAATTCCTTCACAAACCAACTTAGTTATGCGGTCCGATTACCTACTTACCCTTAAACTTTGATAAATTTCTTATAGTTAGTACCTACCTATAAAATCAGGAATATGTTGTAGTAATATCAAGCTACGATTTTTTTCTTTTTTAAAACTTTAAATCGTCGTAACTCAAATGGTCAAATTCTATAGGGACAATTTAGGTACCTAGGTACACTCGACGTCATTGACGGTCGACCACTTTTCACCCTTACACTGGTACACTCGAGTGTACCTACCTATGGTTGTTGAAAGGGTAAACATAAAGTGGTTAAGCGGTTAGTGGGTAAGTTTTACTTGGTAGGTACCTAGTAAAACTATTTTCAGGATCACGAAATTCGATAAAAATAAATTAGGTAATAAAAGTTTGGTGATTCTTACCACTTTATGTTTACCTTTTCAAAAATTTTAACGTAAATTTGCCCTACTTATTTCGACCACTGGTAATGAGTTACAAAAACCCACGCTTCACTCTCATGGCAATCAACAGAATAAAATTATTAAAATCCTTCGTTATCTCATTCCATCATTTGTAGGTAATAAGGTCAACGCATAATGTTGTCGTGAACTAATCTAGTGTACTGGTTCGCATACGTGATTATTAGGTTTGCTCTATTACATCATCAGGGAAATAGGGCGCAGTAATTCTTACTCGGTCCCGCGGCGAGCGAAGGTCACAAAACGTTAATGACTTCCGCGTGGAATCCTATCTACATAAATAATTTATATGCGACGACCGTTCGACGGCGACGCGACGGTAGTCGGTACAATGGACTCGAGCCGACAATACATTTATGAAATGTATTTCCTAATCACGATCTGATTTTTTTACACTATTGATAGGTACCTACCTACTTCTAATAATCGTAATATTTGAGAAGTAAAGATTATGAATGGCACTTGATGGAACATTAAGCGCCCAGTTCACTGACAAGATAACAGTCCGTTATATTGTAAACAGCCGTTTAAAGTGACTTTTTCTTTAGAAAAAGTTATGTTAAACGGCCGTTTTCAATTAATCGGACTGTTATCTTGTCGGTGAACTCGGCCCTAAGATATTTTATTATTACCATGCGTTTTATACTTGTATAATGCCCAAAAGTACCTACCACCTTATTATGATGAGTTAAAGTTAGAAATGGAACAAATTGTTTATAATATTATTAGTCTTCTAAAGACCGACAGCTCAAAATGCGGAAGATTAGATAATGAATAATCTGGAAACATCGTACGATTACTTTTACAAATGCCACCCGTCCCCAAAAGTGTCCAATGACCGATAAAACGACAACAGTCTACAGAAAAGAAAGTGAATCCAATAAAAAGAAAGAAGTTATAAAAACCACATTTTTCTGCTTTCGAAACATGGTTACTAACTTGGCAGACGATGAAGATACTGTAAATACACATTGCACCAATAAATTTTGGATGAAAATAAAAAAGTGCACTCCTGTGACAACGTTTTATTCATCAAATGCCTTTGGAAGCGACTTTTATGCTAAACTTGTGAAAACGTCTGCACTCTCCGCTTGGCTATTGTCCAAGTGAGATGGACTTGATTGAAAGTATTTTTTTTAAGTTATCACTTAGAACCCTTGGCTTAAGCTTTAGCATTTAAACGTATTTTTTAAGGATTATACTTATACATTTACGGAAAAACACGTAAATTAAAAATTTCAAAAAATCATCGCTCGAAATGCCTTCGTCTGAAACTTATTCGTTTAGGTTTAAGGGTGCATTACGGCAAATCGTGTTATGGGATTTCAATAAGTTTACATAGAAAACGTAAAGTAGTAGCCACGAAAAAAAACGTCTGATAAGCTGAAGAGTTTGACTGTTCTTTAAAAATATCGGTTTAAGGATATACCATGAATGTAAAAAAAAAATAGAAAATCACTAAAAACGTGCAAAAAAGCACTGCCATACTTTCATAACTTTGAAATTAAAATTTTATGAATTTGACACAATAAAGAACAGAGAACCCGCAATTTTTTTTCTGTTTTACATAACAATATTTCCGTTTATTGTAAAAAAATAGCATTTTTTTTTCCTTTTTTTCCCGAAATATCCATAAAAATTATAATTCAGAAAAATTCAGCAAGCTTGCGATTTTTTTACCCAGAACAGAAGTACTGATATGGAAAAAAAAACCATCAGCTACTACTCTGTTCTTTGTAGCCTATAATTAAATTAATTTCATTAAGTGTTTGTTCTTATTTACGCTAAAGTTATGGTTCTACGGCAGTGCTTTTTCCACTTTTTCAATATTTTTTTTACATTAATCTATAAGGTTTATTCTCAATACGATTTCATTAGCCACTAGTGAAACTCTTTAGCTAGTCAGACCTTTTTTTCGTAGCTACTACTTTACCTTTTCTATATAAAGTTATGGTTTTCCCGTAAGCCTTTTGCACGGTGCTTACCCTTAAACGGTCTTTGGTTATAAAAGTCTTTGTTCAATTTGTTCAAAACTAATGTGTATTATTTTTTGTTTCAGGTAATAAATCACAAATTCACTATCACTTTCCCCATTTTCTGGTAAGAACTTTTATTAATAAAAAACGTATCAGTTTGAACCGATGGCAAAACCGATAGGGAAAAGTGGGTAGGTACATCGTATTTCCAATCTACCTCATGGTGATTGTAGAAGCAATCTCTATTAATTATTGTTCTAATGACCACTAGCATTCCAATCAGCGCTGGGCCTGTGTGGTGGCGGCCCACACCCTTTTACAGAGAGGATTCCTGAGTCCTATTAACAGAGGAAACATCACAATATGCTTACTATGTTATAGTATGACCATTATCAAAATAGAATACCCACCGACACACACAAAACTTGAACTCATCAACTTACACGAACGCAAATTGAGCAGGCTGAGTTAGTAGCGTGTGACTAAACAGGTGGTCGTTGTTGCACCCATTGCTGTGCCGATAGCGCAGATAGCAGTATTATTACTCTGCCCACTCGTGTTTAATAATAGCCTTCTATTAATAATCACAGGTGCGATAGGATACATAGAGAGTACCCATAAGCATTCAAACGTTTCTGTTGGTTAATATTCTTCATAATTGCTTTTGGCAAATATGGATTCATTATGTTGGCAAGAGGGGCTCGTGGCTAAATAGCAGTCGCATTCTTTACATGTTGAGACCTCTTCGTGCCTCGGAGAGCACGTTAAACAGTCGATCTCACTTGTCATATAAGTAGGTATCTATGACAGTCTTTACTGATAGTGAGAACCCGAAAGTCTGACAATTGGAATACCGGTATTACCCAATAATTTGCAAGCAACGGATTGCAAACCACTAAGTAGATTTTCTGTTTCATGAGTCTCATTGTCTCAACTGTAGCAATCTAAATTATAATATGCCATCGACATACGTACATTACATTACAATTTACGTACTTCAGGAAAACTAGTATACCTACTTATTGCTTAGCTACCAAAGTTTTATTCCTAGGTATAATGTATTTGATCCTTAATCTAAAATTAATTCAACTGCGTTAGTAACACAAGTATCCTTATTTAAACACCTGATAATATGGACAAAGTAAAACGGAACACATCATATTTATAGTTATTATCTATATTAAAATCTATTAAAATAAATTTAATTTACCTATAAATTGTGGAGCTATTATAATAAAATACAAAATCATGTCAGTTTCAAGTGGCATATTGTCCGTTCCTATTATAGCAATGACCTATGAAATGATTGGATGAATAATGGTTTTACGTAGGTATACTGGTTACAGCTATAATCTTCATATAAATAGTAGGTAGGTATAATTCTTATGTTGAAGAAGATTTTTCAAAACATGCTTTTACAATGACCACTTCCCAACTCCATCATGAGACCCTGGACATCATATAGGTTTGTAGTAGGTACTCGTCAAGACAAATCCAACGAGCCCAAACACTATAGTTGACGAGTTCCTATAGCCATCTCCCAGCTCCATCATGAGACCACCTCTATACTACCATATTATTGCATTGTCATCGAAGTGATATATTATATGCGTTCCGAAGGGAATTGCTCAGTTTGTTCGGAGTTCCGGTAAAAAGTGGACAAGTTGTTCAGTTCAAAGTGTTCTTACCAAAAAATATAATTAATTCTGAAAACAATCTTTTTACAACCCTCGTTGCAGGAAATTCTATGTAAAAAAGTCGTATTAATAAGAGTATTTACATTGATTGGTTACAGACCCGTGTCATTTAAGACCAAAGATTATTTAATCAACAATGAGGTTTTAGTTTTTATAAAAAAAATATGAATAGGTACAATTGGTTTGTTTTTAAATACGTAATTATATATTATGACATTATTACCTATGTCATTACCTTTATTTATTTTATTGGATTTAAAACCAACAAAAACTTATGAACACTACTTTATTGATTACTAGCTGTGCCCGCGACTCCGTCCGCGTGGAAGTCGGAAAATAACGCAATAAAACGGTGCGGTGGCGCACTGAAAATCACGGTGCCGGCGCCGCAACGTGGTGATGTGACAAAGCCCTAATACATGTTACTATTTCTTGATTTGATAAAACAATATTTTTAGGTAAAAATACTTTTAACTAAACAGCTTGTCCACGATTTAGCCGAGTCTGAGCAATTACTTTCAGCTCAATCGGTTGATAGGCACTGGTCTAAAATTCAGTTGCAAGATTTCGCCCGGTACACACAATAAAAGATTGTTGTCTGTCTGTTTGTCCGCTTAGTTCTTTTAAACTACTCACTGGATTGGTATGCGGTTTTCACCACCATTTGGAGAATTTATTCCGGAATATTTATGTGTATAATAGGTACTTAGATACAGCACAGAAATCTTGATATTTAGATAAGTTACCACATCAGTATATTGTAACCATGCGAAAAAATATATCTGAAACTTTATCTGGGAAAACTCACAAAGTTTGTGCAAATTGAGTTAAGAGTATTGTAAATTAATTTCTGGTAAAATCGTACTACTTCGTTTGCTGGTACGCGGAGCATGCATCGTACTAAATGCATTAGTCGAATTAGTCCACTGAGGCATGGCAAAAAATTCAATTTGCCTTCACGTTGTGCAACCGAGAAAAAAATGGAGCTGGCCGGTAAAAAATAACCATTTTTCCGGAAAGCCGGTCCGAGCGTAATAGGGGTACGAACGTTTCTCAAATCGGATTAATATTCGCCTTATAGGGAATCGTTAATAAACCTCCAAGAGGAATTAAAAATATCAGCGGATTACTCAAGAAGATACTTTGTTCGAACTATTGAAAATTGAAAGTGAATTTTATTTGCATTTTTTTAAGTCTACCCTTTTTTGAGAAAGGCATTCGTCCAGCTTTGAATTACAATCAAATATGTAGATAAATCTTATAAAGTAGGTATCGAAAAGTAACTCAGGTACCTATATTTTTAAGGTCATTGAGACAGTCGCCACTCCAATGTCAAAATTAGCCTTACCTGATTCAAGTATTTTTTTATTATTTTTTATTTATTTTTTTAATTTTCATCTTATTATTATATATCACCTTTAATGTACCTACCAATACCAGTATTATAATACCAAAACCAAACCAAAGGTTTTATGCTGTATCTGACGTAGTTCAATATTCCACCATAACTATGTAGATAACGCTTTATAGCTTTTCGCAAGCTCGAATGTACGAGTAAAATTGAAGTATTAACTTTATTTAAAAAAAAAACGTTTTGGAGTAAAAGAGTTAATTTTTACACCAATTTTAAATGTGTATAAAAAGTGGGAGCAAACATTTTATCGCTTCGTAAAAGGCTCTATCGCTATACCTAGATTGGTTTGGACTTACAGTCAACTAAATTATCGCTATATCTAGACTGGTTTGGACTTACAGTCAACTAAATCTATCATTGACAGGTACCTAAGTGATTTAAACGGTAAAAGTGACTTTGGGTGCAGAAATACATCTTGAGAAAAACTAGACTTAAGTATACCTACTTGCTCACTAGCAAGCGTTAGTGATCGATAAATAATTATCATTCTGAAGGAATGATAATTATTTGTGTATGAGATGAGGCATTTTTGTCCTGCAGCGAGACAATCACAGGCCGATATTTAAAAAAGGTATATCAATTAGAAGTACGTTTTAATCATAATGTGCGTCAATAGTAAAACGTTTTTAAACGTAAGTGCGACAAAACCATTTGACGCACTTATGTTTAAAAACGTTTAAAAAGGATTTAAAAACGTTTAAAAAAGATTAAAAAAACTATTTTTATTGGCACCAGCCAATAAAAATAGTTTTTTTTAATCTGAACACGACTAAAAGGGACCTCTCCCACTACATTTATTATTTCATTGAAATTTCCATAAATGATAAACATTTATTCAAAATTACGTAACCTCACCAAGAGCTTCCCATTTTTTTATTCGACACAATGGTCACATGGCACACGGAAGTGTTTTAAGGTAATACAAAAAAAAACCTTCAAGGATTTTAGTCAACAGTCAAAGGGCTAAAGAACCGGTATAATACAGTAAATTAAAATTCAACAGAAATAAATACATAATATTGTATTTAATGTGGTTTAGAATTTTAGATAAAGCTAAGTACCTACCAAGGTACTTATCTATACATTTTCATTTGGATTATCGTGATAGTTATTATATTCGAATTCGAAAAAGACTATTCATGTTTTATTTTTCTCCTATTGTAGGTTCCTGTATTAGAACAACCTTTCTTTTTGTGCTTCTCTAAAAGATTAAACAGCTGATTGTTTTTCTTTGCATAATAATTAAATCATGTTTTTGTAATACATTAGTATCTTCAGCTTCTCTGATACTAATCTATTACAAAAACGTGAGCTGCAGTTATTCATTCGTATAACTTACATTATTAAAATTATACCATAGCTATTAATATTATTATGGTTTACATATAAAACGATGTCCTTATTAATAGTCTATGTATGTTTGTATGAGTACACTAGATTACAAAGGTCAATGGTTAAATCATCGTTTATAATTCCTAGCGATAACGATATTATCACCGCTGGGGAATATATGTATGTAGGTACTTGTACACCAATTATTATTGAACATATTCGTATTATAAACAATAATATTTTATTGTGCATGTATTCGCTCACGTATGTGTCATTTGACTGTGCTTAGCATGTGTATAAAAATAGATTCTAAACAACGTGTGTCAGAAATGCGTAGTCATAATTCTTTACGGGGGTTGTTTGGACTGTTCAGCAGCATTTGATAGGTCAAACAAAAACATTCGGACATTTTTTTCGATTCTCCATATAAATGGCATCAGCTGATCGAATCCTTTCGCATGGAGTGTCGAAAAAATTTGGCTGTCTTTTTTATTTTGACTTTTCGAATGTTGCTCTGAATAAGATTTCAAACAACCACCTATAAATGACCACACCACAATTTGTTACACGTTGTATTACGTTTAATATAAACCACAATAAAACCACTTTTTAAATACTTTTACTAAATAGATTAATTTTATAATATTATGACTGGCGTGAGTCATGTAACGGTATGCTTATAGCTACATATATATAGGTAAGTAAAAAAAAAAATGTTTCGCTGTTAAAATCAGCTGTGCCAATAAATATTACGCAGACATTTAAAACTGCATTAAAAAGCTTCGTTTAAAGTTCAATGACACATAGTTACCTAGGTCCTAGGTACCCATGAATGCCAACCGCATACATTACCGTATACATTATGCGGTTGGAGCTATAAAACGGATCCCTTGACGTTCTAAGGATTTTTACAAACGCGACTGAATCTGAAACGGGCTTTCAACCGTGATTCTTTATCACTCCGAAGCGTTTATATCACATTACAACGTTACCCCAAGATTTATGATGATTTTCCCACTCTTTCGCTTATTTTACATGTTTATATCCTTAAGGCATTATTTTAACGCGTACATGTCGTAAATTTGACGCAATTACGTTTACATTACATGATAATTTGGTATAAAACTTGTATAAATTTACATTCGTTACGCTTATATTTTCCATTGAGTAGGGACGTAGGTACAGTATAATTTAATAGGAATCATCCCCATTAAATTTTTATGTCTTCGATAAAATGACAAAAATCACAATAAATGTCAAAGATTACGTGCGAACATAAAACTGTTAAATAAAAATAATATTGTTATTCTATATATACTATTTCATTTTATTTTATTAATGGCTAAGTAAATGTACTTAGTGTTTTCATATTTTTTTGATTCGATTTGACCTTAGGTTTCGTGACTCAGATAAGCTGATGATTGATTAATCTCGAGTTTTTTAAACTTTTCTGAGGGTACCTTAATGGCGTTGACAGCCCTATATAAATAAATTCAAATCGAAGAGATATATTCCTATCTTTATAAGTTGACGTGAGTAGAGATAATAGAGGCCAGTTTTCTATTAAAAAGTTGAGTCGTATGAAATGCTATTAGATGCTATATTTTTTTTTACGTTGATATACACACATACGCATCAACGCAATGCGATTACTTTTGCGCATGTGTTCATTGTCGGATCGTCGACGTCGACGCCCGCGCAATACTGAGCCCAATGTCACCTCACCAACCTTGCCGCGGCGGGTTTATCTTCAGGTTGATGACCGGTTTTATAGATTTAGTACCTACAACAATGTACCTAATAGGTTACAAATTACAACACGTAAACGAACACATCCGAAACACGATGCGTGCCACGTGTCAGGTTCAAAGACTGGGACAAAAAATGAAACATGCATTAGGTAGAAGACACGAATAAAAAATCGATATGATATAAGTAACAAAATCAATACCTATGGGTTTTGATTTAAATTATGTATTCTTTTTGGAAAAAAACCAAACTGAAGGGACAAACTCGATTTAGGTAATTGTCACCTTTAAAATGCACGTCTGATGATCTTGACAAATAGCACCCAAAAACATCGACGGACGTGATGCAGCTAAACGCTAAAATAATATCAAGGTGATCCCTAGAGTTCAAGCAGCGAGTCATTTCAGAACTCAGATCATAGAAACAAGGGAGATGTGCCAAGGCGCTATTACACTTTGATATGGTCACATTGACCGTAACCGTATATAAAACGTACACGCTGGCGACGAACTGAACACGATCGATGATATAAATACAGGTGTTTTAGTTTAGTGCTAGTGTTGAGTGACGATTAACAGTGTTAGGCTCGTATTACAGAACGTTACTCAAGCACAGATCTCGCCTCGAGCATAGATTTAAAACCATTTGATTGGTTGAAACTAGTTTTAAACTATGCTCAAGGAGAGAACTGTGCTCGAGTATCGTTCTGGAATACGAGCCTTAGATTGAGGGTGTGCGGAATTTTTAATGTGTGGATGATCTTTGTATTCACAAGGAGCGCTCGTAATTGTATCGAAAACTGTTCTAAAAGTGGCGACAGTTGTTTCCGTAATAATTTGCTATAATGGAATATCTCCTTGTTTCTATGATGAGTTGACTACTACTACTACGATGATTACTATGATGTATGAGTTTCAGAACAATACTGCTGAAGAGACTTTTATCAAAGTTTCGCAAATAATTTTCGTGTTTAACGATATCACCAGTCAGACATTATAATCTAATCAGTTCATTAACCTGACGTTAGTTTTGATTCGCATTGCATTGGGAATCTTTCTTTGTTATCAATAGATACTACAGACAGACGTACGGTTGTCTTGTAGACGATCTGCAGCTATCTATTGGTTATCAACGGCTTAGATCTCCATATTTATGTTCTTTCCCAATGTTTTCTAGAAATACTTATAAGTACCTACAAGAAGTATTTTTTATTTCCAGCCTTATGATTGTAATAAATTCTCTACTAGTAAATAGTAGTTTATCACGAATTCGTTCACAAAACACGTGGGAGTGACGTTGTAATTCGTAATTGACACCAGTTTTTTCTTCAAATTGTATTCAATAAGCACTATAATGTTCTGCCTAAGTGCTACATTATAGCTTTATTGTACGTACTTGTAGGTACATGAGTAATCACATCTATAAATATTTTTTCGCTTTATTTCCATAGCGATCTAGGAATGCAAGAAAAACGATATTCATTAGTCATTTACCTTTCTGCGCCGTTGTGTGAATCAACTGAAGGAAACGGGTTACTATGGTAAACGTACCTCGTGTACGCGTCGTTATTTTAAGCGCCGATTTTTCTTGTTCATCTTTCGTAGCTTACTGTCAAGGTCTCCTCTCTCTGCGCCCTGTTTATACTACCAAAACGAATAGTTTGACATGCTAATGGTTTAGGTATTTGATAATATTAAACTGTTTGTCATTTTAATAAAGGAAGGGGTTTTACTACGCCATGCTACGCTACGGAAGCTACGGGCTACGCTTTATAGTTTGACAAAACATGTTAGTAATTGAAAAACAATCTGTCGCCATGTTTTGAGCAGCAACTTTACGCTCATGAACAAACAGACCAGTTTCTTAATTTTATTCGATTTGCGATTCTAGTGTTTTCTCCTACGCGTAGCGAGTACTCAAAGGTTGGAAAGGTCAGTCACCTCTGCTATCTTTAGGAAACCGGGTTTTTGAAGTATGATGCTATCAGATTATAACAATGTTTTAGTGCATGCCCAGCCCATCCATGTACTTATAATCCCTTAGTATTCAGTTCAATAACATACTATATGTACCTACCTACTTAGTTTGGTAAGGTTATTAAAATACTGTAATTATTTTTGGAATGTTGCACTCTTAGCCGATTTTTTTGTGCGCATCGTCATTCGTCCGGCAAGAGAGTCAAGGCCGTTCGTTCTCAAGTTTAATTCGGCATTCGGCTCCAATCGGCTCCAATCGGTTGCTATCGGCTACCGTATATTAATTCACCACTATTAATGTATTATTCAACTGCGGTTTTATTATGTTAGGCCGATATTAAATCAAGTAGGTATACCTATAAAATCAAATGGCAGTTAATAAATAGCCTACTGCGTAGCATGTGAAATAATAGTTCTGCGGTATGACGAGGATATCTTTTACAATAAAAGGTTCCCTAGATTTATTATTATTATTTATTTTCAATGTATGTAGACTGTATCGTCAACAAATTCATAAGATTACAAAATTCGTTCGCCTGTGAATAAAATTACTTCAGTGATAGGTTAAAAACAAATTGGCAAAGCATTAGCCATCGCAGATTTATTATTGTTAGTATTGTAGTTAACAGAAAAATAATAGCACTGGCTAAAAGGCTATCCGCTTAACACTATCCTATAATATTTTTTACGACACCAGCGGGTCATTGAGGACACCTAATAAGTAAATTTTAATCCACGCCCAACTCTAATTCTGAGTTTTTTTTTTCTATACGACATGGCAGAATGTTGTAAAAAAAAACACGAGGCATGCCGTTTTTAAGTGCCATCACTAAATAATTCAACTGTAATTTACTGAACTTAACGGATATCATTGAAGAAGTTTTATTGAAAGCTCGTGGAGGTGGATAATTTCCACAATTAACATGAAGACGTGGTTACGAATGCATGCTCATGTTACATGCAGCGCGAGCTAGACCGGCCCCCATTTGCATTAGTCCCTAGTCCCTAATGTCATAAAGAAACGTAATGGATAAGCTCATCTTTGCTAAGAACTTTGATCTTTTGAATTTGAACTTTGCTTAACTTTTTATTCTCGAATTCAACTTGGGTGAAGTTGGGTGAAGAATTCCGAAAAAAAAAGATTAAAATATAGTCAATATTATGAAAATTGCTGTCCTGTTTAGTTTAGATTTATTTTAACTGAGGAGACCTTTCGGCCATCGCTGACAATTTCAACCAAGCAATTTACGTAAAATCTTTATAATAATTATATAGACTATGATAAAAAATCCTATTGAGATTTAGAAACCGATTAATTTTATGCACAAGTATTTTAAATCAGTACAAAGAATATTATGCAATTTTGCATACAAATAAAAGAGCGGGTCGGAGCTACAAATTGAACTATTGAAAAGAATGAGCGTTGTTTTTCTATTGGACTTATTTTTGCTTCATTTCAATTCCCTGGTCTTTGCGTACAAAGACGAACCGTACATTTTCAGACAGAATTTATCAACTGTACCTACGGGGCTTTTTAATTTAACATTTTCCGCTCTACCATATCCGCGAATGCTCAGTGCTATTTATAACTGCAGTGGACGTCGAACAGCGGATAGCCAATCGCAATGTATGCAAATGGTCTGGTAGCGCAGGTACCGCGGAAATCTTTAAGTGCTGTCCACTATTAACGAATAGGATATAAGCCCGGATCTCGAAAAAAAGGAATTTTACTACCGCTGCAGTTTATAGCTGCTAACTTAAGATCCTTATCGTGAATTTATAATAAAAAGACAAATAAAGTAAAATAGCTCCACTTATGAAGACTGGATAAACAAGCAGTTTTTATTAAATTAGTATTTTTTTCTCTTCACAATCTGACCTAAGTGAATTCAAATAAAATCTCTAGAAGTGATTGTTTTTCTCTCTAAATTTACAATCACCAATAAATTTGTCCAATTTAAGTTTGCTGGTATCAACAGTTTTAACTTTTATATGAGAAAATGACAGTCGAATAAAATCGGGAGTTAACATAAAAATTTACACGGAACAAGTATAAAACCGTGCACGCATATACCCCCGGGTTGAGCACAATAAAAAGAGTTGCCATATTTCGCCAAGTTCCAACTTGTTATGATCAGAAGGTAGAATGCGATCTGCGATGTGAAACGCGCGTTGTGATTGTGTAAACTTTTAAATTGCGCTTCTGTAACGTTGCAGCAAATTTCCGTCAATAAAGCTTAGACAAATATAATAATTCGGAAGTTTTGTCCGATGAATTTTAAAAGCGTTTCACATGAGTGCAACTTGTACGAGAAGTTAAAATCTTGCGATTCTTTAATGATGATGTTTAGCATGAAGGCGATCCGTCTAAGGTTAATTCCGCTTATTGATGGGGACGATACCGGACAGCTTGTGTGGCCGAAGCTTTACTTCGCTAAGTACGGATCGCATTTAGCGTTCTCTTTTTAAACTTTACTCAGTTTCTTTTTGCAGTTTGTCGAAAGTTTTCCTTCCTGTAACATTTTACCGTAGAGCAGTTTCCACGGGGGCGATCACATCGAGTTAATAAGTTCCCGTTTCGATGGCTCCTACGTTTTAAACTTTTAGGATATGAGATAACAAGCTAAGAAAGGGAGACGCCGATTTGGCTAAGTCCACTTTAAGATCTCAGTGGATTACGTTGTTGCCTTCGGTGAATTGGAAAATCTTTTCTTTTGGACTAAAGCTTGTTAAAACATTGTTCGCAACTTTTAAATTATAATACACATACATTTTCCAAAATTTACGATCTAATGCGGCTTAAAAGCAAAGTAATGAAAGTAGTCCTTTTTTTCAGGACTATAGGTAAATTTATGATGGGAATATTTTAATAATTAAAATATGTCGTGATACATTTTGCATAATGAAGCAGGAACAAACTAAATTAAATTTATCACAATGAATTACTTAAGACTCATAGGCAGACCTACACTTTTTCTGTGCAGTTGTAATAGTAATAAACCTAAATTATCGTCAAACCGTCATCACCTAGTCATTTATCTAAACTCTTGCCATTTTGTTATATTGGAAAGTTGTCGAAATTTCGCGAAGTTTTCGCGGAAAATTTCAATGTACTTCGGCCGAGACGACGGGCGCCGTCGGCTGACGACAGCCGAATGAATGAGCTGAGGATCCGAAGATCTACTATGTGAACTCGATCCTGTCTACATTTCCCAACATTATTTGTCCTTTTCTATAGATGCGTTATAGATAATGTGCGAGATATTCGTAACCGCGAGATTATAACGAGTTTAATGTTCATGGTTATACTAATTTTTTCGTGCAGGCTTTGCAGTCGGCATCCATTATAATTAGACCTATTTCAACCTTTATGTGACAAGCTAATTAAATAAGATTAGAAGGTCTCACTGGTTCAGCATTTATTCGAATAAAATAAAATCATAAAGGGTTCCAAATATTTTAACTTCACAGTTATAATGTGTAGGTTTTTAGCACTGGGAGGTAGGTACCTTTTATTGTGTGTATTTTCATTACCGTTTTTTATTTATTAATATTTTCTGCTTCTTTAATGAAAATAGGCAGCTTTTCTATGCATTTACATACATATTTGATTTAATTGAATAAAAATGCTAGTAGGAAATAAAAATATATCATATGAAGGAAAAATCTCCCTACAATAGTCTTGTTCTCACATTCCCCTCGCCTCCCTTAGCGTTAGCTTGACAACTAAATTTTCATGATTTCTCTATATTTCTATCCAAGCGATTGAATTTGCTTAGCGGTTTTTGTTCTACGATAGTTTGTTTCGAATAAAGAGTATGAAATATTAGTGCTTCTATCATTTATCTGTTGAGGGGTTCGCGTGTAAATATATGCGAATAGGTAGAATACGACAGTCAAAGTGAATATGAAATAATTATAATTGTGTGTGTGTGTTTTCTTTTGAAATAATTATACTTATACATAATGACATTCAATGTGACATTACTATTTTAATTATAATTGTAAATGTGAGTACTATGTGGGTTATTATGTTACAGTCCCAGATCTGAAGTTCAGTCTGACAGTTTGAGTACTTTATGGGGCCTACCCAAATGTCCTTTTCTGATGGTAATGTTCGTCGAGTCGTTGAGCTCCCTAAGTCTGGGTTGAGCTACTACGATACTCGGCACATGCGTGCACAATAAGGACAGGTCCACTCAAATCTGTATGGCTCTTTCCTCTAAAGGCCATTCCAGACTAACCTGCATGGTTCTTACATAGTTTATTTTTTATTGTCTGGACTTTAAAAGAGACCTTGACCTTTGAGTTTGTTTCGGTGTTTCTTCTCAAAGGTAGTCAGATAGGAAACACCGACCTCATCTAGTTTTAAAAGAAAAACTCATTTGACTTGTAAAAGTGTTATTAGTAACCTATTTGCAGAATAAATGATTTCAATTTCAATTTCAATTTCAATTTCAATTTCAATTTCAATTGTGTTATAAAGCACTTATAGGTATTTATAACTACAAGTAGACATTACCTATTTTATTCATAACTTATTCATGAACGAAGTCTCATCAAATATTGTACTAGTTGAAAAGTTTACCTGGCGAGTATAAGCTGGCGCCCGACGGCTTTCATATTTTTTCTGTTCCATACCTAAATAATCCTGGTACCTAATAGTTTTCACCTATTACCGCGGCCGGCCCAAATTTATCGCTTTCGACTGTTGATTTATCTCTGAACGGACCGGATTAACTACCGCTAACTTGGCGATAGTTAAGACTGCTATCTCTGGTGTTTCAGGGCGAAAGCTCTTTCCTTTTATCTAAATTGGTCCGCTACCAATAAAGATTCGCCGACGACTGTCGTAAACCATTCTCCCCATACGCTTCATTATGGGGCAAACTTTCAGATATGATGGAACAATTTTATTGTCCACCGATGTCGCGAGATCTCTATCGGTAATGGGATTTGGTGTCGTGAGTTCTACTGTCGCTATCGGACACCAGTTTCAGAAAGATTTAAAATGTCAAGTTGCGAACTGCTAGTGTGCAACATTGTACCTGCGTGGTATAATAGTTTTGTTCGCCACACTAAGTCGCGAAATTTTGCATATAGTTTGTAACCTTTTGTAGAGTATTTTTAACTTTAAATGTTCAAATATTTCAGGGATTTTACTGTTCTTTGCGCACGTTCAGCGATTTTAGACAGTGTCTTAGCATAATATATTTAGATACCTACGTATACCGGACAAGTAAAAGCAATATTAAACCAAGCACAGTTCGGTAGTGATCTAAATTGGAAATAGTAAAATAGATAACTTAATTTATACATAGCAAAACACTGAACCTTACAAATTAATTAGGTACCTACCGTACCTAAAAGGAACCCTCCCATATTCGCCTAATGTAGAATGCGTATTAATGTTAAACACCCGTGTGACCGTCTTTCGCGCATAGCAGAAAATGTGCCGCATTAAATAATGAAAAACAACTACTCCATACATTCCAATACTTATTCCAAACATTCATCGTGATTTACAAATTATATGAATTACAAAAGTAAAAACATTAATATCACTTAGGTAAAACAAATGCATTCACAAATTACGACCAAAACTTAGCCATCAAAGGGTTTGCTGGGCACATTACCGTTCTACCCAAATGGAAAATAGATTTGGTGCGCCAAAGATGTATAAATCTCGTCCTAATTGAATTTGTCATAAAAATTGAAAGTTTCCCCGTTCCCAGGGCCACATTTCACCAACTAGTTTTAATCCATTCTTCTTTGAAGGGAACTTGTAATTCATTGTGAGTGCTAAGTTTGCTACGACTATTCCAGATACAACTTTTCCCCTGCTTCACCTATACGCTGATGTAATCGTTTTATCTGGAATTCAGGTTTTTGTCTATACTACATGTAACTTCAAACTTATTTAAGCAGATGTCATTTTGTTCATTAGATTAGGGTGCCTATAATGTTTTAAAGTGTAAGTAGTTTTTCTATTCTACTTATATTTCGCGCGTTTAAATCACGTTTACAGATACGACATTTATATTAGGTCGAAATATAAGAATGTAGGTTATCAAAAATATCATGCACAATGATGGATGGCTTATGTTGCTTTTGATATACCTATTTAATAAAATGTTGTCGTCTCATGGTGATATCTATATTTGTCTGAGTATTTATTTTGAATGTCATCAATCAGGTTGAAAAACTTATTGTCTTTCTGATATCAATATGCTGCGCAACGACAAATAGTTAATACGTCTTATTTCCTTCCTGGCTGAATATTGTAGACCGTCTGGGACTGCTAACCGATTTTTTCTAATGCACCTTCACGACCCGAGCAAACTCTTACATTATGGGGAATTATCGATATCGATGTTAGGTTCTCGACATAATTTGTGAAAAACTATTTCTCAAATAATGTTTGCAATTCTATTAATTTTATACAACATGTTAAGCAGTAAGTAGTAAAACAACTAAAATTAATCTATTTTTATCTTGTAAGTAATACATTTATACCTGTACCTACCCCTGTCATGAGTTTTTTTGACGTGTAGTATCGCTAACGTAAGCATATTTTGAATTGAAAATACACGTTTGTTACACAATATTTATATAAATTAAATACATAATTAATTTCTCTGCATTTTTTAATATGTGCAAATTGTATAAAATTTCATCAAAATGTTCCAGAACTGCTGTATTTTAAATTCAAAATATGCGTACGTTAACGAAACTATACGTCAAAAATACTCATGATAGGGGTACTGATTCTAAAAACGCACAGGTATGTATCAGTTTACATTTGCTAGGGTAGTTGTGCCATTTCACCCTCTTAAACCATAATAATAGTGGCGCCCCGCTAACAAAATGAAGAGAGGATATTACTTTTTTCTTATTATCACTAACCACGTGTTCATGGCAGGTTGTCAATGACAGTATTGTCTCCTTTGTGTTACAAGGATAACCGTTACCGTGGTGTATCTGTGAACTTACTCACGTGTACATAATAATAAATAGTTTGTATAAACATTATACGGTTATTATGTACTGTACGTATTATCTTAAATAATAGACACATCTATTTCTGTGGAGGAATAATGCAAACTAATAATTCAATTATGTTGTCAATGCATGGACATTTGCATTATAATAGACAATTTTTTATTATGTTTTAGAATTTTATTCCAATGATACAAGGGTGATCTATCGCATGATTTTGATTTTTGTTCACATAACAGTTTGATCGTCATCGTCATTACATCGATGCAGTTTCTAACAATGTTGCAAAAAAAGTCTTTTTTTAATCGCCCTTTATTAATTCCCAGCAGGGCTAACATGCGCGCCGCGACAAAATTTTGTCGACGCTTTTATCGTGCATTTGTCTCATATTCGCACGAGTAAGAGCGAGATAAAACAGTCGACAAAATTTGTCGCGGCGCGCATGTTAGCCCTGCAGAACCTATCATTTATGCCGCTAACAAAAAGAAAACGCTTATTAGGTTATCTGCGCTGCCCATTACTAACTCTAGGATTATTAAACTATTTCAGTTGACAAGTAATAAAATACTGTACTATTTGCACGTAAAACTATAAATTAAAACTTTACTACAGACAAGACATACGAACGAAATCAAGAATTTCATAAGCAAATTTTAAGGCACGTCGAAGGATCAGTCGTAAAAAGTTTAGCTATTCCACGGGTTTACGTATTTCGTCCCAATTACCAGTTGAAAGAGTGCCAGGCCCAATAAATCAGGGGACGTACCTCCGTATTCCTGTGACATTGTAACTTGTAACTTTGCTACAGTTTTATACGACAGAACTATGTCAATCTAACTTTTAAGATTATCACTTCCGCATTCGCCTACACGCTACCTTACCTGCTTGTTTATAGGGTTGAAACTACAGATATTTCTGTGATATAATTATTTATTTTAATAATTTTAGAATTGTGGATAGAAGGACCACTTTTGTCAAGACCAAAGGTAGCATCGTCGAACGTAAATGTATGACTTAGTGTCATTCTTGAAACTGATTATTAATAATATCTACTGTCTTTTACATAACTAAATATAACATGTAGGGACTGTTGTATAATTCATAACATTGCACAGTACAGATCCAAAGTCTAAACATAAATCATAGACTACAGACGTATTCTCAGTAAGTGTGATATCAATTGCATCAAATGTGTGAATGGTCGACAGGGCAGCCCTACCTTTAAGGCTACTGTCCAGTGATGCAATGCTACGCTACGGAATCGCGATGAGTTTGTTTCTGTAAATATATTTTTTACCAAAGTTACAAGCTGTGGATTTACGCATTTAACTGGCTTTTTAGGAGTAGCTAATGGATCCTAATATAGGGCTGCCATAAATGCTGAATCGCAGACCAGGACATCTAGGCTTGCAAAAAAAATGAAATCAAAATCTTTTACACATAAGTTAATGCGAGAAATCAACTATGTATATCGAAAAAAACGTCATTCTAATTTTCTTAGGCTTATTCTACGTTCTCAATGCAACTTTTTATGGCCCATCCGTATATTTTTTAAGTTTGAATTTTTTAATTAACCCTTTTTCACCCTTTTCGTGTTTTCGTCTACTGCGAATTGCAATGAGGTCTTGAAAACAACCGTTCCACATGAGCATTGTGGCCTGAGATTGAAAAGAGAGATTGGCACATTTTGAAAAGGTTTGCTTTTCTTCCGTGTATGCAACTACGAGTATATGCATAGTTGCCAAAATAAATAAAAATAATTGCCAAACCGCGGGACAAGAGACTTACTGACCGGGACATTGGGACATAAGGCAATAAACCGGGACATGTCCCGGTGTACCGGGACGTATGGCAGCCCTATCCTAATCTTTTCGGAATTCAGGATAGAGTCAACTATGTAATTTTGTACTTACCCCTGTTTTTTAAGAGGTTCCCGAAAAATTGTGTTGTTCAAGTCTGATTTCTGATAATTTGGGGTAGGTTATGCCTATATCATAGACAGGCTGAGTGTCAATTAACTTTAAGAAATCATTTTTTGAATCATAAAATAGAGGTACCTAAATTAAATAAATCGTCATCTGAATACTTAGCCTTTGGTTCAACTGACATGTTCAAAAAGAATTATGCTGGTTTTTTTTTTTTTTTAACATAACTTAGCGTAGCTTTGCCACTGGAAGGTGATCGCAAGCCAGTGGCGTCAGTGTGGCGCGCGTTCCCCCCGCTACCGAAAAAAGTTGCAAGTCGATGGGCGGCGCCGGCGAACATTCAAATTTATCGATTGTCCCGCGCGCCTCATTACAACATTCCTCAAAACTTACCCACTCACCAACTTAGCCCTTTAGCCCCACCACTATAGCCACATTACTTTTTATACCCCCACCGATGAAGGCCGTTTTTTCATCGTCAGTTATTATTGTCTGTTAAACTTTAAGTGCTTGGCGGCTAACTTTCGATGTCTTCGTGATTTACGACGAGCCGTTTCGAAGTGTTTTATCGAGCATAAATGTAAGTTCGCTACTTGTTGAGACTGAAGGTCGCAGCGGTTATGATCGTAGTATTAGTGGGTCAGTGTTTTATAGGCAGCTTCAATGCGTTGGATGGTCTATTTTCGTGAGCATCGTATGGTGCAAATAGCTTCCAATCTAGCTTTGCTCAGTCACTGTATTAAGAAACCGTCGCAAGGAATTCATACGGTGAAAAGCGTTCGTAATTTGAAATAGTGTTAAGTGGAGGAACGAAGGCCATATATCTAGTGAAGGAAGGAGCGATGTCGTCGAACAGTAGTTTCGCATCTGCGGGTGTGGGGGGGATAGTGAGGTGGGGGGGCAATGATCCATTAATCTGGCAGAAGCCCATGTGGCGCCACCGACGTACCTGGCGACGCGACGCACGGACGCCTACCTAACGACACAGATCGTACATTTTCAACATGTGCAAATATGTATAAAATAAAAATTTATTGAGTGCCGCACTCTATAGGGAAATTGACGTTCATCCGATCCGTTTGACGGATTACCTATTATAATAATATGTTTCAAATATAACATTCTAATGGAAGCTATTTCTTGAGAGTTATTTAGGGTATGGCAAATAGTAAAATATATTTTTTATAACATATAAAAAGTACTTAATTATGTAAGTACTAAAATAGATTTTAATAGACCTAATTATATTACACTCACAGACGTTTTAGAATAATAACAAATATTTTGAAGATGTCAAATTGAAAACTATTAGGTACGAATAAAAATAACATAATATTCTTAATTATAAAAAAAAACAATAAAACACGATTTCTGATTTCTTTGACAAGCCATCAATCCGTCCCTTTACATAAATATGAAGTCAGTAAAATCGTCAGACGTGACGCATCTACGTTATTACTCCGCTAGGCGTAGTAGCCAGCTCCTAACTACCGCTGCGCTACTTCCACTTTCTCGTGATTCCGGATATCATTCCGGGTAAGGCTTTCCGTCTATTTATTGCCCATACGTAGTACTACTGAGTCATATGAATACGATCCACGGCCTCCGTACTAGGTTAATGAGACATCATTCCGCTACTACGAAATCTCGTAGACCCTCTACGCATCAATAAAATCCTACCACCAACTATAGGTACTATTTTTTGATGTCATGCTGATATTCTTAGAGAAATAAAAGCACAGTTCCCTTAATACAACTGTAGCTCCGGTAAAACGGTATGATAATTGTGGCAATTTACGGAACGCAATTCACTAAGTGGAATATTTTACTTATCCTCCAGGCGTTCCGCAAGGCACGACTACCTACCAGCTTATACATTGAGATATATTGCTGGCATTCATTACTGTACACGCGTTGTTATTAGTGTATATAGGTAAGAAATCGATGCGTTAACACCTAGTTAGAGTATTCTACATGTCGAATGTTTTGACGCGATGCGTGTAGACAATGTTATCTGTCAAGGTGCGATTTTGGTATAGATAAAATCGACGCGCTGACTTATCGTCCATTCCCTGTGTGAAATACGAGCTCTTTTCTAGTTTGTACGAAATTTGTATGCGAACATGTAGCATGCAGGGTGCATCGAGTTATAGCACACGGAAACAGTGGCGTCGCCGCCACCCATGCACGGCAACACCGAGGCCATATTTCAATCGCGAAATTGACACATAGCTCTGTCGTAACGCAAACTTTCGTGCGAAAACTTCAACCTGGCATATTTACTTAAGGTATTCTTCTCGAAACATACCGATAGCTCCTTGACGAGTGAAAACTTTTATTCGTATAGATAGGTCATGCTCTAACCGGTGGAAGTTTTCACATAAATTGGCGGTCATTCGACGCGAATATGCTGACTGAGGGGGTAACAAATATGCCAACTTGGGTTGTTATAACAGCGATATGTAAGTTCTGTGATACTTCGCCATTAAGTTTATGGAAACGACGGTCGAGATTACATCACACTTTCTGAAAGCTTTATGTAATTCTTCTTTCTTCGTTATCTCTCACGATAGGTACTGGAATAAAATTTTCCACTTATCCGAGTATTCACATCCGTCTATTAATCAAGAAGACAGATTTTATGGCAGTTGTAGAAATTCATCTTTTGGTTCGAAATGCGAGTGAAAAATTCGAACGCAATCTGTCAAACGGCTCCCTAATTCTAATTTAATTAGCGAGGAAGTTTTCACGCGTGGGAGGAGACCGAACGACAATGACGCGTTAAAATGATTAATTTTTGTAGAAGCGCCTCTGATAGTAGTACGATCCCGAGTGCGCCTTCCGAACGAACGATTAATCTTTCTCTTTGCACCATTGTACCACGATCCCGGTATTTTTTCTGTCTTACAATACCATTAAGAAACTGCCACGGCTAGTTGGTACTTCACAGTTCTTCCCACCGTCTCATCGTTGGGCCCATTGAAGGATTGAAAAGGTGTTTGCGTTCGTCTGTGGCAAAATAGGTTTCCCCTTCGGTTTTTAAAACGTTGTCTCGGAATCACTTAGGCTTCGATAGTTATTATACGCCAAGCATGAAACGTTTTAAACTTCCATCGTCATTCGCTAACAATAGATCTGAGGAAAAATTTATACAGTCATTCCTTGTTCGTTCAATTGAAAGATTCTATTTAAAAGATTTTTCTTTCGCCTCTGCAAGTTTTTGCTAAGCTTCTTTTGACGAAATTACGTTATAATGCAATTTTGTATAAATTGGTACATTATAGACATCGTATCAAATAATCGCACTGCATACCTACTGCATGGCATCTTAGGTGGGGTCAAGAGCATGATGAGCAGATGTCGGATTTAGATCTGGGAACTCGCCAACTGTTCCGGATTTGTTCGGTCGTCTTACATAAATTAAATTAGCTTTTTATTTTTTATAAAATGTAATTACAAATCATCGACTTTAAAGTGCAGTGTTAAAATAAACTTGTAATTAAAATAGTTCGCTCGCCATTTGTTAGGTGTGGTATTTATTTTTATTTCACTTATCATGTTACTAATTTTGGCTATGTTAATGTCCTATCAAATCAAAGTATTTTTGCTTGATTTGTATGCTTCAAAGGCTTATTTTAAGTATCTCATTGTTGTGGTAGACAACCATATTAAATTGTTATCAATTATATTCCTTACTGCAACTGAGAAATGCCGGTTTTTTTTTACAAAAG
Organism: Thalpophila matura; assembly: GCA_948465475.1. Taxonomy (NCBI): domain Eukaryota; kingdom Metazoa; phylum Arthropoda; class Insecta; order Lepidoptera; family Noctuidae; genus Thalpophila; species Thalpophila matura. Next base: position 9,899,573 of record OX419184.1, on the reverse strand, counting down.
CGTAGCATTAAGAATAGTTTTGTTCATGACTAATTGTTATGATATAATAATATTTATAGTTTTAAGTTCTCGAGTGCAGTACTTTATTCGCTAGTAGAAATGCATCGACCATTCCGTGATTATGTTGAGTGAAGTCATTGGACCTAATTATAATTCGATATCGGTGCCGCACGGCCGAGGTCAGTCAAGTGATAAGCGTTACTTCTGCCCTCGCTACTAACGCTTAAGTGCTCAATAAAAAATATATATTATACCTACCTAGTATAAAAAAAACCTACAAGCTGGTATAGAAAACGAAAGACGGTAGAGTGTAAAAACATCAGTTTTTGTTTAAAAAGACGCAAAATTTTGACTAGAGGTAAATAGGTTACATCAGATAGAAGCCAGCACTATTTTACTAAATGAAATACAGGTAGGTACTTAGGTAATAAGGCTGTAATGATGCACTTGTTAAAATTAACTCATTAAATGTATAACTAAGATATTTATCTGACTCAGGTTGTTTTAGTACCTACCAATCTAGCATCATATAGCTCAATGGCTGCAGTTTAAACGATGATCTATTTTTACAAAGAAAACCAGTAGCTTGCCCATCATAGCTGATCACAAAATTTGATACAAAAATATCGCCATACGAAATAAACATGACCCTCTGATTTATGTCAATAATAAAGAAAACATGATCTCTGTATCAAAGACCGTGATCTATAGGACTAGGACAGGTTATCAGGAGGACGACCTGTTTAATAATAATTATTTAATTAGCTCCAGTCACATGTTTTCTAATGACTAAGTCCGGAAGACATGGATTTCTAGATAATTGCAAAAACTAGTAGGTACATGTGCCTTCTAATTATGTGGATAATAGGTCACCGGGCTTGACAAAGGATTGATAGTCGAAGTCTTTGATCAAGTTTGATCGAAGGTCGAACGTCGAAGTGTATTGTTATTACAGGAAGACTGTCTGCCTCATTGTCATGACATCTACTCAGCCGATAAGACTTTACCACTTTTTTATCCACGTGTTTGATATTAATGATAAAAGGGTATTTTGCCGGAAGAGATAAACCCGAGTACCTACTTACAAAAATTAGTAGGTACACCCATTATAATCGAAGACTAAAGTCATTATGTGTTTTTTAATTGCCCGATTTCCTATTTTTTGGGTTTCTTTTTTATTGTCAGGGTTCTTAATTGTCTTTTTAGGGTTCCGTACCAAAATGGTAAAAATGGAACCCTTATGGTGCGACTTCGTCTGTCTGTGTCTGTCTGTCACACCTGCTTATTTCAGCAACTACTAATGCTATCGACTTGAAATTTGGAACAGTTATAAAGAATGCTTGCCCAACTTTATTGCAAATGAAAAAAGTCAAAAAATATTTTTATTTTCATTGCAAAAGGGGCCGGAGTGGGGGTCTGAAATTTTAAAGTGGGTCAAGGTGTGATCTAGGTCAAGTGGCATATCATATGAAAGGGCTTGATCTGCACATTTTAAAATATATTTTCATTTTATTGTATGTCTCACAGTTTTCGACATATGATGTAAAATATCTGAAATAATTAGAGCTGATAGGAATTGACCCAAATATTGCACCAAAAATAAAACGATGTTCCTAACTAGTACAGTTTTTTCAAAATCATCAAAATTCCTTCACAAACAAACTTAGTTATGCGGTCCTGTTTTTTTCACTTTATACGTCCAAAACTGATACGGAATAACGGAAACCTCGGTGCGCGAGTACGACTCGCACTTGGCCGGTTTTTTTATTTATATTCGATATGCGACAAACATATTCAAAAAGTTAGGATGACGTAGATCCATTTTTAGGGTTCCGTACCAAAATGGTAAAAAAGGAACTCTTATGGTGCGACTTCGTCTGTCTGTCTGTCTATCACGGTTGCTTATTTCAGCAACTACTAATGCTATCGACTTGAAATTTTTAACAGTTATAAAGAATGCTTACCCAACTTTATTGCAAATGAAAAAGTCAAAAAATATTTTTATATTCATTGCAAAAGCGGCCAGAGTGGGGGTCCGAAATTTTAAAGTGGAGTTACTAGGTCAAGTTACATATCATATGAAAGGCCTTGATTTGCACATTTCAAAATATATTTTCATTTTATTTTACGTCTCACAGTTTTCGACATATGATGAAAAATGACAGAAAATAATTCTCCGAAGTTTGCGGAGCGAAAAATCTGAAATAATTAGAGTTGATAGAAATTGATCCAAATATTGCACCAAAAATAAAACGATGTTCCTAACTAGTACAGTTTTTTTCAAAATCATAATAATTCCTTCACAAACAAACTTAGTTATGCGGTCCGGCTTTTTTCGCTTTATATGTCCAAAAATGATACGGAACTCTCGGTGCGCGAGTACGAATCGCACTTGGCCGGTTTTTTTTAAGTTTTAAGCGTTTCAATTATTGCATTGCATCTTGATTTTGTTACCTACTTATATTTTCAAGAGCTATTTGTCAAACCTATAATAATAAATTGTCTGTACCTATAAGGTTTCTAATAATGCATTTGTAAATGTCGTAGTCCGATCGTATAATTGGGCAGATCATGAAATTCCTGGGCATTTCATGAAACGCCGGCATTTCATGAAATGCCCAGGAATTTCATGATCTGGCTAAGTAACATTTTGACAGGTCGATCAAAACTTACGTTTGTCGATTTGGCTGGCAAGTTAGCTGTCAAATCAAGAAATGTCGGCATTTCATGAAATGCCGAGGAGTTTCATGATCTGCCCAGTAATGATAATGATAAATGATAAATGATATATATATTTTGTAAATAGGTTAAAAATAACACTTTTACACGTCAAGTACGATTGGACCACGGCATTTTACACGTCTCCGGCGCTACGGGAAGTGTAGCCCCTATGCCCTTGCGTAACAAATCGCAGGCACCCAGGCTCGCTTTCGCAGCTTCGGCTTTTTGGTCGCCTTCGACTACGCTTTATTACAGCGAGCGGGGGCTGCTCTCCCTCCGCGCCTCCGGGTTTACAAAAACACTCTAGGGGTAGGGCAGATAAGACCATCACGTGGAGTTGGGGTTGGCCAATCGGTTCTGTCACTAATGTCTAAACATAATTATTGTGTTTGTTTTCTGTAGAATGACAGCAGCCTAATTGCGTAACTTCATCTCCATCACCAAGGCTTTCATTTTCAATACCATGGTGATGGCAATTGAGTTGCGTAATTCGATATGCTCAAACATCGCGCTATTCGCTAGGCAAATCGTCAAAGATGAGAGTTGAACGATATGGCGGGTGTTATCTGGCCAAATCATGAAATGGCGGCGTTTCATGAATTTCACGATCTGGCGAATTATACGATCGCACTACAACATAAATACCGTCTGTTTAAGTATCTTTGTTGCTTATTTCTTTTAGTTTCACCTACGTGTCATCTTATATCGTACGTACCTATAAACAGTTAGTTTGTATGTCCTCGTGTTCTTTTGTTGGCAACATTTCTGTTGCATACGTCTATTCTGCGTACATCTTACACCTCAGCACGGTCCGTACATTAATCGGGCCATTAACGTGATTTATACGGAACCCAGATATAAATCCAAGAATCCGCGGGCTCGAGCATGCCTGTCGAATTTTTCTTATTCTTTGCGTAATGTATGAATATTGTAACTAATTTGGGAAACCTTATTTGTTGTAACGATGAAAAAAGACGTCAAATGAAAAGTTCTGAATTCTTGTCTCCCAAAAAAATTGGAACAGGAAGTAGAATAATTCTCATCAAAAACCTGTAATTATATAGTTTTAATTTTAACAGAATATTCAGTTTTAATTTTTTGTGTGTGGTTTCATTTTATTGACATTTTAATTGTATATCATTATATTATAACGCGTAACTTGCTAAATCAGGCATTATTTATGCTTACGTAGTATCACAAATAAATCGATGAACAAAAACGAATACATACGTTTTTTTTTAAATCAACTGTTTACTATTCTTAACTTGTATTAAAGGTAGAATTTATGTTATAAATTAATTCAAAGCAGATACAAAAGAGCAACCACATTAATTTCATGTAGGTACTCAAAATTCATAACAAATTACCAAAAGTTTAACAAATTAATTTTGTAAAGATCTATCTCCTCCTGATGAAGTACGTATAACCTTTGTTTTGTTGATTCGTGACCAGTTTCTTAACAACGGAAAATCAGTATAAGTTTGAAATCTTGGTCTGTTTGCGTGGCACTTGGACAAACTAAAAATGATAATATTCAGATGGGAGCGAGGAAAAATTCTTCTACGAAAACTTAATAAGAACTTTTTGTTGTCAAATTGATTCATTAGTTTCAAAGTTTTGGTTCATTATGTTCCTATTGTTTGGTTTTAACTATTGATCAAAATAATATGAAATCTTAAATAGAACAAATCAGACAGATTGACTGAAGAAATGTTGTGCATATTTTGCTAACTCAAATTTCTCAGGTGAGCACGACAAATGATTCGTAATGACGTATTCAAATCAGGACGACAGCGGGATCCGACCTCAGTACAATCGAATTACGAAAATTCCAATGTTTTATTAAGTTAAACTTTGCTTCGGCAGCTCTAAGTGAATTTATTCCTACTTAGTTATCGGCTCGGGAAAAGTCATCTTGCTAACGTTTCGGTAAGTTGAATAATTAAATTTGTCAGTGGCGGTTGACACGTCACCGGGTTTCTTCCAAATTTCTTGGGGCCGTCACGTTTGCGGCTCCCCCTAGAGCCGACGCCCTTCTTATTGTGTAATCCCGATTCTCTAATTTGAATTATTTATTATTTGATTTCACACTTCGGGAATATTTCGAGCGCTTTATATTTTTTGTTTTGCCATTTCATCAATGCAGACTTTGATTTCTTTGTATTGAATATCGATTTGAACTGTTGTAATTAGGTGGCGTTTTTGTTTAGCCATTTGATGTTTATTTCTAACAGGTTTTTTTGTAATTTACTTATTACAATGATCAATCGTTTTCATTTTATCACTAAACTCTTTGATATGAGAATACGGTTTTCTCGACAATTCAGTACTCTTTCCGTGTTGTACCCAAGAAGCGACTATGAGATTTCAATTAAGTAGATGGACTGAGAAATCCACTTTACCTTGTTGAAACTATTATACTTACCTAACCTTCGAAAAAATTCAAATCATACCTATCATGTCTGTCTGTTATTAGGTAGGATATAAGTGACTGCGTAATGAGGGGCTCGTAGCTAAGTGATAGCCGCGCTGATCTATCGATCTTCGAGGTTAAGTTGCACTTGCCGCGGTCAGTCCTTGGATGGGTGACCGTTCTTTACACATCGAGACCCCTCCGTGCCTCGGAGAGCACGTTAAACAGTCGGTCGCGGTTGTCATAGGAATAACATATGTCTAACATTCGAATACCGGTATTCCCCAATAATTGGGTTGTGGAGGTCAGATGGCAGTCGCTTCATGTAAAATATTGATATTCAGCCGCAATCAGTTAGACTGGAAGCCGACCCCAATCATGTTTGGGAAAAGGCTAGGCGGATGATGATGATAAGTGACTGCGTAATGAAAACCGAAACCATGAGTTCAGTACCTTATTTTGAACTTTTCAGCGTTAAAATTTTGCGTCGGACTTAAAAAAAAAACTACTTTGGAGTTTTTTAACGAACTGCAAAATCTCCAAAGTCGTAATCTTTTAAGACCGACGCAAAATTTTAGCGTTTAGGGGCAACGCAAACGACAGACTTTTTGTGCGATCGAGTCTGCAGCGCCCGAACAATCTACGAAACTTACTGCTCAGATTGTTCGGGCGCTGCAGACTCGAACGCACAAAAATTCTTTCATCTGCGTTGTCCCTTAGGGGTTCAGAATAAGGTACTGAACCCATGGTTTCAGTTTTCGTTACGCCGTCACTACACCCCGTATTAAACTGTATAAATTACTTAAAATCATAATCTAATTCAGTTACTAACTTTAGTAATATTTAGAATATAATATTTACCAACCTTAGCTTGCTGTAAATATTTTTGTTCTACAACATCAGCTACAATGTATCTTAGGTCTTACTCTTATATTTACGCATTATAAAAGTTAAGGCTTAAGTAGTTACACATGTGACTTAGAGCAATACTCACCTACTTACTAGTACAGTAAACACAAAGGGACGGATGGTTACTAAAACTAATCGTACGTTCGGGAGCTACCATAATTTCATTCATCTAATAACAGTACTAAATTTTTATATGCGCATACATTCGGTTGTGACGCATTGTCTGAGGACCGAACGAAGGACGTAGGGGAGTAGACTATTTTACACTTACGTAACATTCATTGAACATATTCGTAAATATATCAAAGGAACAACCTTCTTATAGAGAAGACTTACTGTCTTCTAAGAAATAAAAAAACATCATCACAAAGTATTCCACCCTTATTACTAAGAATATAATGGTGAAAAGTGGTCGACCGTCAATGACGTCGAGTGTACCTACCTACGAAGTTGACATAAATGCGATACATCGAAATATTGAAGATGGTTTCTCAGACTTTGTCACACAAAATCAATCTAACATTTCTAAGTACCCACCCCTTCAATAAAATCTTTTAAGATTCTTCTATGCAATATCATTGAGTCTCTACTACTTATTCAAATAAAAATATTTTCATATAAAATATCGAAAACAGAGTATAATTATATAGGTTTGTAATACATTAAAATTCATTTTGAAAGTCCATCCTGTGTGCACCGAGTATGTCAACCTATGAGAATAATCTCGCTGAATTATTCAACAATCGGTTATACCGTTGCTTCGCTTTTCGACGTTCGTTCGTACCAACATTTAGTTTTCGTGTTAAAGCGAAATAGGATATACCTATTCAGTCAAAATCGTACATAGTTACGGTTTTTTTCTGATTTATCTAATAAAACTAAAATAACTTAGTAATGTAATCGCTTTACAATTCTTACAAGTAACACTGGCGATCTCCTCAAGAAGTTATCAGACCAAAATCAATTTATTTTACAACGTTCGAAAATTCCCGTCGACAACACCAAAACGGGATCGAAGTTAACTATCACATCGTAACTAATCAGCAGGCTCGTCAATTCACAGATATTGCTCTCAGAAAACAAGCGAGGGCTATAAAGAGCGGAAATCATAAGCCATCGCTCGAAGATTGCGTAACGCTATATAATAGCGGTGGAAATTCGACAAAATTTAAGTCGGTGGAGCATTAAAGGGGACTGTAGACAGCGTAGACGGTTAATTCACCCCATAAGGGTCGCAGTGGCGCCAAAGATCCTGCCGTAGACAAAATTCTAAGTACGATGTCTTGCCCCGGTTTGTGCGACGCTTGTCGCGATGTTCATTTCACAAAGTGCTGGAATTGGAACAGTGCGATATATTCCTAATTTGAATCGTAGGTATCTACCCTGTATAATTAAAATGATACGTAAGCATCTTCTATATTAAAATAGTTCTTTTAAATTCCAGGTTTTAATACAGATACTTAGTTCACATTAACGAGTAAGGTAAACGAGAAAGTAAGGGCAAGGTAATAAAGTGAGATGTGTGTATTATCGCCGATAGTTTACCGTGGTTGCGTGTAATTAAATGTGCATGAATGTGACCTATATTATTAACCCGTTACTTAAAGCAATTATTCACTAGTTCTGAATCACTTAAGGATGGGTAATAATTTGAAATATAACTACAACTTAAGTATTTCTATTTGGGTATGATTTAATCAGTCACCTAATAAATGCATTTTCAGTGATCTAATAAATCATGTTTGTTCCTAGAATAATAGATCAGTCACCTAAATTGAATCACCAAATAATATCAAAACGCTTACCTAAATATTAATTAAGAATTACTGGGAAATAATATCAATCATCAAATAATGATATTGGGTGTCAAAATAAAAGAAGTGTCACTAAAAAACAGGTTTAAAAAAAACCGACTTCCAAAAACTACACTAAAAACTATGAAATAAAAATGTTAAACTTCCATAAATAAAAATCTAAATGTATATTGAAGTCGGCGGGGCCTCTTTTTCAGGTTTTTACCTCTCAGCCTTTGAACAGGAAGAACGTGCGCAGTGTGTGCAGCGAACGTGCAGCTTGCTTTGCGCCTCGACATATTAAAGTTTCCTTTCATTCCTATATTTATGCTAGGCCCCGCCGACTTCAATATACATTTAGATTTTTATTTATGGAAGTTTAACATTTTTATTTCATAGTTTTTAGTGTAGTTTTTGGAAGTCGGTTTTTTTAAACCTGTTTTTATTTTTATCTTTTTAGTGTAGTGTAACCATTTTTGTTGTTGTTAATTTATTACAGTAAAGTACCATAAAATCATGGACGGAGCGACTTTGATCATTTATGTACTTTTACCGAGATCGATTACTTCCACGAATTTAAATAGGTACTTATATTCATAGATGTTGGTGGATGAGAGCATTTCAGTAAACAAAAACCGGGCAAGAGCGTGTCGGACCACGCACAGTGTAGGGTTCCGTAGCAAGAAGTATTTCAGTGTTCCGACCGCAAATACAAGTTTGTATTTCATAATATTATTATGAAATATTATTATTTTTACGGTTGTCAAACTCAAATATTTCAAAAATTTATTGACGTATCTTGTTCAAATCAATTTCAATCGAAAGTATTTATTAAGTGCTAAGCTTGATTTTTTTCAGATTTTTCGATAGCGCGGTTGGAAAATTACAGGGGGGGGGACATTGTTAACGACTTTGGGAGCTCCTAGTTCACTCAATATGCACTTAAATAAAAAAGATATTTAGAAACCTTCATGTTATTTTCAAAGACCTATCCAACGATACCCTACACGGTGGGGTGCGCGAAAATATTTTTTTTCATCCCTCAGTTTCATGTATGGGAGCCCCCCCTAATAATTTTATTTTTCGTAATTTCACTATAGGCCTTAATGGCGGCTTATAAAAGACATCTACCTACGAAATTTGATACAAATTGGTTATGAACTGTAGATTTGACGAGGGTGTGACAGACTGACAGACGGACAGACAGACGGACAGACAGACGGACATGACGAAACTATAAGGGTTCCTAGTTTTACTACGGAACCCTAAAAACAGTGTTTTTTCAGTTTGTAATAGCAATAGGCTCGCTCCCTTAGCCTTCTATCAAATGCGACTTAAGCATAAAAAAATGGTGTGTACTATACACCTCTGTCTAACCTTGCGGGAAATATCGGCGTGATGTTATGTATGCATAATATCGAGATCGATTGCGTTCAGGAATTCATGTACCTACACAATATCACTTTTTCATCATCGTCATGATGTCATCGAGATACACCAAAAATACCGTTTATTAAACCTGGTTAAAAATCTACTCAACCAAAGTTAATAAAATTTATATGGGACCACCGCGCGAGGTTTATCTACCATATGAAAAAGGACTCACGTAAATCGGCTCAGAAATCACGGAGTAATCGGTGTACATACATTAAAAAAAAAAAAAAAAAAAAAAAAAAAAAAAAACCGAATGCAGAACCTCCTCCTTTTTGGAAGTCGGTTAAAAATAGAATTACCAAATAATACAAAAATGTTTACCTAAAAATAATTCATAATCACTGGAAAATAATATTCTTATAAATTATCAAATAATTCACCTGCAATTTGAATCTACAGCAATAGGGAAGGAAAGTGGTCGGGTCACGGGGGCTTCGTTCGCTCGCTTTGCTCGCTCACTGAAGCCCCCGTGAACCCCTTCGAACCTAACCTGTCCGTGTCGGGGTGCCCCAAGTTCCAGAGCTCGCTTCGCTCGCTCTTGGATCCTTATGTTATTTTTATGCTAACCGATTTTCTCAATCCAATCCAATCCCTATTAGGCATTTTTTCATAAAATTATGGAACTGATCTATTTATTAGGTGATACATCTACTTATTAGGTGACAGATCTATCATTTTGATGATAGAACGAATTTTTTGGGCACATAATTTATATTTAGGCTATAGAAAAAAGTGATCAATCTTTAATTTAAGTTACATATTATTTACATTAATTTGATGACTTAGAGACCGTTTTGATATGAATAGATATGTTTAGGGTATCGCAGATTGGTGACCAATCTAAACTTAGATGACAGAAAATATAGTTCCCTTTCTATTTTAGTCGATTTTGTTTGATGAAATAGTTACATTTTTTCTTCTGCTACGAACATTTTTTTCATAAATTTTATAAATATACCGACACAATTTCCACAGATTTATAGTAGTGTACAAAATACGATGCTTTATGTCAGATTATATTCCTCGCATTCTCTGTACAAAGTACCGCATTCGGTACCCGTTCAATCTTCACTGGAGCGTGGAGAAATACGGCCGTATAAACCATAATATATACCGCCCAAAAAAAAAACAGGTAAATTACATGAAAAGCTACGCACGTGATATCACAGTAGCAGAAAATTCGATTAACTTAGTTGCCTGTCAGCAAACTATATATCTTTACTGCCCATAAATTATATTCGTAAAATTATTATATCGGATACATTAATATTGAGGCCTCTATAAATATATATATAGGACTATAGGGGTATTCCCTATATCTATAAATCAGTTTGACAAGATAAATAAGACAAAACTTGCGATAAATTGATTGATACCTATAAAATAATTATCCTTGATTATTTTAAATTATGTATGTCACTACAGGAAAGCAATTATGAGAATGTAAGGGAAAAGTGTAATTAATCACAGCATGATGAATATTTGTATATCTCTGGTTAGATTTATCATAGGTTTAAATTGTCACTGTATCAAAAGATTCTTTACCAAACTGTAAATCGGTGAAACCATAACTTATCACGAATTTTCACGTTCCACTCGCTTTTGTAACTCGAAACTTCGCGCTGCGAATGGGTCGAGATTTTATACATCGGTGACAGGGGCGCTCGAAGATCAACGCGAGGTTGTCACTTTTATAGCTCACGTAATTCATGGTAAGGGCTCTTGGCGACAAATCCATCAAAGCGTCGACAGGCCATTTGTTGCGTGTGTTTTCACGCTTGATAAATCGCGGGAGTTGTCCACATTTACTGGATTTATGTACACGTCCCATTGTTGTACATCACATAAACTTAATTGGGCGTATTTAATAGGAACACGTGTATAAATCGTTAAATAATTTATTTGAATCTCTAACTTTACTTGTACGCTTCTAACATTTTTTCAATTATTTTTAATCATACTTAGTATCGAAGTCACCATGAAATTTATATGATGTATCTAGTTTGAAAGTCGGACATCCATCAAAGTTTTCTGTAAGAAAACGGGACGTTGATGGGGTATGGAAAGGGTACCTACCTACGTTGCACAAATAGAAGAAACAGTTTGTTCCATCGACGCATACATAAAATTTGACTGATTTACATAGTAGACAGAGGTATCCGAAATTTATGCATTCGAGTTGAAACGTTAAAATGACAGAAATTCTTGTTTAACTACCCGTAAAAATCCGTTGCAAATATTACAAGGTAAATGACGTACTTTTGTCTCAAAAATTTTTGAAGAATGCACCTATTTATATGGAGCGGAGTGTAGTTACCATAAGTGGCAGTTCTCACAGGGCACGCAGATATTATTTATGGACTGTTTTATAGCTAAACTTCATTCATTGTTGGTCGGTCGCTTTTATTCCTTCGACGGGAAAAAGTTGCGAGATTTTATTGCCGGTGTGAGATAGGACACGTTATTGCACTAACTTTCAACGGTGGTGGGAATTAAAATAGGTTTTTTTTTTGGTCAACTGTAACCACGCCCGGATATTGCGGAGACATTTAAGTTTATTACTTAAATTTTTAGTGTTGGTTCACCTCAATCCTTTTATACGTCTTCAGGGATGCAATATAGAGTTGTAAATTAAGTATTATGTACCTATACCTACTAACGTTAAAAAAAATCTTGATTTAAAATATGTTGTTAATTTGCTAAGCAATTTCCGACGACAATAATTCGAAGTTAATCTCTAGACTATTTTACGAATGGATTAGATCGTTAATACTTTACAATATTTAAAAAAAAAACACTAGCTATGCCAAATTATTTAGTAATAGATAACCACGTAAATTTTGAACGATCCAAAACGTGTGATTTTTTTTGCAAAATAATTGCGTAAAATCGCAATTCCATCCGAATTGTCTTGGTTCCGGTTACAGGAAGTTTAATTACAAATAAGTATCCCTAATTGAGATAAATCAATAATTCACAGCAATTCTTTGTAAAGCTCTTAATCCATGGTCGGGAAAACTTTTAAGAGTAGGTACCATTGTACCATTTAGTTTTAGGTATATATTCGTAACGTAACTCGTGTTCTGTCCACGCAGTTTGAAGAGTTTTATGAAATATCAGCTATCAGCTACATTCATTTTAGACTATAACTCTGTTAGCGAGTTTTATCCTACCAAACCGCTATTAAGACAACTGCATTCTTCGCTAATAGATCAACAGCCTTAAAAACTATAATATTGATTTTAAGCTAACAATCCCCATGTCTTTGCAGAATTCAATCAGACATAACCTGTCACTACACAACCGGTTCATGCGGGTACAAAACGAGGGAACGGGCAAGTCGTCGTGGTGGATGATCAACCCTGATGCGAAGCCGGGCAAGTCAGTGAGACGGCGGGCTGCCTCCATGGAGACGTCCAAGTTTGAAAAGCGAAGAGGCAGAGTAAAGAAGAAGGTATGACGTCAGTAGTAGTAAATGTAAAAGACATAGATCTGTTTTATTCAGTAGATTTAATTTTAGATAGTGTTTAACAAAAGCAACCTTAAATATATTGACGAGACTTTTTTGTATGAGAATGTGTAGAATCCAATTACTCGTATAGGAATAAAATTAGCGTAGATGCTTGGTATTACAATAATCAAGGTAAAAGCATTAATTTATCATAGCACAAATTTTAATTTTTAGGCTGAAATATTAAGAAATGGTGCAACAGCAGATGCAACTCCAAGCCCTAGTAGCTCAGTGTCAGAAAGTCTCGATATGTTTCCAGACTCACCGATGCACAGGTAACTATATAACCTTTTATCTAAAACATTCTATCCTAGCGAAATTTTCGCAGCTTACAATAGAACTTTAGACGATTATTTAGAAATGTAGTACCTACCATCTTCCAAGTGATACAGGTAGATTAAAGTAGAGGAAAATCCATAAGAGTAGTGGCACCAAGCCAATAATGGTAACGGTCTCGGACGCTGTTTCACGATACTAATTTGACTTTAAAGGCACAATAATTTAGCTATACGGGTAATGCAGAAGCTCGTTCTGCCAGAACCACAAATACGACAGTACATTATTACTAAATAACGTTACCTCCTTGGGAATATTGAAATTTTACGACTGCTAGAAACAAAGTGAGCCACGCATGATACGCTTACACTACAATAAAACCATCCACATAAAGCTGCGTTGACCAGACTAATAAAATTGAGTTATTGCAACTCTGCTACTTTATGATAAAAGGTTTTAAATCATTCAGAACCATTAGATGATGAGTTATGTGGATGCTGAATCTCGTCATTTCGCCGATATTTAACATTTTTATAGCCGATTTATTTTATCTGGATTACGAGCGTCATCGACATAATAATATATATTTTCAATGGTTCGGTGACTACTGAAGGGCCGGCCTATAACCCGTATCTTATCCCACATTTTGTCACTATTTGTAGTAATAAAGATATTTCTGAGATGACCGCTGAACCCCGTTATAGTGATCGCTTCATTTAGCATACAAATTTATATGTTAGTGACGACATAGGCATTAGATTTGCATGCTCCCCATTACACTTCTTGTTTGATATTATATAGAGTCCGACCTAGCTTTAAGATTTCTTTCTGCTAACCATTATGATTTTTTGCATCTCAATTGTCGATGAAGGAATTGTTGTGACTGCATTATTATGTACTTACATAATATTTAATATACAAAACTCTTCTTAGAATTTACTCAGATCACATAAATAACATCGTCAGTTGAGATAGGTATCGTTTTTTGATTGCTTCTTCGCTTGCGCGTAGCAGTTTCCAGTTGTCGCCGGACTTCCGTCCGAGGGTGTCATCCAACGCGTCATCGTGTGGCCGCCTGTCTCCGATCCCATCAATGATCACGACAGAACCTGACTGGGGCCCAGAGTACACTGACTACACGTCCGCCAACGATTACTCACAAACGGACTTCGGACAAGACGAACTCGCTGGCTCTCTCGCCGATTCAATGAAACTGGCCGGAACCGATCCATTCCTCAACACGTAAGCATTTTGTAGTAAGCTTAGCGTCAATGTTGGAATTTTGGTTAGAATCCAATAGTCCGACCTCGACCACTTAAACAGTTATTGTCGTAAACGCCTTGCCCTAGAAAACGCTTTGCTTTATTTAGATCTCCTTAGATTCAATTATTTTTACGAGAAACCAGGCTAGATATTTGGATATTTGCAATTTAGCCTTTGGAACTTAATAAACGATTTCATCAGTGTCTGTAATGAACCATGTAATGTTGCCCAGAAGACTGTTTGAGACCGACTGAGGCTTAACTTAAGTTTCAGAACATTGTTCTACATAATTGTGTCCACCAGGTACGTTCCAACGACATCATCTTCGTCGTCGGGCGGCAGCTACCGGTACAGTCCGTACGGGGGGTGTCCGCGACACCCGCACGGCGGCTGCGCGTGCTCATCTCTGTACACGCACCCCGCGCACCCGGCCCATCCAACGCACCCACACCAGCATGCACTCGACCATTTCGTAAGGCCGCCCCCACCCGCAGATCCTGCTGATATTATGCAAACAGGTATGCGTTATCCTCTTGTTTCCTTTTCAAGCTTTCAATCGTTGAACCTTTGTTTTATCGCCAGTTTTACCTTTATTGATGAGACTTGGCGGTATCTATTAATAACATTCTAAGCTCTACCAATAGTTGATTTAAAAGAAGAATACTTAATAGTATGTTTTAGATATCTGCGATTCGAGTAGGTAATTCATTAAAGGAGAAGAAGGTACTTATTATTATGAAACCCACAGATTAGAAAAACTTATCGTCTTCTATCGAAAATCCTACCGCCAGCAGTTTTTTCTACAATTAAGTCAGGAATACCTCATAACTTTTCTGCGATTTTGTGTTAGTGACTGATATTCAATGTCCAACATTGATCAATACCAATTTTAGCTGATGCAAGCTGTTCCTTTGTTGTACAGAAAACAATCAAACACAAATGGTGACGACGGCGGACGCAGCCCTGATGAACGGCGGCATGATGGTGCAAACGGGAGCGATGGGCCCCACCACGGTCATGGGTCAGATTATGGGTGCACTAAATACGGGGCTCGCGGAAGACCTTAACATTGAAACGCTCGAACACGGCTTCGACTGTAATGTTGATGAGGTAAGCGATGGACCCACTCAAGTATATGGTACTTATTAACGAAGCTGCGAATAATGGACTTACAGAAGACCTCATATTTGACATTCCTGGACAAAATAAGTAAGGGAGATATTATTACAAACAGATACTTTTCAATGTCGAAGAAGTAGAGTAAACTATGGTGTAAATACTTCAATTTTCATTTAATTTGAATGTAGGTATTCCCCGATTCCTAATTGGGTCAGGGAGTTGAAAAATGTTGCCGGAAATTCTGCCGATGGGACTTTCAAAAACCTATACAGATTTTAGCCTAACATATGATTTTTACCCCACCAGGTGATAAAACACGAGCTGAGTATGGAAGGCACGCTAGACTTCAACTTCCCGCAGCAGCATAGCGCGATGGCGGCGGAGGCCGAGAGTCAGTTCGCTGCGCCCGCGCCGCCCGTCCCGACCACGCTATCGGGCGGGAACGGGCCCCGAACGCCCTACTCCGTAGCCCCCTCCTGGGTCCACTGAGACACACCACCCGAATCTTCGGACATTCGGACCAGTTACCTACTTACAAGTTCACATTGTCCACTGTAAATACGATGTGACGCAACTTTTTCCTCTTTTGTTACTTTCGCATTGTAGTCGAGATTTTTTTGTTCTTTTATCATGTTAACTAATGTTAGAGTTTTATTTAGTGTTAAGTGGACGGTTACCGATCGTTGTTGCAGTCAATTGTGTTAGTGTAGGCTTTAGTGCTAAGCTAGGTGGAAGCTTGTGATATAGATAGGGTATCGTAATCCGGATTGTGGATCCTGGAGGGGGCGTGCGTCGTCGACCGCTCTGGAATAGATGTGAAAGGTAATCTATTTATACGTACCTATATGTTATACAAACTAAATATATAATTTCAATATCTGGGATTCAATAGATTTCTATGAGATTTATTTCATCCAAAACATTTTACAGTCAGCAATAAAATGTAACGTTATGATGATAGTAACATTAAATGGTATGGAAAATAATAATATATTTCTCTCAGCAGAAAACATTAAGAATAAAATTATATAAGTCACTTTATAACTTCTAAACTCGAATTCAAATATAGAAAAAGAAAATTTATACGTTTAATAGTACAACGGTAATAAATCTCGAATATCAACGATAATAATAATCTACTGAAAGTTCTGCAGCGAGTGGCTGATGAAGTGCTAGGAGGTGCCCTATCTCAGCCAACGAAACTTATGTATGACATCTTAATGAACTTACTTTCTATTTGATAATATTTAGTACCTTATGAAATTTGAATCATGTTATATTATTTTTTCAAATTGAAAACTAGCTTTTGCCCGCAACTTCATCCGTGTGACCCACATAAACTGATTAAGAAAATAGCCTATAGCACTCAGGGATAATATAGTTTCCTATTAGTGAAAGAATTTTCAAAATCGGATCAGTAGTTCCGGATCAGTGGTTCTGCATAGGTACATACAAACTTACAAACTTTACCTCTTAAGAGCTTGTTACACAAGACTGCGAATCGCTGCGATGCGAATTCGCAACGCATGAAACTGCGATGCAAATTGCTGGGATGCGATTTCGTGCGGCAAGAGGTCATTCCAGGGTTCGGGTGACCATTCCTTTGACGATCTTCAACATGGATCGTAAAAAGAGTTGCGCACTTCTGTTATTGATAAGAAGATATAGGAAAAAGAGACAAAGAAGATTTTGGGTTCATCCATTTATTATTATTATGAACGCTGACGGGAACTATTTATGTTGAAAATATAAAGCTTTGAAAACAGACCAAGAATTTTTTTTGAATATTTTAAAATAAGCCTATCTTCACACACGTCTCCACTTTTCGTCTTGCCCACACGCTGTCTCAGAGCGTACTAAAATGGGGTCAACAAGTGTGACGTAACATCGCAGGAATTTGCGATGCGAATTAATTCGCAAGTTTTTGCGATGCGACGTCGCACCGCAGTTTTGTGTACAAGCCCTACTAACTGTTATTATAAAATTATACATGAATCAAATATATAAAAATAATTAAAATAGAATAAACTAACTACCTACTATATATTACTAAATTATAGTTATATACTATTTTATTGAATTCAAATACAAATATTTTTTTTTACCAATTGGATGATTAAAATATTTTTTCCAATTACGCACAGTTTTATTCAGAGAGCGTCAAAATTATGATAGCTCGATAGTAGCAAGAATAAGTGCACGAAAATATTGTTGTGAATATTTTTCTTTTATTCGACATTGTTCATATATATTTTTATACCAAGTCGCGAGCCTCCCTTATGTCAGAGACATAAAGAGTGAGTACCACTAGCATGCCAACTTTTTCTCTATTCATAAGACAAATACTATGAAGAAAAATCAGAGCGTAAATGAATTTTCCCATTTTACGACCGTACCTAAAAACAGAACCACAAAATATGTAGTTTTCCACGTATATTCTCGCGATCCCCAAAATCTGCAGTAAAGAACGAATTTCTTGTCACATTCATATTTACGACATTAGGTATTACAAAAGATAAGTACGTCACTCATGTTTACGTTTCTTTGTACGTGGATTATGAGACGTGATGCCTTCTTTATTTATGTAAGAACCAAAAGAAAAAGTTTAGGTGTACAACCATATCATTTGTTTGCAAATTATATTGGCCTATGAATAATTTGTGTTGAGGTTGATTTTTGAATCCTTTGCCGTGCCCGCTATTATAATATTATAATCTTATTAAAATGTTTTATAGTGACGCTAACGTCTCCTAGCCACATAAATACTAAAAAATATTAGGTCTAATGAGCTCGATAAAAGTGATTTAGGGAACTTTGAACCTACATTTGATTCTGAGAAGTCGTAACTCTTGTCGTAATATGTTATTAAAAGTGTGATTCTATGCTGTAATAATTTAAATAACAATCATAACAAAACACCGAACTGGCGGCGTTTATTTAATATGAATAATAATTATAATTAGAGTCCTATTGAGTGTGGTTTGCCAGCGTTCAAGATTCAATTTCACCATTGAGCGATCCTATTTGTGCGCTAATGAGGGAGACCGTAGCTACCGGCACTCGTAATTAATCATATCATTTTAGCGTAAACGGTGCCCGTCGCGCCGCGTCGAGCGATCGCCTCCGAATAATGGAATATCACGAAAAAATCTCCAGAACACGACGCTGGATTAAACGCGCTTCGGTAATGACTTGTTTTTTAGGGTTACAAAAGAATGAATACGTCCTTCGCAGACGGTGAGCTTGCGGTGGAAAATATCTTGTTAATTTTTTAATTCTTGGACACGACGGAAAGTTAATGGGGGGTAAAGTCTCCGGATCGAGAAACTCGATTTTAAAAAGTACCGAAACGTGATGTAACTTTTCAGTTGGCGCGCAATTACGTAATGGGAGTATGACTCCCATTATTTCACAGGCTGCTCTATAAATCGACGCGTGAGATAACTTTATAATAAAATAAGAATAAATGCACACTTCGTTAATTTTGAATTCCGTTTTTCTGACGGGTGGCGTCCGTGTGCCAAGACATCGGTCAACACTCGACGATTGTATTAACGAGCTGATTTTCATAAAGTGCCCGGGAGCCGGGAGGAGACATCGTTTAAATTTCTGAACTCATCCGGTATTCCATTCGGCTAGCTGCGTAATTAGGTACGGGGCCCACCTTTACACACGATTTCCCGGCACTTGTTAAAAGTTTTCAATTGCGTTAGGAGGGGTCCTTACACGGAATTTATTCATTATATTCTCCCCCCGCCCTTCTACTTAATAAAAAGCTCCTTTGCTCTTTTTATACCCACCTCGGTGTTGCCTTATAGGTAAGTACTTTAAATATTTGCCGCATGGCCTCTCTGATGAGTGATGAATTATACATTTATTTCTGAATTTTTATTACAGTATTAAGATTTTCATTTCCATAACTGACTTGACAGTTACTGTCAGTGGTTCATTCATAACTACAACGCGTAACGAGTGGTACCTACCTAACTGCATATAATGCAGTGCAAGCTTGAGAACATAATTACTTTAATATTTAAATTCTTATATTTTATAACAATAGTCGAATTTCTGTTTCAGTCATAAAATTTTCTATAGTAGGTAAATAATTCGATTTTATATAAGTACACAAATGCAAAAAAAGATACATGTTACTTAATAATAAAGGAATCTTTTTTATCTAATGAAGGTTATAATTCCGCTTCAAAATGTTTAATTGGGACGAAGTAACACAAAAATGAATGAGGCCAAATAATCCACATTATGGTGTTAAACTGTAGCCAGTCAAGTTGGAAAAAATATGATAAAAATAATTATAACCAATATCATTCTTGCCTGAAAATATACCCACAAAACGTAATAAACATAAATTCATATAAGTAAATATTATTTCTTATTCAAAAAAATATTTGCCGCATAAAAAATATATATTATATAAGTATTACATATTATTATATATATTTAATATATAATACATAATTATACTATATTAAACATAATTTAATTTTAGAATTCGTTCTTGCGAAAAAGAACCAATGCAACTGGATTTCAGAGAATAGGAGAAGCGTTATTGAATCTTTTTCTTGAAATAGTAGTTAACGGTAGGTTATCGAGCCCATTTGACTAGTCAGTCATGGTCTAAGTATACCTAGGCCTTGCACAATACACAAAATAATTATTTTTAAAGATAATCTAGCATTCTAGCAGAAGAAGGCTCGAAAGCTCAATATTATTTTATGAAGGACACACTGATTTTCCATCATTAAATCAGTGTAGTTCAAAAATTTATGTTTTAAAGGCTCGCCACATCGAATCTCAATTTACGAAAAAGCAAAAAAATGCTATCAATTCAAAAAGTTGCGTCTCAATTTTGGCGTTCAATATAAGTCAGAGGATGAACGACGCATATCCAATAAGTTGGTTGCTCTTTATTGTTTGACAGCTTGGTGGCGAGTTTGATCAGTTATTTAAATGAGTGCCAACATAGTTAGGGATGTCAATTTTCTTGAGATTTACGTGACCCACCCCTACTTTGCAGCGTAAATATTCTGCGCTGCTTATTAAATGCGCACAGATAAGTTTGACATTAAGATCTTGAACATTTTTTAAAATAAGAACGAAAAAGAATAAGGACGTTGAAGAGTGCCTTTTGTTACATTAGAACATAGATAAAAATGTATTACACTTACCGTCATCAGACGCAATACATGTATAAGTTGTACAACACGCACATGCACAAACTATAAACAAACACGCACAAATTGTTAATTTTGTTCGCACTAACTAATCTGCAGTTTACATTTTTTTTTGTCACGGCACTTGAGTGTCCACGAGCCTCCAATCACTGACTGAATGACGCATTTAAAACTACCCGCAAGAGTGCCTTATTATATTTTTTTATATATGATGTGGTTTGCTAGCTTTAAAAAGAAATGTGTTTTTGTTTTGTTTGAATATTTTTCAACAAAATAACAAGTAGGTACCTAACCAAAGCTAAATTCAAATTTTTTAACCCATGATGTGCGTGTGTTATTATTAAATATGTCTTTCCCTCGCTTGTCCGAGTACCTACTAGTAAAGACTTACTTATTTTAAGTTAACTTTCGACTTACTTATTTAAAATGCACGCAATAACAAAGAAAAATGCCTATGTAGTGCAAACAATGAGTGCAAAGATGTTTATTTTTTTCCTGAATTATAAAGTCTTTGACGAAGGGATATATTCAGCTGCGAACGCCTATAGACATAGTTGATGCATCAAAATGTACAACTAAACGCCGACAGACATCAGACCTAAAAGACTGAACTCTAAAAAGACTACTTTGACGGAACTCATCACAGACAGGACTTTTCACGAACAGGACTCATTTCCGCCGCTACTTATCTCTGATAGCCAGATACGCAACTATGTGGCGGGCGGGTTGAGAGATGAAGCCCCCCGCAAAGAAAAATAAATAGAAAACCGACAGTTGGTAAAAAAGCGCTTAGGTTAGAAATATGACCACACAACGTATGAGCCGAGCGAGCGAAGTGAGCGGTGCCGTGGCAACGGCCGGCGAGTGGCAGAATCGATTGGCCGATGATAATATTATGTAAACTAAAAACCAATGCAATTTTAATTAATTAAATAATTACCTACGAGAAGAGCATAATCGATTTTGAAAGTATCTGACTATCGAAGGTAGGTTGCGTCGGTGATGAGTTCTGTCGACGAAACCTGTTGAAACGAAACCTGTCGGTGATGAGTCTCATCGAAGTTAAGTCTTGTCGAATTTCAGTCTTTCAGTGTAGTGTCTGTTGGCGTTCACTCGTACACTCGCAACATTCAGGTCAAGAATGTAATCTGTAAATTAATTTTTCCTAAGCTTCACACACGCGTATGTGCTTTTATTACTACTATCTCATTCCAAAAGTATCGTAACAGTTGTATTGTGGTTGTGACCGTACATTCTGTAATCGCATAACATTAATTGGATAAATTAAATTAATGTTTATTTGCCAAAAAAAACACAGATGGGTTCAGAAAATAGTAAGGTAAGTATAAAAAGTTATACATAATAGGTAGGTAGAAAAATGTATGTTGCAAAATCTAGAAGTACATAGGTAATTATAATAACCCTGCCTCTTAAACTAGTATCATAAACTATGAGACCTCGAAAACAAATTGAAGAGAAATCTACACTTACATCGGTTATTAATTCATTACCTATCGTCCCAGCTATAATCTGACAGACTTTTGTTACTATGTGCTTAAAAACTTCAACAAACTTTGTAAGAATAAAAAAAAATGTTCAAGGGTGTGTACAGTAATTTTTCCGAGCTCCTTAAGCATTCATCGTTGATGTCGACCGTCTAAATTGGATTACGTGTTAACTGTCTACAGAAGCACGCCCCTATAGCTAACGATTTTATGATTTTATTGCGGAACCCCAAATGCGTTGAGATTATGACGATACAAATTAGGACGACGTACATTTTGGTGGTTTTATCCACTAAAAGTTTTATGAAGGCAGTTTGAGATTTAGTTTAGATATTTTATTATGTTGTAACATTAAAATGAAGTCGTATTTCGAATAAAGCTTACCTAGAGCAGAGATCCGTTTTTATAATACCAAAATGTAGGAAAAAAAAGTAAAAACATACTGATTAATATCATCTTTTAAGTAACTTGATTATTAGACCATTTTCCAGGTTCCGTAAACTGTAGTAGCCTCATTGATGATTGATTTGATATAGTATTAAGGGGCTATTTCACCAACCTATCAATAGCTAAAGGTGAGCTATAAGCTAAAGGTGATTTAGGGGCTATTTCACCAACCTATCAATAAAGTAATCTGTAACTAATCACCAGATAAGCTAAAGGTGACTTTTAGTAAATTAACATTTACTTCAATAATGTTGTCAATAACACTATTGTTAGGTGGTGAAATGCAATTTTTTGCTATTGAATAGTTTAGTGATCAAATTAGCTTAATGAACAGATAATGATAGGTTGGTGAAATAGCCCCTTAATATACGAGTATATACTTATATCTACTTACAACCTATTTAACCCTCTGGGTGGTCTACCGTGACTAAAATGT
The DNA here is from genome assembly GCA_948465475.1 of Thalpophila matura. Classification (NCBI taxonomy): domain Eukaryota; kingdom Metazoa; phylum Arthropoda; class Insecta; order Lepidoptera; family Noctuidae; genus Thalpophila; species Thalpophila matura. The sequence goes on along the minus strand of OX419184.1, from coordinate 9,876,554 downwards.
ATAATTAGTATGAGTTTCCGGAATCTTCGCAGAAAAGTGGTAAGATTACAACAGATACGATTAGTAAAATAACAAGAATTGAAATTACTTAAGGGCAATTTTGAATATTCCACTTCAATCCAAAAACTCGTCTTTTAGAGAAGGTTAAAATTGCCATGAAGGACTTTTAATTAGCAGCACTACCAAAATATTATCATGTTGGAAATTAGGAGGACGGCTCAAGACGCATAACACTGTCTGGAAATACGGGTAAGTCTATAAGATAAGCCCACTAAGCCAATCCTGGTTAGTTGAGCTGTTGAGATTACATGTTAAAGGTTTTCAAAAGTTTCACGACACGTGGAGCGATGGGCGTTGGGCGTCTCCGCCCCGCCTTCATGCAACAAGTGACTCGTCCCCCGCACCCCGCACCCTTCCTCAGAAGCCAACGGGGCCGTCGCAAAGACAATCCCATTTTTTTCATTCCCATCCCATTGAGTACAATACTTTCGCAGTAAAAGTAATTGCTAGCAATCCGGCCGTACTTTCGCCATGATATTGCTAAGAAAATCGACTTTTCATTTCGCTTACCAAAATTTGAACATCTTACGTCTGATATTTATATTTATGAGTAGCGATAAAGTTGTGCACTTCATTGTTTTATAGTGTTTAATTTTAGGGTAGGTCAGTTTCTTAAAACATACAGTTGGACAAGTGCCATCACAATGGCTGATATTTTAAATGATACTCACATAATTATTAACTATCGACATATACTTACGACTTTATATAATTTTAGTTTCAGACTAAAGTTGATACTCTATTCTAAGGGCTCTTTAAATTTAGGCGTCGTTGCACTGCGCTCGCGTCAACTGTAGGTATGTAAAAAAGTAACTGTGTGCTCAGTACGATACCCGCACGGCAGCAGTCCGGCAACAAACGTCTAAATTGAAAGAGCCCTAAGGCTTGCGGCCCGCCTGATGTGGCACAGAGACGTACTAGGCCCAAGAAAAAAGGTTGAGTAAGGCTGCTCTAAAGGCGTCACTTACCTAGCTTATCCACAAACGCCTGCACTAATGGGTACATCATACAAATATCCTGTAGGTAATAAAAGGGGTTGGGTAATACACCTTCAGCATCTTCTTCAATTAGAGCTCACTTCAAATTATTTATTTTTTTCTGTCGGACGGCCAGAAGCACGAACAAGCGACACGTTTCATGATTGATAAAACAAAATCCCGGACAACGCGCTTTGTTTCCACCTTCATTGTGAGAACCGCCAAACAGTGGAATGCGCGGCGGGGTGGGTGTTCCCCGAAAGTTACAATCCTTCAAGTCGCGAAATCTCGGTGTCTTGAAGTCGTGAATGAAGAAGTGAATCGATTTCTTTTAGGCAATCGTGCGCTCTATTGTAGACCATACATCGCTTAACAAGCGAGAAGGCGGTTAAACGTAAGCCTATTATTAAATTAAAAAAAAGGAATAAAATAATCATAATAGCTTAGCTATTGCCCGCTACTTTGTCTGATCCCAGGCTATCGCTCTGGCAAATTTCATTTCAATTTGTTCATAAGTTTAGTCGTGATGAGATAACAAACGGACAGACAGAGTTACTTTCGCATTTATAATAATATATTAGTGTGAATATTTTCACCACGATTTCATCTTCACCCACAGAACTGCTTATACCCCAACCTCTTCATCGTACCTACCTATTTATATAACTATGACGCTAAAGCCGCTATTTAAAAAATACTCAGCATCTAACAAATGTTCCTAGGAATCTGCGTAAAGGAAGTGTGCCCTAAATAACGCAAGAGTTAAGAGGTCGCCGGTCCCCCAGTATGAATAAATTTGCGCCAAACACCGCCCCGCCTCACCGGATTCTCTCGATAACCGACGACGCCTATGCTTTATAACCCGTGACATCCGAAACTCGATTTATTATCACACTGTCATGCTGGCAGAAAAAAATCGGAAAAGTTTCGTAGACGTTGGTGCGTCGAACATTACGCTTTCCGTGAATCGCTCCCACAGAACAGATTGCTCCCGTATGTGTTCTGCAAACTGTTCTCGGTAAAATACGAGTAGGTACTTGTGTAAAAACGGTGGCTAAATACCAGTAGCGAAGGGTCAGTTTTTGTAAGAGGTGAGCCGGAGCTACAAATGCTTACCTGGCCACGAAAAGCTAATTATAAAAGTAGGCAATACTGTCTGTGCTATTTTTCAAACAGAAGCCGGTAGGAATCGTATTGTAGGGACCCTTCGCCACTGCTAAGTACCGTAATGACTGGGACAAGTAATCTATACCTACCAATAAAAAAAAATAAGTGTCTGTTTATGATCTCATAATAAATGCTAACGCGTAAAAATTTAAGTGAAAACTGATTATACGAGGCCTAATAATAAATTAACTTTTTAGAATTTTTGTCTGTCTGTCTGAAAGTTTGTCTCGAATAGACTCCTAAACGGCTCAACGGCTTTCAATGTAAATTTTAAGGATTAAAATGGGAATTTTAACTTAAATTTTCGTGTATGTTACATTTCGATATCTTCTAGGGTTCTGAAGATATGAATAAAAATAATTATAAAGTTTACTATATTACTGCACAGCTAGTATCAAAATTCAAATCGCTTTAGTAAATAGTAATATCATCATAACCATCTACTTAAACTACGGTACTATCAAATAACTTTAGTTCCAGTGATAGGCGTAGACATTGTAAAAATTCTCAAATCGATCCCTTATGCGGATTAGCTACGAGCTACGGCGTAGCACTATTGTAGTAGTAGAAACGATTATGTCTAAAACTCGAAAATAAAAAGTTTTCTATTTACGCTAAATCAGTGTTCCGCAAAGCGTGTGCCGCGGCACACTGGTGTGCCATGGTCATTAGTTGGTGTGCCGCGGGAATCTCCTAAAGTTAAATTCACCGTGCGCTTTTGTTTGTCACTTAATTATGAAGTTGTATTAAGGATGTAAAAAATGATTTTTCATTTATGGTGTACCTACCTCCAAAATTTTCCGATTTCCTAGGTGTACCTTGAACACAAAAAGTTTGCAGAACACTATAAATTCTAAATAATACCTACCTACTCTAAAACGGCATACATTATCTAATAACTAGCTTCCACCCGCGGCTTCGCCAGCATTTTTGGGATAAAAAGTACCCTATATATATTATTCTGATGTATAAGCTATATTACTGTAAAATTTCATGAAACTCCATTGCGAAGTTTTTGCGTTAAAGAGTAACAAACATCCATACATCCTCACAAACTTTCGCATTTATAATACTTATTAGTCTAATAATGATTAAGACCAACTAGTCCCAACTAACAAACACTAATTAGCCTGCAAACATAATAGGTATATTAATTAGGTATTAGAAATAATTATAAACCACAATTATGTTAGGGAAGTTCCCAGTAAAATTCTCATAACGTGAACTACGCAGGCAATGACAATCAGCCAGTATGACGTAGCATCATATTAAATAATAACGTGATCACCTCATTTAATATGTAGTTAATATATAAGTACCTACAGCAACTATTATACAATATATTCAGTACTTACTACTACTTACTATTACATAGGTATAGGTAGCATAGCATAGGTAATTGTTGTAAAAATATGATAAGAGTGCGTTGCTATAAAATTAAGCAAAACGGTCTACAATTAAAAAAATAAGAGCATAAGGCAGTGGTCCGGCCGCCGACGATAAACGAGAAACGAGTAGAACTAGAAACTATAAACGAGTTGGCGATCAGCTGGAAGCGAGTGTGTAGTTTCGATAGTTTTGTCGCCGGGCTATAAGCGAGTGTGCAAGTTTGACGAGCGATTACTCGCGCCACTCGCCCGCGGTCGCTCAGTCCTGTGTAAACCTGGGCACTGCGCATGCTCAATCAAACACTGACCTAATTCAAAATTGCAAACTTTTGGCAATTGACGTTTAAAGTTTATTGTTGTAGGTGCGCGTGGTAGGTACATAAAATATAGACGGATCTAATTTTTTACCTTATTTTGCAAAGAATAGGGTTATTTTTTTTTTGACTAGGTTGTAGAGTATGGTCTTTTAGGTCGGTATTTCACTGTAACTAATTTTGGCCAAATTTTGAGTTCGGTCAGTGTTTTACTAAGCATGCGACTGGAAAGAAATGATCAAGCGAGCAATCATCGCTGAACGAGTATCGCTGAGTGAGTTTATTTTTGAAAGCTCGTTGCTCAGCGAAAGTTAGTCGTTTTCTCGCCGGTGCGGGCGGTCGGACCACTGCCTAATGCACAAGAACTCTTGAACTGTGATGGGAGGGTGACACTGAAATATTCAAGGGTATTCAGTAAATTTATGTTCGATTTTAATATGGGTGTAACTTTCATATCGCAAAAAATAATAAACCATACACTCATATAGTAAATAATCTCCATACCTATCATAGACAAACTGGAACAGCAGATTTTTTTCAAGATTTCACAATCTGGTCATAAAAATAAATCGATCGAGACTCGAATACAGGCTCCTTCAATACCTACGTCCCTCATTTAACCACTGTATACATAGGTATTTATTCAGTTGGTTGTAAATTATAAAAACGTATGGTATACCTCAGTATCTTCTTAGACCATGTATTCAGTAGGCAGCAATTGCAGCGCAACATGCTGCAGAACATGTTGCTCATCATATTGAACGACAACGCGGAACTTTTGTTTAGTAACTACTACCTTAGTCATTAGGTAGTTACCTTTTTCTAAAGAGTAAAAGACCATTTAATCCAAATTCTAAAATCTTATTCATTAAACTCATTCTATGCAATTGTTATTTCGAGATAAGTATGCCAATTATCCACATCACATATTAAGAACGCACTTATTCTGAGCAATGAGTCACGCGAAGAGAAAGTCCGTTACATCGCTGAATATGCGACAGATTTATCGTGGTTTTGTAGTGATGTCGCAGCATTCGTATAAATCTATCGATAAAAAATCATGTCGATAAAGTTTTTGACAACTATTATGCGAATTTATCAATATCAGCTCCTAAATAAAGTTGTTAACAGTTTGCAGTCTGCTGTCAGATTTTTAAATAACTCAATATTATGTTACTTGAACACTTGGTTATTAAAATATTAGCACCAATACCTATTATCATCTAAAACCATTGACGCATGGTGGCGTTTTCCACAGTAACATGTAGGTACCTACCTATTGATGCAGACGGCGTCTTTATAGAATATAAATTTTTCGTAATTACCGTTTAAGATAACTACTAAAATAACGCTTAATTGGATCTATTAATTTATTTTAATTTTATATTAAATATTTACATACATTACTTACTCATTTTTCAAAGTTGTTAAATATGTAGGTAGTGATGAGTAGTCATAAAGATTTTACTTTATGATTACTCAACAAGAATATTTTCTAAAAACTTAATATTATTAAAAACATAACTTTTATCGTGTAAAATAATAATATTACTATAAACGATATTGATAAGCGTATCTAGTGCACCCCTAGAGGTCGTCACCTGCGAGGCGCGGGGCGCGGGGCGCCGCAGACTTGGCGTCGCTATGGCGGGCAGGTTACGATTTACACTCCACCAACTCAGCAGAAACTCTGCCCGGACGAGAAATGCTGATAATCCACATCCTCAGACGTTGCGCGAGAATTAGATCGAGATTATGATACCGCCGCGCCGTGAGACGGTTTTATTACTCCTACATATTTAATTAGGATGTAAATTGCTGCTTCACGAGTACACTCGTGGTTTATGTCTCCTTAGATTGACCCGATAGCGTGTATCTATATTTTAACTTTATTTTTTGATAGCTTAGTTACTCATTTGTTACAACCAAAAGGTTTATTACCTATTATTGTTTCTCATCTAGGTATACATATCGATAAGTATATAGTGCAGCTGCTAATTGAGAGTCGTAGTGATCGTGATCTTTGATTGACTTTAATCAATTGGTCCATTGATACGACGAAATCAATTATTGGAGTTATGAATTACGATCTTTTTAAAGGGAAGCCTATTTTCATTCATGGCATACCGAAGAAATCGAGAAGACCTTTCATTTTTGTCCTACTTCATTGTATCTATGTCATTCTATGTATGCACTATGCAACTGTATTGTTTTAGGTAACATAAAAACTTAAAAGCGAGATTGGGATAGCCTTTTAGTTAGAATTTCAATTTTCAATAATAATATAATTTGCGTGAAGTATTGAAAGTCGGAAACATTAGTTGGTAACCCAAACTCAGTACCTACCTACAGAGTTAAGAATTTTAAACTGCGCTCTACAATAAATCTCAAAGAAACTATTGATACAGTGGTGACACTCTACGCAAACTTTATTTTAAAATATATATTTTCTTGTTACAGATTTGAAAACCCATCGGCTATCAGTGATATTACAGTTCTGATCCCGACATGATCTAATCACCACAGTTGAACGTGGAACAGAAGGCACTCCGCCTCTTGAGGCAATTCAAATGAAGACAACGATTCATCACAATTATGAACCAAATTTGAGAAGACCAGTTATATCGTGGAGACTGATAAGTGTTCTAAAACTATTATTGGCAAACAAAATAGACGATCAAAAGTGACATCGTGATATATTAGACATTGAATTAAATTTTTAAGGTAAGTAAATGTGACCTCGCGTAAATGATCAATGTGTAGTTTTAAGAGTTGAACGCTGTCAACGACGTGTTTGTGGTAGAAATGGACAATGGAGTCGGGTGGAGCAGTGCGATTGATGCCTACCCCCTCCTATATCTACCAACTTAGTGTTTAGTAAGTTAAGTTCACACCACATCTCAGTGTGACGAGGCACATCTGACTGAATATGAATTATTTCTGAATGTATTGTACCTACCGAGAGTTTTATGCTATGTCTGAAATGAATGACTACTGCTAAATAGACTTTGGTAATTGAGTTTTATTTTTATTGGATTTGCTACGGAGAAAGTGGAAAAAAAAATTGACCAAATAATGATTTCTGGCGTTTACGCAAATGTATATTGAAACAAAAGTTATACAAATTATTTTGCGGATAGAGTTTTGTAAGTAGACACTTTTTATTTTTCTATATACCTAAGTAAGTATGTGCTATTTACAGCACTGAAAACCGCGAAATAGTCCGTATAATAAAAGCTTATTTGGCCAAATTGTTAAATTCATGTGCGGGCCAATATTATGTACAAATATAGTCCTAGTAAATGTCAAATTAAATATTTCTCAGAAATTAAATGGCGGGAGTTGATTAAACCAAATAATGAAGCATTGATATGATATCCAAATTGCTTCCTCTGTAATTATCACGATTAAAACAAATTAAAACTTTTGTCAACAACAATGCGATTAATTGTTATCAGTACCTAATGCCATAATGTAAATAGATTTATTTTATAGTTACATTTACCTACACATGCGCCATTTTTAACCAAATACAGTTATTGTAATTGCTCAACTGCTCTAAGTATAAAGACGCCAAATTCGGAACGGACTTCAAATCGCCTTTGCATCAAGAATCTGATTATTTATCTACAGGCCTTAAGTACAAGTTGTATAGCTAGTTAACTTTGCGACTGCATTAAGTTTTTTTTATATAATGTATAGAGACTATACATTTGTACCACTAACGCAGCAGTATTGTTAACTATCTACAGGACTTGAGCCTTATAATATAATTCGAAAGCACGAGCTTCACAACATTGCTCTAACATAAGTGTCTGCTAGTATGTCTCAAGATAATGTGTATATTAATATTATGCTCATTCTTCAATATGTATAATAAAACCAGGAGACGTTGGAATTTGTGTCTTATAAATGACGCACAAACAAAATCCGTTATAGTCAAATATCTAGTCCCAGATATTATTTTTTCAATAAGCTACTTTTCAGATATATAAGCAGAATTTTACTCATAGATAAGCATTATTGCGGGCTAGCCCATGTTTACTATAAACGTAGCAAAATTGAGTTCATTCTGTGAATTACCTCAGTGGACTTTTTGTGATAGATTTAGCCAATAAGTGTTCAATTTAGTACGTGTATCGTATAAGTCAATTCTTGTACTTTTGGCGTCCATTTATATATTATGTGTTTTAAAGACAATATTGGGTTTTTGCATTATTTTTCGAGACGTTTATTTACGCATGCCATTTATTAAACATTCACTGCTTTTATACTTTATTGCGTATATTTGCAGCTGACATTGGTGCTATAGATAATATTATATTAGCGCATTTTAAACACATTTTTGTTTCGTAAATACATGTGTAAATGACGTACAAAAAAGTTAACTTAATACGCTACAATTTTATTATTTTGCGCGTATATATTATTGGTACATAGTAGACAAAATTCGGGATAGTGACGCGAGTTGTGAGCACACGTTATAATTTCTATAAATATGTAGATAGGTAATGATTAAATTTAATTTTGTGTGACTTAAAGTCAGTAGTGCGGTCAGTGGATGTTCGACATCGACCCTACCTAGGTGATGGGTTTCTGATAGTAACCATTTGCCAAATATAAATACGTAAAATCCAATAACAAATCGATTATTATGAATGTATGTGTAATCGGAATTAAATCGTTAGTTTGTATTATGAGTGTTTAGGCGAGTAATTGATTAAGTCTCTTCGGAGGTATCTCATGAATTAGTTAAGGTTGTTAGTTAATATTATCTCCTGGTTGTTGAAATGTAATATTACGATATACAATGTGACGAGACGTATTAATGTCAATCCATGTGGTCAATTAATATGGACCGAATTAAAAGTCTGTTCCATTAAAGCCTAGCGTTAATGTGAATGAGTGAATACAATGTAGATTGGTGTTGTGCTTTTAGCCCTGGTTTGCTGAAGACATAGCTTCGTTATTAAATCTAGTAATACGGCAGAAAATTTGAAAACATCCGATAATTATGATTTATTTTAAAAATCCTTATAAAATTTATAAGGAACTTATCCTTATAACACGAAAACGAATGATCCTTTCTTTTTACCTTTTTATATACTCACAAAAAATATAAGAAAAGTTAAATAGAAATTTTCAACGTTATCGATAGTAATTTACATTCAAAAGTCATGGAAGACTACGACTAGAGGCACAAAATACGGGTCAGAGTACAATGCACAAGCTGAGTACAGTATCGAATGATACAAAACTTACGAACTCGTTTATATCGATATAATGTATGGGATAATATTTGTTGGATGGTGTAGTTACTTGTGTGGTTAGGTGTATGTCGCGATAGAATGTAAACAATTTGATCCACATAGATTGAATTGGTATGTAAGTAATATGCGTAAACGCATGTAGGCGCATACAATTGCCCTTTTGTTTATGCCTATGGGAATTGTCATTAGTTCGTAATAGATAATATATTTTATTATTAGACCATGGTTATTGCATTAGTAATCATGTACCTATTTATAGGCGATGGGTGTGCGTCCCATAGAAGAGTTACTTCTGTGTAAATTATTTTGTACAATGTTTAAAAAAATTCTATGTTTGCATCATTATTTTTATGGCGTAAGTTTAGTAGGTATAATAATTTTGTTGATTTTTTTTTCAGTTGCTTACTATTATAATAATTACTGTACGACAAAAATGTGAAACTCTAGATGAATTAGAATGAAATTATGTGTTTCAATGTAAATATATAGACAAAACATGTATGTAGAAGTACATAAATCTTATTTATGTATTAAATTTGATATTGTTTTCAAAATTTAACTGGTTGTTTTAATTCACTCAACAGTTCACCACTCGTATTTTTTACAGCTATAAAAATGTTTTAACTTAACGACATGTAAGTTCATCTTACTAATATAAAGTATAGGTACCTACCTGCTGACTGATACCTACCTAGATATCTACACCTACATGATACCATGCTGTTTTCTACCCACCCACTTTAAACCAACACAGGAAAATGTTTATTATGTTCATGATGGGCAACATCATGAACATAATAAACATTTTCCTAAATATGTGAGCCAATTGAAGTCCACATAAAACAACCAAGAGTACCTACCTAGGTACTTAGGTACTAGAACACATTGCAATAAAATATCATTGATGTTGGCATATCGCAGTATAGGTACCTACTACCTACTCGCCCAACATCGCCGCCTATCCGCAACATAACACATTAGTTTCTCAAGGGACGCTTTTATTGTTAAACTTTTGGAATATTTAACGCTTTGAAACGGAGATTTTTTTTATTACGCCTTGGTGAAGTTTTTATTATACCAAGAGCTATTTCTAAAGATTTTTATGTCAGTTACAGCAGTACCAAAGTCATCAGTTTATAATAAAGTTACAATATAAAATAAAAGTTATGATTTCACGAGTCAGGATTGTAATCCCGTGAAATGGACAAAGTTGATGTTGAATGTGAATGTTGTAAGTATTAATAATAGTAGTAGTAGTAGTAATTAACATAGTTTGCAATTAGGTACCTACATTTCAATAAGTTAGGCCTATCAAATGTAGCGGTCACGCAGAAAAATAAATCTTGCTCAGCTTTTTCATTATAAAAAATCCGGGCAAGAGCTTGTCAGACCACGCAAAGTGTAGGGTTCCGTATCAAGAAGCATTTCAGTCTTCCGACCGCAAATATTAGTTTGTATTTAATAATATTACATATTATGAAATACAAAGTTATTATTGCGGTTGTTAAACTCAAAACTGAAAAAAGTGAATATTTCAAAAAGTTATCTTTTTTAAACTAATTTTAATCGAGAGTATTTATTGGATGCCATAAGCTTGATTTTTTCCAGATTTTGCGATAGCGCGGTTGGAAAGTTACAGGGACACACATTGTTAACGACTTTCGGAGCTCCTAGTTCACTCAATATGCACTTAAATAGAACCCCCCCCTAATTATTTTATTTTCCATAATTTCTCTACAGGCCTTTATGGCGGCTTATAAAAGACATCTACCTACGAAGTTTAATACAAATTGGTTATGAACTAGTAGATATAACTGGTAGATTTGACGAGGGTGTGACCGACGGACAGACAGACGGACATGACGAAACTATAAGGGTTCCTAGTTTTACTACGGAACCCTAAAAATGGCTCAACCAACTAAAATAAAGGCCTCACATTAAGATAAGCCTCTGTAAACTCATGTTAATTCGTAGGTAAGTGATGTAGAAAGCAACGCAAGTTATAATATTGGGATTTCTATCATTATACCTACCTAGGTACCTACTTATTCTTATAGACGCCTATTAAAGACGTTCGCTATCCTTAATGGAAACTCTGAGTGCCTAGGCATTTCCCACCCATATTCAAAGATACTTAGTTCTATATAAGTAGTCGACTTAACTACGGTAGCTATCTAAATCAAGTTGATTAAAGGAATTCTTAAATAAAGTACCTAAGTACCTACGTCATTTAGAAGTACCTAAAACAATAGTGTTATCTCGAATAAGGTCAAGTGCTATTATATCTAGGTACTAGCCTACTAGGTAAGTATACACCGTGACATTTTCATCGCTTTCATCCGGCGATGTAGCCACTATACTCATCATTATGAACAACTTTTACTATGGGCCCAACCCGGAAATCGCGAAAAAAAAATCAGCTGTTCCATACATTTATTAAATGTTCACATAACTCAACAAAATGTATGGAACAGCTGATTTTTTTTTCGCGATTTCCGGGTTGGTCCATAGTAAAAGTTGTTCATAATGATGAGTATGGTGGCTACATCGCCGGATGAAAGCGATGAAAATGTCACGGTGTATAAGGAACCTACCTATATACAGATAACTCCAATTAGGTATATTTAGATATACCTACCTAAATTAATATATTTGATTTATTTGTTGTAGTTTTATTGTTATTGAATAACTTAATAATAAACTACCTACTAAAATATGTAGTTAAGCAGACACAAGTTATAAGGGTTTTTATAGACTGTTGATTCTTGAGGCTTTTAGGGACCCCACGCGACGAACTACATTATTTTAAATGCGCGACGTACCGAGGGTTAAACAAAAAGTTTCCATTAGGTAATCTAAATAAAACCTCTTTTATTTAGGAGTTCCTGGCCACTATAGGTTGATTGTTTGCTCATGACTTGTCAGCAGTCGCAAATCGAACCACATTTACGGATAAAGGTAATATAAAAGGCTTTGATAAAAGGTTCATTTTATAATTGCGAAGTAAAAACATGATAACAAAAATATTAGGCTTGCGAAGAGGTTTTGCGTCTGTCGTCAACAGGAGATACCCCCATGGGAAGCTATGTGAGTGTAATTATACCTACCTACTTAGTTTATCGTATAAGTAGAACATAACCAACTACACCTGCTATACAGTAGGCAGGTACCTATACAGTAGGTAGGTTTTAGATCGAATTTTATCGCAAAATTTCCATTTATGGAGACTAGTTTAACCAGGGCCCAGCCAGGCATTTTAGCTTCTTACTCGTCTTCTTCCAAATGGAGACAGGGATCGTACACATCTAACGATGCGTCGCGAATGCGCCTGTATGCAAGAGGCTCGCAAGCTGCACGCCTGGATTACCTAAATACTGCGATCCACGATAGAGTTGTGGGTCCAAACAGTTGCAGTAGGTACCTACTTAACTGCACGTGTGCAGCAGCTATATAGAGTCCTATAGATATCTATAATAATATATGGTACACACCGTTGCGTTAGGAAATTAAGGCTTAGTCGTGAAACTAAAGTAGATAGTAAGTAGGAGGCATAGGCATGGCAAATACCTACCTTACGTAGCTAGTGACACGTCGTCTTCATAGAAATACATAGAAACCAGTACCTACCTTGTGTCACTGCGACCCGTCGCCTGCTGCTACTGTCTGCAGTCGGCTACGAACTCCTTCCTTTATTTCTTCTCCAGAAACGCAAATCCTTGGCAGAGTCTTTCCTCGTAGACTTTCGTGTAGGAGTGATAACAGTGACCACAGTTTACTAGGCATATCCTGAAGTTTTAAGCTAACCTTTTCTTTTTCAAGTGAACTCTGTCTACCAACCTAGCTGCGACAGTCAAGTGGTGATCACACCGGTCAGATCCTGTAAGTAAAAAAATAAAATATTTTACCTGAGATCTAGATAAGGTGGATCCGAAACTCAAAATATCTTGGGTTTTTTTTCAAATTGCAGCGCTGTTTTAGGTACCTACATTGTATGTTGATCTAAATTCAATTCGCGACTGTAATGTCTATAGGTATAGTTACTAAATAATAATCATAAAAATAGCCCTCAAAATTATATTTGCGGAAAATCGTAATGTTATCACGAAAAGTAATCGTATTTTCCTCAAATATACCTAATTTCGAGAGCTACATTGATTATTTTCGCTCAGCCACTAAGCCAGCTGTGTCATCAAGACACAGTTTGAGACATCCACGGGACTTTGTTTCCTATAGAGTAGGTACTATAGACAATAATCAACTCATACTCATCACTCGCTTATACAATTACGTTGAGGTCGACTTCCAGTCTAACTAGATGCGAACGACTATCAGTATTTTGAGTGACTGCCATCTGACCTCCACAACCCAGTAAGGTACCTACTGGGTACATGGGCGTAGCCAGCCATGGGCTCAGGGTGGGGCAGCAGTCTAAAATAATATGTAAATAGCAAACTATACCCGCGGTCTTACCCCATTTTTTTTGTGTCAACTGTCGAAGTGTCGAGTGTGAATTTTCTTACGGATATTAAGTATTGTAGTTATATAGTACCTAGATAATTTATTTTTTTAGGTTTGGTTAGGTTCCTTACAGGTCAGAGTCAGGGTGGGGAAAGCGCCCCACCCTGCCCCACCGTGGCTACGCCCATGACTGGGTATCTAATAGTATCAAATACTTACCGGTATTTTTTATGACCTGTTATCAGACTTTCGTTCGGGCTTCTACTTACCTACGGATCGGCCGACGGTTCTTGGGCACTCTGAAGTTAGCCGTTAGTCACTACTAACGGCTAACTAAAGAGTGCCCAAGAACCGTACCTACGAATATCTAACACGTCACCCACTGACTGTTTACCGTGCTCACCGATTCACGGAGAAGTCTCTATGTGTAAAGAAATGGTCATCCATGAACTGTACCCCTATCATGAGTTTTTTTTACTTATAGTTTCGTTAACGTAAGCATATTTTAAATTTAAAATACAGCATTTCTGGAACATTTTGATGAAATTTTATACAATTTGCACATTTTAAAAAATACAGAGAAATTAATTATGTATTTAATTTATATAAATATTGTGTAACAAACGTGTATTTTCAATTCAAAATATGCTTACGTTAACGATACTACACGTCAAAAAAACTCATGATAGGGGTACTGATCGCAGCAACCGTAACTTACCTAATCATGCAGATCAATCGATCATACACTATTTTTTTTCCAAACAGACCGATGCGATGCCCACATGAACGAGCTGCCGGTGCCGTGTGCGCCTTGGGAGCCGTGGTACAGCGACAAACAGAGTTTCTACAACAAGGTTTTACTGGCGGGTATACTATGGTAAGGATTTTGATGACCAGCTGGCTTACTTAGGCTTAGGCTTAGGGTCTTTGAGTTTGAATCATCTCATTTATATTATATCTAACAGTTCCCCGCGGCTTCACCCCCGTTGTCGGCTCCCAAGGATCATACCGTGATGTTAAATAACCTATTCCTGGATGATCCATGAATCTGGCTATCATATAACTACTTACAAAAATATTTTTTAGAATTCGACTGGTAGTTCCAGATTAGCGCGTTCAAACAAACACTCTTACATACATACATTATACCATTATACCCATACATTTATGTTCAACAGCTGATTTGTAGGGTTCCGTACCAAAATGGTAAAAAAGGAACCCTTATGGTGCGACTTCGTCTGTCTGTCTGTCTGTCTGTCACACCTGCTTATTTCAGCTACTACTTATGCTATCGACTTGAAATTTGGAACAGTTATAAAGAATGCTTGTTCAACTTTATTGCAAATGAAAAAAGTAAAAAAGTATTTTTATTTTCATTGCAAAAGGGGCCGGAGTGGGGGTCCGAAATTTCAAAGTGGGGTTACTACTTAGGTCAAGTGACATAATCATATGAAAGGGCTTGATCTGCACATTTCAAAATATATTTTTATTTTATTTTATGTCTCACAGTTTTCGACATATGATGAAAAATGACCAAAAAAATACCATTCCCCCCCATCCCCCCTTATCTCCGAAGTTTGCGGGGCGAAAAATCTGAAATAATTAGAGTTGATAGGAATTGACCCAAATATGGCACCAAAAATAAAACGATGTTCCTAACTAGTAGTTTTTTCAAAATCATCAAAATTCCTTTACAAACAAACTTAGTTATGCGGTCCGGATTTTTTCACTTTATACGTCCAAAAATGATACGGAACCCTCGGTGCGCGAGTACGACTCGCACTTGGCCGGTTTTTTTTTTAATATTTCCAGTCTAACCTGCCACCCTGTAGATATAATCTATTGTGATTTTTATTTTCAGGTGGCTTTTCTCCTTGGGCATGATGATCTACACCGACAGCATATACTTGAACTGGGGGCCACCGAAACAACCCGGCCCACCAAGCGATATGGTCGAAGAGTGCGACGACTCTGAATAGTAAATGTCAACCGTATTAGCAATAAAGTATTTTTAATTATGTAAGCGTATTTTTTTTATATGTGACCTGCAATTAGGTACAGTTGGGTACAATGTACCTATAATATAGTTTATTCAAATAATGAAATCTAGAAAAATCGAATATAATCTCCTAAAATTCGAGGAAGGTATGGAAATTGATGTTTCGGAAATAATTTATCCGTTATTAGACAATTGGGACCGTGAATGAGCCTTCGCCTCCAGCCCCGCACTCTTGACACTCATAGGTATAATACGTTACTAGATTTTTCTAGATATGTATTATCCAGGCTGGATAATAAATCCACCTAGCCGCCCAGCGTGAATATTATTGAAAAAGCCTATTAGAGCGGTTCTCGATATAATATCGGTCCGATGTTCGTGAATGTACCTATAAATAATTCAGCCTACACGCGCGCGTATTGTATTGTGTGCACATTAGTGTTGCCGCTCGATAGTCTATCGATAGCTGACCGATAGCAAGAATATCGATAGCTCAGATCGGAATAATACGATTGATGGAGGCAATACTATATCGATTGTGTCGATATGGTTTATAAAGCAATACCTACTATCGATAGTCAAAAACAATCGATAGTAGGTATTGATACTAATAAATACTATCGATAGTATTGTTTTTCAGAACTTCCATAGTATCGATAGTTTATAATATATGAGCACCAATACTATCGATATTGTCACATTTTGAGCTATCGATAGCTTTGCCTTTTTAGGTGAAAACTATCGATAGTTCGGCAACACTAGTGTACTTCTGGCGGAACACATAACGCTTGATTGGACGCTACTTAGGTAGGTAAGTACACTTTATGAAATATATATTTTCTGGGCAACTTAATAGATGCTTTTCCTCGTAATTACTAACCTCATTAACTTTTTAGAGTTTTGACCAGTCAAAATTAGTTTTAACTGCAGGCTTTAATCAAAACTAGTTTTGCCCGATATATTTCATTCAAAACTAGATTTGACTGGTTAAGAACTAATATGGTACAGTACCTAATATTAGTCTTTAGATCTTGCATCTTTAGCCTCCACAACAAAACGTTGCAAACACTTGAGAAGTAGGTATGTATAACTATCGACAGCGATCTTGATCACAGATCGCGCGTGTACCTTTTTTGCCCAATAGACAATAGATAGTTGACAATACGTAAAAGAGAATAGTCCAATAGACGACGAGCATCGACTGACGAACCAATCGCGTGCAGCTTCGGCGCCCCCCGTCTTCTTCATTCCGCCAAAGTGCCCGAAAAACCAGCTAATGCGCAGGTGACGTTTGTGATCATCTTTCACGCCGCTACCTATACCTACTAACAAGCTAAGAAATCTGGTTTAGGTACAAATAACAGGCAAGTTTAACTTTCTCTCTTTATTTCTATAGAGAAGAATTCATCATTACTGCTAATAATGTTGCAATGCGTTCGACGCCGTCACAGACGGGGATCTGTGAATAAACGTATTTCAACATTGCATTCGAATTTCATTGCATGTTTGTTTTCAGCGCTGGAATCGCTGGATTGCGGACTACCTCTGCGCGACCACCGCAAAACTTTCACGCGACTTACCGCTACTGATGCACAACAATTTTGTAAGAGTTTCCTTGTGAAACACCTTACGACAATATTGAACTGTATCTGGACAGATCTCACACTTATCATTGTTTAAAACATTTTTAATTCTATTGATATTTGCATCAACCCCATTCGTAAGGAAATAATTATATTTTGGACGAAGTATTTCAAGAGCAAAGATTGAAGGTTCTGAACACTGAATGTGTCTGTATCTATTTTAGACGCACTAAATCAATTACAATAACTTTTATTAATAATGTGTAATAAATAATCTAGAATTTTAGTTGTAAATGTAGAAGACCGTCAAACTCATCAATTATCGTAATTGAATACAACTATTTGTCAATAGCTAGCTCATCTACGTTTCTTAACTGTTAACAACATTCCATTACCTAACATGGCAAACAAATATCTATTAACAAAAATATTTGTTAAACTAGTATACTATTTCAGTGTTTCATATTCGTCACAGCCGAGTTCCCAATATTATTCGAATTTTAACTAAACTGACGCATTGACGAGTCTTAAGACTACCCGACTGATCTATATCGAATCGTTCGAAATGCTTAAGAAAATGGATATTGTAAATTGTTCTTTAAAATCAACTACCTACCATCGAAGTCGTAGATTCGAAATAAAGCGCTAAACTGAACTATATAATGTGTAATAATAAGTGAGAGTTATCTGCTCTCAGGTTTAGGTTTAGGAGGCTTGAACCCTTGGATTTTCTTCTTCTTTTTCTCCTTGCCGCCACCGGATTGGAACGTCTTCCAGCTGTCGACTCGGTTTTGTCGAGATTCCTGTAATTTAATTTGAACAATATTATAATCAGTCAGACTTTAGGACATGAATAATTCTAAAAAAAAATTTTTTTAACAGATTAAGAAAAGAGGTTCTATTTTCGACTCGTATGTATGTATGTTTGTATGTCCCCGATTTTCTCAAAAACAGCTGATCCGATTTGGATGGGGTTTTCACACTAAAAAACTTAAAACTACTTTGTCTCTAGGATGGACAATGCATATCTGCAATGCCTCTGCCTCTGGTATTACAGATGTCCATAGGTGACGGTGACTACTCACCATCAGGTGGGGCACCTAGGCTTACTTGTTTGCCACTCAATAACATTGAAAAATACATTAATATCAAAATCATCATCATCAGCCACGAATCACATGCAACTAAATGCTTAAAATTGTTTAGGTATAGACTGACCAACTAAAGGATTTCATGGTCATAACATTTGATAACATAACATAACACAACAATATAGGAAGTGACTCCGCGACCGGCGCTGTGTCCTGAATTTGCAGCCAGCGCCGGTTCCTAATTTGGCAGCCGGCGCTGACTTTGGAAAAAAGCGGGAAATGGGGTTGGCAATTTGGCATAATTAAAAAAACATTTCATGTTTTACTTGAGTAATATACCTAACTAGGGTCCAAGAGCGAGCGAAGCGAGCTCGGGAACTTGGACACCCGGACACGGACAGGTTAGGTGAGCGAGAAAAGCGAGCGAATGAAGCCCCCGTCAACCCCTTCGTGTTAGGTTACTTTTAACCTTGCAGACAGAAATAGGAGCCCCGCGTAGCGGGGCTCCGTCGATCACCTCCCTCCCCTTTGTAAGTCCAAAAGAGTTGTATTTTGTTTTACATTGACACTAATTTAAAAGTCAGTCTAAGGTAACTTAAAACACGGCAACATCAATCTGCTGCTACGGTAGTTTGCAATTATTTTCGTCTGGTGACACTGCTACTTCAAGGCTACTCCGGTTCCCAACGGCGTTATTTTTGGGAGCCAGCGCCGGCTGCGGTGGCACTCCCTACAATATAAGCTACAACTCTTTTTACCTCAAAATTCTTCGCCCATTCCTTTTCAAAGGATTTTTGTTCCTCCTGCTCTATTTCGGCTTCTCGTTTCCGCTTCCTTTCCTCCATATCACGGACTTCAAGGTGTTGGCGCTTACGCTCCATGTCGGCAAATAACTATAAAGATTTATAACGATAGGTTACTTTAAATAATACGTCTTCTCATCATTAGGTTTTAAAGTATGAAGTTGTCAGTTTAATGTATACATTACTTAATTTAATGTAGGTGGCCTAAGGCCACCTACATTAAAACTGCAACTTCATAATTTAAAAGATACTATAATACCTACTAAATCATTTTTAAATAACTAAAATTAAGTGCACAGTAGGTATATATGCTCTGTATTTCCATTTTATATTTTTACCATAATTTTGTACCTAATTGAATTTAAAAAAACATGTGAAAAATATTTTAAAAAGAAATATGTGTAAATAAAATTAGGTACCCTATTGTTTTTATTTTTACACATAATTAGATTACAGTAATTTTTACTAGTCAAAAGAAGGATAATTGCTGCTTATCATCCCTGCTACACCATCCATTAGAAACAAGGTCTTGTTCTTCATCCTACTAATATTATAAATGTGAAAGTTTGTGAGGATGGATGTAAAGATGTTTGTTACTCTTTCACGCGAAAACTTAAACGGATTTTGATCAAACTTTACAGTAATATAGCTTATACATCTACTTTTTATCCCAAAACGCGGGCGACGCCGCGGGCAAAAGCTAGTACAAAATAAGTACTAGATAAATAAAACAACACAGGTTTCCTACCTTCATAGTCATAACATAAATTGCATGTTTATACTTCACAGGATCATCCTCTGGAATGCCTTCACTCGACCTATTATCTTTTTTCTGCTTTTTTCTTTTCTGCTCAATCTAAAATTAATCAAGATTTGATTAATAGCGTGGGATAAATTTGTTAAAATAGCAATTATAAAAAAAAGCATTGATTTTTTTGTTAATAACAGCAAAATCAATTTACCATGTGGTCAGTCCGTTCTTTGGCCTCTTCACAAATGTCTAGGCATTTTTTCCTAGTATCATCATTTTCAAGAGTTTTCCATGCCCTGTTTACTATTTCAAAAGCCTGTTGTGCTCGTTCAGAGTCTTCCTGTAAATTAAAATTATAAAAATTTTACTTATTTGGAATGTTAAGTAATTATGTTTTTGTGTGGCTAATAACTTTATTTTCAAGAACTAATATTTGATACTGTTGAAATATTGTGTGCTGTCATTGTTTTGTCTCTCTTGACACCTAAGTTCCGTTTTTGTTCCTTACCTATTACTGGCCGTGTCAGGATGTCCCTCGGTATGATCCAATCTGTGGATAAAAACGAAATGTTGACGGACGTAACCGTCTAAACGAATACGAAATCTCCTTACTTGAGAACTGAGTACTTTACATTTAAAATAAAAGTGGGAGTAAGATATTTGTAAAAGTAGGTCACATGTTGAAAATTATGGTCAATTTGGTCAATTATTATCAGAATATTAAAAAAAGGTTTACAAGTTAATATTTATCCAAAGATAATAAGGTCTGGCTATAGGTTAGTCACTGAAAACAATTCCAAAATTGTTCTTACCATATTTTTATCTGGATGTACCAGTATGGATAGTCTCCGATATTTCTTCTTGATCTCATCGAGGGTAGCATCTGGCTCAACTTGTAGAACCTCAAATGGATTAAGATTAAAATATGTGGAGCCTGGACGTAGTAATCGTTCAAGTTGCTGCACTGGGGTCAACACAGAATCGCGTTTTTCAATTTCTTTCACCTGCAAAACGGAGTGGACTGTGTTAAAGTATTCTTACAAAACTGAATTTGAATGATAAAGGAAGCATGGTAATAAAATTTTAATGAAAACATTAATTTCAATAGGTACATATTTAATTATTACTAGCGTGAAATAAAAGTTATGAATGTTAAATCAAGCCTATAGAATGCATAATGATACGCTGTAGTAGTGGTAATTGACAAATAAATTAAACTTGCATTGGTAGATGTGATTATTGGGGTTTATTTACAAAATATATAAAAGCCTCACCTCGGTGTAGAATTCGTCAAACGAATCTGCCTTCGCGGCAGACGCTGCAGACATTTTTAACTATTTTTCGCTTTCACATGTAACAAATAGTTGGAAATAAACAACAAATAGGATGTGATATTTATCAAAACACACTACAATAGCGTAATGTACGCTTCACAAAATTTTCATTTCACTATCACTTCCAATCACTTCGTGTTTCGTAAAGCAAGCTTTAGAGGTGGGCGATACATAACGTAACTAACTAGTTAAGAGTTCAGTACCTAGAGTTACGGTTTCAGTAGGTTGTTGATGGTTTTAGTAACTATTAGTGACGAGGCTGATAATACAGAGCATATACCCCTGGAGCCGCTAGTGGTGAATCGACGAATAACATTTTCTAACACTTTTTACGGGGGGCGAGTCGTGTCGTAAACGACTTATTCTTCGTTCGTCCTGCCGGCCTAGCATGACCACGATAGAAACGGGTTTTGTCTACATAGAAATAGACAAAGTGACAGATTGTAGAAACATTTCTACGTTTTATGAATGAAATCTGTCACTTTGTCTATTTCTATGTAGACAAAACCCGTTTCTATCGTGGTCATGCTAGGCCGGCTGGAAGTTTCGTCCCACATTCCAGAATTCCCGTTTCGTTCTATTTTATTCCTTCTACGGCCCATATTTTTTTGTATAAGCCACTGCCAAACTTATTTGTTTGTACTATCAGCAAAAAAGGGTTACGTATTCAAAATTTAATATCAACTATTTAAAACAACCGCTCCTATCTCTCTTTTCTGTCTTTCTCTTTTTAGTCTTTCTATGTAGAAGGTCATTTTCTGGAAAACTGAACTTGAATAGTTTTTCGAATACAATTAAAAATGAGTCTCAATCTCGAGTGTTAAGTCAAGGTAGACCACGACATAAGAAGTACCATCTTTATCATCATGTATATTATTATGTATCTACTAAAAAACTGACTGGATCCACATCCACAATAACCGATAACCCTGTAAATATGTATTATCATTACTATAAGGCGTTAATACTATCAATACTATTAATAATAGTAAATTATAATTTGATTATCGATAGAAAAAATATCGATAGTTCCGTAACAATAACGTCCACTAGGTACTCTATCTCGCTACTCTGTTTTGTGTGGCCATAGACATAGGATATATAGACGGCGCATTAAGCCTGCGTCCATTGAGACGCACCGAATCGAGCCGAAACGCGTTGGCGAAGAAATTCGCCTCTCCGGAGATTCGATTCGGCGCGGGCGCATCTCGGGGCGCTGCAGTCATGGACGCCCTCTCATAGTAAATGTATAGGAGGCGAATTAATTTGACTCGGCTCTCTAGTGGACGCGACCCTTTAATAAAGGGTCGCGTCCACTAGAGGGCCGAGTACAAGAAACGGCCAACCACAAACTACTAAGGCTGCGGCCAACCGTCTTTCCCTATAAAGTTAGGGTACTTTAGGGAAAGACGGTTGGCCGTTTCTTGTTAGTGTGCGGTTCTAGGGTCCATTTCAATAGAATTTGTTAACTTTGTAAACAATGTTAGTATGGCCTACTGTCAAAATTTGATGAATTTGTATAGAAAGTTTGTTTCTATTGAAATGGACCATAGATTTGTATTAGTGTATCATTCCTATTTAGGTCATATAAATCGTTTTGTGGTTTTGTAGATTTTTGTTTTACAATAATGTTTAGGACGTTAAAAAGTGATGAAAGTGAATTGGTGCTGAAAGAAAACAAACGTTGTAATAAATTAAACATAGATAGTGTTGAAGGGAATTCCTATGCTGAACGCACAATAAATCCACGTAAATATAGATATTTAAAAATTTTGAAAACCCGACTGCTGATAAATTAAAATTAAAAACAAGACGACATTGCAGTCGGGATCCACTCTTTGCGGGTAATAGTCCTATTAAGGGTCCCGAGTTCCCGACCCCGACTGCAATGTCGTTTTGTTTTTAATTATTTTTCAGCAGTCGGGTATTTTAAATTAACTATTTTTATTTTTCAGTTTTTAGTTGTTAATGTAAATGATATATTTATAATATGTTTACGTCATCGTCTTTTCGAGCCCTTAATTTTGATAGCCCACTCGAAGGCATTAATGTGCCAAAAATCGGCCATTTTAATTCTTATAATATTTTGATATACCTATCCAGTGTCACTCTTACAATCAAGACGAATCTAACGACGCCTCTCAAGCTAAAATCCATCAAGCCATTTAGGCTACAGTGCGGCCAAAGAAATATATACATAGAATCAGGGACCGATTAATCGGGTTAAAAGGTTACCGGTTAAATCTCTAACCCATATTCTTGGTTAATCTTAATGCAGGGTAACCGGTTAACCCTTTAATACGGATACCGTTACCGGTTAATATTGCTGATTAACCCGAATGAAATAGAACAAAATTGAAAAAAAAGGAACATAAATTAACTCTATGCGTGAACCGGTAATTATTAGGCTGATTAACCCAGAATACGGGTTAACCTTTATGCAAGGTTTTTCACCTAACCCAAAAAAAATAACCCGCGTTAACCCCTATACGGGTGACCTTTTCGGTCCCTGCATAGAATAGAATAGAATATACTTTATTGTACACCATAATTATTGTAACATAGCAAGGTATCGTAAAGCTAGGGTACAATGTTATGGCGGTCTTATCGCTGATAGCGATATCTTCCAGACAACCTTTGGATGGACTGAAAGAACTTAAATAAAATATGGGGGTAGTTCGTGATGTACTGTTATTAAATATATACCATGAATGATAGATAAATACATACATACATACACTCGAAAAACATAACCCTCCTGGCGCAGTCGGGTAAAAAGACGTAGAGTTTGGTAGAGTTGACTGGTTTATTACTATAGGTACTCTTTGGAGTTGACAACACTGGGCACACAGCATCATTATTGAGTTTTGCCCATAGATTTTTGCCGCCGTCGTCAGAATCGTGAGTTGTGCTTGAGTGTCAGTGTCAGTCGCAGTTAAACCAGGCTCGGTCAACTGTGTATGGGTGACCTTGGACTCAAGGCGGGTTCCAGTTCATGAAAAAGATAACGATATCGACGACTCTGTCTTACAGGCTGATAACAATGCAATGTTACCAAGTAAAATAAAATGAAATATCGTGTAAAAAATTATGACTTAAACATGATTATGTAAAATGTAGCTGATTAAGTAACACCTATTATTTTTTCGGTTATACAGTATTATAATAAAAGCCTTAGCTATTTCTTTTTCTCTGAACCACAATCGATAACAGAACCCATTGGTGAAGAAAAAAAAAATTTTTTTTTTTAACATTTATATCATATGGTTGTCCCGAATTCTCTAAGAAACTTGGATTATTGCAAAGTGCAGTGACCTTCGCTTTATGCCCGCCCGAACGTTGTGTAGGTAGATCTATCCAACGTAAGTTACGTAAGCGACGCAGGGGGATGCGCGGGAGGGTAGGGGTGGCGCCACTCGGACGCGCGGCTGAGTAATTAGTCACCGACCTAGCTTTGACGCAAGCGCATGCGTCATCATTACTCGCGCGTACACCGAAAGTTTTACGTAAACGTTTTGCTACCGCAAAACACTTTTTATTAAAATGTAGGTACAATAGGAAGTGTTACGAAATCGTGAGAGTGTACATACAAAGTGGTGAAAGTCTTTACGAAGCTCGAAGACGACTAGACTCGGATTAAGTGTACCGGCAACCGCGCCGAGCTTTCTGTGAGGTTATTAGAACATCAAAACGCCAACATTTTCGTCACAAATCATTGGTGGTCATTCCGAAACCCTCACGCTATCATCAAGTGCGATTCAGTGCCAATGACTCGATATGTTGCGGGGTACCTACACTCCGCAACATATCGGACTTTTTAGAATACCTACGTGCCGCTCGCGTTTCTACGTACACGATTTTAACAGATGTATCGTTTCCCTTGTTTACAGTGAAGAATTGCGAAGTTAATAATTATTAGTGTATTTGACAAAAAGTGCAGTGCTCGTAAGGCTACGGTCAACGTTATCAAACGTGCAAGGCTGTGCTTAGAGAAATGGACTCCACTTTGAACAATTGTTAATGTTAAGGTATCAATGACTTTATTTTCGTTTTTTATTTTTTTTATTTTGGTTTTTATTGATTATTAATTATTGCACATAAGGTGATTACAATTTTTTTAATACGAAAAAGAATACTGTTTTTTGACGGTCCTAAGCTCGTAAAAGTATGAAGGAAAAATTGCACCTTATGATAATTACGTAGGTAAGATAATGGCATGGCTGGCGGCATAAGTTACCTACCGCCACTGGGCGCGGTCAATGACCGCTCCACGTACCTTGTAAGCGACGAGTGGTGACAATAAAGTTCGTTACTTTTTTGGATAACTTCGAAACGTATTAGTTTTTTCGAAAACAAATAACAAATACAAATACAATTAGGAAATAGTATATTTAATTTAGAAGAGGTTCTGTGAAAATAGCTAAGGTATTTATAATAATCCTGTATAATTAAAATTATGAATTCTAAACGAAAGGGCACTGGCAGACGCCCATAGAACGCTGGGCTTCAGATTGTGTAAGTCGGTACAGATATGAAATTAGTTTGGTGTGATCGAGTATTTCAAGAGTATTTAAATTCATTTTTTATTTGTTTTTGTACGTAATTGGGTTAAAGAGAAATATTCGTATTTCTGACAGTGAGGTTAAGTATGGTGTGAATGATCCAGTGAAGTACAGCCCGACTAATAAGTTCTCAATTCAAAGGTTTTAGTTGCTGTCACCATGATATTCTGTGGAGGTCCAATGAAGTACAGCCCGACTAATGAGTTCTCAATTCAAAGGTTTCAGTTGCTGTCACCATGATATTCTGTGGAAGCACGCGCCAGCCAGCATGCACCCGTTTTTGTTTTGGTGTTTTTTTCAAAATGTCAATGGCATGATCATTTTATTTCTTATTTATTTCGTGTTTTGATTCCAATTCTTAATTTCTAAGATAAATTAGGCAAAGAACAATTAAAATATATTTTTATTTTTGGTTAAGCTTTTATTACTGTACCATATCAAGCCTAAAACTGCCGACGTCCTTTGGAAAAATAATTATATCTTTAGAAACAAATTTGAATTTAAAAAATGGACTCTGGTAGTTTGCTCTGGCAACAATACAAGATAAATGTCTGCTGTTACGGTTGGTAGTTTTTTCTGTTTCTGTTTATTTGTTGTGCTATAAAACGTTAAACTGTTTCTGATTTATACTGTTACGCCGTTGCACTGTTTTGGTGAAAAAGTGTTGTGTTGAGTGAGATAGTGACTCTTTCGAGATTTCTTTGTGAGAACGAGGTTTCGCAATTAATCAAAAGTATAACATAGGAAAGTGCGTCACTTGTGGATTTTCAGTTTCTCAAGATGTATTAATTTGTATTATATGCCCACCTTTATGAATAGATATTATTTTATTGTCATAAACTGTCAATAAAATAATATCTATTCTAGGTGGGCATATAATTTTTTTCATTGGATTTAGTGGGATCCCACTAGATGGCGTGCAAATTCGTCTCACATTTTTACTATGAAGTTGATATTCTTCTCGCTAGAGTATTATTGTTCTGTGAGTTAAACGTAGTGATTATATTTATACTCTCTGGTCGCAGTGAGCATAGATGAGAATAAGGTGAGTCGCAGTCGTGTCAATGTCAAGAAGTTGATTGTATTGTATTTCATTCATATTTTCATCCGCCCTTACCTCCTAGGTCAGCTTGGATTTTAAATAAAGTAGGTACCACAATGATTAATAATTATTATTCTATGGCTTATTATATATTTACCACCAAGTGTTCTTTGTTAGTTCTGTGTAAGTAGGTACGTAAGTATATTAATAAATTGTGATCTTCTGTTTGATCTTCCTGTTGTTGTTGTCGTTAATCGTTATTGACTAAAGATCGCATTCGATTTCGGCATAAAGAGAGGTAATTTTTTGGTTTAAGTGGTCGTTGTTGTATTTACAGTGTATTTAATTTACAATAAAATTAAAGACGGTAGACGGTATGTAGGTACCTATCTGATGTTTTTTAATTGATTTGTGTTTTCCCATTTCTTAATAGATAACCTATTACAGGTAGGTATCTATAGGTATCACAGGTAGGTATCGTAGGTAATAGGTATGTAGGTACCGTAGGTACTTACCTAACCTAGGTGGTCAGATTCTAGCTAAATTATTACTACCTACTAGCTAGATTCTACCTAAACTAGGTGGTCAGGTTTTAACACAGATTACCCAGACGTAGAGTTTAGGTTACCTACCTACTATTTTTATATGGCTATCGTTTAAACGGTCAACTAATTAAAGAGGTTTTGCTCAGCTCAGTGAATTGAGCTGCTTCTAGTGGTCATCAATCAAAAACAACTAAAATTGATCAGCAAGTAGGTAACGTGATATTGGCCTGGTTCGACAGACAGCGCCATCTATTGTGTCGAAAAATAAACTGTGTTGAAGAATCTGTGTAAAAAATACATAAGTAGGTATATACCTACTCAATGCACGACCATTTATATTTTTAGGGTTCCGTAGTAAAACTAGGAACCCTTATAGTTTCGTCATGTCCGTCTGTCCGTCTGTCTGTCTGTCTGTCCGTCTGTCACACCCTCGTAAAATCTACAGTTCATAACCAATATGTATGAAACTTCACAGGTAGATGTCTTCTGTAAGCCGCTATAAAAACCTGTATCAAACTATAAAAAAAAAAAAAATTGGGGGCGAGGATGAAATAAAATATTTTTACGCACCCCTTCATGTGGGGTATCGTTGGAGTCTTTGAAAATAAGATCAAGGTTTCTAAATTACTTCTTTGACTTTCGAATTTTCCAACCGCGTTATCAAAAAGTCAAGCTAATAGCATCTAATAAATAATTACGATTAAAATTGGTTTGAACAAGAATAAAATAAATGAAACAGGGATGAAGAAAAATATTTTTACGGACCCCTTCATTTGGGGTATCGTTGGATAGGTCTTTAAAATAACATAAAGGTTCCTAAATGACTTTTTTATTTATGTGCATATTTAGCGAACTAGGAGCTCCAAAAGTCGTTTACAATGTGTGTCCCCCCCTGTAATTTTCCAATCGCGTTATCAAAAAACCTGAAAAAATTCTAGCTTATGGAATCTAATAAACACTCTCGATTAAAATTGGTTTGAACAAGATAAGTTAATAACTTTTTGAAATATTCACTATTTTCAGTTTTGACCGCAAAAATAACTTAGTAGGTATTTCATTATAATATTAGGAAATACAAACTTATGTTTGCAGTTGGAAGACTGAAATACTTCTTCCTACGGAACCCTAGACTGTGCGTGGTTCGACACGCTCTTGCTCGGTTTTTTTTGTATTATTTTTTTAGGTAGGTATAGGTATGACTTTAATGGCGAGAACTTTTATGTATAACATTCAAAATTTGCATGTCATGCAAGGTATATCTACAATAAAATTATTGTACTTATATGCTATATTACTGTACCTACCTAAAGTTCCATCAAAATCCGTTCTGTAGTTTTTGCGTGAAAGAGTAACAAACATCCATCACATCCATCCATACACCCATCCTCACAAACTCTTGCGTTTGTAATAAGTATGGTACGATAGTCTATAGATGTAGGTACCTACCTAAGTACCTACTTAAAAATTGAACAAAATTATAGAACTACGTCTTAAATTGGCCGAAGACTCGAAAAATCGAGTCGTCACCTTATCTATTTTGACCAAAAATCAACTTATTGACACATTTTCTATACAAAAATTATTGTCAACATTCAATGTTATTCCTTGGTTAAAAGTTAACTGACGATGGAAAAATCAATTTAAGTAAGTAATATTTTGTTAATATTTTGTCAACCAGGTATCGACCATGTTTGCAAATAAAGTGGTACTGATTACTGGTGCCAGCTCGGGTATTGGTGCAGAAACTGCCTTAGACTTCTCAAAGCTTGATGCTAAGCTGGTACTCACGGGACGAAATAAAGAAAATCTAGAAAAAGTTGCAAAACAATGCCAAGAATATTCACCAAATAGTTTGAAGCCGTTAATCGTGATTGCCGACATGAACATAGAAAGCGATGTGGAAAACATTATAAAAATGACAATAGCAGAATTTAAACAACTGGACATCTTAGTGAACAACGCTGGTATTCTTGAATCTGGTTCCATAGAAAACACGTCATTGGATCAGTATGATCGTGTAATGAACACTAACGTCCGTGGACCGTATCACTTGACAATGTTGGCTGCTCCTCTCCTTGTTAAATCAAAAGGAAATATCGTTAACGTGTCCAGCGTTACTGGTTTGAGGTCCTTCCCGAATGTTCTTGCGTACTGTATGTCTAAATCTGCTTTGGATCAATTTACGAAGTGCGTTGCTCTCGAACTAGCGCCGAAGAATGTTCGCGTGAATGCTGTAAATCCTGGTGTGATAACGACGGGTATTCACATGAAGTCGAGCATGAATGAACAAGAATATGAAGCGTTCATTAAAAAGTGCGCCGACAGTCATGCGCTGGGTAGAGCTGGTGATGCAAAGGAAGTCTCGTCTGTGATTTTATTTTTAGCAAGTGAGGCTGCTAGTAACATGACTGGTGTTACAATACCTGTTGATGGCGGCCGCCATGCCATGTGCCCACGATGATGCTGATTCTAAATGCGTTAATAAGCTGATTAATTAATCGTAGATACATAAATGCTTATGATTGTTTCTATAAATGAAGTGCTAGAGAAGAATAAATGGATTAAGTATATTTTTATTACTTATAAGTACGTTTTAATTTTTTCTCACGTTCACAAATCCTAATGTCTTAGGCCGGCCTGAACCTTTGCAACTAAAGTGGGATCCTATGGGATATAACATTCATGGTTTTTTGTGTACCTATCTAAGTAGGTAGTATAAAGTTAAACTCAATGATAATAATTTACTTACGGGATAACTTCCGTGATTTTTGTTTGGATTGAGTTTATTTTAAGTGTTCATCCACCCGCATTCTCCAGTTTACCCGCGATCATGGCGCTTGCAACAGCGTCGAAATATCGGGAACTCAATCCAAACAAAATCACGGAAGTTATCCCGTAAGTAAATTGTTTAGTGAAGTAAAAAACCGTGAAAGTTTAAAACAGTGTTCAATGATAATATTATACATACTTACCTATTTATCATTAACAATGGGTGATGAGCTGATGGCATAGGTACCTACTGTTATCTCTAAGCATTGGTAATTATCAAACATAGGCATATAAGCACTCAGAACGCTTTTGAAAAACAAGTAGTGTGGTTCATATTCTCATGTATTACTTGCACATACATACAGTACCTACTAGGCTCTAATAAAGTAACGAAAATTACTTTTGTAGGCGGGTGTTTCAAATATTATTCAAGATTGTTTTCTGAAATTACATTTATAACGGTAAGTTTAAAATGAAATGATACCAATAGTAGGTAGGTACTTTATAATTATTTTACTATAATTAAAGAGTTTCTGATTATAACCACAGCAACCAAAAAAAGATAATAAAATTAAGTTTTGTTCAAATGTTTTAAGTGCATCAAGTACTACTGTTTCATTTGCTTCTTTCTGTAAAATGTCTGCTGCCTCTTCAATTACCTATTTGATAAGCAAAATTGTAATCGTTGTTTTGTGTCATAAATATTAGATTCAGGGCTGATTTTACCAACGAAATTGCTCGCGATTACTTCTAGCTAAACTCAGTTTACGCGTTTAACCGAGTTCAGAGCTCAAATTTGAATTTTTGCAACATAAAGTGAACACAGTTCAAGCTTGCTTCAATTTTTAGTTCAATTTTCGACGTTTAGCTTGGCTGAACGCGTTCAAGAGGGAGAGCTTTTATCAGTCTATAAAGTGTTGGGAAGCATTGCTATATATGTGGTTAACATTTTGTTTTTTAATTAAAATTAAAGCATGAGAAGAGCATTAGCAGTTGCATTTGACGAACGTATGACATATCGTCATAAGTCGGCGTAAATTGGATTTGGAAACGCGATCAGAATGTAGCCGGTGAAACTGAACCGACGTGAACTGAGATCAAAACCAATATGTGAACTCGATTAATTTGAACTTCGTTTTATTGAACTAAGTTCCGTGTGCAATCGGTAAAATCGGCCCTTATTCTCATAATAATTTTAAATCTGCAAGTCATTCACTCACAACTTTACAACTCACATCAACCTAGAGTCCTACACCAAGCCAGAGAACTGTCAAAGGCTGACTTGGATGAATAATAATTATATTCTTACTGACGAATGGAAAATATCTTAGCATCGTCATTACAGACAAGTTTGGCTGCGAGATAGAATATCAACATTGAGCGCGAAGGTCAATGTTTGTGGTCGATAACGATAATAGCCTGATTTGTTGTCATAAAAAAACGTGCAAGTCATATCCAAGTAGGTCGGTATATTAGATATTTTATAGCAAATTTATTATTAAACAGAAAAAACTTTTCCTTATAAGTGTATAATAAATGCAATAAAATACTATTTAAAATACATCTCTGCTGCGACTGCGAGCTAGACAGCAGGCGAATTAGAAAAGAATTAAAATGTTAGGTGTTCCTTTAATTTATGATACCATGTTACTTAGAAGGAATTCATGCTTACAATAATAATTAACCCTTTCGATCGGCATCATAAAAATACAGGTGTTCTTTTTTTCACATTTGGTCGGTTCGATTCCCAGACGAAGCAAGCAACTTTTTAAAAATCTTTGAATTAAAAATAAGGTGAAGTCTTCATTAAGCAAAACTTTCTATCTCAAATATTTTAATTAAAGTACTTTCCCTCCATGTGGCATAGCCGTGGGACAACCTGTATAGGTACAGTGCTTTACAACACAGACAGTTCGAAAGCAATATCTTGCAAGTTGATTATAGGTAGGTAGCTAGACATAGGTAGGTAAGTACAAAAATAATTTTGTTGCGGTGGTTTTGTTAGATCTGTTTCTAAGTACTTATCCATATTAAGGTTTGCAGTTTTTTAACCAAAGTTTGCTTCGACATTTCTTTGTTAAAACTTTGTCCTACTTATCTACTTATACTCGTACTTTATAATTTGTATCTTTGCATGTTGTGCTATACACCTACATACCTAATAAGCGTTTCAATGCCTTAAACCTGGCATTAAAATTAACTCTTTGAAATATGAATGTACCTAAATTAAGAAATCAACTTTACAGTACCTACTACCTATCTACTCAATTTCTAAAAATAATCCTCTGCTGCTTCTTCTACATCATTTAATCGATTCTAGGTCTTGCTTTAAAGTACCTACTTAATATTTTTTGAGTTGATCTGACGTAATCCTTATTTGTTTTTTTAATCAGGTATCAAGAATGTTCTCCAATAAAGTAGTTCTAGTCACAGGAGCTAGCTCCGGAATTGGTGCAGAAACAGCAATAGAATTTGCGAAGCAAGATGCAAAACTAATCCTAACAGGAAGAAACAAGGAAAACCTGGAGAAGACTGCAAAACAATGCAAAGATGCGTCACCTAGCAAGCTTACACCATTATATGTTATCGCTGACATTGACAAAGAAGCTGATGTTGAAAAGTTAATGAAAGAAACCATTAACAGTTTCAAGCAACTTGATATCCTGGTCAACAACGCCGGTATCATGCAAATGGGTTCTATAGAGAAAACTTCTCTAGCTCAATACGACAGTATAATGAACACTAATATGCGTGGACCATATCATTTGACTATGTTGGCCACACCACATCTGATAAAGTCTAAAGGAAACATCGTAAATGTGTCCAGTGTGGCTGGACTGAGGTCCTTTCCTGGTTTACTGGCTTATTCCATGTCGAAGGCTGCCTTGGACCAGTTTACAAGATGTGTGTCCTTAGAGCTTGCTGGTAAGGGAGTTCGTGTTAATGCTGTTAATCCGGGTGTAATTGAAACTGGCATACATTTGAGAGCTGGAGTCAGTGAAGAAGATTATGCTGCGTATTTGGAGAAATGTAAGGAGACGCATGCTTTGGGCAGGACTGGAACCACCAAAGAGGTCGCGAATACCATTATATTTTTGGCCAGTGAAGGTGCTAGTAATATTACCGGTGTAACTATTCCGGTAGATGGCGGTCGTCATGCAATGTGCCCGCGATAAAATTATCTGCTTTTAATAGAAGATAGATACCGTACCTACTTATTAATAATTAGTAGGTATATTATCTAAATAACCACTCTATAGCATGATTATAATCAGTAGTATTATCTAGAAGATAAAATTTCATAACAACATAATAAATGGTTCATGTAGCTACCTATTTATGATATTTTTTATATAAAATTTACACAGGATACACGGTCTGTGCCACTAATATTAGATAGGTATCTTTATAATATAAGCCCTATTTTTTTGTTAAGTTTATTTGTCTCTACATTATCCATCATTTATATACCTACTTAATAAATAATTAACTAAGTAATAAGTAGATAAGTTGTGTTTTTTTTTATAATTAAGCACCTACCTATACCTACTAGCTGTTCCCCGCGGTTTCACGGTTCACTACCGTAGGAGACGAGGCTCCTAAGAGTCGTAGCGTAATGTTAAATAGCCTATTAGTACCTATTTTTCACAAATCTGGCTATCTTAAACAAAAATAATTTATCGAATCCCACTAATATTTCTAGAGATTAGCGCGTTCAAATTCTTCAGCTTCATAATTATTATTATAATTAAATATTTCTGTTACACTGGATTAGGTTCATCAACCGTAAACTCGGTAGTACCTACCTACTGCAGAACATGGTCCACCGAATAAAAAAGGAAGATACGTTGAATGTCGCTCCTCATCATCTAAGAATAACCTATTCAGTATATCCCTAGCTCCACACTAAGGAAGTCGGTGACCTAATTCTTGACATTAAATGATCATAATACTTAGGTAGTAGTTAGGTAGGTATACCTACATGGCTACATTTATTAATTAACCGTGCTTGGTTAGGTACCTAGTATCATTAATAGAATTTGCTGCTTATTTTAATTAATAAAATCTAGTAGGAATGTAGAAATAAACTTTCCTGGCAGCAGATCGCACCTGCCTGAAACCTACCTACAGAACAATTACTTCAAGCGAGTATTTCACCACGTGTCATCAGAACACTCAGAACGTTGCGTTACTACAGGCCAAGTTCATAAATTGAAAACGGCCGTTTAACATGACTTTGGCCTTTAGAAAAGTCTTGTTACACGGCCGTTTTCAATTTATCGGACTGTTAACTTATCGGTGAACTTGTCCCTAAGCATCGCTACCAATAATGCTGACAAGGGCGTATGCAGCCTTCGAGTCAGGGGGTCACTCTACGTGTATTTTACTACAAAGTATTTTTTTTGGATCAAAAATATTATCTGCGGTCGACCTAGATCCAGCCCAGGGGGGGATCATGACTCCCATGACCCCCCCCCCCCCCTGGATCCGCCCTTGCATGCTGACTGGCTAATCTTTTCACCACGGCTGTAAATGCAACATCGCTATTGCTTGGCTAGCTCATGTTGACACGACGGAAAGGTACCTATTATAGTGAGTGATAAGCATAAATAAATAATAATCTTTTATGGTAGATAGTTGGATGGTAATAGGTAGGTACTAATCTACTCCCCCATACATACCTATTTTTACTTAGTTATAATTATAATGAATCTTGGCCCGTATTACAGAATGACGCTCGAGCACAGATCTCTGCTTGAGCATACATTTAAATCCATTTGATTGGTTGACATCTATGCTCAAGCAGAGATCTGTGCTCGAGTATCGTTCTGTAATAGAAAGAAAGAAAAAACATTTATTTGGCACAACAGATAGACACACAGACAAAAAATAAATAAAAAATAAAATACAAGGTCTTAAAATTAAAATAGCTGCTGTGTGCCTAGCGGCTTTGCCAAATAGGTCCAGTTCAGCATAAATGCCAGACCACTAGTGCCTGGCGCTGGTTTTCAACTGGACCTAGTACTATAATACGAGCCTTAGTCTTTTCAGCATACTAGCTAGACTCTTGTACCTAGTAGGTATTAGGTAAGTAGGTACAACGGAATGCCTATCTGTGGATTTAAACTAAAATAACCAGAATATAATGGAACTTCCTTTATTTAGTCTTTAGAAGGATTTAACATAACAATGCTTAATCAACGTGAGGTTTACCGATTATTGTGTTGAAGATCCCGGCTGCCGAACAACCACCAACTTCAACGATGATCTTTCCGATCTTAATTCCAGTTTGAATCAAGCGTAAGCCGGCACAAACTTCAAGTGACGCTGGTAGCGAAGCAATTCCTATGTTGATGCGGGCGATCTGTCATATGAAAATAAAATTAGTAGGTACCTACCTATAAAGGCCATATCTCATTAGGATGCCATGTCAGCGACGCCAGCAGCGCTGCCAATCAAAACATGTCCAATTGTAGATATTAACTGGCGTCGACGCCAAGCCGTCGCCAAGTGTAAAACAATTTGACATGTTTTAATTGGCGGTGCTGCTGGCGTCGTTGCCATGGCATCCTAATGAGATACAGACGTTGTTAAAGTATCTACTTACTTACCGTCAAAGTAGACTGGCCAATAAAACCGGCAGATTTAATCTCAGTCTGCAACGCAACAGCTCCAAGGCAGGATCCAGCGGCCCATACGTTGTTGCTGTTATCTCCGGTACACTTCCTCAAATCTACCATAGCCTGGGCACCAGCTCCCATAGCCTCATTGGCTATTGATACCAAGTGCTTGATATCTTTGGATACATCACCGATGCGTTCGTCGACGCAAGTCATTGTGTTTGATAACGTTTCGTTGAATACAGCGGCTGCAGTGCTTCTGTGGGACTGTAATTTTCGTATTTTAATGAAGGTATGGGCCTGCTTAAATTGGTATAATACTCGTAGTTCAGCACGCAAAGTAATCTGCCTGTAGTCGCTCTAAGTAAAATATTGACAAGCTGCATCTAGTTGGACTTAAAGCCAATCCCAACCTGATTTGGGAAAAGGCTAGGTGAATAGGCGGATGAACTTACATCAACACAGTCCTTGACAGCCACGCTGGTGTTAGAAAACCTATGCATCACATTTTCGACAGCATCTGTAACCCGATTCCTAAATATTTGCATGTCGTTGATGATTTTATCTCGGATCTCCTTTGCCTCTTCTTTTATGCCAGCTTTAAAGGAGTTAACAGAATTCAAAGCTTCCTGAGCAGAGTTACGAAGATTCTCAACCAGTTGTTCTATGAGTTTTCTGCAATTTTGAAAATAATGGTTATTTATATTATGAAAGCGGAGAAAATTATGAGTAAAAAACTTCAGTTAGCACCCTGATCGCCACCACCGTAGTTGAACTGATCGAGTGTGTGTTAACTGATTGAGTGTAAATGGTGTGCTCTCGTCCAAGACTCTAGGCGTGAGGCTCTTGACGAGCGTGTACAGCCAGCATAAAAGGGATAGCAAGGGTTTACCAATGGAGATACATTTTGTCGAACATGGGTATTAGATAATATCTAATTAATAAAGTGAATACCTTGTATGCGCCATTAAGTTGATATCATGGGCGGGTTCTTCGATCAAGTCATGGGTCTCCACATTTGGTGCCCCAAACGCCGAGCAAACCTGAAATTGTTACAATAAAATTATAGGCTAAAATCTAACTGATGTTACTAGCGTAAGTGCGGTAGATTGATCCAGATGATCGTTAGGATTGAGGAGCCAATCCTACTATTCAGAAACCCAGAAACAATGGATTGGATTGGCTCTTCAATTCTAGTAATGGACTGATAGGTATGGGAATAATAAAATGAAAGGGGATTAACAAAAGGAATGTTAGTGGAAACGCCGGGAGGGGGACGCCCTAGAAGGATACACATCTTATTGATGATATTTTTCTCCAAAAATTCACGTGATTAGGTAGGTACCTACTCGCAACCGCGTGCGTGTATGACCAGATGTATGAACGTAGACGAAGCAAAAGGAGTCTGTAGTTTCTGCCTACCCCCAAAGGAAAAAGGGTTTCTATAATTATGTAGGTATGCATAAATCACCAGATATTGCATGAATGAATGCAATTTCTAAATGCTTATACACTGTCGCTAACAATGCCATTTATCCTTTGAACTGTTCAACAAGCCCAAAAATCTTACCACGGCCAAAATGCAGAATACACTTAACGATTTCATGATTAATTCGGAAAATGTCTCGACGAGTATAAATGAAGATCTGATACTGTACAACAGCATCCCTAGGGTTTATATAGTACTTCATGAAAAACATTGCCTATTTTTTACCATAGAACAAATAAAATTATCTTATCTTAAAATGTGCGTCTAATTACGATGAAATTGCGTTAGAGTTTAAATATTTAAATTATTATCGTTACCCAATTGTTATTTGCTTGGTCCTAATCAATTGCGACAGCCGCATATGACTGAAATAGAGTAATCTACTTATCGTAAGACAGATGAAATTTGAGATAACGGAATTTTCACACAAATGAAACAAGATAAAAAAAATAGGTATCTACTTGTGTGTTTTTACTAGTGTTTTTACCCGACTGCGGCGAAGCACAAAAGGGTATAGTTAATTAAGTAAGTCAACATTTTTAATTATTAAAACCTAGTGTTTTCAACACAGTTATAATTTTCAACTAGTAGGTACCTACCTATTTTTTTATTAAGTACCTACGGTATCATTATTTATTTATAGTAGATACGAGTATACACCGTGACATTTTCATCGCTTTCATCCGGCGATGTAGCCACTATACCTACTCATCATTATGAACAACTTTTACTATGGGAAAAACCCGGAAACCGCGAAAAAAAAAATCAGCTGTTCCATACATTTATGTTCACATAATTCAACAAAATGTATGGAACAGCTGATTTTTTTTTCGCGATTTCCGGGTTGGTCCCATTGTAAAAGTTGTTCATAATGATGAGTATAGTGGCTACATCGCCGGATGAAAGCGATGAAAATGTCACGGTGTATTTAAGGCTTCTAGAAATACCCTGCAGCATTTCCGTTTCGTTTACGTACTTAAGTATAAGTAATTTTTAAGTATAAACCATTTCAGACGTCACACATGTGATCTTTTAATAGCTGTAGGTAGGTATTATTCCTATTGGTTAAGTGATAAGTATAGATCCTTAAGAATCGACAGAAATTTGCTTCCTTCCTTCTTTTGATCATTCCTATTAGAATTCGACATGCCGCGAATTTTATCAGTTTGAGGCAAAACCTAGGCTTAAAAAAAATTGATTTTATGATTAGCATCATTTCGCAAAAGTGTTTGTAGACCTACGTAGGCTCAATTTAGTAAAGACACTAAGTATGCTCTAATTTCAGTAATGATAATGATGCAATGTCTTTAAACTTACTGAAAAAAAAAAAACGCCGCGCCGTGGACAAAATCTCAAGGTTTAACAAATAAAACATTTTTATCACTCCTCATATAACTGTAAATTAGTATGGAGCAAGAGCAATATCGTGTTTATTTATTTATTTGTAGCTTTGTATGTAACAGTTCACTGACCCACTTTGTAAAACATGAAATTACGAGAATAGAAAAATCTGCCGGATAAACTAAGTAGGTAGGTAGGTACTTAGTCGCTTTCATTGGGTAGACCTTGAAAGACGACAAAGCGTTGTGGCTATTCGGAATAAGCCTAATATTTCAGTAGGTATATCCGTTGATAGTAATGTTAGTATCTAATTAGGTAGATATAGGTAAGTAATTTTTCATTTCTCATACTCGGAAAGTAGTGTTTGTTTGATCAGAGCAGCGGGTCGAAAACGATGCTTCCCTCCCTTGGGCGGGAAAGACTCATAGTAATTGCTTCCCTCCCTAGGGCGGGAATGAATTTTAAAAATAGAACTAAAATTGGTTATTTAGTCGGCTATAATTTTTTTTACATAATTAAGAAAAATATCGATTAAAAAAAAAATGCTGCGGTCTTGTGAGTGTATACGGCCAATGTGAATTAAAAAAAATACCTATTAAAGTGGGATGGCCCGCGGCGGTGACGCGGGCGGCGGTGTGTTCCATTATTCCATATTTGAAATTTAAATTAAAAAAGACGTAGAAGTATAATTTGGCGGGATACTAACTCTGTACCGAAATTATTTGATTAAAAATGAGTTCAAGCGATTCTGAAATGTCGACCCCAATTCCGTTAAAGAAAACTACTATTTTTTACTTTCCTTATATTTGAAATGAAAAGTAGAGTGTTTAACACGGGTGAAAGTCATCAATTCCCACTCGGACTATAGCCGCCCTCGCTTCGCTCGTGCGTCTAAATACCTCGTATGGGAATTGATTTCTTTCCACCCTTGTATAACAATCTACTATTAATTTAATAACTTATTTGGTGTCATGAATACTCTTCTACTGCCTAACCCTTTTATCTTCTAATCTTTCAGAAAGTTTTAGTTATCGGTTAATTTTATTAACGGTGTAGGTATACTTACCTACAAGCGAGTGTTGATACCTGACAGTTAATTTGCCTATACCTAATAATGGGTAGAGATTATGGAAGATAAAAAACTAGTTAACAAAAAATAATTTGGTTTTTGGTTGCTTTTTTTTGCCACTGACTTCCGAAACCAAAATTATTATTTTCTTTGTAGTGGATTTTTGAAGTCGGTTATTTTTTGTTAAAAAGTTTTTTATTTTTCCCTTTTTAGTTCTTTATCCCGTGTTAGATTACTTTCACGAATTCGTTCAACAGTAAATCTTCTACGGAGTGTGTACATTTATGCATATAACTTTGTACATCGGAATGATTACATAATGTATTATATACTAAAACCTTCCTGAAAGTATGTAGATTACGTTAGTGAAAACCCCATCCAAATCGAATCAGTAGTTTTTGAGAAAATCGCGCCATACAAACATACATACATACACACATACGGGACGAATACAGAACCTCCTTTTTTGAAGTCGGTTAAAAATACCTTCCGCCGAAATATCTATCTTTAATAATGAGACACAATTAAATTATATACCTACTCTTCCCGATTGGACCGGACGGTCGAGAGGATAATAAGATTGTAGAGGTATAAAATTCTGTACCTATAAAGGAAATATTTTCCTGAAAATCAGCTAAGAATACACCTACTAGAAATAAGCAACAAAACACAAAGCAATATATTTTTTTGGAATCAAAAACAATTTTTTTTCTCCTGGCTCTTAGTCTGATCTCTTTTGCTACCCTGTACGGCTAGTAAACCCTAAAAATATCACATAAAACGTTGCCACCCTTGGCTTATAAGATCACCCTGGTCATACCAAAATGGCATTTCTTAGGCTGGTCTTACGCGTTGGCAAGGCCAATATTGGTATTTATTGCGTATTTTATTCTAATAAATAAATAAATAACAGTTTATTTTACTATAATGAACTATCTCCATAAATACACTACACTGTAATCTAGGTAGGTACTGTTATTAACATTGACAATCAATGCCCATTAAATTCTTTAATAGTCCAGTCTCATGATTATAAATCTACATACGTACGTTCCTACGTACCTAGTTAGAATAACTCATGTCAGTTGGTTAAACTAGGTTAACGTAACCTGTCGGTAAGTGATTTTAACTTAGGTAGGTATCTATAACAAGGACCTAAAGTCTCATTGACATTTATATCGGGTGTAAAAAGACCCTTAACGAAAACTGAAACCACATATTCTACCCATCAATACGATGGTTTTCTTGTACTGGACCATACCTGGGAACCGACTGGTTATGGAGATATTCAAGGTTAAAGTCTCACTATCTGTTTACGTTTTTCACGAAAGCGGCACCGAGCGGCAGAGGCGGGGTTCCACCTCCCCCGTCCTGTACAAATCAATACACCCATAAGCACAGTCGGTAGCATGTAATTACAAAAAACCGGCCAAGTGCGATTCGTACTCGCGCACTGAGGGCTCCGCACCATCCTTGGACGTTTTAAAGTTTAAAAAACCGGACCGCATAACTAAGTATGTTTGTAAAGAAATTTTGAAGATTTTGAAAAAACTGTACTAGTTAGGAACATTGTTTTATTTTTGGTGCAATATTTGGGTCAATTCCTATCAACTCTAATTATTTCCGATTTTTCGCTCTGCAAACTTCGTAAATAAGGGGGGGAATCGTATTTTTTCAGACATTTTTCATCATAGGTCGAAAACTATAAAACATAAAATAAAATGAAAATATATTTTGAAATGTGCAGATCAAGCCCTTTTATATGATATGCCACTTGACTTAATGACCCCACTTTTAAATTTTGAACCCCCACTTCAGCCCCCTTTTTCAATGAAACTAAAAACATTTTTTAACTTCATTCACTTGCAATAAAGCTGGGCAAGCATTCTTTATAATTCTTCCAAATTTGAAGTCGATAGCATTAGTAGATAGTTTCTGAAATAACCAGCTGTGACAGACAGACAGACAGACGGACGAAGTTACACCATAAGGGTTCCTTTTTTACCATTTTGATACGGAACCCTAAAACCAGCTGTTATTTATACCTAAAAATAAAAGTCGTTTCCCAGCAATTATTTTTGCTCAATGTTACTCAGTTACACGTACAGAACGCGTAAGTGTCGGCTTGGTGATGTGTCGTTTTACACCCCTGCTTTGAGGATCTCTATTAGAGTATGTAAGTGCCCTACCTAGACCTATAATTATAAAATTAGGCATACCTGGGTATAATGATTGAAGTGAAATATTCACACGGTGATTAAATCTCGTATGTTGATATCTCGAAACATCGATAAAATAATAAATATAGTGTGTATTAATTTGCATAAATTAACGCTTATCTGAAATGCCTATGTGACGTCTCATGACAATATAATTAAATAGCAATGTTGTTATTAAATTGATACGTTAAACTGTCTGATATATCTTATTATGTCCCAGCACCAATGCCACGAATATGTGTTATGGTGCCAATGTACTTAGAATGCCATATAAATCATCAGCTCATGTCTTGTTGTGGTTGACCGACATAATTATTTTCGAATTCTAGGGCTCCAAGATTATGTTAGTAATTGTTTACTATATTCCAATTAAGCACGCCTAGTTTTCTTTCAAGGTGGGCTTGGCGTCGATACCTACCTATCTACATGATATGTGGTGATTGGGTGTTTTGCATGGCATACCTAAGTACATTGGTAAATAAGGTTCCTACAAATATGACAGTAGCTAGGTACAAGAAGAATGTAAAGAAATACAAAAAATAAAGAAGGATAAAAATTACTGTAAGTAACTAGGTACCGTACCTATAGATTTTATTAGAGTTCTATTCCTATTTGTACAGTTATTTATTTAACTTTCATATTATATTTTTTTAGAAGACACTAAAATTAAATTTTCTTACAAGCGTTAGTTTGACCTAGTAATGGTGATAAAACTAAGCATCCCAGTGTACTGTACAGTGTGTAATGCAAGCTACGAGTAAGAGTTATAATATTAAGCGCCTACAAAAAGAGAATAGCAAACTCTGTTGGTTTACTATTTATCACTGCAGTATGTCGATCTTAGGCGCTGAGTCGATTAAAAGGTTTACTACAAATATTGATAATTTAATTGAATTTGTGTATGTTACATGTAGGTACCTACTTACGGCACTTCTTTAAGGAAAAAATAAGTAATAAAATGTGCATTTGATTAAATGTCTATAAAAACTTTGTTGTTAATGTCAAAGTAATTGAACTAATTTGCAGGTGGAAGATTGCTAGGTGTTGCAATCAGGCGATAAATTGCAGTGTGATTTCGAGGTTAACATCAATATTAAACTTCAGGATCTGCTTATTATAAAACAAGTAATACATGATAGTTAAGCAATGTATGTAATGATAGGCTATAGTGTCGGTAGACATCTAGGACAAACGGGACGTTTAAATCAGTTGAACACAACTTAACTTAACTTAAGACCAAGACTTAACCCATTTACCATCTGCAAAAATAATTACTTAATCATATTTGCAGATGTTATTAGCTGTTTTGTGTCCTTTTATTTTTTTCCGAGGATCAATATTATAGGTAGGTTGCATCGCCTGTTCGTTGATAAACTAATTTCACAATGAGTAGTTTTTATAGAGCGCACTATTTCAAAACTTCGAGATCACTCTAGCTCAGGTTTTTATAGAATACAGACCTACTAATATTTGTTTTTAATGTTATTGTATGGCAAACAAGTAGGGGCCCCTGCCCCGGTGGTAAGTATTCACTATTACCTAAGGACAATAATCTGGTAGGTACAGAGGCGTAGCCAAAGATTGCCAAGGTTGTAGAGACAAAGCTGAAGTGACTCATGTGCCTGTGTAATTACAATATGCCCTTTAAACTGGAATACAGTAATGCTCCAAAGCGGCAGAAATAGGCAAGGGGTACCTACTACTTAATCATTTTCCTGGAGAGTTCTTTTACAATAATTCGCCTTATTACCTACTCCTATATATCCATATTTTCTATCTCCATTGCGTATCGAAGATGACGCAATTTGTAGTGTAGGTAGCTCTTCTAATATAGAAATGGTTTATAAATTAGACGTACTTATAATTATAAATGGATGACATAACTAACATTATGTTGTGGCTTCAGAAAACAGTAGGCCATGGTTTTCCACTTGCTGTCATTTACACAATATTATGTATTTTCATTTCCAATATTATTGCAGTTGGCAATATCTATACATACTGTACATTTGACACCATTGTTGGAGTTATCTACTAAACTCGCGCCTGTTACCCATGAAGGTAGGCAGAATCTACAGAAGGCTATGTACCTACCTACTACAATCTTTACATGCTCCTTTTGCTTCCTAAGATCCAAGCACAGCAAATACCTACATAGCGTAGATCTCAAAGTAGATTCAGTAGGCAAGTATACTGTACCTAGGGCTGCCATCACCTAAATTGTTGAAGCCGGACAAAAACTTTAAAAACCCCGGACATTTGGCTAATATTGGGTATTTTTCCCGGACGCCCCAAAAAAAAATTTAATCAGGATTCCCCTGACACAAACTGTCCGGGTTTCACCCGGACACTGTTTGATACCCCTAACGGACGCTCCTCGGACGCCCTCTAAACTGGGACAAATCCGGGGAAACCCGGACGGATGACAGCCCTAACTGTAATGACGCTAGTGCAGATTTTTGTCAGAAACGTGTATATGTATTTCAGTTACATGCCGATTGCAGTACAGAAAGGACACTGGCAGACGCCCATAGAACGCTGGGCTTCAGATTGTGTAAGTCGGTACAGATATGAAATTAGTTTGGCGTGATCGAGTATTTCAAGAGTATTTAAATATTTTTTTTTGTTTTTGTACGTAATTGGGTTAAAGAGAAATCTTCGTATTTATGACAGTGAGATTAAGTATGTTGTGAATGATCCAATGAAATACAGCCCGACTAATGAGTTCCCAATTCAAAGGTTTTAGTTGCTGTCGACATGAT
Organism: Thalpophila matura; assembly: GCA_948465475.1. NCBI lineage: Eukaryota > Metazoa > Arthropoda > Insecta > Lepidoptera > Noctuidae > Thalpophila > Thalpophila matura. The sequence goes on along the minus strand of OX419184.1, from coordinate 9,831,940 downwards.
ATTCTGTGGAGGCACGCGCCAGGGCACATGCGACTTCCGCTGCTGGGTTTAGTTTATATATCATTGGGTTTAGGCGCCAATGTTGTTCGTGTTTTATTGTTTTTTTTGTTTTATTCAAAATGTCAACGGCATAATGCAAATTGTAATTTAATAGGTCGTAATAGAACTATTAGATTCTCTGTTCATTAGTTAGGTATGGTTTCATAGTTATTAGTAGGTATTATGATTATTTGCACGACATTAATCATGCCAAACGGATTGGAAAGCCCATATGTCCGGCAGCAGGGGTCTGATGAGCTGATGGTGACTGATGACGGCATGTCATACCTAAATATAGGAATTACCTTTTAATTTGTGCAGAACTAATACAAATCTCGGCACATTTAGGGTTGCCAGATTTTTTTTCAGTCTTTAAGACTCAAATGCTTAGTGGGCAAAAAAATACGGGATATCAGTTTTTTACCCGGGAAAATCCTACTAATATTATAAATGCGAAAGTTTGTGTGTAACATACACACAAACTTGCTCATTTACTCCTTCACGCTGAAACGGCTGGACAGATTTGGATGAAATTTGACAATGAGCTGGGACCTGGAGAAACACTTAGACTACTTTTCTTCCATTTTCACGTAGACAAAGTCACGGGAAACAGCTAGTTAAGTAATAAAATTATTTAGTAATTTTTTTTTAGTTAAAAAATGAACAACAAGAAAGACAAATAGAAAGAAAGTGAGACCATGAAAGAAAAAGGTACAAATAGTTTACTTGAGTACCTAACTACTTGTTAACCGTAGATCGATCGATTTACGGGACAGAGTCAATCCCGCCAGGACATTTTAAACTATGCCTAAAATACTGGACGTCCCGGGAAATACGGGACGTCTAGCAACGCCCTCTCCCATGTCAAGGGGCGACTGTCGCCACATACAACAACACCCTTGAGTATCACGCGGCGACTGTCGCCACGAACTTTCTGCAATTTCACCGCGTTTTCCGCGCTTTTTTAAAATTTATTATGCGTAGGTAATTTAATTACGTATTTTCAGATACTATCCTCAATTCGTTATCGTTATGAGTGTGTTGCCCTCTTGGTATATACCTATTTGTTTTTGCTTAAGGATGAAAAGGACAATAGGATCAATGAATCTTTAGAAGCTTACAATAAATGCAAACTCACAAAAATTACCTACCTAGAGTTGCTACGAGCCCTGGTCTTGGTGATCTTTGAAACAAGGCAGTTTTTTTAGCATGAATAACGGTATAAAAGCTTTTGCCCATTATGACCCTTAATTATTATAATTTCAGTAGGTATCTTATAATGGGCAAAAGCTTTATAAGTGGCTGGACAATAGAGTTATTTGTACACTTTTCTTAGTGAATTAAAAGGATTATTTTATATTACCTATAGCAAAAATATACTTACGTCATCTTTTATTGTGTATGCGTTTAATATATACCTTTACCTAAACAAAACAAAAAATCCCAGGCAGAACACAAATTCGTCCAAATTCACACGGATTGTACCTAATAAATAATAATTAAGTAATTATGTTATTAAATAAATAATAAGAGATTTTAAAAAATGACTGATATGTTTCAAATTCACAAAAAAATACATTTCTAAATTTAATATCTAATTAATTAAACATTTTCGATGAATTGTATAGGTACGTAGGTATAACAAGTTGTCACACCTGGGGGTCTACTCTGTAAGTCCGTCAACGAAGATACGGGCCCGTCCGAAAGTACAATAGACATAAGATTCCGTCAAAACAAGTGTCAAATTCAATTTTTCGGACGGATAAAAACACATCGGGAATAGGGACAACTGTCAAATCCAGCTATCATTTATTTTTAGTTCGGGCCCCGAACTAATTTTAAGTCCGTAGGTGATACGGAGTAAGAAACGCCCGTAACTAAAGCCGAAACTACGGATTTCGTGCTTAGATAGTAGACCCCCTGAACCGTGTCTCGTAAGCCGACTTATCACCATAAGTAAGTCAAATCTAACTAGTTATGTAAGTGTTACGATGACATAACGTTACATAAGTGCAGCTGATAATAAAATACACCTTGACCTGCTATTGGAATACAATATATCGCAGATAAATACATAATATTCAGAATGAAGGAGTGAAAGGTTGGCGGGTATAATTATATTTGTTTTGTTTTTCTACTTCCTGATTTGGTCTAATCTTTGCAACCACGATTGATTGATTTTGATTGATGATTGCCCGCTTTCGCGAGGGTTAGACTCCTGGGTCGGGCAAAAGTGTTATACCTAGTATTTATGTCTTAGTAAACATCCTGAAATAGGCAAAATAAAGGAGGTCACCAATCTTCCAAACAATTTTGGCTAAACTTGTACCGCAAGGTAGGTACACGTGCATCAAATCGTAGAGAAAAAATAGAGGAATTAGAATATCACTGTATTTTATTCAATAATTCACTATAAACCATTTAATGAGTAATTTAAAGTTTAAAAAACTTGTAACACAATTAAATCATATGGCAACATTGCATAAGTGCAAGCATGACTAAATGTATCTCGATTTAGTTCTCGATTATTGAATAAGTTACTATTTTTAGTAATTATTTAATTCAACGTTTACTGATCGCAATTGTGTATAATTTTATTACTAAAAATCATATTTTTTAAAGTAATGATTATAATAACTACATACACAACTATTTTTCTGTTAATCTGCAGTTGAAACTGTGACATTAGTAACAAATGTTACCTAATCGATTAATTTACTAAAAAGTCATTTGCACTTAGTGTTATCTTTGCACATCACTGATAAATGACAAAATAATGTTGTTGTTTGTTTTGATTCCGTTCAATTCCGTTCGTTTCTGCGTTCCGGGGTGTTTCTGTTGTTCGTTTATGTTGTGTATATTGTTTGATAACTTGGCTATTCTTTCTGGTATTACGTTTGCATCCTCACGATTTTGTTTTTGACGGGTGATCCCAAAAACTTGGGTATTCTCTCTGGACTTTTGTTTTCAACTCGATGTATGTATGTGTGTATCATTATGTGTATAGTGTATAATTTATAGTGGCGTACAGGCGTAGGGCGTAGTCTAAACAGCTTTAATAAAAGCCACTGGTAAGTATCTTTTGCAATGTCAATAACGAAAGCACATAGAACTCGCGGCGAATGTTTTCAAATTGTGTAATGCCGGTTTGACACACTTGACATTTGCCGTAAACTACAAATCTCGACAAATGCACTGAACGTGTGGATTCATTGCAAGCGTTTTCTGCAAGCTTCTTTTGATTTGTGCACAAAACCGTGAACGACAAACCCATGTTTAGTTTGTTTAGTAATAATAGATGTCTGTAGTTTTGTCTAGATTTTACCTAAGTGTGGATACGGCATTAGATAGTTGACAGATAGAGCGCCTGAGCGCCATATTGGAGTGCTTTTTCTTATTGAATTAAAAAAGTATTTTTTTCTCGTCTTCAGGTGACGATAAAAAAGAAATAAAAACACAGCATTATTCAGTATAATTTAGGGTATTTTATTCAACTGAGTGTATTCATGTTCATTTAGCCAAATATTGTTGACCTCCTTTTCTCTTTTTTTATAAAAACGTCGCTCCTCACTGGATTCTTTTCCTGTCTAATGGGTGCCTTTACAAACATATATCTAACCCCTTAAAAAGCACCTATTTCTTTTAGAACTGGTTTTTTTTTTAAACTGTGAAACAAATATGACCATATTCGTCGAGCTCTGTCTTCGTATTTTCTTGGTCTCAGGTCACAATTTGAAAGTAATGGAGCAAAGTTTGAGTACGATCAACCTATAGATCTCAGCCTGCAAGTCAGTCGCTCTGCATAATTATTATTAGTAGAATTTCGTGATTATGGATCGCGGCAATATTTATAGCAAGCTGTTTGCACTTCGATTGCATGCATGGTGCAATTTTGGAGAGGGCTATGTCAAGCAGTGAATTGCGTTTGCGATAGAATAATTTGATTGATTGAGCGTTCCCTATTAGTTTTTTGTTTCAGTTTTTTGAAATATTTTACACTTAATTATTTCAAAAGTAAGACCGAAGTGGGTACCTTTTTTAGGGTGCCATATCTCAAAAGGAAAAAAACGGAACCCTTATTGGATCTCTTTGTGGTCCGTCGGTCAAGACGATTCCTTGTAGGTATAAATTCTAACTTATAAGTCAATGCAATCAGTAGATATGGCCGTTTATATCACATAAATAGTAATTGATAATAACTCCAATATGAGAACATATTTGAAGAAGGTAATAAAGTGTATACGGAACTGTCAGGGCTCGAGTCCTACTCGTACTTGTTCGCTTTTTATATCACGATGACTAAAATTATAATAATAACCAATAAAGTACATATTACGTAATTTTTCTGTGCAAGGGAGATCCCGTATTAGGTACCTACCTTGAGGTCGAACCCAGTGGTTTTCGGAAACACGTGGATTCGAGTTCATACGACTTGTGCAATATTCAACAGAATCAATAAAGAAACAGTTATGTCGCGAATTTCTTGACACAAATACATATCTAATTCAGATTTTGCATGTTAAACTTTTAGGTAATGTTCGTCGGGTTGTTGAGCTCCCTGAGTCAGGGTTGAGCTACCACGATACCCAGCACATGCGTCCACTCAACTCTGTATGGCTCTTTCCTCTAAAGGCCATTTCAGACTAACATGCATGGTTATTACTTAACATTAAGGGTAAGAACGCACAGGCAGGTGGCCTGTGCGTTCTTACCCTAAGAATGACCACTACCTTAAATGTCACGGTGTATTATTGAGTGGCAAACAAGCAAGCGGCCTACCTAATAGACATCAGCCGGCCCAGCATGACCACGATAGAAACGGGTTTTGTCTACAGAAGAATAGACAAAGTGACAAATTGTAGAAAAATTTCTACCGTTTTATGCATACAATGAAGAGAAGAAATGTTTCTATTCTTCATTCTTTCTTTTTCTTCTTATTTCTGGTCATGCTAAGAGTGCTGCAATACCAGAGGCATCGCAGGTGCGTTGTCTACCCTAAACACAAAGTTGAAATGTCTCATGTAGTAGATACCTGTAATTACACCGACCCATACCCTTCATCCCAGAACACAGCGATACTGTTTAGCGGCAGAAATACCTATTTCTGCCCAGAAGTACCTTAGATGGTAGTACCTAGGTACTTAATTCCCGAAGAGCTCTTTTACAAAGACTTTTAATACTAATTTCTACTTCCTCAATCCGAATGCCATTTCACCTTTTTCAGTACCTAACTGAAATTTATTATTTCAGAGATTTTATATGTACATAGGTAATATATCACTGTACATAGGTACTTGAATAAGCTGTTTTTCTGTTCCCGCCTTTTGCTGTTGTCCCACAATTTCTTGATGTAAAAAAAATCTAAGATTTCCAGAGTTTTTTTTTTTCATTTTCTGTTAATCATGTTTTTTCTTTACTGATAAACGTATGGTATTAAATATTTTATACTTATTATAGTATAGAAAGACTTAGTATTGCAATGCACAGTATGTCTAAAATGATTTCTACTATAAATAACATCTATGTGTGGCCAGTGTGGCTATGAAACGGGGAATTAATTTATAGTGAATATATTAAATAAATGGTACCGGTTTGGGGGCACGAGAGAAATTCTTTATCAGTAGGTAGATAGCAGATAGCAGTATCAATAAAATTTCAAATACATGTAACAACATTGCACAATTTTTCCCTGTATCTGCTACTGGATTTTGTTTAATCTCGTATATTAGGTAAAAGTAAGCGATTATTATAATAAGTAGGTACCTACAAATAAATCAATCAATCAAAATCATACAGTGAGTCCGGTCACCAGTGTCGGAGCCTATACTTACGATCAATTTATCGACAAATCCCCATAGGTACTTAAGTCATTTTTGAAAAAGCTAGAAATAAAATTGTCTTTTCTTAATTATTTATTTTCAATTATTTTCATTAAAACATTTGGTAAAATGTATCATAGAAGTAGGTAGTATTAGGTACATATACCTACATTTTTACCTGTCAAATGAGAACTCTCTTGTGTTTGTATGACCTCTGCATGGGCTGATATTGCTAAATTAACACAAGCGCCAGTGCTTAAGGCTTAAGGGGTGATTTGTCGATATTACAATCGGTATTGGCCGCTGTAGTTCTTTGTAGCTTTACAGTGATTATTGTTCTAAGTGCTTTACTACTTCATCACTCCCTTCAGAGATTTGAGGCGCTACTCAATGTCAAGTAATATTTTACGTGTAAATCAAATATGTACCGTACACATCGTTATGTCCTTACAATAACAATTTGTGATCAGTTACGGTATTGACTTTGATACTTGACAAGGTAATAGGTTTGACTAGCACAACTTGAACTATCAATATTGGTAGAATTGCTTTTAAAACTTATTGTGGTGTTGTGCCTTTTTAAGTTGGTCGTTTAGAACACTTGTCTATATAAATCCAATTTGTTATTGACTAGTTAATTGTTTAAAGTAGGTAATTATGCGGGTGAATAGTTAGCTATTGATATTGAAGTTTATTCTGATGTGTTGTTGCATACGACTTATCAGTTTTGTTTTGCTACGATCTACCATTTATTACGTTAGGTATCTTGTTTACATTTGATTATGGTTTGATTAAAATATTATAGAATAGATAACACAGAGCAAGCAGAGATAAATAAAACAACACTTTAATAAGGAGCTAAGTATATAATTTACAATTCTACATAGAAATAAAATAATACTGATGTACCTACCTCATTAGTGTAGCCAGATCATTTTCTCACCATACTTTACAATTTATAACCCATGATTAGCGCCATGTTACATAATTATGGAATTCGGATGGCTACAAGATAATCATTATAATACTAAATTGCAAGTACCTACCTACACTCAGGGAAAGCGATTTTTTAGCAGGTTCACTATCATTCATAATTGGTCGTATAATCAAGTTTCGAAGCAATTCGGATTCGGAATTGCTTCGAAGCTTGAATATACGACCAATTATGAATGACAGTGAATTTGCTAAAGAATCCCTTTCTCTGAGTGTGCATCTCAATTAATAAGGCAAAGTAAAATTAACTTTCTGGTTTCCAGAAAAATAACAAAACTATGATTTTACATTGAACCTCCAAACATGCAAACTAACAAATAAAACAACAGACAAACGCTAATTGACCACATCAAATCGAAATTAGAACGATGATGCATTAAAAAAAATATTAAAGTTTCCGACTCGCACGTTCATTACAATGTCTAAAATGTTAAAATCTGTAGTCTGCGTTTAGTCGGCTGTTGTCAGACAGTAAACACGAAGACTCGCGTGTCATGCATTTTAAACATGTTACCCAATTCTACAAGGAATCCGTGTTTTACCTACTGATTTAAGGTCTGAGCTTATAACATGTTATTTTAGTCTTGCAGTCTCACGGTTGTTAGAGGGAAGTGGAAAAAATTATCGAGGGAAACCCGCTCTCGAAAACATGACTGACTAACGTCCCCGACTGTCAGCCGGTCTTCTAAAGTTCAGTAACAATAGATATGTAATAATTTATTACATTTATTTTTTCGCATTAGTCGATAGTTGAGAGGCTACAATTCGCCAGTGATATCAAATACCTGAGAATTTCTGGAAAACCCAATAATTCTGATCGATCCGCTGAGATTCCCCTCAGCGTTGCACTTGCGACCACAAGACCGACGAGGCAGTTATTGAAGGGAAGCTAACACAAACACATAATAATGTTGTCCGTAGATATCAGTTAAGATGGTCTTGTTTAATTACGTATAATTCTAGATGCTCCTCGCATTTTGATAGTCTGGATTGGGAACCTGTATTCTAAAGTAAATTTATGTTTCTGTTTAAACATGGCCAAAATTATGATGACATATGAAAACATGCGTGTCATTAATAGACAATATTTTTTTGAGAATACGATTTTAAGAAACTCTTAAAATAACTCTCATAATTTGTACAAGATGACAAGCATCTGCTTCAGGACATACCAACAAGAGTGGTTTATGATGCCATTACATGTATATGGTTAAAATCATAAATTCATAATTCAACAGTTTTTCTGTAGTACCTACCTTATTCATGCAGGTAGTCCCATAATTAATTTCACCGCAGTTTAACTGACACATTTTATTATGGAAGGAGATCTTTTTGGCAAGACGCCTTTTCTCAATATTTTTTTACGGGCAACAATAATTTTGTAACTCTGAAACTGATGACCGGTGCTTGACGTCACTCATAAAAAATGTTATGTACTTCGCAAATAATCATGTAAGATGCTGTTATATCTTTCAAGTAAAGCCTGTAAGTGATCGAGTGCGTAAGATTACATTTAAATTACAAGGCTTGGGCCTGTTTAATAAAAGAGGTTTAACGAGATTTTATGCATAATCTCTTTTAGCAAACATCTAGTAGAGTGCCTGCTAGTTTACTAAAAGTTAATTGAAGCAAGTTAGCTTTTACGATTAGACAGATACTTCAGATGTAAGTCTGTGTCAATTAAATATGCAACTTGTAATCTTATATAAGGTTAGTGAAAACAAGGTGATTGAGAAAGGTGTTTTTCTTGTAGGTATCGGAAGTTCGCTGAACTGAGGTATCGTCAGGATGCCATTGAAAGATCTTCAATTTGAGTTCTTCAAATCAAACAAGGTGCAAAATCGCTCGTAAACGCGTTGATTTTGCTGTAAAGATACATCGAACTTACCACACCAAACAACCATCATAAAAATACTTTTAATTAAATACAAGCAAAATATGACGCAGTCGCAGCAGAAAGCTAGAACTAGTCGCGTAAATAAAAATACAATTTTACTAACGCAGTTACCTAGAATGTGAACAGCATGTTTTATTTGGTCCTGTGACCTTAGCTCTGATCTCCTTTCAATCCTTTCGAATTAAGAAGCTGATAAATTAGCTGCGTGACAACAAACCTTCGACCTTCACTAAGCGTTGCTACCGGACTCCATAACGTGGTAGATTGCATCAGATTGGAGTTTATAATTGTGCGCACGCGTTCATTTAAGGCATAGGTAAACCTTCCTCTAAAATGCAGCTGAGATATAATTACGAATGTTCTTGAGAAGATACTTACGCTGAGTTGCACAAAAGGTCATTAAGTTTTAAAGAAGACTTTAACGATAGAATTGTATGGTTAAATGCCTCCTTTAAAATTAATTATCTTTCTGCAACTGACCGTGATTGTATTACTAATATTCATTTTGAAGGCCACCTAACTAACTTATAATAAGAGACTTTTAAAATTTATTCCAAGGCCCAATATAACACCTTATCCGATTATTATGTAGCGGTATTTCCCTTCTTCTATGACCTGTCTTAAGGGTCGGTACTATGAAACTTCTTACAAGAAAACCATAACCATATATAGAAAACCTAAACACCCTTGCCACAAAAAAGATAGACACGCGTTAAACGCGAATGCTACCAAAAATAATACACACTTGTGTTAGACAAGTTAGTGCTAAAAAAAGTGCGTATTATTTTTGGTAGCATTAGCGTTTAACGCGTGTCTATCTTTTTTGTGGTACGGCCCAAAAAAATTTGCAAACGTGGAAAAAGCACTGCTGTAGACCCATAACTTTAGCGTAATTATAAGAACGAACATTAATTTTACTCAAGTTTAAGCTACAAAGAACCAGATTCCAGTACCCGCTGAAAGTTTTTGTTTTCCTTAATTATACTTCTGTTCTGTGAAAAAAAATCACAAACATGCCGAATTTTTCAGAATTATAATATTTATCGATATTTCGGGCGAGAAATTAAAAAAAAAATACGATTTATTTACACTAAACAGAAATATTGTTACGGAAAACAGAAAAAATCTGCGGGTTATCTGTTCTTTGTTGTGTAAAATTCATAAGATTTTCGTTCCAAAGTTACGAAAGTAACGCAGTGCTTTTTTGCACGTTTTAGTGATATTATTTTTTTTATCCTCAAACCAATTTTTATAAAGAAACGTCAAGCTCTTCAGCTTGTCAGAAGTTTTTTTCGTGACGTTTTCTATCATGGTTATGGTTTTCCCGTAAGACGATTTTATGGTGCTAACCCATAACTCTCCATGCCTTTTCGGGAACCTTGTTTAAAATACCCTTTTTAGGGTTCCGTACCAAAATGGTAAAAGGAACCCTTATGGTGCGACTTCGTCTGTCTGTCTGTCTGTCTATCTGTCTGTTTGTCTGTCTGTCACACCTGCTTATTTCAGCAACTACTAATGCTATCGACTTGAAATTTGGAACAGTTATAAAAAATGCTTGCCAAATTTTATTGAAAATGAAAAAAGTTAAAAAATGATTTTATTTTAATTGCAAAAGGGGCCGGAATGGGGGTCCGAAATTTCAAAGTGGGATTAGGTCGAGTGACATATCATATGAAAGGGCTTGATCTGCACATTTCAAAATATATTTTCATTTTATTTTATGTCTCACAGTTTTCGACATATGATGAAAAATGTCTGAAAAAATACCATTCCCCCCCCCTATCTCTGAAGATTGCGGAGCGAAAAATCTGAAATAATTAGAGTTGACAGGAATTAACACAAATATTGCACCAAAAATAAAACGATGTTCCTAACTAGTGCAGTTTTTTCAAAATCATCAAAATTCCTTCACAAACAAACTTAGTTATGCGGTCAGGATTTTTTCACTTATACGTCCAAAACTGATACGGAACCCTCGGTGCGCGAGTACGACTCGCACTTGGCCGGTTTTTTTAATAACTTCATGGTTTTACCAGCAAGAGTAAATGAGTCATTTGGTATCACAGTTGTGATGGTAGGTACTTAGTAAACCTTGGTGTATTCCCCGATGTCATATTTACTATCTCATGATAATATCTCTGAAGAAATTGTATGAGTTCAGCAGTATCTACTATAATAAACAGAATCGCGTGTAGATTTAGCTGATATGTTCAATGGAAACAAAATATACCTATCTATAGAGATCATTCAAACATTTGTTTTGATCTAACTCGTGACCTGCTGATTGGCTCTACGTGGGTTCCACAGATCAGATGTCAGGCTGAGTCGTTCGTACGCAACTTAAGCCTTTCCCAGGCATCGCCACAACCACCAGTCTTGCGCTGCCTGCATCCATCAAATTCACGTGAAATGAATACTTACCTCGAATGTCTACAGTAGTAGTGGATTCCCACATCGCTTTCTGATCACTTCCAAACGTCTTAGATCAATAAAGATAGCAAGTAAGCAAGTTTAGAAAAGGCGGGTAATTACGAGGAAAGCAGGAAGAAGCTGCGCATGATGTCGACACTACGTGACTCGGATTGGGGCCATGTGGAGTAACTACGTTGATACTTATCCATAATTTCAATGATTGACGCTCTCTTTTTCTATTTTGTATTGAATGAGATATAAAAATTGTTTCCGTGGATGAGGCAACAGCTTATTAGCGTTATAGTTCTACAATAATGCTTGATAGTCATTTTTTTATCTTTCGTTTCCAGATTTATTGGCGTAAATCCGGAACAAAAAACAAAACTAGTTAAAATGCTTACCTTACAATTCTACATTTTTATACGTAAATTCGGAACAAGACAATATCTACTGAAATTGACTCGTGCTCTCGTGCTACAGTGGCGCGCTACTTTTGAAGAGATTTCAAAAAATCCTGGTCATTTTTGGAAATTCCGAATCCCGGGACATCATTCCGGGACAATCCCGGTGGGTTCCGGCTATCTGACAATACCAACATAGGGGTGTGGTAAGAACACCAAAAAAGTTAAAATAATATTTAAAACTGGGATTACCGTCGTAGCGGTAGTTGGTACATTTGAGTCAGAACAGAAACAAGGAGATTGTGTTATCATTGCAAATTAGTATGGGGAACCGATGTCGCCTTGGCACATCTCTCTTGTTTCTATGATCTAAGTTTGAGTCTCAAATGTAGTGTTGTGCTATACCAATTGCAAATTAAATTTGACCCCAATCAATCATTACGTGAAAAATTTCCCTCTCACTAAATTACCTACCTTTCTCAATTGTGTGACATGTGACCCAACAATTTGCCGAGTCATGTGACTCATAATATCACGAGGTCTATTGGCTCCATTTGTGAAGGATGTGCGGAGTGTAATCGTTATTGCTAAATTACACTCGAGAATAGACGGCCCCAGCTCTGTTGATTTGGAATTTTCGAGATGCTGTAGATCATTTTTGGGGTAACTTGTTTAGTGTGAGCCGTAAATGTTATAGTTTTCCTGCATCGAATTAATGGAAGTATGTTTTTTGGTTTACCTCGTAATTGTAACTTGTCGAAGGATGTCGAGTTTAATGTCAGATGCAAGTTGTTACAATAGAAAATTATGTTCTTTATTCTTATTCAAGGCTGACATCTGAAGGTTTTTCAAGGGTTTTCAATAACCTATCCATCGGCTCCTTTCCTACTACTAGCGATATAATTTTGACATAAGCTATACAGAAGTAAAGTCAAAGTTCTATCTGTAGTAAGCAAAATATCCAATAGATACAATAATGAAAACGGCCGTAAGCAGATTCAGACTGTAATATCGTATTTAAGCTTAATACGGTGAGCCATATTATTGTGAAGTGTTCTTTTGCAAAAGGCATTGTGATTTCAAAACTTTTGGTCAAAGAAATAAAAAAAATCGTACGGTAGTTCGTTTGGGGTAAGGATTTAGTGACCTATCGTGACATTGCTAAAGTGTATATAACGGTATAATCATGGCTAAGGTCTGTACAACTGTGAAGTTGATATGTAAATAAATAAAGAAGAAGGTTACATACATATTTTCAGTTAACGGTAAACGAAAACGTACATAGACTGATTTGGAGCGTGCAGTACATAGGGCTGCCACTTCTATTATTATTGGGTTTATTAAATTTATATTACCACAAGGATATATTATTACGATAAGGATTACCGCATAAAGTAATTTTGCAAGTTGGATCTTCAGATCTCAGACTAGAATTTGTTTAAACTAACCAGCTCTGATCATCGTGCTCCGCTGATAAGATGGAGTTTATTTCAGTTTCCTTTTACGTCTCCCAAATTTGTTTGTAACTTTTGCGGTCAGCTTTACCCTTAGTAAAGGTCATTTATTAGTTAAAGATCACTGATAGTCACGTCTACCTGAACCATGAACATCAATTTGCAATATTCCTTACCAAAGTTCTAGTCAGCCCTCACTTCACAGCAGCGGCGTATGTTACATGATAGTGTTAATTGGACCGTATCAGAGGCTTCTAAGTATTATGTTCGAGGTGATCTGCTGGTGACCTAGCCCCAGGTCACCAATAAGGAGCATTTGTATTGTGTTCGCGCCGATAACTAAAGTTCCGCCCGGCTGGCTATACTTACGTCAATTATTTCTTTGATCGGAGTGATATGCGTCATGTGAGGTACGGGTTCTTAAATTGTTCTTAGCTCATGATTAGATGAATTATTAATTGTACGTAAGCAGTGGCGGGCCGCTAGTATTATATATTTATTGCTGAGCTGATGGATACTACGATACTTTTGGCACTTCCTTTCTATTTCAATGTGATATTTCTTTTGTTTTTTATTTTCGTAAATTGAATTTTGTTACTTTCTTACTTCTTTATTTTTTTCTTTTAGAAAGGAGCAATAATTTATACGCTTGTCGCTTAGTCGGCGTAGCTATCTTCAGCAGGTTACCAAGTTTTCGTATCCATTATCTTTCTGATCTAGTATCTCAATGTATTATAATATCAAAGCATTGCTATTTGCCACGTACTTATAATACTCTCGCATTATATTTTTTGTACAAAGCCAAAGCAATAGAGAAATTGCGACAGGATATCGATGCCGTGGGGCTAGAGACCGGTGTATAAGAAAATTCCAACATGAACCAGCAGCCCGCCATTTTAAAATTATTCATAGTTAGGACACCTGTTCCTTAGCTTCCTTTTAGAGTAACCATGGTATGATAATTTTACCATAACAACAAAACGCAGAAATTACGGTCCTTGGACGCATTAAAATAGTCTCCTTAAGTGGCAATATTTATATTAATAAAAACCTTGGGCAATCTACCCCGCTATCACGTTATGCTGACTAGCTAATAATTTAGCTCCTGTCGATACTAGTGGAGAAGAAGAACAGACTTAGCTTTTAAAAAGGTATAAAGTGAAACATATTAATCATTATTTAATAGGTATCTCAACATATACGGGGTGACTGGTTAGACGAAGGAAATATTGAAGTAGGTAAGGTATTCGATAGTATCTATGTAGTTCGATTAACTACGAGATGATACTTGGAAATCACGAAAAGAAAATTAACTGTTTCATACAGAAATGTCCAAATCACTTGAGAAAATTCATGGTACGACTTATTCCCGTGATTTCAAGGCTAGTCCTATCGAATATCCTTTTTGTCCCCCGTTTAATCAGTCACGCCATTTATTGGCAAAGTATCATGAAGTTCTGGAAACTAAAGACCATCCACATAATGTAATAGGTGATTATTTATTCTCATAATGACGTGTAATAAAAATGTAATGATTTTATATACTCCAGAAGGCTAACGCGAGGCCGCTTGCGAGATTGTAGGAAAACATTTTATGTCCTAGTTTTCCTTCAAATTTGATAGTAGGTATGCCGATTTTTTTAAGACACTCGCAAGATTTCCTTATTAAAATTCGTGACTATAACCAGTACAATCAAGTTTCAATTATCATAACTTAGTAGATCTAAATTATAGTGATATCTTGATCCAAAATATAGGTCTTTAATTATGTCCTGTTTATCGTGCGTTAAATTATTTGGCTTTGAGTTTTATATTGTTAAGCGTTGGACTTATAATAATACTTTCTGTAAGTGTTACGTTAATCTGTGTGTTAATCGTTACTATTGATTCAATAGGAAGTAGTTGTGGTTGTGTAAGCGGTGACAGCTTGTTAGTTCATCACTTACGTAGCTGTTGTGGCTAACGAAGCGAACATGATCACTGAACTGTTTCTTGGTGACAGATTTGTTAAGTACATCTTAGAAGAATAGACAGAATAAAGATAATAATTGGCGCCCTTAGTTAATTTTAGTAGCAGCAGATCTCTCTGTGTACTATCAAGTCGTTCGGGAGAGTAGTTTCTGCTGCCAAGCAGTAATAGAGTACCTTACTATGTTCGAATTGAATAGTATGGGCATGGGTGCTAGTGAAATTATAGACAGGTGAGGCATGCACTTATTCGTTTCAGCACATTTGGTTTGCTGAACATTACCTGCTAGCATCCGTTTTTGCCGCCCCGGAAGTGCCGATAGCACCCCTTATGCAGCAAATATGCTGAACCGAATGTGTTAGTCCGAATAAGTGCAGCACGCCTTAGACATTTCATATTTGTCTATGATGGCATATCTCTTTTTTTCTATGATCTGAGGCAGTTACCCTACGTAGACGTTTTCAAATAACGTTGGCAAAAAAAAAAAAACAATTTATACTCATTTTAATTTCTGCAGTACTATTAATAATACATAATATTTCTGCGAAGTAATTACCTGCTGTGTAATCCGTGAGCATGCTATTAAAACGTCAACTCATTCAGATTACAATTAAAGAGCACGATTTATTACAAGCGTATTATGATTTAAGCTAGATTACATTGGTCTATATTGGCCCAATGTTTGGCCCAACAGAATCCGTTTAAAAACAAGTGATTGGTAGTATTACTTATTATATTGTGTAGCTAATGTTCTTATCTGAATAGTGTAATTAGGTAATCGTTACTAGGATATAGGTAATTAGGGAGAATATAATTATGAACACTCAAGGCTGGCTTAATAATTGACCTAGATTATCGCTTCGCATATTATACCTACATATTAAACTGTAGTTTTCTAGTTTTAAAGTAATACTTAATACTTACTTAATACTCCTTCCAATCAGCAGTTCTCATTATTTTGGTCTTATGAACCTTGTCAGACCAAATGTTGGGTCCAACATGTTACTCAGCCTCATGCTCTACTACACTCGTGAGAAACTGTCTAGCCGTGTAGCCAGCATCGTGATAATTTTGGGTTATAAGCTGTTCATTGTGATTTTAATTTACATTCCGCAAATTAAAACTCTAATTGAAATGGTAATGGTCATGAATTACGAGATGTTATAACAGTACTAGAATATGCCCGAAATATTTTTGGCAGTTTTTACTTTCGTTTAAAATAGAAAGTAGTTAGTAATGTATTCCGTACATTAAATAAATTGCATTCGGTGAAATGGCGTTTTGAATAATATTTGACGTTCCATTATATTTGTTGTGTGAGGTGAAACCAAATAAATCTAAATATTACGTCAATAGAAGTCGCAAAGGCGCGTGACCTTGTCGCCGCTTTTGAGAAAATTATGTAAGGTACGTGGTGTGTTACACGACACCACTACATTGAGAGCGAGCGTTTAAAAATGTGACGTATGTGAACGGAATTAAGTTTAATTTATATTGCATTGGATGCACAGAAATTGACTGCGAACGCCAACTCACGTCTTTTTTTTTTTTTTTTGGGGATGGGAAATCATCAAATGACCCCTCCCGCTCTGGGCGGAGCGGAAGGGAGTGTCAGACTCTTACTGACTAAAACCCACCCATGTTCCTTCCTTAGCCCTTTTGTCCGGGTCAGCGGTATCCCTCCCGGACGATCCCGCTTTCCCGGCAGGCTTGGGCCCTAATGGGCCCCCTCTCTGATGCTGACATCTCTTTGAGGCGCGCGTGGAACACGTACGCGCCGTTCGGCACGGGCCTGGTCCTGATCGGACGGTGAGCTACCCATTACTCACCGCCCGCAGGCCCGCGCCTACGGTGGCCGGGAGTCGTCACGCGGCTCCCGACGCCCGGAGCGTCTACCGCGGCGGCTTGGACGGGAGAATCTCTCCCTCTCCCGTCCCGCCGCCTCCTTCACTAGCATGACTGCTTCGCAGAAGGAGGCGACCGCCTCCCACTCCCCCTCGCCCCGGACCATGGCTTGAACCAGGGCCAGGCGCGAGAGGTCGCCGCCGCTGCCGATCGCCTCTACGAGGACACGGCGGTGCTCCGCCCATGCAGGGCAGGCCCCCACCGTGTGCTCCACCGTGTCCTCAGGGCGATCAACGCAGTGACGACACCCGGGCGTTTCCTCCCGCCCGATGATGTGCAGGTACCTCCCGAAACTTCCGTGTCCGGTGAGGACCTGCGTCAGGCGGTAGGTGAGGACGCCGTGACGTCTCCCTAGCCACTCCTCAAAGAGGGGTCTTACCGCCGCTATTGCGGCGTGCCCTGCGCTGGGTTGCGAAAGTCGCCAACTCACGTCTGGTAGTAAAATGTAGTGCATAACATTTCTATTGATTTATTATTTATATTTCTGTATGGGTGAAACGCATTAGTGTCTTTTATAATAACCTGTCAATTTATTCATACAGATCAACAAACTTTTTTGGCCCGCTCTGAAGTTAGCCATTTGAATGCGCAATGGATTCTTTTGGGGTATTTGTCAAGTGCGCAGCTAAACCGCTAATTTCCGTAAAAAGTAAATCCGTCTACTAGCAACGTGTTATTAATACGGAACTAGAAAGCAAGATCGTTAGGTAATTATTTTGGATGTTTGACCAATAAATTGTCAAAAATGATCAATCATTTTTTGACAATTTATTGGTCAAACATCCAGTCAGCATTTGATATAGGTCAAAACTGAAAGTTCAAACTTTTAATTTTGACCTAGATCAAATGCTGGCTTACATAACATCCAACAATAATTAAAAAATATTTTAATGAGTAATATGGAGAAGTGCAGTATTAGCCGTAAGTTTCCTTCAGTTAATTCTTCTAGACAATCAGCCCAACTATCGTGCTAGCTTAGCTATTGAATGAATGAATTAGCAGTATCGCCCCATACATAGAATAGTTTTAATATCACACTAGAGATCGAGACATAATTAGGTATCTATTGTTTTATCCATTTAAAAAGTTTTTCGGAACACAAAAACGGCATTTAACTTAACGTATTTGACCAATTATATTCACCTTATTTCGCTTATACAAAATAAACTTAATTGTAATCAAAATTTATATTTTGCTATAAGCAAATAACGCGAATATTTGGTCAAATATGCCAAGAGAAGCGTGCCAGCATAAAACGAATAGATATGTCGCAAAATTTTATTGACCAAAAAACATTTCACAGAATGAAAACGAAAGTGTTTTGAGTGAAAGTGACATAAGACATTTTTTTTAATTAACAACGTTATGTAAGAATTGTTTTAAATTATTTAGGGCTTTAAGTAAGTAATAAGTAGAATTTTGAAAGCAAATTAGCCTGAATGCTGTCAATTTAATAATCATGTGGAAGTTCGTCTCTACTAATACAGTTTTGTGTTTAAGGTTTCATATTATAAACATAGGTACTTATGTCAAACTATTTCTCAAATTCTGACTGAGTGATGATTCTGAACTCATATTCCTAAACCTGCACAATCCGACTTGAATTTGTTCTTACATCATTATTTAACACAGAGTTGTCGGAATCTTTACTCGGAGTCAAACCAGCAGCGGTAGCCTAGCCTATGATTATTGTAGGTACCTATGTCTTCATTTCATGGTGAATTATGCCAAATTATCTATTATAAATAAAATATAACATTCCCGTAATAACATTACGTAGATAATTACGTATTTTCTTTATACTGTGGTATTAGCATGGTATCGCAACGTTGCACGGTTGCTTCTCATCATAATATTGATGTAACGGGAATCAACAACACGGCATATCACAAGTTTTCTCCTGTATTTGAACAAGTGTCACATATTTGTTAGAATAGTCACATCTCTGGAACTTATCACGTACTTACAAATATAAAGTTGGGTTTCTCTTACACTTAAATAAAATTAGTACCTGCTGCCACTTTTTTTTTTTTTTAAACGTTACTCCACACTATGAATTTTTCCTGAATCGTGGGTGTGTTTACAAACACAAATGTCACATACAGAAACACTCAGACCCGAAAAAAATATTTGTTCGATGCGAGAATCGAACCCACGACACTTCGAGCTGCAGCCAATCTTGCAGTCACTGCGCCAATCAGCCCATATCCAAAGCAAAACAAAACACAATTAAACTGTGGTCAAGGAAATCTGTGGTTTTCTTTGCCTCAGACCATACAAATTAAGTGTTACGATAAGAGTCATCATTTATAATTGTGCTATTTGTCCATTTTATTTCACGGTGATCTGAAATATAATTTATAACGATGTAGTAATCTCCATTCGCTAGTAATGGCATCGCGGTTTAGAGGTGATGATTTTTTTGATATATGGAATGGCAACCCTGCTTTGACACTTCTTTTTTCGCGCGTTCGCGGCATCGCATGCAAAAATGGTTTCGGAAGAAAAACTATTTAGAAAATTGTGTAAATCCAGTAAAAAGTTGAAGCAGCATCATCGTAACAAATGTTGGAGTCACGACAGTGAGCGGAACCGCAGTCGCAGCCTTAATTGACGCAGTACCTACCGACCGTGAGCGGAGCCCCTTGCGTACCGATACTCCGGATAATGAAGGTAAGTCTTTTTGCAGGATTTACAGTGCAACGAAATCAAGGAACGTTCCTGGCTATGTTAACGAGCATATATACCGTGTTGGTACGAGATACTTTAAACACGAAGATCAACTTTGGTACGAGATACCAACTTTGATGTAAAACAGAATTCTGTTGTCGGTACGAGATACCGATTCTGCTGCTTGCACAGGTCATCACATGCGCATTTAACTGTACGAGATACGGTATAATGCAAGCAAAATGCTCTTGAGAAAACCTCCAAGGTTTTTCTCATATTTCAGATGAAGTCATCGGTCAGTGTGAATTCATCCCTCAAAACTTGGCCCTTGGGGATCAGACTGAGACCCAAAATGTCCAGACCCGAGAGGTTGAACAACAATTGGAACCGCCAGAAGCAGAATGAAGAGTCATTACAATTGCTGGGCCAAGAGTATGAAGTGATCAAATAAAATAAAAAAGTATTATTACCTAAATAATGATAATTGTAAATGTTGGAACTAACATATACATATAACATGATCTAAGATGGGGAGAGATGACATCCTAAAATTGCATAATTTGCCTGTAATCTGTCAACTTCTGGATGCCTACTATATGAAAAGTAGGGGCAGTGATCTCTGAAAGTGGGAAGATTAGAGACAAGTGTATTGTTTACCAGCAGAAACAAATGGGTACTGCACCAATTTGTAGACAAGACCATGTCAAACATAATTAATGACTCTATAGAAAAAACATGCTCAAATCTCAGTGGAAAAATTGAAACTAAACAAGAAGGTCACTAGTGGCCCCAGTTAGACATTTCCTAGAAATGACTCATAATACAACCAAAAATGAACTTCTCTATGGAGAGCAGCTAAGATCACAAATAATACATAGGAAACAGGAGTGTTTCATCCCAACAAATGAATCAGCACCAACCAGCCAAGCCGATGACATGAGGTGGGCCATGAAGCCAACCACAGCCTTCGCACCACAAGATGACCTACAACCCACAGCGTTCCGAGAGAACCCGGGGTGCCCACCACAAACTCAGCAGGACATAAGGTACATGCTGCCAATTTAAAACTACTTTGCTTTTTGGATGTCATTGACAAATGACCCCATTATATTGTAGTGAATTAAAGGATATTATATTCCTTTTATGTCTAATCCTCATCAAAATATAGCCCCTAAAAATAATTTATAAAATAGTAAAAATCTTTTACAGTTGGGGGCTATGACACCATGCTGTCATACAAAGAGAATACATTTCAAAGATTTTATTTGTACCTAAACCTAATGGCATACAAATATTTATACTAAATATAACATAATACATATTGGTACTAAATCATTTGAATAAGTTCATAGAAGTTAGCCATTAACCACAGAGGATAATATAAGGACTGCAATAAGGTTAATTGATCATGGTTATTGTATGTGTTACATAGATCTTATGGTAGGTATCATACCTATTAGCACATAAAGCCAATGAACATAGGGAGTACCTCCATTTTGAATTTGATGAAACTTTATATGAATTTACAGCATTACCTTAAGGGTTGTGTATGGCACCGATTGTGTTCACCAAATTATTAAAACCAGTGGTTGGTAATCTAAGAAATTTAGGCTCCCTATCTACAATCCATATTGATGATTATTGATGTATCGGCCAAACATATAATATTTTTGTTCGGAAGTGCTTGGGCTTCATTATTAATTTTGAAAAACCAACACTTTGCCTAGTAAATATTGCAAATCTCTTGGATTAGAAACCCCATGTCATTGTACCTTGAGCTACCTTTGGGAAAATGAAATATAATTATAATTCCTAAAATTACAAAATGCTAAATAAGAGAATTTGCTAAGTTACTGGGCACTTTAGTAGCAGCATGCCCAGCCACACTATATGGTATGGTATATACAAATACTTGGCATTAACTAAATCAAAAGACTAAATCATCAACTATATTATGTTAATGTCAGACCTCCAGTGGTGGACGGATAACATAACGCATAACAGCAAACATTTTAAGCCAATAAATCTCGATTCACATGTGTATCTGTATACAGATGTTTCTCTATCAGGTTGGGGGTTCATTGCAATGGTGAGAGTGTTGGAGTCCTATGGTCATAATCAAAATATCACATATACCACTGAGACCTAATGGCTGTATATTTTGGCTTAAAATGCTTTGCAAAATCAAAAAATAACTGATATTCTTCTTCGGATTGACAACACCACCACCATAACATGCATTATTAAAACGGGTACTTAGGGTTCAATTTCCACATCTCAATAATGTTAGTAGAAAAATATGGGATTGGTGCAAAGCTATAAATGTTCATATCAATTCAGGCATCTTACATAAAATCTAAAGATAATTTTGCAGATGAGGAATAAAGAAATTTGACTAACATTGACTCTGAGTGGGGATTATTAATAGAATATGCATTCAATCAAATTGAGAGAAGGTTAGGCAAGCCAAGTACCTACCTATTGATTTATTTGCTACCAGGATTAACGCAAAATGCTAAAACATACCTGTGTATCATGACATAGAGACCTATATGTATATGCATTTCAAATAGATCCCTTTACACTACACTGTAGCAACTAGATAGATAGATAGATAGAATATACTAGGTACTTCTTTTAGGCATTTCCACCCTTTGCGTTAATTACAAAATGTCTAAAAAATAAAAAACGACAAAGCTAAGGAGACTTCCCTGTGGACTTGTCAGCCATAGTACCTATGGTGCTTTTCAGCCATGGTACCCCATTGGCAAAAATGTTGATGGGTACAAACCAGCAATATTTCAACCTGCCGGTTAATTGTTCTACCTACTAACTACAATTGTTACTATGCCCTTCCAGTACAGAACACCCATTGAGCAGTTCACTTACTCTGGCAGTGAACATCTTCTGCGGGAAACATTCAGATGCAGAGGTTTGCCAGAAGGCTCACAAAATATTATGTTATCATCTTTTTTCACCAGGTATGTTAAAGCAATTCAACACAACATGCAAGAGCTGGTAGTCATTCTGCAAACCCCACGGGATAGAAATCTATACAGATTCAATACCGGATGTAATAAATTAACTCAATGAAATAATAAAAGAAATCTAGCCTACGGCTCGTTAAATTCTGCTAGATCGGCACTCTCCCTTCTGAATAAATGAAGAGTTTGGTAGTGACGATCACAGGCATAAAGCTTTTCTTTAAAGGCCTTTATAGAATTAAACCCACTTTGTAAGTATGTTAATACTTGGGATCCTTCGATAGTGCTAAGATTCCTGACAAATTAGGCCGTTAATAAGGATTTAAATTTAGGAAAATTAAGTAAAAAGCTTGTCACTTAATTAGCTCTTGCTACTGCTCAAAGGGTGCAGACTTTGTCGGTAATTAAAATAGAAGATACATCCATGTATCAAAACATTATACATATAGGTACCTACATAAAAATTTCTGATCTTATAAAAATATCAACTTCATCACTTAAATTACCATTTTGTGACCAAAACCCCGTAGTTTATCCAGCTAGAGCTTTAAAACAAACATTGGGCAAACATCAACTATTAGGAATGGTGAAAAATAGGTATTTGCTATTAACTAGTAGACAAATTAATAAGATCCAAACAAACAATTAGAAAGTGGATTAAATCAGTCATGAACATGAAGGAAAGCGGAGTCAACACAAAAATATTCACCAATAATATTCACAAATATTAATTAATAAATTAAATATTTACCATTAGGAAAATGGCAGGTTGGTCGGACACCTGTCTCACGTTTGCGAAATTTCGTGATGTACCAGTTAATTGCTCCACATGTAATGTTCCACATGACAGCTTTATTAATGCTGTCTTTACTTCCAACATAAAGATATACCTACCTAGCTTTTTGCGTTCACATAAAATAAATATAGGTATAACGTTTATGTTTACCTAACGTTCAAAGGTTTATTGTTAATTATATTTTCAAATATTTAAAAATAGTGTTATGGTTTAGTTATTATGACAACGGTAATTGGCCAATTATTATTTATAAGTACTTTGTCTAATAAATTTTACCAAAGTATTTAATTAAGTTATTATGATACAAGATTCATAAAAATATCAAGAAGAAATATATAAAATATTATTTATTTTGAATAATAATTATTTCTAAGCTAAGCTACCTAATGGAGCTTTTCTTTTGAAAGTTTATGTAATTATTGTGGAATGTTTTAAGTTATTTGCTATTTGATAAATACTGATTAAGTATATAAACTAAATTCAGCAGAAGTGCTAATAATATTATGAGCACTTAAGCAAATACTCAAACCTCAAATAAAAGTTGCTTCTTATAAAGCTGTTTTCTCCTTTTAGTCAAAATAATACTAGCCCATGTCGACTTAATACTCTAAACAGCTACATCGTTATAAATTATATTTCAGATCACCGTGAAATAAAATTGAATAATCAGACGAACTTACCTTAAGTGAAGTCCGATTATAATTTTATGAACGGTGATCTGAAATATAATTACCCACCCAGCCCATCCTGTATTGGAATAACAGTCCCTTGTCGAATGGGCCAACAAAGCAACGCTATCTCTAAAAAAGTGTCAAAGCAGGGTTGCCATTCCATATATCAAAAAAATCATCACCTCTAAACCGCGATGCCATTACTAGCGAATGGAGATTACTACATCGTTATAAATTATATTTCAGATCACCGTTCATAAAATTATAATCGGACTTCACTTAAGGTAAGTTCGTCTGATTATTCAATTATAACTCCATCTCTTTCTCACACTAAAACAATTATGGCAATTTCTAACCAGTAAAGTTTCTGTGTGTAAACATCAACCAGAACCTTCCACTGGAAAAGAAATTAATGTAAATGTAAAACGCTGTCATAAAATAGATAGGTACCTAGATAAGGCCGGCTACGTACAACGAGTGATAAGGCGCACGCACATATAGATTCCCGGAGACCGCCGTACGTATGTACACGGATCGGTGTGATCTCATGCCGGCTCCTCACGATCATCCAACAGTCCAACACTCCAACATAACTCCAATCTGTCCCAACTCACTATCGATACAAAAAGATTCTCCAACACCGTCAAACATGCACAAACTATCTCTCCACACGTGGAAGGTTGGACGATCAGTTGGACTGTTTGTTGGACTGCTTGCACTCGCTGTATGAAGACGCGTGTCTATGTGTGCGTGCCTTTTCACTCGTTGAATGGAGCCGGCCCTCTGTATCTATTTACTTTGTGGTTATTCTAACGGATTGTGTTAATGAATTATGTAACTTTATTGTAAATTATGTAAAATGCAATATTATAAATTTAATTTGGTAACTAATTTGTGAGTATTACATTATTTATTGTAACTGTAATTATTCGCACTATTTATTATAACGGTAATAGCTAGTTGGGTAACGGTGGACTGAATGCAGTATAATCGTTATGGCTTCATATTATTCAGACCTGGTATCTATTATTAAATAATTAGTATGCAAATATTCAAATGCTTCTAAAATTGTGATGCCTTTTGCTTTTAGGTACCTAACAGTATCTAGTTTTTTCAGTGGATGGCTGTGATCATTTTTGGCCTGGCTTGATTAATCTGATTTTGTATCTGGGTCTATAAATGTTCAAAACTTTATTATTTTTGCTTGGATCTATACAGCCTTATCCGTAGCCTATCTATATCTACCTGAAAATAAAATGATTAAACATTTATTTTACTGGTTTTGCCAATCTACCCAGGCTTTTCTATTTTTTGACGACAAAATAGCACAAACAAACTGGAGAGGTGCGAATAGGACTCGCACCCTGAGGGTTCCATGCAGGGATGCAATAGCGCCATATATGGGCAAGATGCCGCTATTACATACTTCTAGTGGCGCCATCTATGAGCAGAAGCCTCCACCCGTTAAGGGTTATGACATACGGACAGATGGAGAAGCAAAGTGATCTTATAAGGGTTTCGTTTTTCCTTTTGAGGTACGGAACCCTAAAAAAGCATAATCAGTCTATATTCTTTCCTCTGCTGGGACTCAGACGTCTTCTCACAGGGAGGGAGTGGGCCCTAGTCCACCATGTGGGCCTAGTGCGGGTTGGTGGATGTCATGTCTTAGAATTTTTGGTTCTAGGACATGCTGGTTTCCTGACACTGTTTTCCTTCACCGTTTTTAGAATATTCGTTATGAAACAAATTGCATAATCTGTACGCCTGCCGGGGTTCCAACACTTCCAACCCAAAATCAACGACTTGTAGGTCAAGGCCGCTACCCCTGGGCCACCACTGCTCTGATTATAAAATAGGTAACCTACATAAATAGTCTAGAAGCTCTCAATGATCCAGGTGCTGGTGCAAAGCAGATATACAATACGTAATTTTATAAAAAGATTTGGTCCTTCTGACTTTTATGTGGAACATTTTCTCAGTAAAATCTTGCTTTTACCGGTCTGCCTACCCTTTGGATGAACCACCTTTGGGAAAGGTTCAAATACGACCTTGTAGGTTTAAAAAGAAGATTCCCCAAAGAAAAGCAAGTATCTGAACGGACCGGTTATTGTTCGTATCAATTGTACCTACCGGTTGCAAAAGTTGTTATTTCGTAACAAAAAATGCATTCGATAAAATATATACGACGGTGATCTCATCCATAAAAATAATTAGTTGAAGACCTGTTTATTACATACTAGTTGTGCCCGTGGCTTTACCCGCCTGTATTTTTTTTAAGGATTCTAATCACCTGTAGTGGCCAGCACGCTTAGCATGACCGATTCTATCTCTATTCTACCAAAGAATAGACAAAGTTCTTCTGATGTCATCATGTTCTTGTTTCTGAGTATCTTTTTTTTTACTTTATCGGTCATCTTCTTTTACTAAGCTTATGCCTCTTCTTAGTTACACTACAATAATCATAATATTTTACAAAAACTGTCCTGACTGAAAAAACGATTCCTCAGCCAAGACTAAAAGAATATGTTTCACAAACTTTGAATTAGGCCTTAGGGTTTTTGATTTTTATGTAGTTTTTAACGGTTTCGTGGATAAATATTATGTAAAAAGATCTATCGTGATTATTTGGTCGTTGGTTAACGTATCGTACCCAGGGTTCGCTGATATATATCATGATATATATCTTGATATATATCATGATATATATCAATTGATATTTATAGTGCTATATATCAACTGATATTTATCCTATTAATTAAAAATAAAACCAAAGAAAAAGATGGATGGACTGTGTGAAACATGACATGAATGTGAAAAAAGTGAATCCGGAAATGATGTCTGATAAAGATGAATGGAAGAAAAAGACATACTTACCTATAATGATTAAATTATATAATACGAAATTGCTTTTCGTTAATTTTTCTAAAATAAACAAGTCTAATAATAATCTTTACGTTTTATTAAACAATACAGAAACGGTAATACCACTTATAAAATGACATTTGCGACATTTAAGTGCACATGATATATATCCGATATATATCGGATATATATCAAATATCGGATATTTTGATATTTATTTTAAATATCGGATTTTTAACAAACCTTGATCGTACCTAGCTACCTATAGGTAAATAAACAATCATAAAAGCATCCGGAAACGATAAGCTAATTTCATGGTGTGTGTTGACAAGCTAATCTACTTTACAGACTCCATAAAAAATCTTTGATTACAATTTCATAAAAACCTAAAAAAATACGACGTAGATGAAAACGAAAATCATATCCAGTAAAAAATCGTATAAGAAGTGTAAAAACATTTTATTTTAATGATTTTTATAAGTGGATAGTTATTATAATATTGATAATTAAATATAGTTACCGTACCTACTACTACATACCTAATACTGAACAACTTTCCCTATTCCGAATGTATGAAAAGTTGTTAAATTTTTTACACTATATTGGTCTTATGGGGCAAGTAATTTAGTATAACGAGTAGAATCCCCTTAAAAGTTGCAGGTGACTAAATCAACAGCCAGTATAAGATATTATAGGTACCTACTGGGTATACTTACACGAAATTAATATTTGTTAATCGTCTAATTCACCTTAAGTGCCTGCGAGACCGAGTGGACCTAAACACGTATCTACGTTACAAGAATTTTACATAAAACAAACTACGTACACACATCCAAATTTAACTCTTATTTCTTAGCTTTCAAAGCTGAGTATTACTTTCTTTGCTTTACTTCATGACAGCTGATTCGTTTTCTATGTGAGTTTAGCAGCCTTGTTCCACATAAGCAATGTTGGTTATACGCTGTAATTTAGTGAAATATGTTTTAAGCTCATAACTTGAGCTTGAATAGAACCCTTGACACAATATCATTGTGTATCACGATTCACGTGCTATTGATAAAATAAATGACAAGCGATGAAGATGGCATTTATAAATAAGTAGTGAGTGTTCCAGTGACAAAGTACCTATTATTATGCTAACACTGGCACCATATTGTATCTCTAATTAGTTGAACAAGAGGATATTGTTCGATGATTATTGAGACAATTTGTCGAAGATAAATAATACAATACTCTTTTTATTTGTACACGTCGAAACCTAATTATTACATACACGTTTATATTATTATGCTGTTCTTTAAGGCGATACTAAGTGCCAGCGACCTTGAGTGATTTGGGCGGTATAGCTTGAGTGTTCTGCGCTGAGCTCACGCAACGCGACATACGTCCACCGAGCAATACGACTCGCCTATCAAGGAGCGCGCTGTGCCGAATTAGACGTATTATTACTTTTTAGTCGTTTTTAGTAACGAATATTTGATTTAAAAAAAAACACTAACTAAAAGTTATATAGTTAAATTATCTTTAAAATTGTGAAGGTTTCGTAAAAATACGCTCAATAGTTTTCGCTCGATCTTCAATTTTTTGAACGCGTTAGACCTAACTTTACAAATTAATTACACTACATAGATAAACGTAATCTAAAATATACTCTAATCAAATTATTAAGAAAATGCTCTAGTTTAGTATATATTTTTTTCAAATCATTAACACTACTCGTGTAGACGTGATCTTCAGTTTAAAATCTTTAGAAGTCGTATATCTACGCCTTAAAGCAGTCCTTTGAGGCGACACTATATTGTAGATATAATTTTCCTGTAGTATCGGTTCGTGGAAGATTCTCGATTAATGCTTTGACATTTATCTACGGTCAACATTAATTTTCCCTATCAATTCTTGACATATTCATTTCTAGTCTGCAGCACTAAAGGCTGGTCTACACCAGATAATAATAATATTATAGCAGCAGCACGAATGTGGTACGTTTGCGATGTTATGAACGTTTCACGAAAGAAGTCCCCTTGCTACTATATTGGCACTTCTGCCTGTCACCAAATTTTATATTAAAAGCAGAGCCTATTTAACAAAATCCTTATCAAAGATCCCTTAAAGCTTTAAATGAGACTACATATTATAAACCTAACTAATATTATACCATTGCAGCTAACACCCTGAACAATGAAACTTTATAGTGGCACGCAGTGGTACCGCCGACATTGTAGTAACTTGGCATCGAAAGCTCTTTAGCAGGATTTATACCATGTTAAAGTTTCATTTTTTTAAAGCTATGAATGAAACTTATGAGTTGTCACTGTGAATCTGAATTTGGAACACGTAACGGACATCAATTTAGATGAGTGCGCGCCTGATCAGAAACGAAGCATATAGTACTAACATAGCTTTAATATGTTTTAAATTAAACATTTACGATACCTTATATTAATACTTCATTTATTCTGTTTTTCTCACAGGACGCACAAAGTACGCGAACCGCGCAAACTTTTTGCACACCTTAATAAAAACTTGAACAATAATTTAATTGTTTTGCTAATGCAACGCATTCTGTAATAAATATTTTAGTGATTTCCCAGGTGTGACGTTACTAATTAACTCATCAGTATTTGTAGAAATTAGTCTATATTGTTAAAATAATTAACAAAACTATTACTGATAGTGATAGGTGTCTGTTACAATGATAGGGTTGCTAATGACTTTTTTAAATTATTGTTTTGCTTTGACAGAAAAGTTATTTGTAATTTAAGTTTATTTCCTAATAGGAGACTAAAATATGGTGTTATGAACATATCTGATAGTAGGTACAGACCTACAAATGTTTTTCTCACGCGCAATATATCTACCTAGGTAATTGTACTATTTAATTACCTACTCATTCTAGGTAGGTACCTACTTACATTATTTTCTATCTTCAATTATAATAAAAAAATCTTTACTATTTAGGGAATGGTGATTAACAAGTTGAGATTAAGCAATATTGACAATTATTTAACTTTAGATGTAGGGAAACTGAACCTTAGTCCCGCTATGGACACTATTGACTACTCAATAGTGTCCATAGCGGGACTAAGGTTCATTTCGCCTAAGACCTTTTTGGTATAGGTTATGATATACCTGATGGTCTGAGTAGTCTACCTTTTACAAAGCCAGCTAAAAAGTAAAATCGTGGAAACAGAAAAGAAAACAACTGTACCTTTACATTACCTGAATTGGTGAAAGCAAGTACCTAACTAATAATCTATGGTAAAAGTTAAAAGGAAAAAGCGAAAGTTCTAGACTCTAAGTAATATTTAACTGTATTTTTTTGTTCTTAAAATACTAAAAGTAGAAGTTAGAAATCACAAAACTAAACTGGCTTCAGTCAAAACAGTTTTAAGTGTGCAATGCGCATGCGCATGCGCATAAACATAAGACGTAAAAATAATATTACAAACAAATAATATTGAACTCAATTTTAAAAGTTCCAATATTATTTTGCCGCATAAAGTCTAGGAGCTTGTTTACGTAAAAAATATTTGACATGAAAATTATTTACCTTATCTAAAACTTATATGCTTTCTATTTACTTCGATATATATTTGCACATCCAGCCGTTTAGCAAGATTTTTAGAGAATTTATCGCCCGGCTTTGGCTAGCTGACTTCTTGAAGTCTCTCAGTTGTGAAACTCATGTAAGTTGACACATAACAAAAACATTCCGACAACTTTAATTCAACGGTTTAACTTTCAAAATCGCGTGACACTTAATTTTTCTACCGTTCAAGTTACATTGGTCCTCGATCGAGACGAAACTGCTTGATTTATTGTAGAGGTGATAAAACCTTTCTCTTCACGTGAGATGTCCGTTTTAGAACGGCATGTAGTGTAAATTGCATTGTAGATGACAATGTTTTGTGCACGATAAAATGGCGGAATTATTGGAAGTAGATATTCTACAGACGTTTGCCGACTCTCTACTTTCTGTTGCCTTATCTTTACTAAGTGCCGTAATTGAGGTTTAAGGGGCTCGTTAGTAGGTACCTACATAAGGGATGCAGTTTAGATCTGTTGATCTGCGATGTCAAAGTTGACTTTCTGCAGTCAATCGGTGCCTGTTTTTAGACCTCTCTGAGGCAGTTCAAATAGTTAAACCACAGCCTGTTCCGGAGGGCAGACAGTTCGCTATATGAAAATACTGTAATTCAAAGACATTTATTTAAATTTATAATCAACCCTGTATAGTTGAGAAAAGAAGTCGCGATAAGACTTAATATGATACGCGATGTACCCGTTCACAAGAAGTTACTATAGTGATTTTGCAGATAAGAAAAACAACCTTTTTCTTTACTGTCGGGTTTTGTTATGTATTCGTTAATGGACTTTACTTTTTATTGCATGAGTTGAGAATCAGTGTTGAAGTTTAGTAATTTTATTGGTGGCTGCACCTATAGGACTATAATTGCCGATGTTCGTCGTTAACTTGGAGTAATTTCGAGCGCCTAAGGCGGTTAGCGTAAAAGATTTCAGAGAAAAAACGCGCTGTCAGACTGCAGCCTAAGGCCGTTTGTAAACAAAGAGTTGTGAAAAGTCGCAGAACTGGCAGTCCAATATAATTTCAGTTATGTTAGTTATTGTTATAAATCAATATGCGGACCAATGGCGGCACGGTTGTCGCAGTGGCTGAGAGATTGGATGCTGCGCGACGAGTCGCGGGTTCGATTCTCGCACGGAGCAAATATTTGTTCCGGCTCTGGAGTGCATGTGTATGTAAAATTTGTGTTTGTAAAAGCACCCACGACACAGGAGAAATCTTAGTGTAGGGCAAGGTTTTTTGTTCTTAAAAAAAAAACCGGCCAAGTGCGAGTCGTACTCGCGCACCGAGGGTTCCGTGTCATTTTTGGACGTATAAAGTGAAAAAATCCGGACCGCATAACTAAGTTTGTTTGTGAAGGAATTTTGATGATTTTGAAAAAACTGTACTAGTTAGGAACATTGTTTTATTTTTGGTGCCATATTTGGGTCAATTCCTATCAAGTCTAATTATTTCAGATTTTTCGCCCCGCAAACTTCGGAGATGGGGGAATGGTATTTTTTTGGACTTCGGGGGGGGGGGAATGGTATGTTTTTGGACATTTTTCATCATATGTCGAAAACTGTGAGACATAAAATAAAATAAAAATAAATATTTTGAAATGTGCAAATCAAGCCCTTTCAAGGTCAAGTGACATATCATATGTCACTTGACCTAGTAACCCCACTTTGAAATTTCGGACTATATACTAATGAAAATAAAAATATTTTTGGACTTTTTTCATTTGCAATAAAGTTGAACAAGCATTTTTTATAGCTGTTCCAAATTTCAAGTCGATAGCATAAGTAGTTGCTGAAATAAGCAGGTGTGACAGACAGATAGACAGATAGACAGACAGACAGACAGACGAAGTCGCACCATAAGGGTTCCTTTTTTACCATTTTGGTACGGAACCCTAAAAATGGATGTTTTAAGACCATTTTAATTGAGATGAGTTTATTGTTTAAAATATGACGTTCAAGCTATTCAGCCATGCATATAATCTCTTTTATTTATTCGAATATATTATTTTTTTAACTTTATGCCATGTATTACCTACAAGAACAACGAAACGATACAAAGTTTACCACGAAAAATACAAAACTAAAAGGGTAGCCGCTTCGTTTCCCGAAATACCTTTTTTGTAACCCAACCATTCTGCGACCCGCCAAAGACTAAAACAAAAAGGTGCCGATCAAACAAACCCGCCTTCATTATAATGCTGCCTTTACAATGAGTCCCAGAATTGGGCAGACGTCGATCAAGTTATACGATTATGATGGAACACGCATCTGACCAGTCGCTATTGATGTAGAGAATTAAAATGTGGTACAAAATCATGTAAGAGGTTAGAAAAAAATATGCAAGGAAAAAGGCAAAAAAAAATGTTTTTAGAATTAAAGATTTTACCTTCAGTGTAAATACAAGTAGGTAATATAGGAAAACAGATGAAGAGGAAAAAGCAGGCAAGCCGTATGTTTCGCGGTTTGTAAATAAATGTCACGGAAAAGGAAGTGGCTCATAACAAAATGGTCAGATGTCAACACAGTGGGCTGTTGCTTTTGATGTTGTACGAATGATAGGACATATAATCTACGTTTTGGAACGGATAACTAGCTTCAACTAACGGACAAACTGACTGACAACTATTGCTTGACTATTCAAAAGTGCCTGTAAATGGTCTGATTGAAATAAATGTTTTGACTTTGATTTTGACTTTGAATATCTTTTGTCTACGTAGAACCAAATATATTTTTCTGTAAAAGAGAGCATAAAAGGTAGGAAAGAACAGTAGGTAGGTAGGTACTCAAAATCCAGTTTTAGCCTCAACATAGTCTGTTGCTCATGAAGTCTACCTGTAGATATTTTTATTTGATAACTAGCACTGCCCGCGACTTCGTCCACGCGACCCACAGGATTTTTTCCATGATAAAAAGTAGCCTATAGCACTCAGAGATAATGTAACTTTTATTAGCGAAAAAGTTTCATAATCGGATCAGTGGTTCCGGATTGCCCTCCAAACTGACCGACATCTCACTTGATTGTTGAAGGACTAAGGATTGCCCTCCACATAAACAAAATTCACTCTCTCTCTAATATAAGTATAGATAGGCTTGTGTCTGACCGACATCTCACTTGACTGTTGAAGGACTAACCAACTATAGATCCTGCTAGGCAATAGGTAATCAACGGTAATACTAGGACGAGGAACGACTGTTTGGTCAGTAAACCAGTTGACCCAAAAAATCAGTGATTCTGACCCTAGCTTATTTTTAAAAACATCTCGAGTCAAATGACTATGCTATTGTTGAACTTATAGAACAATAACCTGACACACCTATAATACCAAATGAAAACAAATTAATCTATATTTAGCAATCTACTTATCTACTGCGTCATAGGGGTCAGGAGTAAAAAATAGGTTACTAAAGTGCTGGGGACAATGATCCAATTTATTTTTGTTTACCTACATAAATAGTCTTATCAAAAATTGTGTACAATTATTACCTACTATGGATGCCTTGTAATTTTGTTCGTGAAAATTGCAAACATTTGGTTACTTTTCAAGGACGTTCATTCTCCATCTGACCATATAAAATAATGTTTGAAATATTGCAAACCCAATCAAAGATGCATTTTCTTCTAAATTAACTATTTAGATTTACTTCATTCTATGTGCATTTAGAAATTTCGGTTGATAAAAAATTATGTCCATTGCGAATTTATAACCTTTTGAACAAATTTAATTTGTTGTATTCGTTGCGGCAATTTAATCACTGACATTCCTATAATTTTTAACTATTTCTTAACAAACATAGACTCAAAATATTAGAAAGTGTTTTGATTTGCAAGCAAAATGACCTAATTGTGATGCCTTGAACGACAGAATTATTGAAATTAATTTTAAATGTCAAGATTAAATATAGTTCAATTACCGCGTGCGTCAGTTTAACTGTTTACGAATATAATAACCTCAGTACTATGCATTTTAAATGTTATTGAAACCAAGTTATAAGCAGTCAAAACAATACTTGCAGATATTGTCATAATTAAGAAACTGGTTCGAACTGCCGTACAATTCGACCGTACGAATTATCTTTTAACATTATGTTAGAGGAGAAGAAGAACATTATAATGCTAGCTCTCCGACTACGAACAATTTCGCTTTTCTTCCCATAAACTACGGCAACGCAACGGTATCAGCGTACTCGATTATGTAGGTAGACAGAAACTGTCTTCTGCCTTTCTACAAAATTAGGATAACTAGAATTTCAGAGTTGAGAAGTAATTATATTCGAAAAATAATGTTTCTGAAAATATTTCAAGAAGTAGACGACTGTGTAATTCTGTACTGTAGTACTAAATTGAGTATAGGTTTGAATATAGCTAAATAAATCCATTGAAAACAAAGAATTGATTGGTGCCACCGTTGTTTATATATACAATTCTTAAATTCCTTATTAAGAAAACAAGCGTAGAGATGTACTAAAGCACCACGCGCCAACTGGATTGAAAATTAATAAAAGAAAGCTGACTCATCTAGTTCACCATATACATGCGTCGAGGGTTGACGACCGGCTACATCGGTCAAAAGCGATTTAATTGAAACGCCATAAACGGGGGCCGCACCTGCATGGATGCGTATGGCAAGAAGATAATATAGTGACGTAGGCACGTAGCCATTAATCTCGCAATCGAGTCTCGAGAAATTGCAAATGTCCGAGTTTACGACTCGTCTAGTGTGAGTTGCGATAACGAATTAAATTCACTTTTATGTGGTCGGGCGTTAAAGTTGTTCAAAGCTGGACAAATTGCGGTATGGCGAGTGTGAAATATGCACTTGATATTTGATGTGTTTAATTAAATTTTATTTTTATA
Source organism: Thalpophila matura (assembly GCA_948465475.1). NCBI lineage: Eukaryota > Metazoa > Arthropoda > Insecta > Lepidoptera > Noctuidae > Thalpophila > Thalpophila matura. Next base: position 9,796,625 of record OX419184.1, on the reverse strand, counting down.
CTTACGTTTTAATTTTTTGCTGATAGTCATGAAATTTTACGGTATAAATAATCATTCTGCAAGTCAAATGCACGAGAGTATGAACATCAGACTTACTGCTCTAGTCGTAACTAAAGAACAGACGTTATGTGTGTGTAATTTTGTCTTTTGAGAACGTAAAAAATCTTTGCTTTTGGTTAAAAGGAATATTAATCAGGATTTTAATTTTTCCCTATCATTCAAGCTTTTTATAATAAATATTATGCTCTGCACTTTAATGGACAGGCATTATCAGAACATCAGCAGGACGAGGGTGAACCAAATCAGTAATATGGTCATTAATACGGTACTTTCACGAAGGTGGCTGTCAAGTAATAAGGCTTCGTAAAAAATATTGAGTAATTATCTTCAAATTATTGGCTTTTTTGAACATATAATTATATGCAAGGCTTATTTGTAAAAACTCAATTCTTTACGGTATTTTCTTCTTTGCTTGTCAGTCTTGGGTTAGCGACTTGTGTTTTTAACTTTTCAATAATTTGTTTAATTAATCTTATCTTACTAATATTATGAAGAGGAAAGATTTGATTGTTTGTTTGTTTGCATTGAATAGGCTCCGAAACTACTGGACCGATTTAAAAAAATCTTTCACCAGTAGAAAGCTACATTATTACTGAGTAACATAGCTTACTTTTTATCCCGATAAAATGCGCAGTTCCTATGGGTCACGCGGACGAAGTCGCGGGAAACACATCACACTAATATTATAAATGCGAAAATTTGTGCGTGTGTGGGTGTGTGTGTATGTTTGTTACTTCTTCACGCTGAAACGGCTGGACGGATTTGGATGAAATTTGGCACACAGATAGATTATAGTCTGGAATAATACATAGGCATACCTTTTATCCCGAAAAACGCGGGCGAAGCCGCGGGCGGAAGCTAGTATTATTACAAATGTGACTTGCGTTAAATAATAATAATTTATAGTTCGTATTTCTGCTCTTGCAAAGATACGAATATGTTGTCTTGTACTTTTTGCCAGATTAAAAAATGACTACATGAACGCTTCCAAAATTGTTGATTCCCATAAAGTTATTTTACTACATGGTTGGTTTCTTCATATAAGGACGTGTTTGTGAAATAGTGGATTCACACGAGTGAATTGAGAGACAAGACCACAACATTATTGAATAATATAGTTGGTTCGTATTCGAATAACGATAACGATATTGATGATATAGAAAATTATCAACTAATGCACGTGCTTCATTTATTTTAATGTAGTTTAGTTGCTATCATTTCCTGTACCTTCCACAAGAGTTATCATCGGAAACCGACAATATCAATGCGAAATACATTTCCAATTTGTGTAGTTGTTTGCGAGATGTCACTATCAGTATGTGCCGAATTCTGTAACAGGTTTGTGCAGTTTTGAGTCACCCGGGTTCGTTGGTTTGACCTAATGAGCAGGATTTTCAGTTTTGGTTATTGTTTTTGATATAAAATACATTAAGTCAATGTTAGTTTGCTCGACTAGCAATCAGATCTTGGAATCGTGCCTAATGTGAGTGCCATTTCATTCTTTAAAGTTCCTTGAATATCTTATTACAACATACCTTGTCACAGTGGAATGCGCTGCCCGAGTGGGTGTTTCCCAGCAGTTACAATCTAGGCATCATCAAGTCACGAGTGAATCAGTTTCTTTTAGGCAAGCGTGCTCCATCGTAGACCGCATCATTGCATAACATCAGGTGAGATGGCGGTCAAACGCAAGCCTATCTATGAATAAATAAAAAAAAAGTTTTCACGTACCTAATAGTTGTGATCTTTAACCCGGCACGTTTATGATGGACGTAGTTGCGACTTTCCGAGTAATTCTAGTTATTGTTTGGTACTGACCCTCGCAACCCAGCATAACCGTATCAATATGATCACGACGCGGGGACAATATCAACACAGTTGAGAAAATGCATTGACTGGAGTGACGTTTTGGTAGAGTTTGCCTTCAACGGTTGTAAATTTGATTTCCGCGCCGCAACGCCGCAAGGTATATTTGTAGTTTCTATTGAATTTGGAGAGATTAAGTAAAAAGCATTGCTTGCTATCGCCATTTTTTATTAGCAGAGAGCGTGCTACACATTTTTCACAAAAGACATAGACAATGTACACAGGTTAGATGTGTTACCACCACAGATAATTAAATATTGTCTATTTCCAATACAATCTCAACACAGCCCCTCAAGTTTAGAATGAAAGGAACTGAAGTTTTACAACTTGCAATAGTAACTTAAAATTACACAACATAACACAAATGTTAGACAATATTAATCTAGCCCTACGAACTAAGTCTTGGGATCGGTCTGCTCACCACTAGATAATATATAACATTAGAGTGTTCACATTAACATATACTTAGTACACAAATTCAAGTACAAGTTTTATAAATTCTTACTTTAAACAAAGAGAACTAAATTAAATTTAACTTATTTGTAAAGTACATATGTTTAACAGCTGACAATGCTTTGGTGAAAATGTCAGATATATTTTCATCAGTTGGAACATAAGAGATATTTATGAGATTCTTATTTATTATGTCTTTAATATAATGATACTTTATTGCTTTGAGGCTTTACTGTTTATCTGATTCTGTATTAGTTTTATAGTGCTTTGATTGTCAATTAATAAACAAGCTGAAATATTTGTTTCATTATTTGAAAAATCTGAGAGTATTCCCTTAATATGCATGAGCTCACTTACAGTATGTGCCGCTGCGACGAATTCCGCCTCGGCTGTTGACAATGCTGTGCATGTTTGCTTTCTAGAGAACCAAGTTATTATATTCTCACCATGGTAGATGACACAGCCACTGGTGCTCTTACGATCTGTTTTGTCTGCAGCCCAATCGGCGTCTGAGTAAGCTTGAAGTTTAATAGGGTCTTTTGACTTCCTATATAGCAGCCCCTTTTCAGGTGTTCCTTTTAAATAACGTAAGACTCGCTTACCTGCCTTCCACAAGTCCTCTGTAGGTCTGTCCAAAAATCTACTTAAATAGGAGACTGCATAGGTTATGTCTGGTCGACTATTTGTTGATATATAAAGAAGTGAACCGACTAGTTCCTTAAAAGGAACAGTAATTACCTTTGAGTTGGCATCTGTATTATAATTTACTTCCATTGGAGTATTTATTTTCTTACAATCTTGCATGTTGAATTTCTCTAAAAGTCTATGTATCATCTCGGTCTGCCTAACTTCCATTCTGTCATTTTTCCTTGTTATTTCTAATCCTAAGTAGTTCTTTACTTCTCCAAGTTCTTTCACTTTAAATTCCTTCTTTAATTGGTAAATTATTTGATCATCTTCTCCAAGTAATAATATATCATCTACATACAGTAGAATCCAGGTTTGTTCTTTGCGATATAAACAAGAGTCATATTTTGATTGCATATATCCTTTTTCTGTAATGTATTCGTGAAATCTATTATTCCAACATTTGGGTGCTTCCTTTAACCCGTATAATGCTTTCTTCAATTTAAGTACTTTTCCTTTTTCTATTTTTAATCCTTGTGGGCATTTAATATACACTTCTTTATCTAGGTTTCCATTTAAGAATGCAGTTGGAACGTCTAACTGTTTTAATGATTTATCTTGTTGAACAGCAATACTCATCATAATTCTCATTGTTGATAGTTTAGCTACTGGGGCATAGTTATTGAATGAGCTATTTTGTTGAAATCCTTTAGCCACAAGTCTTGCTTTCTTGGTTCCATTTTGTTTAGTTCTGAAAATCCATTTAGTATCTATAGCTTTACATCCTTCTGGTAATGTTGCTTCTTCCCAAGTTTCTAATTTACTCTGTGATTCTAACTCTTTCATGATTGCTTCTTTCCATTCTTTATCTTTTAAAGCTTCATCAAATTCTTGAGGATCTCCAGATAGTAAGCAGTATGCAGTATAATTTAGGTCATAGTTTTCTAGTAAATACTTTGGTTTTCGTACTTGTCTTCCTGATTTTGTTCGATATTCTTCTGTTCCTTCTCTATCTTCTTCATTACTGCTTTCTTCACCTTCTTCTTCTTCTACTCTCTTATTATTTTCATCATCTTGCTTCATTTGCTGATCACTTTCAAATTGCTTTATGGAATCTTCTTGATTTTCTTCATAATGTCTATAGTATACTTCTCCATCGTTTAATTTAGTTTCTTCATATTTAATCTGAGTCTCATCAAATCTAATGTCTCTAGTGACTATAATCTCATCCGTTTCAGGGTCCCATACACGATATCCATTTGGTGCATATCCAACAAATCTCATGGTTTTTGCTCTTCTTTGAAGTTTGTCTTGTTTTGGCAAGATGTGAACCCACACCTTAGAACCAAACACTCGTAGTCTTGATAAGTCACGGTCTCCCAACATCTTTTCAGCTGGTGTTCGGAATCTGATTGCAGACGATGGGCATCGGTTAATTTGATAAACTGAACATCTTACTGCTTCACCCCATAACGACTTAGGCAATCTTGTTTCTATTAACAAAGTTCTAGCTCGGTTATAAATTGTACGGTTCATCCGTTCTGCGACTCCATTTGATTGTGGACTATATGGAATTGTATATTGTAATATTATCCCTTTCTTTTTACAGAAATTTTGCATTATCTCGTTTTTGAACTCACCTCCATTATCACTTCTAATTTTCTTTACCTTATTTCCAGTTTGCCTCTCCATTTTGTTTATATATTCAATCAACCTTTCTGTAGCTTCACTTTTTCTCTTTAGTAAATATATTTCACAAAAATGTGTAAAGTCATCAATAATAGTTTGATAATAGACCTCACCATCAGCTGTAGGAGTCCTCACAGGGCCAGAGATATCTGTATGAATCAACTCACCAATGTAACGGGTACGTGGCTTCGGAGTGGAGTAAAAAGGTAATCTGGTTGACTTACCTTGCATGCATGGTTCACACGGTGTCTCACTACAGGGAAGCCTCATCATTTGCAGATGTTTCCGGTTGGCATGTCCTAGTCTTTGGTGCCATAAAAGATCATTATTAGATAACAAACATTTAGCTGCATTTAGTTGCATAGGTATAACATACAGATTTCCCAACAAGTTACCAAATATTTCATGTGTTTTATTAGTGATAGATACATGATCTTTGTTAAACTGAATATTAAAACCCTTTTGTAATAATTTACTGACTGATAATAAGTTGTGTGACAGGTTAGGTACAATTAACCCTTCAATGTCTACTGATATATTGTTATATTTTAAATTCAATTTACCTCTTTTATTACAAACAAGATGTTGACCATTTGCCACAAATACCTTTATATCTTTCTCTAACTTAACTATATCTGTCATATTTTGTTCATATTCTGACTTTAACAAATGTTCTGTGGCTCCAGAATCTACAATAAATTGTATACATTGATTGACATTATAGCAATAATCACCACTGCTGAACACTGTGAATGACAAACTAATATCATCATTAGTCTGCGCTGTATTACTTGCAAGCCTCTGCGTCCCATATTGCCTCATGCCTCGACGTCGGTTGGAGTTGCTTCTAAATCTGGACGGATATCGATGATTTCTAGATGATGATCGGCCTCGATTATCATAGTTGTGGGTATATGTCTCTGTCCGTTTCTCATGGCAGTCTCTGATCATGTGCCCTCTTTTTCCACATCCGTAGCATGTTAAGAATGCCTCTTCGTTGGTACTTTCTTGACAAAACTTTAGTTCTGCATCAAGCAGTCTCGCTTTAATGAAATCTATATTTATTGTTTTTTCGGTGATCATTGTCTCAATTGACGTTATGACGTTGTCATACGCTGGCGGCAACGAAGACAGCAAATAGCACGCCTGGTCCATGTCATCTACTGTACTTCCGATGGCATTTAATTCGCCTACTAATGAGTCAAATTTTAGAAAATAGTCTTGAAGTTTTTCGCCTGTACCACATTTTAACATAATAAGCTGCCTTTTCAATCGTAGCTTGTTACACACGCTTTTGCGTTCAAAAATGTCTTCCAATTTGGTTATCATTTCTGCCGCAGTTTTGCAATTTTTCACAATTTCTATATGTCTGTCATTTAGACATTGTACGATAATAGATCGGGCTTTTGCATCATTCGCCTTATCTGACGCCTTCGCGTCCACTGGTGGTAGACCTTCCAATATGCTCGCCACTCCCTTTTCTTCGAGTATAAGTTTTACCCGAAATTTCCAGTGTCCGAAATTGCATTTTTCATTGAGTTTTGGGTAGTGATATTCATGAGCCATTTTCCCTAAACTTTTATTTGCACTGTTGCTGATTATATGTTTCTTTGTTTTTCCTTATCACTTTTTGATATAGCGCAGTGGAAGCGTATTGAATTTGGAGAGATTAAGTAAAAAGCATTGCTTGCTATCGCCATTTTTTATTAGCAGAGAGCGTGCTACACATTTTTCACAAAAGACATAGACAATGTACACAGGTTAGATGTGTTACCACCACAGATAATTAAATATTGTCTATTTCCAATACAATCTCAACAGTTTCCATGTATGTATGATTTCAAAATTAGGATGTTGGTAATTGAGATATAAGTGTGCAACAAGATATTGTCTATGAGTGCACATCATACGTGCAAGGATACAAGGCATACAAGGAGTTGTTTTTAGAGATAGGGCGGGATATCTCACTCAACTGTGGAGCAGCCCGACTGGGGAAGTACTCGAGGTATGGTACTTCCTTACAGAATACCACAACCAAATAACGCTACTCTTCAGTAGTGTTGTATTTCTGTGGTGAATAAGGTTACCAGAACACCTAAGGATGCGCTGTGTTGACGGCGAGGGACCTGCTTGTCTCCTTAGCTTAGTTTAGCACAGTGAATCCTCATTTTAAAGTGTTGGCAACGCGCATGTGATACTGTACTCAGTATTATGAGCATTTCATAGACTACGGTAGTCGCTTACCATCAGGCGAGCCGTACGCCTGTTTGCCACCAGCGCAGCGTCGTATAAAAAAATGTTATTAATAGGTACCTAAACTTCTTAAGAAACGATGACATATCTTTGAAGAAGAGCGATTTATAAGTATTATGTAATGGGTCAAAAGTAAAAAAAACTAGATATTTATAATTTCTTAGAATCACTGCCATAATATAAAAGAGCTTATACATACTTGCAATTAATCGTGCGATAGTTGCACTAATCAAAGGAAAGTATAGAATAATCGTTTCGAAACTAATTGCAAGTGTGCACGCACCTACTTAATATACATGCTTTCCTCTGACCAGTGCAACTATCGCATAACGATTAATTGTAAGTGTGTTTAAGCTCTAAAGAAAAAAATTTTTTTGTCAATATCGGAACTGCAAATATTAGCACGTGCCGTACTCTGTAACTCAATATGTTTAATACGCTACTGGCCTACCGCCGGAGCCCTTTCACCGGCATTGATAACACTCCGCGAAAAGTCACCAGCTCATTGCTTATAATAGCTATACGTATATAATTGTAGGTCAACGTTGAAAGTGTACGTTTATCCTCTTATGCCTTGAACCGTTATGACATGACAAATTTTGGTGATATTGATTTTCAAGAAGTCAGTAATTTGGGGTTTTCAACAGATGTGATGCTAAATTATTTTATTGAAGTCATATTTTCAAAGTTTTCCGTGAGCCTGTATCGCTTGCGGAGCCATATTAATGTCTGCCGGATGTAAAAAATCATTGACCTTTAAACTTGAACGATACTAATACGAAAATCTAAATATTTTCTATAGATAGGTAGGTCATTTTTAGTGTGAACCATGACTCAAACATCACATTTTGTCACAACTTGACATGTTCACTGCATTCAGCAATTCATCTGCTAAGTATACCGAAATTATGGGCTAATCTATTTCCTAAAAATGGTTCGTGATTGGTATAGGTAAATATGTTGGCGTTTGAAATTACATTTGCCTCGTATAAAGCACAATGGACACAAGGCTGGTGCTCTAAGTTATAACTATAGTGTATTGAACTACACATTGACACCTTAGATCTTAAGTTCAAACAACAAACAACTGAAACTAGAACTCGTAAGTCACGGCGATTTGTTCAACTGATTCGTTCCAAGGTTTTATTAAATAGACTGAAATAATTATAACGATAACCTATAAACTTCATCCATGTTATGAAGGCAGGCATGCCGCTTGCAGTAGATAATGTGGGTATTATGAATGGGTAAGTTCAATAATTAATTTATTGATTGGTATATTTTTACATTATTCAAACATACTTATCGCTTAAATTAAACTATAAGAAAAGGATAGCTGAACAGAAACAAGATGTTGAGTCATAATTTAGACATTTATGGAAGCTCTCAATTTTATTTTATCTAAGTCTTAAAAATGTCTCAAATTTTAAAAATAATACCATATGTACAGCCTCAAAAGCCTTAAAAGCCTCTTAAGTTTTTCTTACGTAATTCGTTGCGCTTGCGAATTGTCGAAAATAAAACAATTTGATTTGGACATGTTGGGGTATTCAAGCAGTTTCTAAACAGTTTATTAGCCTGTCTGTATAAAGGGTTTTTTGGGTGAGGACTAATTCTGTGAAAATTACCTATAGAAAATGTCTTGGAAAACGATTTCCTAGTTGAAAAAACATACGACAAAATCTTCAAGTCCCTCTGATAGAATTAACTACCAAGTTACGTTGACAAGTCATAGAATTTACTTTTGTAAAAAGTACAACTATCTATATAGTATACCGTCACCTTAGTACTTAGTACCGCGTGTCAATACTACTCGGAACGTTCCATGGTCCATTAAAGTGAAAAGCATAATCAATAAAAGCTAGCAAACAATAGCTAATTAGTCAGTTCCACGCCTTTGCTGTCTGCAGGGTGTGTAAAATTACTGGCAGCAGCTTAATAATTAATGTTAGTCTTTTATTAGATTCTTGGGGTGTTCTTAGGAATTTTACAATAATTTATTATAAGAAGCATAAAAAGAGATTTAAAATTTCAACTGATTCAGGCATGGGCATGACAATGTAGCTCAGTTGGTTAGAGCGATGCCACGGTGAGGTAGAGGTCGCGGGCTCAAACCCCGCCTATGTCAGTTGTTTTTGGAAATCTCTTAATATTTAACAAAAACATTGCACTTTGTTCAATAATTAGAACATGCATGTCTGCAAGTGGGACAGTAGGTAGGTACGGTAGTTTATTACATAAGTGATCGAAAGCTACTTCACTTATTCTAATACAGTTTCACGTGGCACCGATAGAGCCCTGAATTTCGCAATGGGCATCAACATCTTTGGAGACGTTAAGATTCGATATTAGGATTTAGGATCAAATGACCTGATATTATATTCATATTTGTTATCAAAGAATACAAAAAAATTTACAAAGATAACGGTATTTTCGTAGTAAACAGTTTGACCTTACAGTTATGGAAGTTGTCCGTTTCAATATTTATAATGTTGTTAACTGCGTCATACGTATTTGTGACAAACAATTTATTGTAGCCACTACTGTTATGTGGACATTAAAGATATTTGTCATGTCCACGTGATTTTAGCTTAGGTACTTAAATGGAGTGGACCGAGACTCATGTGTTATGAAAATTAGAGATAGCGGGCAGATGGTTTAGTTAGAATATAGAAAAGCAAGTGTAGACTAAGAAAGACAGGATTGCATCCTTTGATGATTCTTCCAGTGAATAATTAGTTTAATTTTATTAGATACTAGCTTTTGCCCGCGACTTCGTCCGCGTTTCCGTCGTTTTTCGTAAAAAAGTAGCGTATGTCCTTCCTCACGGTTCAATGGTTTTGATGTAACAGACAGATTAACTTTCGATTTTAGTAGGGAAATATAATATGTCAATCCACAATACTGTTGAAAAATATCGCAATAAGGAACCACAGAATATTATTATTAATAGCTGTGCCCTTGTGTGTTATTTTTAAGGTTCCGTACCAAAAAGGTAAAAAAGGAACCCTTATGGTGCGACTTCGTCTGTCTGTCTGTCTGTCTGTCACACCTGCTTATTTCAGCAACTACTTATGCTATCGACTTGAAATTTGGAACAGTTATAAAGAATGCTTGTTCAACTTTATTGCAAATGAAAAAAGTTCAAAAAAATTTTTATTTTCATTGCAAAAGGGGCCGGAGTGGGGGTCCGAAATTTCAAAGTGGGGTTACTAGGTCAAGTGACATATCATATGAAAGGGCTTAATCTGTATATTTCAAAATGTATTTTTATTTTATTTTATGTCTCACAGTTTTCGACATATGATGAAAAATGTCCAAAAAAATACCATTCCCCCCCCCTTATCTCCGAAGTTTGCGGAGCAAAAAATCTGAAATAATTAGAGTTGATAGGAATTGACCTAAATATGACACCAAAAATAAAACGATGTTCCTAACTAGTACAGTTTTTTCAAAATCATCAAAATTCCTTCACAAACAAACTTAGTTATGCGGTCCGGATTTTTTTACTTTATACGTCCAAAAATGATACGGAACCCTCGGTGCGCGACTACGACTCGCACTTGGCCGGTTTTTTTTTTATTGAATATGTTATAATGTTAACTTTTTTCAATTAGGGATGAGTAAGAGTATTATAAACTTAAGCGTAAACAAATATGTACAATCAGAAAGCTCCGAACTGCTAAGCTATCGGCGGGAGTTACACGTGTTATTGTAAGTCAACCATAAAAGATAGACATATGCTGTTGTGGGATATTTTTTAGATAATTTTATGGAAAACATTTCCGTCATAAATGATTTCTATGTAGCTTTAACCATTAAGGCTGCACACGCGACGGAAGCTTAAAAAATGAAGTAACTTCTCTCGTTTTCCGAACATTTCCCTTCACTGCTCTGCTCCTATTGATTGTAGCGTGATGGAAAGTATACCTATTGTAACCTGCCCAGGAGTATGAAAAATAATTGTACCAAGTTTCGTTTAAATCCGTCGAGTAGTTTTTGTTTTTATAAGGAACATACAGACAGACAGACAGACAGACAAAAATTTTACTGATTGCATTTTTGGCATCAGTATCGATCACTAATTACCTCCTGATAGTTATTTTGAAAATATATTTCATGTACAGAATTGACCTCTCTACAGATTTATTATAAGTATAGATATAGATGATACAAGATGACCCGAAGGGAGATACCTGATGTTAGACTGACAAAAAATTACTCCGTTCAAAATTTAGGTATTGAACATAAAGTAAATGTGTGCGCATATGAGCGATTGGTAAAAATAAATAAATCCAGATTAAAAAAAAACATAGGTAAGTATGTTTTTTAAAATTCAAATGTGACTTAATATACAATGACAAAATTATGAATTAATAAAAAACATTTATAAATTGAATATGAAATAAATAAACACTTCATGAAACTACTACCTACTTCACAAAAATCTGATACATAACGCACAGCCTAAATCGGTAGGTCTAAAAGCATGAAATTTTGCACAGGAGGTCCTTAAAATATGTTAACGTAGGTGAAAAACCCTTCACTAAGAAAGGAACTTCACTAGCTAGGCTAGTAATTTCGATAAGAATTACTAACAAACACAGAAGTGTGAAAAAGCGACTGTATGACGTGTAAAATAATCGTCAATATAAGACAAAGCTTATTGAAATTAAATTATTTATAGCCTATTATAACCTATAAACCTACTTCTTACCCTAAAACAGCTTATAACTTAGCTGGCTTAGCTTATAGCTATTAATATTAGCATTTATTCATGCAAATACTTATTATGATAGCAATTATTGTTAGTTTCACATCCGTCTATGACGTCAGCATATTAAGTAATACTATTGTTAACGGTCAAAGTGGATGTAATATCAATAGGACGATAAGACGATTATTGAGTTTCCAAGTATTTATTAATTTTCTTAATTGCTATATTCTTGATACGATTCTTCTCAATGACTTTGTTTCATTGATTGTTTTGGGATAGTTATTCAACGTTCTTTCAATATTTTTGTTATTAAATGTATTTTGTGATTAACTTTTAAGTTCACACTCTTATCGCAAAAACAGTTGTGGTAGAGTCACTGAGTGATCCGATATGCCAGGCACTCGACTAGATACTCGTACTATTGGGCTAAACATAAATGAACATAATTGATTAAAATAATCTAAATAGTTTTTGTTGATTATTATTTATTTATTTATTTAAATTTAAAATCTTATAATACTTACAATTTTATTTATTAAACTCAATTTTATTCAATCAATAAAAAAAACGATTGAATTTGATTTTCAAGTAGGTAGGTATATTAATTGAAATGGATACCTATAATATTCATCAACAAAAAAAAAAAGATCAAATCGAGAATGTAGTCTCGTGTTTGGTGTGTCTAATAATATCCACCTAGGTCTTTACAATTACATTGTTTTTTCAGAAAGTCAGAACACGTCTGATTACACTCTCGAAGATTAAAACTTGGATGCATTATAAAACAATAAGAATTGCTGCAATTATTTATCGTCGGATCGGCCCTTACTTTGAAGTCAAGGTCTACCCGATCGTTTGCTTGTCTTAAGCGTATCTGCACCTCGACATTTTCATTACTAACGAGGACTCATATACTATATAGCTACATAGTTTCTTAGAAAAAATATAACTGAACATTTGCCATTTTTGTACCTTGCTCATTCGTGGAGTAACAATGAAAAAGCAAAGATTTATGAACAAGCCAATAAAGATTATATTTTATCAACAGGGTTTTTACTGTCACTTTGTTGTAATTAAACTCGAGAAAAATAATGTTCTTGAAACGGATATTGTTATTGATAATCGAGGTCAGTGACTAATTCCTCTTCATGAAGATATTAACACTGCCAATGAAATAAGTCAGAGCGCCGTAGCTGTCAACGTCATAGTTATAAACGGCTTGATGTGGGAAGACAATGCGTTCGCTTACATATCCACGGAGTACAATAACTTGTATATTTGCACATGCATCGTCACTTGAAAGTCTGTCTGTACCTGCGGCGTACTCACGGCGAGCAAGTCCTTCAACCTTGGGACCTGTACTGCGGATATTTCGCTTGTTGATTTTTTCTCCTTTTCCGCAAATCTCCATTTCACTATTTACTTGTGAATCTTGTCGGCATCGAGTCAATATAACGTTCCTTAACGAACACGGTCACGTCTTTGGCATTTGTTGTTGGTACCTAACTACCGTAATTGCTATTACGAATCGCATCAACTGTTTCAGTACAACGATTACGTATTAATAACATTTGCTTGGCAACGACTTTTTTATAAACAATTATTGATTATTTACCAGCACTACTTAGATTTCAGAAAATATTAGTCACTATACAAAAAAAATGTCAATGCTTCCATACCGTATTCAGGACTGAAAAGAGGATACTGATTGCTTAGTTTCAGACAATCGTCTTGATGCATTTCCATGTCGAGATGATAATGAGAAACGGACGTTGAACGCTGCATTATATTCTCCAGAGGGCAATAGGTGGCGCGATATGATAGCCCAGGGCTCGACAAGTGCGGTCGAGGCCGGGAGCCCGGGAGAGGTGGTAGCCGCTCGCATACCGCACTCAGTATACAATCGCGCGCCGCAAGTGTTGCGCGCACGCCGCTCACTGCAATAACCTCTCGTACTTATCGAATCGTCCACCTTATCGATTACGCCTTCTGCTCCTTTGAACGTCGCGCGATTCCGAACAGTGATGAGTATCCCGATAATGTGTGAATAATTGGAGGATTGGTAAAATAAACAAGTGCACGTGATGCAGCGGTAGATCGCGCCGACTGTGTAGACCGTTCGGCGCCGCTTCTGGAGGACCAGACCCATGAGTATCAGTCCCCTACCGGTGTCTAAGGAGATAACGTGATGTGACAGCGATACGTGTCGTAGTGCTAGTGGAATTGTTTTGTGAAAGTGTGCAGCGAGCGTGAGTGAGCAGACGGCTGCCGGCGCGGCCGGTGCTCCGTGACAATGTTGAATTGCACCGATCTGGAATGCATCCTACACCATCATCACTATTATGCACACCTGCACCACATTCATCATTTACAAAATGCACAGGACACAGGTACGTCAATGCTGATATAAAATAATCGTCACAGTTTAGGTGATGATGAGGTTTTTAAATCAATCACTGGAGAACAATGATAAACAAAGGTAACATGAAATTGTTTGTTTAAGACTTTAAGAGCTAACGATGAGTGCTAATAATAACAAATGAGACGAGCGTAATGTCTAGGCCTCGGTTGAAATCCTTGATTATGATACTGCTTCAGATGCAAACATTCAAATTAAAGTTGATTATGAAATTATGATCACTTATTGCGATGATGTGCGTTAATATTACGAGATACGTACTTGACCTTTGTGAACAATAAGAAAAATAAAAAAATGGGCACAACACTTAAGAGCAATAATAGACTGGAACACAAGGTTCAGTGCAATATCTAGCAGGTGTTTGGTGTAGATATCACGCAACGTACCTGCCTATTGCGGGCTGTTTTCACTCTGTTAACTCACTTGGACGAGCGACTTTAAAACCTGCCCGACGACGCGAAATGGACGAAATATTTGTACAAACAAATGTTACACGTTTTCTCTTTCAACTCTTCGCAGACATATTGAATAACTAAGTTGATTACATTAACCTTAACTGTTGTTCAAATGTTGTTTACCAACATATTAAATCCTGTAATCACTCCAATAGACAACAATTTGATAGTTATCTAGGAAGTCTAATTTTCCAATTTCAATTATAATATTACTGAATTAAGTGTTTTAATTGGGTTCAAAAATCATAATCTAACCATTTTTAACTACGAGAAAATATACAGTATAGTTGTGTAAATATATCGTACAGTTGTGTAAATAATCCTCTTTATCAAAAGATGTTGTCATCTTCGTACGCTTTCTAAGTTTTGTAAAATGTTTTAGATATTCCAGTCTTTTCTAATTTATTAAAACTACATTCTTGTTTATTAAAAGTTATAGTAGCATTATCAGATAAAACTATATACTTACTAACGCCTAAAACTTTTATAAATCTGCCGAACTCGGATTCATATGGAGCATTCTTATTTATTTTTCTATTTATTCATTGGTTTATTATAGTTAAACGAACAATAATAATCAATGCGTTTAAGTTCACTAGTATCATAACTATAAATAATACGCGAACTATTTGAAAACAATAACAAAAAAAAAAGAATTCCTTTACGAAGACGAACGTTAGACTGGTCTTGAAACCTGTATCCCTGGCGTTCTGTTATAAATTAATGTTATAAATTCACGCCATGACCCTCGTGAGGTAGACAAAAAGGATGTTCTTTTTCATTACAAACTATTTGATCAATAAATGAGGTGGTATCCAGGCACTGAGAACAAATTTTCCAATTTCTAATATTATCTTTTTTTGGATTTTGTTGTTCAACAATAGCTATATTCTCAGGAATGTTGAGTTCGTGCATCTGTACTATACCTAATTAGCGACAGATTAGCCTATTCCTGACAATCGTATCGTATCAGACGATATGCTCAACTTGCACGGGTAATCCAATTGATACGCTATTAACCCCTCTTTATTACCTTTATTCCTACATGTTTTTTTACAAGAATGGAATTTTCTAAAGCTCTAACATTTGTTTTGCTTTTCTCTGTAACCTTTTAAATGTTCCAATCATTATTTCCTTTTAAAGAAGTCGTCGAAATTATTGTAATCTTGATCATGTTTGTGAAGCACTTACCGGTGGCGGATCCAACAATTATTTGTAAGCTGGGGCTAAAAGGTAACAATCAAAAGCCTAAACTAGTAATCTGAATTTTGTCAGAACTTAAGATTTAGGGGGGTTTAGCTCCCTAGCCCTCTCCCCCCTGAATCCGCTACGACACTTACGTAAAGCGATACATTTTGACAATCTTGGTAATAATATGAAAATGTTAAAAGTCGTTAACCCTAAAACCACTTATTTTAAGTTAGGTTAGTACCGTGTTAAGCAAGATCTTGAGTGAAATATTTCATTATGGTTAAAACGATAATGTTTACCGTTTGCAATTATACGAAGGAGCAAGAATTAGCGATTTTTTATACATTCAAAACACAACGTTTTTCTTTCTATAAATAGCATTTAAGAACCAGATTTTTTCCTTATTCTTAGATTAATAAAATGTTTTATTAATTTATGAATTGTATTTTATTAAGTAGGTATACATGATTGAAAAATATTATTTTATTATGATTGTCTCTTTTAAGTCTCTGACAGCATTAAGCGTATAAAACCCGACTGCAACCGTGACCAATTAGATTGAGTAAGTCTGTTATCTAGATCTTTATCTTATTAAAAACTAAGACGTCTGTCCATTCGTATCTGCTTAGTTGATATGTTTGTATATTATAGATGTAGGGTTTCCAGTAAACGTTAAGAATAAGCAATTGTCGCAGTGAACAGACAGAGGACTGAATATTAGCCCCAGTGTATAATTTATCATTGATTAGTGGGAAGTTTTGTAGGCACTATGTGCCAGTAATGTTTTAGTCTTAGCTATACCTAGTTGTAATGACTCACAAATCCGTGACTGTATTATTTAGTATTATTTTAAATTATCATGTTTTATCTTTGTTGTGATGAAAAGTTACTTTGTGTCCGATTGCAACATAATTATTGAATAATATTTTGTTTCTTTACAAAACAATTACCTACCGCGTACAACTGCTTCTTCAACTATTTACTAAAATTAGATACCTACATAATAAAAATACTAAACGCTATCATTTATTTCTCGCCTTATTTATGACCTAAAACTACATCGTCATTTGTTAGAATTCTTTGCGTTTTTTTTACACTCATTTAGATGGTGTTTTGATAAACGAAACTTGGCATTGTAAAGTTGGTGCGACATGTTTGTTCAGTGTAATTTGTTGTTTGGTCTAACTTCGGAGATTAATATAAGTGTACAGTATAATATAATTGTACAGTACATCGTGCACTGTACAATCATGTCTAACCAACACTCGATCACGTGCTTAACCCTCTGTAACATAGGTGGCCAATTGGTTAGGAGATCTCCCCCTATACTGGGGGATCGCTATAATCATCTCGATTACTTGACAAGGTCGAAGTTAATATCTGTTACGAATGCGCTGTTCAACAGGTAGTTACCAATTTTATAATTTGCGATGTGTCTCTTCCTAGGATGGTTGTCTCAGGCGTTTACAAATTGGCTTGTCAAATCAATTGAGCGTCTAGTTTCTATTAAATCTGCATTTACTCTGCAACTATTGAAATTGTTCCATGTTATAGATTTTAACTTTCTAATCTTATCTTGATGCGTTCGCTGGTATTCAATTAATTTTCTTATGAGTGATGATTAGTATTTTTTGATTCCTAATGAGAATTAAGATTAACAAGGCGTTAAAGATCTGTATGAATAAATTACATCCGGTTTAGTTATAATGATATTACAGCTGAATTATACCTAGCTTCAAAATAAGTAAAAATATTACCTGAAATGGTAATACTAGACGCAGTGGTAAAAGCATCAGTGAGAGCGTGGAAGACATAGGTACCTATCTAAATGAAACATAAAATAAATCATATTTCCTGTCACCTTCAGTTATCGTTATTGTATTTTCTTAATGAAACCCAAATGTTCAAAACTTCAAACAATATTTTATTAGATTTTGCGTGTTTCCTTTCGTTTCCTGAGAGTTTAGTAAAAGGTATCTTAGATAATATCCTGTCGATGTCTGGGCTTGTATCCGGGTAGGAAACGTATGTCATTACATTGGAACAGATCATTATTTGTACTGATAATGTGTTGTTTCGTGGCTAAGAGCAGGTTCTAAAGTGGTCATTACGTGGCTTTTAATGAAGAGTTTAGGGCACGATAAACGTGAATGTTTGCTATAGAGTTGTTGAAATGTTGTTTTCAAGAGTCTTGGGGCTTTCTGAACTAGAAAAAAATTTGCTAGGTAGTTTTTACCGAAATTTTTATTTTTGTTTAAGCTCAAATTATGTTTCTGGGTTGCTCAAAGTAATGATAAATCCTTACTTAAAATATTGCTCATAATTACACGTGTAACTGCTCATCACAGTCATCACACTTGATATTTTTTTATTGGTATTAAATGAAAAATAGAAAATATACCTAAAAAGGTTTGTAAGTATCAGGTTAGTATGAATATAAATATTATATAATAATATAGACACGTTAGCTTTGTTAACTTTGTTAGCTTGCTATAGGCACTTAGTGGAAAGATGTACATATTACAAGTAAAAGTAACGATGAAGTCATACAGTAGATACCTAGATATTATACAACTTCAGTTAATTTTATACAAATGACCGCTATCCTCACAAACAATGTTATATTTTTTTCCGAACTTTTTACATACTGTGGAATTTTCCCTTCATATCATGGACGTATAAAAAAAGGCGGACGGAATCTCGCTAAACAATAAGTGAAGCACCCATAGTATAGGTGTTTTACTTAATGTTACTACTACTACTCTGCCTAACCATTCGGGCAAATATAAGCGTGATGTTATGTTTATGTTATTTAACTGACAATATGTCAAGGTCTCAAATTATGTGCATAGCAGTTGGGGACCTTAGCCCCCGCGCGATTGCCCTGCGAAAACCCGTTGAAAAACTGTAAGGAATATTTATTAGCTAGACTGTGGCTCTAGTAAGTAGGTGTAACATTCAGTCTTGAGTCTAGAACATAAATATCTTAATCCAATCAGTCACACGATTGACAAATATAAATTAAAATTTCACATTCCTGTTCTGCGAAAAAAATTGTTAATATTTGTTACTGAATATATTACTGCTGGTGGCTTATGTTTGGAAATCTAGAATTAAGTAACTTGACCTTCGCTACCAGGCAAAATATTCAAGACATAGGTATCGTTAAGATCTTAGTTACTGATAACTGTTTGTAAAGCTTGTTTTAGACAATGGCACAAATTCTGACAAAATGCAATATAAACGAAATATATTAATCTTGTTTTGTTTCACTTATTAAATGTTACTAGTTATTATCATCATCATTTCAGCTGAAAGAACAGCCACAGCTGGACATAGGCCTCCCCCAAGCGTCACCACATTGACCGGTACTGTGTTTCCCGCATCCAGCGGATGCCCGCAACCTTCACCGGGTCTTTGGTCCGCCTTATGGGAGGCCTACCCACGCTGTGTCTTCCAGTACGCGGTCGCCAATCCAAAACCTTTCGACCCCATAGGCCATAGCGGCGGTTCTGCAAGCAATGTGCCCTACCCACTGGCACTTTATTTTGGCAATTTTTCGGGTTAGGTCAGTTACCTTGGTTGTCCTGCGAATCTCCTCATTTCAGATTTGATCGCGCAGGGTAACTCCGAACAGCCCTGTCAATGAAAAGGCCCATTGTTTCAGTAATAAGGCCCTTCTTTCCTGCCTTTTCTTTCTACTACTTTTCTAATATTATGTATTAGATTACCTGTGATTGACCTTACGAGTATACTACCGTATTTAAAGATCTGTGCTCATATCTCGTGTTGCTGGTGGTAATTATTGTCAACTAATCACGACAGAATATTTTATTTCTGTTTTCTGATTACCTACAAGTTTACAGACGGACTATCAAGTAGGTACCTAATTATAATTTTAGAGATCTCAGTAGCTAAATTAGACTCAGCTCTTTGTAATGTAAACCTGGCTTTACCGTGTTTTCGTGGCTACATTCTACATGCTACTCATGCTAGTCTTCGTATTCCTTTTTTACACGGTAGGAATGTTGATGACCTTCCAAAGTGAGCTATGTACCAAGAACCTTTTAAATTATTTATTCAGCGGTCGACTCTGAGCGATTTTAAAACTGAAATGCATTTTTAATAACAATTCCACAAAAAATATGCATCACAAACGTTCAAAAGTATGTATGAACACGTGATTGTTAAGTAAAAAAATTACCATTGATAAGAATGCAATAGGTTAACTGTAATCCATATAGAACTTTTACTGGGCACTCTTTTATCTAAATAAAATAAATTTCCACACATCAAATTGACTAAATTGTTTAATTTAAAATAATTTCTGTATATCATTATTAATATAATTATAAGATGTCAGGCCAAATTAAATATTTCAGGATTAAATTGTTATTTGCCCGAAAATCTATGACAGTAGGTACTATCAGCTTAAAAATGAAATGTTTGTGTCAGTGAGTGATCTAAAAAATAGTAAGTGTGAGATAATTGCCTATTTCTCTTAGTTATCATCGTTATCATTTAACTGTCTAATTATGCATTTTACGAGTAATTACGCAGTAGTATTGTCAGTTACACATAAACAATTTACTTACGGGATAACTTCCGTGATTTTTGTTTGGATTGAGTTCCCGATATTTCGACGCTGTTGCAAGCGCCATGATCGCGGGTAAACTGTTCACGGAACGGAACAAAAATCACGGAAGTTATCCCGTAAGTAAATTGTTTAGTGAAGTAAAAAACCGTGAAAGTTTAAAACAGAGTTACACATAAATAATGTATCTTATGTACCTATTATACTTATTACGCAGGTACAGATAACACGCCTCAACATTGGTTCAAAACCACATTTTATTAACGATTGGAGTACGCCAACACACTGAACCGGAACATTAGATTCACGATAATATTATGGCGCTTCGTATTATCCAAAGTGTTAATTCCAATAGAATCATGATACTATTATTACGATTTTCGCATAAACGGCAATAAGGAAACTGTTGCAATCACTTCTTGAATACTTTAATTGGTACCAATTACGGAAATTGTTAATGAATGCAGCAGATGTAGTGCGACTTTCATGGAACAGCGTGAATATTGATGTTGCCGTAACAGGCTGGTATATCTACGTTATAAGTAGGTATATTAGAAGCAAGCACGATTGCGGCTTATACGGCTGTGGCTTACATGGTTGTGCCTTACAAACGTCAAAGATTGGGTTAAAAAAACTGTTATTATTTCTCTGAACTTGCTACTTGCCCTGATATTGAAGAAAGTTCAAAACGATCTTAGGGTTTTTTTAAGTTCAAAAATCTCATCCATAATATAGCTAGGTTGATAAATATTATATAAATAATAGAAGTAAGTAATAATATAACGCATATGCCATTTGAAATTAATTATAGACAATTAGACACCTAATTAAAAACAAATTTACAATTGAAATATAATTGAAGAAATCATTACCTATGACTTTTACAGGATACCTACTGGATGTGGTCAATGCTCTTTACAAAATTTATGAATTATTAATTTCGTTTAAGTGATGAATGACGATAACGAGTTGCTATCGAGTTTTGACGTTTAATGATAAACTTGAGGAAACCTGTCTGTTCAATTTGCTATCACCGAACTTCGTTATTACTATTTAATTAGATTTGTCAATTTAAAAATTACGGCAAATGATTTACCTTGGCTTCCGAGTACATAATACTTATTAACTATACAAGTATAAGGGATCTAAGTTTGTTAAATACAGCAGAATTCAATATTTATGGACCCCATAATTTTACTAAATAAGATTTTTTTTCTCTGTGACCGTCTTTTGAAGTTTTTCTGCAGGGTCTATAGTTGCCCGAATTTCTTAGTAGATATAATTTTAACCCGATGAATAAAACTGCGGTAAGTACCTACCTTTATAAACCCGTCTATACTTTGAGTGAAACAGCCAAAAAAACTAAGACCAAAGTTCAGGCTGTTGAATCAACAAACATAAATTGTATCTCCTCACGTCACAATGCGAATAACAGCCGCGTAATCGACTTCACCGATTATGCATTTTACAAAATGGTCGATATCCGAGGGCCAATCGGTCAATTTATACGAAGTGCGACGAAGTTTTCCATCAGTTGTTACATAAACTTCGTGAACTGCGCACCAGTGTTGAGTTGGAGTAATTGGCTGTGAAGCTTTTTGTTACAATTTATTGTTGATACCGACAACGCGTAACCAATTTTACGGATTTTTTCATCCATCTCAATGCTGGTCTACATTACCTCGACTGAGTGCACTCACAAAGCTGATTGTTCGATGCTACGACCATTATCTTTCGTTGTTTCAGCGTAAACATACTGGAAAATTTTCTGAGCTGCTAATGCTCACAATCGTATTAAATTGGTAGTATTTACCTAAATTGATTCTCCTACGATTTAATGACTACAATGCTTCTTTATTTAATTATTATTAGGCAAATGTTTATGTATGCGTAAATGGGTAACAGGTACTTAATAATCAACATGATTTATGCGGCATCTTCTCGTTTTCCATACTAGATGGTGTTTTGTAATTACATGATTATATTTTTAAGCTGTTTGTAAATCACCACCTGCCAGGTCTATTAGCAAGACCGGATTTATTTAGTGAACCGTCGCATTGACATTTCGAAGTTAGTTAATATATCTTGTTTCGTGCCCATAAATTATTCGAGATAAATGACGATTGTGTAAGTCAATGAAGTTTAAAAATATATTTAGACTCAGATGGATGTTTTGTAGAGTAAAAATTAAAGACCTTCAGTTGCCAATACAGTACCGTATTGGCTACTAAAAGTCTAATTTTTCTAGAATTATTATTGGCCGTGACCCTAATCATTTCATCGCCTATGAATAACCTCTGCATTTATAACCTCTACACTGTGTGTGAGGGTACTAAAATTTGGCCTTAGCTTGTTAAGAAAAATAAATGGTAGGTACCCGAGTGGAATAATAAACCTGACTAGGTATATCTCTGAGGATCTTATGTAAAATGGACTTACCTTGTTTGATATTCTAAAAAAAATCGTATTGTCACGTTCTATAGGAAAATAAGTAGGTAGGTATCTACCTCATATCGAATTAAAAAATGGGCTTTGGTACACAAACAGCCAGACAGATGGACTACAAAGTTATCCTAGAAGATCGTTTTAATTAGTTACGGAGCCCTAAAAATAACTGCACCATAGGCATTTCAAGTATCGTGAAGAATCTTTTAATTTGCCCTAGCAAAATACATATAATATCATTAATCAAATAAACATTTTCTCATACCGTTAAAGGTGCTTAGAAATAATAGTATGAAATATTACTATTCGACAAACACAGATCTAAATCTTTCCAATGTGCTTGGATGATATCAAAGCAATAAACATTTGCATTTTATTAGTATGCCACAGAGATGCTATATGACCACGTTTTGCGCCCTTCTAGGGAGAATAGCATATATCTTTATAACCTGGTAAGGCACATGCAAAACGTGACAGGTGGGTTATTAAGATTCCTAGTGCATTTGTATTGTTGACACTTTGTTTTAAATTTCAAACGTGGGAATTTTGTTCGGGATTTTTATGCATTGATGCTTGCTCTAGAAATAATAAAAGTCAGTCTTAAAATCATAGTTACGCGTATCTTAAAATAACTAATTATAGTGATTGCAGTTTATTAGCTCCAGTAACTGACAACGAATCTCGCTCATTTATAAAATATTTATGTTGTTGTTGAAAGAGCGAACGCACTATCTGTGACGCTGATCTGACAGTTTTTAATCTAATAAGGTATGAAGTGATCACTGCTGCCTCGTTTTCTAGTGGTTGCAAGTATTACTGTGAAGTGAAGTGTAAATTAGTTTTTCCAATAGGATGTTCCTAGAAGCAGCTCGCGCGACCATATTTCTGCCTGATTAATGGCAATAGGCTTGCCTCTAGTAGGTTCATGGAACTTATAAACACAGACGTCTTACAAAAGTTTTGCCTATACGATTTAAATCATCCTGTAAGTGCACCAATTTACATTTCATTTATAAGGAAGTGGAAATTCGCGAACGTTTAGGATGTCGGTCGGTAGATTAGATCTGATCGGCGATACGACGCGGCAGTGGGAGCTGACGAATTATTGTGAGTTCATCGTACTTGACCTTTGCACTTTGTATGAATTTATGAAGCAATTGGCTAACTAGCAGTGTAGGCGGACTCGTGTTGTTGATTAAAATTGAACGTAATTAGATAAAGATGGCTGCTGAATTTGAGGAATGACGGATTGACGTACTTAATTTGTGCAGTAGGCCTGCCAGAACTGCACTGTGTCCGCCAAACTGTTAAGACTATGTTAATTAGACGGCTATCCTAATACTATTATTCTTCATTAGAGAATATTAGAAATATGCAAGATAAACTAGGTATAAATCAGAACGATTTAAAGCTCTACGGCAAATCAAAATTGGTAAAGCTTTAAAAGGATCAATATATATAAGAAAATTGAAGCCCAAGAAAACTATAAATATAAACCGATCAACCAAACATTTCAAACATTCTCCACATTCATTATTGCAAAAAGAAATCAGTTCCGCCTCGCAAATAAATTGACTAAACAAACTTAAGCGTCCATGAAACCGGTAATCTGAGCCGTAGATGGTCTTACCCACTTACCGGATCGTCCACAAATTGTAATAATTGGCTGCACACACTCGTCACCGCTATGTTGCGGTGCCGTGAACTAAATTGTCCTGTTATAGATGGGTATTTGTGAAAATTATAGCTTAAGTTACTTCGGAAAGTTTGAACGATGCTTAAGATAAATGTGGCGTATACTTTCGAAATAACTTGATGTTATGCCAAGTATCAAGATCCTCAGTAACTGTAGCGAAACAGACAAAAAACCAGCTGACAGGTATCATAGGTAACGTTAACAAAGTGTAACAAACTTGAAAGTATTCTTTAGGGGAAATACCCTAAATAAATATTTTATAAAGCGTCTGCCTGTAGGTACGTATATCTTATAGAACTTTAATGTATGGAACCACTGATTCTTGATTTTACAGACTTAGGTTCTGCCAATTTATAAAGTACTAAGTACCTACATCACGCCCTAATGTATTCTTTCACCT
Organism: Thalpophila matura; assembly: GCA_948465475.1. Taxonomy (NCBI): domain Eukaryota; kingdom Metazoa; phylum Arthropoda; class Insecta; order Lepidoptera; family Noctuidae; genus Thalpophila; species Thalpophila matura. The sequence goes on along the minus strand of OX419184.1, from coordinate 9,771,760 downwards.
TCGTATAACACTGGTATAGGAAACAGGAAGCGAGAGATAATAACAACTTAAACGATAAGAAATACTCTTTAAACAAACCTTTGTTTCAGTCAGTGAATTTCCTTTTGATTTCCGTTTTGTTTTATCAGTCTGTCGTACGTTTAATGCTGATTTATTACTGCATTCTAAACGGCGATACAATAAAAATTTGTTAGTGAGCACTAAAAAATAATTACAACGCTGTGTCCGCTATAGCAAAGTTACCAGATCGGCCAAGAGGAGAGCCGTAAGGTGCTTTAACTTGAGTCAGATATAGGCTTTTCAAAAAAAGGGGCGTTACGTATTTGTAATAGTTAAGTTTTACTTTGCGCGCGTAATAAAAAATGCAATCGCATTAAGTATTAAGTATCTGTCACAGTTCTAGACAAAGGTCTCCTTTGTTAAAGTTATCACTACAATAAACGGTGATTAACTTAATCACCATGCCTTGAGACAGACGTGCCAATTTTGAGTCCAAACGTGACGAGTAGGTGAAAGGAAAAATCAATTAGTATTTTAATTTAAGACGACTAATTACGATACGATTATCAATCAAAATTTTCCAATTTTGAAATTCAAATAAAAGTGTTAGGTTTGCGTAACTCGTAGTTTCAGCAAAAGTTAGAAAAAAAAAAACCAACTGCATTAAAAATTGATTAGCGCTTAATAGGATGTTATTTTTAAATGTCGAACGCTAAAAATGTGCCATCCATTTGATAATCATGGTAGTTTTTTTTTTTTTTTTAAGTTTCACATTGATTTCTAGTACCTCTAGAATAAATAGTAAAATTAGGCATATTGTTTCAAAATGAAGGGCTTGCGTCTATGGTCTGTACGGTTATTGAACCTATAGTTTTAAGGCCAATGTTAGATTGCTATACAAATGTTATGTGGGTCATGGAAGTGGGCTCACGCGTGATACGATCGCTGGTAATGACTTTGGTGTAGGTACTTAATTGCCTGATAAAGGACGTTGACTTAATTCGATCAGAAGAACATAATATGGTAGTATATTGATGAATAAACTTGCTTAGTGATTTCTAAAATTAATTAAAATATCCATTAATGTATTAAAGGTGGTGTTTATTTAAAAGGTAAGGTTTTTTTATGTCGTATTCAAATTAGGTGGCAATGTGCCAGTTCAGGTCTTACTTGTACTATTTGAACTGCATTTATAACGTAACTTAAATTATGTTGTAATATAGAGTGGGTACCTATTTCAAAAAGATTGTTCTTATGTAAATATTGGCGCCCACATTTAAGTAAACATCACCATATTTTGTATACAAATATATGGTAAATGAGGTTAGTAATCTATACTTTAAGCGATAAAACATAACTGGTGTGTTTCGCGGCATAACCAAATAGGTGTTAAACACGCAACATAACTAATTTATACTCAGCGCTTATTTCATTTCAGAGCATTCACAGGCTGTTTTTAAAGAAAAAATCTCCCAAAAAACGAAAGGTTAGTCAAATTTTTTGGACAAGAGATATCGTAAAAGGTGGAAGAGCCAACGCAACCGCTGCGCTGACGTACAAATTAATGTTTAATAAGTATGAATAGGAGTTTACCTATAATTTGTAAATGACATAAAGCAAGATTGTGACAGCATAAGCATCATGGATGGCGAAGTTTGCGATCTATTTATTAATCTTTATGCAGACATCAATGACCAACATCGGGTTTCAGGTCCATACAAATTATTCGTCATTTCTTCAAGAAAATATCTTTCGCAAGAATGTGAAAATATCTATCACTGAAGCAAATCATGATGAGCAATCTACATTATTGTTGCCATCTGATGCGGAATTCCAAGCAATGTTTAAAAAACATTAAATAGTTGTAGACATAACGTTCGCCCGTGGTAGGTACATAGATTTAAACAATTTATTCGATGGCTGCTATAGATGTTGTAAATAATGTATAAATAATAAAAAAACACGGTTTTAAAATGCACAAAAAAGTATAAATTTATTTCTAATTAAATGAAAAACGTGGGGTGCATCTTACTTATTTATCTATTGCATGCGCCTCACGTTTTCCATTTCATTAGAAATTATTTTCTACTTTTTAGTGCGTCTTAAAAACGTGGTTTTAATTTTTTTTTAAACCTCTTTTTACGCCTCTTATGAGCGTTGGTAACGTCTATCGGAGACTAATTACAGACTTTATCCATCTCAACTTTGCAGCTAGAAGGACATCGATACGATGTCACTCTCTACACAATATAAATGTATATTTTTGCGAATTTTAAACACAAGAGGCGTCATAAGAGTTGTAAAAAGAGGTTTCCAATTTCAACTGATTCAGACATGACACCGTAGCTCGATTGGTTAGAGCGCTGCCCCGGTTTAGGCAGAGGTCGCGGGTTCAAACACTGCCGGTGTCAGTTGTTTTTGAAAATCTCTTATACAATATATTTAATAACATTAAATAAGCATAACATGGCTTTAACATGTTTAAAATATACATTTATAACTAATTAGTTACCTGACTGGTATACCAAGTTATAAGATATAGATAACATTGGTATTGGCTTTTGAAACAAAAAATAACACGTTTGGCGCTAAACAAATAATTTTATCAATTTAACTTTTCTGACAACGTTAGGGTGCGTTTCCACTGACGTGGAGCTGGGCAAAGTGGAGAGGAGCGGACCGTGAATTGACCAATCACAGTTCCCGAAATCTCCACTCCGCAGTCCGCATCAGTGGAAACGGTGTGATTGGCTCATTCACGGTCTGCTCCTCTCCACTCCGCCCAGCTCCGGGTCAGTGGAAACGCACCCTTACTGTTCTATCTCATACGCTGACTTCATAGCATTTTTGCTGTGCAATAAATATTTTTTAATTAAAATCTTTTTTCATGTGTACAATTAAATAGGTACATATATTTTTATGTTGAAAATGTCACTGGTAAGTATATTTTTTATGTGAACATTGGCAAGGGGTGCACGTGATGGTAAGTGGTTACTGCTATCACCTATAAATTGATATGATATGTAATAGAGGCAGAGGCATTGCAGTGGTGCGTTGGTCCATTCTATAGAGACGAAGGTTTTTTTTTTATTTTTTCTTATTTGAAAGGTAATAGGCTTGTGTTTGACTGCCATCTTGCCTAATGTTAAGCGATGATGCGGTCTATGATGGAGCACCCATGTCTAGAAGAAATCCACAGTTGAAATATCTCACGTGTAATTACACCATAACCTTCAAACCAGAATACAGCAGTGCTGCTTAGCAGCAGAAATAGGAATGGTGGTAGCATTTCCCTGAACGAGCTCTTTTAAAGTCCATACGAACGACCCAATTTGACGCCCGATCTGTAGAGTCAATCTGGGCGAATACTCGCCCAGATTGACTCTACAGATCGGGCGTCAAATAGCAATCTGTTGATACCAACAGATTGCTATTTTACCATTAGGTAGTCTGACTTACCTATTCACGCGCCAATCTGTAATGACTCGCCTGGATTGGCTACCTACATATATTGTTAGAGATCGGACGCCAAATTGGGTTAAAGAGGGTCTTTACAAAAACTACCTACTCATTATTATTAGGTTTGTATTCCAAGAATGACGTTTGTCATTTGTTTTTACAACTAGTCTTCACTTTTTGCGCATTGTTTCAGTCACGAAGAACAACTTTAAAATACAAATTAATTATATTATTAAATCCGGCTTCGCAGAATCGATGCTTCATTTGACTTTTATAACAGGCTTTTTAAAAATAGACGGTCGTAATGATAAAGTTAGTAAAAACTCAAGACGTTAATTTCTGATTTTTAAATTACCATTCATATTTTTAGCACAAAAAATGTAGCTCCGATTTTTAAATGAAGTTGACGTTTGAACTTAAATCGCACGAGTCAAGGCATTCATCATCACCGCATAAGTACCTACGTTTATGTTACCTATGTTACAATATAATGAACTTTGTACAACACTGATAGGGTTGCGTGTTGCGACCGAATTGTTATTTGACCATCGCACTTACGTAAAATCCTTAAATACTTTTGGTAAGGGGTAGCCAACATGATTAAAACAAGGCCTATCTAATTTATGTTAAAAATAAGTAGGTAATTATTTATCAATGTTCGATACTGAATAAAGATTATATAAAATTCTTAGAAAACGTTTTATTCGTAGTATACTAGTAGATATTAAATAAAACAGGTTATTCGTAGTATGCACGTCATTTGATGACAATAAAATTATTTTTCTTTATTTCCTATACTTAATAAGACTTGTTATGTTATAAGTTTTAGACGATTGTATCTTTTCGCCGTATCAAAAATCCGTCACATGGCAATAACGTATAGATACCATTTGATACATACAAAAAATGATAAGTACATGACGTGGATCCCATTTAGGTTGTGGTAATTTGTTTTGCGTTAATTAAATGTTTACATCGCATCCATCTTTTGTTTTTAATGGAAGAGCCTGATCAACGGTAAACAAATACTAATTATTACTTTTATGATTTAGAAAAATATACTTTTTACCGACTAGCTTGTCAACTTTTTATGGAAAAGTACAAGACATTCATTGTTTAATCATCACCACCATCATAGCACCAACTATATCAGCCGAAAGTAATCCACTGCTGGACAAAATAAGTTGTCGAAAAAAAAAATTATATAGGTTCTACCTACGAGTCTATCAAATCTTAATAGTCTAGTCTAGCAAACGAAAATATAATAGGTACGATGACAAACAAATAACAAAGTTTCATTTTTTATGCAGTTATGTCTGCGTGAAAAAAAATTACGTAAATGACCTGACCCGAGTAGAAAAGCATTTCGAATTATGTTACTAAAGTAAAGTAGGAAGTAAATATTACGTCAGATGGCATTGTTTTTTAAAATTGTTCGATTAATATGTAACTGTGCAAATTGTCACTGATATTTTAAATAACCGTGGAAAGTATTTTATCAAACTTCAACGTTTGATAAAATTGTTGTTAAAGGTTTTACACAAGATGTTTGAAAAAATCAAACTTCAAGTGCAGTTGAACTTTTTAGTTTGAATTTTAACCAATGATTGTGTTAAAATAAAATATATATATATATAAAATTCATTTATTTCTCCTAAGTAGGTACCATAACCCATAGGTATTACAAACAAATGAACATAACATAAGAAACATAATGTTATTTATATGTATAAGCATTTAACATGTTTAAAATGCGCAAAAATATATATTTATAGAAAACATAAAAATTACATTCAGATTGAACTGGTTTTACTATTAAGAAAAAAACCGGACAAGTGCGAGTATGACTCTAAGGGTTCCAAAATAGCGCCATCTATGCCGCTATATATCTATATCTTGATCATATATGGCGCTACTACATACTTCTAGAGGTGCCATCTATGTAAGTGCATATTAAGTAAACTAGGAGCTCCGAAAGTCGTTAACAATGTGTGTCCAGGGAAAATGGAAAATATATGGAAAATTACAAAGGAGCGCGTTATTAAAAAATCTGAAAAATCTAGCTTGTAACATCTAGGTACTTAATACTTTCGATTGAAATTGGTTCAATAAAATTCAGAAAGATACAACCTTTATTTCAAAACAGTCGCGGGCCGCAAGAATGAGCCACGTGGGCGGAATGCGGCCCGCGGGCTGCGGGTTGCCGACCCCAGCTTTAAGGGTTCCGTTTTTCCTTTTGAGTTACGGAACCCTAATTAACTAATTATACTCCTGATAGCTAATTATATGAACAAACTAACCAAACAACTCCATAATTATGACACACTTCATTATTTGTATTTATATTCCCAATCATAGATTTATCTACAAATATGAATAAGCACAGCACTAGCCCAAATCAATTTGCTTGAATCGACAAAATAAATGACAAATTCAATGCTATAAAAAAAATACAAATAAATTCAACAATCGATTCGCCTCGGTGTTCAATGTCTAACGATGCTTACTCTGCCTGCGTTCGTAACTCGTGTGTAGCAATCGTAACTATTGCATTGCTCCACGCCGTCATTTGTGTTAATGACCCGCATTTAAGCTGATATAGTTGGATAAATAGCAAGGCTTGTTTGCCAACCAATGTCATAGTGTTAGGGAAGAAGGAAAGTAAGAAACCTTTCACTTTCGGTCGTGTGTTGTTGGTGAAGGCAATGAAACAACAAGTGATGGGTTTTAACAAGCTATCCCATTAACTGCCTGAGTCGGATTTATATGACAAACGCCTCCACTTTTGTTCATTTATTTTGATTTTTTCATTCATTACATTGCATTATATCCAAAAATATACCTATTTTATATATCGCACACCTAGATAAAGAGTAGCACAACTAAAAAAAAAACCAAAATCAAGCTATTACGATTATCGGAATCTGCGTCGAAAATAGATCCCGATAATCGCATAGCTCGATTTTTTTTTGAGATGTGCTACTCGTCTAGGTGAGCGATATTATTAATTTTTATACATTGACTTCTAATAATTAGAAGCCATAAAATTAAATGTTTGAAGTTAGATAAATTAAATTGAGGATTTATGAGCGGGACGATTCAAAGGCTTATACAACATGTAACAAAAACCCTGTTCGATCCCAAAGGGGGCCATATTATGCTCATCATTATTTTTTTTTATATTATGGGACATAAATTGACAAAATGTATGGAAAAGAAGATTTTCTTTACGGATTGTGTCATACAAAATATTGTTCATAATGATGAGTATAATGGCCTTTCAGATCGAACAGGGTTTTTGTTACATGCCCTATTTATTATATTAGGTTATAGACGTCAGGTTGATGTATAGAACACCCACATTTCGTCAGTTATGTTTATATCCCATGTAATTGAGAACCTATTGTTGTCAACTGGGCGCAAATCCAGACTCCGGGCTGCTACTAAGAATTTCGTAATGAAAAAACCCAATAATACTATTCCCGACCTAGGGATCAAACACAGGACCCATTCAGAAGTCGCTTGCGACCAGTAGGCTAATCATAGCCAGGCATCATCATAATCATGTCTATTTTTGTGATCTAACAAAATCAAAAAGTCAGTTATTGACGTTACAAAAGAGCCCCAAAAATTATAGCATAGCATATAGCATAGCATAATCGGCCTATAATGTTCCCACTGCTGGGACACAGGCCTCCTCTGTGAGAGGGAGTGGGCCGTAGTCCACCACGCGGGCCCAGTGCGGGTTGGTGGACGTCACATGTCTTCGAATTTTTGGTTCTAGGACATGCCGGTTTCCTCACGATGTTTTCCTTCACCGTTAAAGCAAGTGATAATTAATTTCTAATACGCACATGACTTCGAAAAGTCAGCGGTGCGTGCCTCGGGATCGAACTCGAACCATTCGCCGTGGGAGGCACATGGTTAATCCACTAGGCTATCACTGCACTCTATTATACTATACTACCAAAAATTATAAAACTCCCCAAATAGTAGTTATTTAGAAGGACACTTTTATAGAAGAATTTCGTGATGGTCCTGAGGAAATTTACAATAGATAAAAATGAATATCATATAATACAGAGAAATATGTTTTAGAGAATCATAGTACGTAGATAATAATTAAGTATAACAAAAAGCTGTCGTCTACTAGTTGAAATTATTCTTTAAACAGCCCTAATTCTTTCCATGGTTAACTATGGCATTATAACTATTAACTGGTTCAACTCACCTACACCTCATTTGATTGTGCCTAAAAGTACGCTCTTTTATAGATCTCAGCCTTAGTTGGTTGCTCCTCGTCAAATCAAACCAAACCAACCAAAATCTGTTCTGAATTCTATCGTTTATTCGTCACGTAGGTGTGTCCCTAGTTGTAGATAAGTAATGCTAATAGAAGTATAGTAATGCTAACATAAAGATAATAAAGACATATACCCTTACCACAAAAAAGATAAACACGTGTTAAACGCGAATGCTACCAAAAATAATACACACTTGTTTTAGACAAGTTAGTGCTAAAACAAGTGCGTATCATTTTTGGTAGCATTCGTGGTGAACACGTGTTTATCTTTTTTGTGGTACGGCCCATATGGTTTACGAGAAAAATTATTACATGACTTTGAAAAGTAGCTGAACAGCCGACTGTAAAATCATTATTTTTATTACAAAAACCATGCAAAAATATGTATAGGTATTATTTATACACATTCGCCGACAAACACTTATCAAAGGAAATCTCGAAAGATCGATCTAACATAATTATGACATGTATAAAATGAGCTATCGATCATCGTTACAAATAATTTTTAGAATAAGTGTGCTTAAGGCGCTGATAATTGCCAACGGCCTTGAGTGATATGGGTGGTATAGCTTGAGTGTTCTGCGCTGAGCTCAAGCTACGCAACATACGTCCACCGAGCAATACGACTCGCCTATCAAGAAGCGCGCTGTGCCGAATTAGACGTATTATTACTTTTTAGTATCTAAAATATAAAATAAAAAAAAAGTAACAGGCAATAATATAGGTAGTAACATAGTCTTTTCACACAAAACAAATCATGAAAATATCTTAAGCGATTTGAAAGTAATTACGTTTTTATGTTTTGGGTAGACAGTAATTCATGAATTTATTTCATTAAGTATTTTACTACAATAGTTAAATATTCACAGGTACGATTGATGTATATATGTTCTAGTTTAACATAAAAAAGATGCAAAACTAACCTGCATTATTTGACGGCGCAATAAGAGATTTAAAACTTGAGCTTTACGGCCGTTACCATTTACCGTCGCCTTAATAACCCGCTTACAGTCGAGTCTTCACGCGCGACAAGAATCGTTTCCAGCGCCATGTTTTTACATCATCATAATTGAAGAAGTGTAAAGGAAAATTATAATGTGTTAAACAGCATACTGTAACAAGCGAATCTCGTTTGCCAGGCCAGTTACTACTTTTTTATGTGTTCATTAAAATTAGTAGGCCGACCGCTTAGGTTTACTGTCTGGCCATACAACTCAGTCTTGTCAACATAGAAATCTAGGCAAGCGTGTTTCGTCTTCAATCGCTTGTAATTGCGTAAAAACGGTGTACGACGTTTACTCGTTTTCTCTTACCGATTAAAGTTAAACTCCAAAGGCCTTACCACAAAAAAGATAAACATCTGTTAAACACGAATGCTACCAAAAATAATACACACTTGTTTTAGACAAGTTAGTACTGAAACAATTGCCTATTATTTTTGGTAGCATTCCTGTTGAACGTATGTTGAACAGATGTTTATTTTTTTGTGGTACGGCCGCAAGCGTTTAAGTATGTGATATTTTGATCATTAAAGCCATTATTATAGTTTTGTTTCTTTCGCTGATATTTATACGCATGACAGCAATGCTTATAAATTCACCAAAAGAAACAAAACTAAGTAAGCGTGATCAATCCTCGTTTTTAGGGTTCCATAGTAAAACTAGGAACCCTTATAGTTTCGTCATGTCCGTCTGTCCGTCTGGCTGTCTGTCTATCACACCCTCGTTAAATCTACAGATAAGTATAAATAATTTGTATGAAACTTCGCAGGTAGAGTCTTCTGTGACCCGCCATAAAGGCCTATAGCGACATTACGAAAAACGAAATAATTTGGGGGGGGGGGGGGGGGCATACATGAAACTGAGGGATGAAAAAAATATTTTCACGCACCCACTCATGTGGGATATCTGCGGCAGACCTAGTGTTGATATTAGGTGACGATTTAGTGCAGTGGCTTGTCGAAGTTATTATGCTCGACCTAATTAATCAACTTTTAACTTCACTCATGACAAATATAGAAGGTCGCGTTTTGTTTCAATTTTTTTATTGATTTAAACCAATTATATTCTTACAATACATTTAAAAGAAGAATAAGCTGAAATTATTATCCTTAATATCATTTCATAATCTGGTGTGTTTTTCAAGTTCGTGTATAGCCCTAAAAGGTCATAAGCGAGATTTTATAAAAGAATTAAAAAACTTGTTGCATGCAGAAGCAATGGCAGGTTTGCTTGTTGAATGGTATTAACAGAAATAACCAGTTCTGCACAATTTGCCAGTTTTTATTATTAACTGCAGACACCTGTGTGGCACAATCGCCAAAGAATTGCATTGATACAGGTGCGTTTACATTTAGTAGTTGGTGCCGGATTCAAATACTTATTACCTACTATCCTATTTTTGTTATTATTTACCACTAACAGTCTAATACTCGTCCCCAATATGTAATATTTAGTACAAAGGTACACTTAGGATTCAAAATATTCTGCCTCTAAAATGCAGTCATAGTAGGTATATATTCAGCGTCTAGCATGTCAACCATGCCAAGCAAAACTTGGCACTGAAATTATAAAGATGATAAGTTATGTAGGTAGATACTTTTACTTTCTATTTTCAGGACTCAAATTATTATTAATATATTATATTAATTACACAGTCTACATAATATGAACGCACCCTAAAGCACATATACCTAAGTGAACAGACATTCTTCTGTTTTTGTAATTATGTACCTACTTTACTTCATTCCGCGGTAAATTAGTATTGTTTGCGATACTATACCTACGCTATTGTTACGTGATCATAAATTCTTTAGTCACATATATTGCGATTTTTATAGACATACCTATCTAGATAATTACAGAATTTCTTATTATACCTATTCCTATTACATCATTTCTTAAAACATTACAGATAGTCGTTCCTATTTGTAGGTATATTATGTTGTCTAGGTACATGTTTTTCTATACTTTGTTAACAATTTTGGATTGCTTGTTATGATTTTCTACACGTGTTACTATAATTAAAACTGTAATTATTCCATCTTTACTAGTTTTAAAACTAATTATGAGTAATTCGTACAAAAATGTGACTACATTGTATGTATATATCGTTAATAATTTTATGTTAAAGAAGTAACGACTGTATGACTGGGTTTGTGTCAAAACGTTTATAAATGAGAAATAAAATAATGTTTATTATCTATTAGATACCTAGTCAATATTTGCTTATAAGCCTTAAAACCTTGAAATATAATACATAGGTACTTACTATAACCGAAATTAGACTGACAAAGTCTGAAACTTTGATTTAGAAGCTCGCCTATGTTGGCCGAGTTATCAAATCTATTGGTACTTACTGCTTATGTGCTCATTATGCTGAGCTGACATATTACTGAATAAGGAATATTTTTCGTAAAATGTTAATTATTATTTAAAATATATCGGTGTCAATATCTATTCCCGCCTACGTTCTCGACGTAGAAGTCGACCGACACAAATTATGCATATAAATCATAGAATTAGCTAGGTCATGTTTGATTTTGCAAAATGATGTATTGATTTAGACAAGACAGGTCCACATTTAGATATCTTGCCTCACAGACCTATTATTATTTATCTTTTTCAAATATTAATTGGTATTTCGCAACTATGGCCTATTGAGAATTGTTTGAAGTATTTAATGGCCATGGCTTTTAAGGAAAATAAGCTTCTTTGAAAATCTCTTATACCTATATTTAATAATATTTAATAACAATAAGCAATTATTTATAATTTCGTAAAATATTTTCAAGAAAAAGTACCTGCTGATAAGAACAGCAGGTACTTTTGCTTTTGGAAGACTACAAGGCAAAGTAGATACCTACTTTACTTACCTAGTTACTGTCTTATAAGATGACAATTAAAATTTGATGTGTATTTTCTACAATTTTAGAAACCCAAGAGGGTAAAGGAAATACTTAAAAGCGATACAACACTAACAAGACGTTTCGCTAATATATGTTTATAAGGTTATTAATTGTTATTGTTATTAAACATTTATTTCGAGAGACACGCAATGTTTTACGACTTTAAATGTAACTAAATACACGTCTGGAAAATGTTGAACAAAAACCTATCTATGCCTAGTTATGTTTTGATCATTTGGACATTAAGTAGGTACTTGATGTACCGTGTTGTGGCTTTCATAGTTTTCTAATGTCCCGTTGTAAAACGTTATTGCCAATAAATATGTAGGAGTAACGCGTAGTTCTACCCGTAAATTCTAGTGCAATGTAGCTTAGTGACTGGTGTAATTAAGTTACATATTGTTAACGTACGACATTTATACGAGGAGAAATCGAAAACTTTGAATTAATTATTTAAGTGTAGCTTAGATATCTTAGGTGCAATAGAAATATGTTTAAGGGGCATCCGTCAAGGTTGCGCGTAAAATTCAAAATATTTTTTCAAGGGTTTCTTGCAAATTGCAACGCTGTTTTATGTTATATGTATTATGTTGACCAAAATTCAATACGCGATGATAATGATAATATAGTTACAAAATAATAATCTAAAATTAAAATTATTTAAAATAATTAATATTTTATGAAAGCATTACGATTTTCCTCAAATATAATTTCGAGGGCTATATTGATGGTTATTATTTAGTAACTACCTATATTATCTTTATTTTCTTTGAATTTGGATCAACATACAATATAATACAATATAAAATTAATGGTTAAACGAACTTACCTCAAGTGATGTTTGACCATAATTATACGAGACGTTACATCCGAAGAGATTTAATATAACAATGTAGTTTCACTTCTCAATGTACTAGGCGTTGCACATAATTTTTAGAGCTGTGGAAATAAAAATCTAATTAAAAAATTCAAAATACTTTCCGAACGATACCTTGATAGCAGCGCCCTCTCCGCTAAACGTCATTATTTTTAGAGACTTAAATTATCTCGTTTGTTTAAATTTTATGGGCTTTAGTTTATGGGTCCGGGTGGGACTTTAAATCTCTTCGGATGTAACGTCTCGTATAATTATGGTCAAACATCACTTGAGGTAAGTTCGTTTAACCATTAATTATACTTACGACGTTACATCCTCAAGATTTAATATAACAATGTAGATGTTTAGCGCTTTCAAACAAACGAGATCGGTAAGGATTCACTCAGATAATAAAACTATTGAGCTTAATCAAGCGAAGATAGTTTTATTGACCCATTCAAACTAAACAATTTTGTAAGAGAACAAAATATAATCTTAATAAACAGAACAAACAAAAAAATAAGAGATCCTTTTCTATGCTAAATTAATCATACAATTACCAACATATAATTACTATATATAATCACTTAACGACTGTAAATTGCCTCTGCAAAAGCATTGCCCTCCTCAACTGTCAGTGGACGATTATAAAATTTGGCAAAAGTTAACGAGTTCCCCGTCCAGCCTGCAGTTCTTTTAATAATATCGACAGAGACCCCTTTCCTATTAGCTGCCGAAGTTGATGCATGGCGGGTACTATGCGCCGTGAAAACATCGGTATTAACCCCACTTTCAGTTAATATATTCCTAATCCATCTACTTATCGTTGCAGCACTGGCGTTATGGATTGGTTTCTTAACAGTAAGAATGAGATTCTCTGTTTGGGGTAGGCACCTAAATTGTTTCGTGGCTTCCATATATGAGGACAATGTTTTCGCAGGACAGATTTGTTCCCTAAGAGGGAAAAAAGGTATAAACAAATTGGGCGCAGATCTATTCGGAGCCGAAGTTTTAATTAAAGCATTTATACTGATTTCTATTCTTGAGCTACTTACTTTAATATCCGATAAACGTATCAGTGATAGCGTCTGCACACGTTGTGCCGTCGACAACGCGAGGAGAGCTACCAATTTTTTAGATAGAGAGGTCAAGGTTTGACTCTCGTTCGGGTAATAGTTTGAAAGATGATCCAGTACCAGATTAGGATCCCATGTAGATGCGTATCTTGGGAAGCAAGGTTTAGTTTTGTAAACTCCTTTCATGAACCTTATAATTCGATCATCTTGACTGATACATTTACCTAATATCAAAGCAAGTGCCGAACGGCATGTATTGAGGGTTGAATAATTTGCACCTAAGTGATATTCATTAACTAAGAATTCAAGAATATTTGGAATATTGTTATCAAGAATGTTAATCCTCTTTTTAACACAGAATTGCCACCATTTTTTCAAAACCACGTTATACTGTTTTAAAGTACTGTGAGCTAAAGATGATATTATAATTTTTATAGCACTATTTGGTAACAATTGTTTTACGTACGATTGCTCGATAATACTGACGACACCAGGGTAAGACGTTTCCAGAGCGGGTGCGGAGTCCTGAAAGGTGATAATAGCAATGAAGGACTCGGATCAAAATAAATCAATCGGTTTTGTGAGAGTGATAAAAACAGTGGGTACCATGGCTGGCTAGGCCAATAGGGTACAACTATAATCCCGGTGGCTTGATCAGTAACAATTTTTCTTAAACATTTAAGAATTAACGAAAAAGGTGGAAACGCATAAAAGAAATAAGGTGCCCAGTCTATTGTGAAAGCATCTACGTTGAAGGCCGAAGGGTCTCGTTTCCACGATATATATTTATCGCATTTCGCATTCAATCGTGTTGCAAAAAGATCAATTTCGGGATTTCCAAAATTTTTCGTGATCGTATCAAATGCAGATAAGGATAGGTCCCATTCAGTGTCTACATTGGAACATCTCGATTCCTGATCTGCCTCAGTATTATCCTTCGATTTGATGTAAGAGGCAAAAACAAAGAGTTTCCTGTCCTCGCACCACTGCCAGATCTCTCTGGCTACATCATTAAGGTGGGTATATTGAATTCCCCCGTACTTATTTATGTATGCTATAGCGGTGGTATTATCAATCCGAAGTAAAATTTCTTTATTATAAAGATTTTTAGTGAAGCATTTTAGGCCAATAAGGGCTGCTTTCAGTTCTAAAAGATTTATCTGTTCTTTAGATTCTGTGTCATTCCAGAAACCATTAGCACGTATACCGTTACAATAAATACCCCAGCCTGTGAGAGATGAATCCGAAAAGATTTCAAGAACATACCTATAACTACGTATTGGATTTTGTGATGTTAGAATATTATTTTGCCACCAATAAAACTCTGACTTAAGGTCAGGCGATAGATTCATGACACTATCGTAATTGTCATTAGAATTACACAAAGCTATAAACTTTTCCCGCTCGAAACGTTTCGTATATAGCCAGCCATAACAAATTGCTGGGCAAGCTGAGCAAAGTAATCCTAGATACTTAGCGAAGTCCCTAATCGTCAATGAATTTCTTTTGGAGATTCGTTTTGTTTGGTCAAGTATTTTTAGACGTTTCTTATCAGGCAACTTCAAACACATCTCTTGTGAAAACTGGTTTCATCAGTTTAGTAAATATAAGAGGTGCCAGAGACAAGCCAAAGGGTAGGCACTGAAATTCAAAAATAGCACCTTGAAATCTGAATCTAAGATATTTTTTACTGGAATTGTGAATTGGGACTAAAAAATATGCCTCCTGAAGATCCATAGTTGTCATGTAACAATTTTTAGAAATTAACCTAGTAGCTGTGCGAATATCCTTCATTTTAAAGTGCTGAGGGCTGATAAACTTATTTAGTAATTTCAGATTTAGAATGAATCTGAAAGTCCCATCACTTTTAGGTATTAAAAAAATATTTGATATAAATTGACCAGACACATCATTGCATTTTTTAATAGCCCCGGAAGACAGTAGTTTTGAAATGGACAACTTTAGGTGTTTTAATTCTGTTTTGCTAAACCTAGGATTAGATGGTTCAAAACTTTGAGTAGGAGTACTATCAAAAGGAATTTTGAAACCTTTTATATAATTTAAAACTACTGGATCGTTGGTTATAGTTCTCCATTGACTAACAAAGTAACGCAATCTACCAGCATGACGCATTACCTCTACTGGTTTCTGCGGCTCCTGTAATCCGTCTTCCGTGCTGGAGGGGCTCGATTTGCTGCTGGCTGTCTCCGACCATGTTGTGTCTGATGTCCGTGGTTGGATGAGTACCTCGGTTTCGGCCCACCCGGTTTGGTAGTCTTGGTTGGTTGATAGTGTTGATACCTGGGTGGGCCTCGCCAGTTTCCCTGTGGTCTGGATGTGGGTGGGACAGTAACAGTGCTGCGTTTAATTTGAAGTCCTGATTTTTCTGCCGTTTTTGTGGCTCTGATCTTTTCTCCGAGATCAGCACCAAAAAGAAATGAATCTCTCTTTACATCTGTAATCGTCATAGTGAACTTTTTGTCCAGTGATGTAGTTATTAACTTTCGTCTGTGTTGTGTGTTTTCATAATGTAAATCTAGAAAAATCTGACTTACTTCTGATAAACTTTTCAAGATCTCTATTTTTGAGTGGTCTTCTTTTATTAGAGATGAAGCTAAGTTGGTAAGACCAGCTATACCAATCCCCAGTTGGTTTTGGGTTCTTTCAAGGAGTTTATCCCGATGTTTAATGTTCTCACTAAGAACAGCAGAAATTTCCAAGTTGAGTTTAGGAGCTTTGGATAGGATAAAGTTCTCCGGTATTAAGGTCTTCTTTAAGGTAGCTTCCTTCACCTCTTTTGTCAGTCCTTCTACTAAGACCCTACCCCAACGTTTAGCTATCTCATCATTAATTGCGGGTCCGAATACTTCTTCTTTTCCTTTTGGGTCTCCCAACGCATCTAATATTTCAGGTGGTAAACCCTCAGATGTAGCAACAGTGGCTTCACTTGTGTTAGGACCCTGATCCTGAGAGAGCAGATTAGATGTCTCTGCAGTGTCTATAACATTACCGACGCTCGGAGGACTGGCAGGGGTTACCACACCCGATCCAATTGGAATATCATCCTCTGATAATTCTGAATGTGAAGACAATCGCAGAGGTTCTGGCATTGGTGATCTTTGGTAATACCGCTTATACCCTGTAAGGTAGAAGAAAAGAACCACTGTTGAGGTTGAAACCTTGTCATATCAGCCATTGTACGTACTCACGTTACGCCACTAGACTTTATTTTTGACAAGCTGCAGTATGCAGTCGATATTATTTTTAAGTCGTTGTACGTATTCCCGATACGTCACTAGACTAATTCGTTATCAGCCGTGCTCATGTCACGGAGTATAACTTGTGTCAGTACTTATGAACTCACTTGTAGTTAATTTGACCGCAGATAGAACCTATATTACACTTGCCTAAAGAATGTAAACAAAGACACGCATATCCTCCATATTGCTTTTTGCAAAAAGAACAGAATGTCATTTTGGTCAGATTCAATTCACTACATATTATGACAAATTAATATTTTCGTTCGTAATTTGAAATGTAGTAAGTACCATAATTATTGTAAAATGATTATGAACTAACCTTCATCGTCCGAACTTGAACTTGACGAGTCGCGCAATCTTTGTTCAAGTCTTCTTATTTTCCGTCGAATTTTGGAATTATGACGTTCTCTTTTCCTTTTTCCCATAGTAACACTTAAATATAACTTTTCCACAAACTTTTCACCAACTTGAACACTAAATTGTATTTTTAAAGCAAGATATACGTTGCAACGCCCGCACATAAAAAAGGAATGACGTTTAGCGGAGAGGGCGCTGCTATCAAGGTATCGTTCGGAAAGTATTTTGAATTTTTTAATTAGATTTTTATTTCCACAGCTCTAAAAATTATGTGCAACGCCTAGTACATTGAGAAGTGAAACTACATTGTTATATTAAATCTTGAGGATGTAACGTCGTAAGTATAATAACGCTGCAATTTGCAAAAAACGTAAAAATAAATAATTTCACACGGCTACCTTGAGGGAGGCCCTTAACGTTAAATTTTATGGTAGGTATTTAGCATAGATAAGCACACGTAACACTTTATATCTCGGGAAATTGAGAAATCTTCATGCGGCCTAAGTCTCAGATACAGTTTGTATGAAATAATATGTTTTTGCCAGTGACTCCACCCGCGTGGACTACATTAACATGACCATTTTAAATGACCTCCTCAATAGTAGGGTGGCTAGTAGGTACTACGAAGAGGTCAAGTTGTATCTTTGGTTCATCCTACCGGAATTAGGTGAAATGTGGCTCAAATTTAAGTTGAACCCCAAGCTACCAAACTGTGAAAACTACATCAAAATCTGTTCAGTATTTTTCGCGTGATGCGCGCACAAACAGACAAACTGAAAAAAAAAAAATTTGGGCATGGTTACATCCACTTTAATAAATTGCATTATTGAATAATTAATTAAATTAAAAAAATAATTAAATAAATAATTCATTTATGTAGTCATTTGAATAGGTACGTAGTGTAAAGGTAAATAATAACGTCTCAATAACTAATTTTACTGAACACTTAAACGAAGTATTTTATGTTTTCTTCGCGAAAACACAAAGGGGAAAACTTTGCCGATATTTTTAACTAAAATCTATTATGGTTTCTAAGAGCTATTATGATAAGTATGTATTTAAAAAGATCAATTATCTAAAAAAACTAAAGATTTTGGTTGACAGTTACTTGTTAGATACCTATTCCTGTTACTGGTTATGTCATACAGGCTGTCTTTTGTGTTACTTAACTTATTAATTAATAGCCATTAACTCAAAGCTTTTTAAACTGATTTATTTTGATTGTTTTTTATTGCCCTGTTAAGCTTCGGTTTCTGTTTTTTTTTAATACCAGTAATTGGCATAGATATAGGCTCCTAGAGATAAAAGAAAGAAGACATGCTGTGCCGACCCCAAATAAATTGCTATAAGGCAAGAGAATGAATTTTATTGGTAAAGAGATCTCTAGTTACTTAAATCAAGTGTTTATTTATTAAACACACTCCCCTTTACTTATAAAAACTTGTAACTTTTAACCACTGATTAAAATATAATTATCCTTGTCGTTTCTATGTCAAAGAATAGAGATGTCAATTGACTTATGAGCTGTTTATGTTAAGTAACGTTTAATCATCGTGTTTATGTTAGGGGGACTAAATATCAAATCATCATAGTTAACAAAAAATGTGAAGGGAACAGAAGACGGAAATTGCTTAATAAAGCTACGCGAAAATTTCCAAAGTAGGTACCTACATCATAATAATTAGATAATGCGAGCTTACGATACGCAGTAACCTCAACTTGCAAGACGAGATGCCTGTACGCAACGGGGAAGATAGCGGGTTCCTAAAGGCAAATGCATATTGAAAATATTAATCATTTAGTATAGGTACTTTGCAGTACATTACAGATTTACAGTGGAAGCAGTATAATTATGCTGCCGGAGTGGGTGTTCCCCGATAGTTACAATCAAGGTGTCTTCAAGTTGCGAGTGAATGGGTTTCTTTTATATAAAGCGTGCTCTATAATACACCGCATTAACATCAAGCAAGATGACGGTCAATCGCAAGTCTATTAATAAATAATTTAAAAAAATACCTACCTATCTAGTAAAATTCATTTCATTAGTCCGTAGACTGCAACCGCTTCTTTTTCCGATTATACAGATCCTGGTCAAATAGATATAAATTATTGCCAGTCAGCAAAATTGGCAGTGGAGCTGCTACTGCCCAGAGTGCGCCAGACGTATCTTCCTACTTCTTTTCTTTGTACTATCTCACGGGGAAGCTTTCATGAGTAGTAGTACCTACTTTTAAGTTCATGGCACCCTAAAGTTCAATCGTTGAATATTAATGACCTGCTGGGATTGTTCAGTACCTACCAGTGGCAAAGGGTCAGTTTTTGTAAGAGGTAAGGCGGAGCTACGAATGCCACGAAAAGCTAATTAATAAAAGTAGGCAATACTGTCTGTGCTATTTTTCAAAGGGAAGCCGGAAAGAAGGAAGTAGGAATAGTATTGTAGGGACCCTTCGCCACTGGTACCTACTAATAACAGAGTTATGCATCATAAATATAGTATAGATTATCCTGATCTGTGACAAAATTAGGTTGGGAAAGGTCGCTGACAGGTCTTAATTGATATAATTAAAGTTTTTTATTAAGCATAGGCTTAACATAAATTAACAAAATTAAAATCACATTCTGGAAGCACCTTCTGACGCTTGCGGTTATGCTAAATGACTTCGGTGTATGCAGCTCCTAACATGGTCCCACCGGACGTGGCCATAGATTGCATTAGGATTGCCTAGGAACATAATCTAGGTAGAGCGTTAGTAGAATTACTACTTATCTAATATTACAATTGACCTAATGAGATTAGTATGTGAATAATACGTTGAATCTGTGATTAATTTACTAAAAGGAGAACGATTTTATAAAACAAGTTTCTCTCTACGATTCGTTTTTTATGTAATTACCTACCTAGATAAGGTTTTGAATCTATCAAAACTACATATGAGTATCGATCTTGTTAAATAGAAACGGCACAAATTACTCTCTGACATTATATACGAGCACGACCCACATTCTCTAAAACTATATATAACAAGTACCATACCATGAAGGCAGCTTTAGCGTCTCACGTAAAAAACATAGCAGTGTTTGTTTTATCGCACACGTACAACTACCCAATGTGGCGGATAAAACATTAGTATTTCCCTCTGTTTATAAATTCACCGTGGGAAAATGTGCACAAGCGGCCGACTTCCATCCATATACACTAATAACACGCAATGACACAGTGTGAATACGGCTGCGGCGGCGGCGTCATAACAACGAAGCTGCGAAGGTTAGTAGAGAGGCAAGAGGAGATATCTATCAGAGACCTAACTTCATAGAATCGCGCTACAATACAGTAGGTACTCCACAGTGTAACACGGCTATGTGTGCGTGAGGTCTCATCCATACGACGCGTTCATAGCCGCTGCGAGTGCACAATCTCGTCAACTTTAAGCGCACAAGCCATGCCATGTAGTGTACATGAACTGTATGAAGCTCGGTCTCTGTTAAATAAATTACCTGTGGTAAGAGTTACTAGTTGGAAAACGAATGCAGCCTATTGACTTACAAATTATATAAGTATGAAAAACTTTGAGTTAGGTGTTACGGTGGGAAATGTACTAAGTATGCTTTTGTTCGAGTTACCTCATTTTCACATGGAGCAATGAACATTGTAAGTTTGAAGTAAAAACAAATTTATTTTAAAAACAAAAAAAAATAAGTATATACCTAGTAGGTAATTTAATCTTCAGCTGTGCTAGTAAGTAAATTAGGTTTGTAAAACTCATAGCTAGGGTGGAAAATTGGTAAAAAATACTTCGAAGACCATGTCACACGCACATTAATGGTTAAAATAAAATACATAGTCAAATTCATTACACTGAAAAAGTTTGTTTTTTGTTTTATTTGATTGAATCGATTTGCTCTTTTTCGTAAAAAAATATCCCAAAACTATTGGTAACATAGATAATGTTATGTAATCCGTAAATTATAATGAACAAAACCTTGGAAGCTTTACTACAGCTGCATAGTCTAAACAAGCGTTGTCATTGATTCCAAGCCTTCCAAATTCCGCAACCTCATTCATCCGTAAAGAAATCAGCTTCTGACATTTATGTAATAAAGATTTTGTACCACAACTGTGCTAATAGTTTAAATCAAATACTATTTTATACGTTTTGTATAGACTTGCGTTAATAACTCTCATTTTTTATGTAAAGCGATGGTGTAGTAGTCTATGATGATGCACGTCACTGTTGAGACTTGAAGAGTTTCAGGTTATGGCTACAAAACGCAGACTCCGGCAAAGAGTTCCACTCCTTAGCAGTATCCATAATGAATGTGTATCTAAGCGAAAGGCATCACCTAAGCAGTATTATATGGAAAATAGACGGCCCATTTTGACTGCAAGTCATCTACAAAGGCAAGCAGTCAAAGCGTCAAAATGCAGGCCGTCTGACTACACTCTAAGTGACGTAGAGCTGACGTAGCATCCATTTGGCGGTTGCGTCAGGCGGCGCGATTCACAATAGCTGTGAAAGTATACTAGAAAGTGCAAGTCCACTGTCTCACGTACACATTATATCAGACGGGGATTTACATAACAATTACACTTTTGTGGGTAACTGGAGCGATTTTATAAGGTTTACTTGCTAACACTTCAAGGTGCTTTGAGGTCGCTGAGTTTTATCGTTTCTCGTATTGATCACATTAGTTATTCAGAAATGTATTAATTTAATGAATTTCACAACTTTATTTATGACACCGTATACTCGATAACCTTGTATTTTATAATGTTAGCGGATATTTTAATTATTATTCTGTAAGATTTTGATAATTATTAATTTGATTTTCCTGCTAACAAAAGTACTTACCAATATTAAAATCGTTATTGAATTAGGTGAGAAAAAAGAGTGTAGATATAGTAAAAAGTACGGTATGTAACCAATATGCATAACAATAGGTACGTACAGATGTACAAAAAATCTAAGACAAAATTTTGTGTCTAGTATCCAGGTAGGTAGGTAGGTACCTACTAGATTTCACTTAGCATTTTAAATACCGTTTCCGTATCACGTGAAGAGACAATGTATTGCGCTGTCGAATTAAAATCTTTTGTATTCGATTTCTATGGTCTAGGACTCTAGGCAAAAAAACAGGATAATGAGTTCCGTATGCCGAGTAAATAATTCGTGTAATAATCGGTTGAGAGTCTATCAACTTGTGACTGTCACATACACACGCTAAAAAGATTGCGATCACTTTGAAAAATCGAAATCTTTTTTGTTACGGTAGATTATAATAAGATTTTATCTACCGTAACAAAAAAGATTTCGATTTTTCAAAGTGATCGCAATCTTTTTTTGATGAGTGTACGTAATATTACATCATCGTGGTAGGTGCTACGATTCATTACTCTTAAGGTAGTAACTACCTAGTACCTACATATTCTACTCATAATATGGCTCGCAAGCTACGTTTTACGACATGATAAATATTTCTAACGGTCGATTAACACGAATTCGGTCATAAGTCGTAAGCAAAGACATTCTAAAGGTCACCAAACCAGTACATACGATTGCAAAAATTTTGTGATCAACGTGTAAACAACCAACTTAGTTATTTGGTCACTAATGGAATGGTTCTTTGAAAATCTCTACACCCGTGAGCAATAAATCCGGGTCAGTCACAAAAATCTTAATTAACTCACACACTTTATTTGTTTTATTGCTGCAGCTTGTACTTTAAGCTTCAGCTTTTTTATTTTTTATATTTTAATGATGAACTTCATACAGTTTGAATAATTTTATTAAGCTAGCATTCATACTTTCAGCAATATTAAGATTTATGTTAAGTAAACGCCCCGGATTGCTCTTGAGTGTAGTAACGCTTGTTTAGACAAATAGGTGTGTAAACCGCAAGCAACCATGTGAATGTTAAATTAAACTAAATGCAAGATTTAAAATTAAGCCTTAAACCTTTTTGGACTATCAGAATATTTCCTGTAGGAAAAAATGTACCGATGAGTAACCCTAATTAAATGTTATGGCTTCCGCAATAAGAACGGAGTATTCAGACAATTACCCAATTCAAACCTTTACCTTTATATATGTTGCGAACTGTACCATCATAATTCCACACGTCATCAAGTATATACATACTGGTTTTTGTTTGTTAAAAATGATAATGAGTTCATTATAAATACTGTGCAAAAAACTTATTATGTGTACCTGTACAATGATATTCCCACAATATTGGGTCCAAGTGAGAAAGAGAATTATGTTTGTCATGCTTTGTTGATTCGAGTTATCATACATATGGACGTGCAGATGAACGAACATGAAACTATGGAAGACAATCAAACCAATGAAAATTCCACACGTTTGTGTGTCTCACTAACAATTTATTCTTCTAGGCCTGAACACCCAAAAACTAAAATATTTGCGCTTATTTCGACGTAAATGCCAATGGCTATCGTAGATTGGTACCTACTCTGTGGTAATGTGTAATACTGAAAACAGAAAAATTGTATTCAGACACTTTTTTTTTTGTTTCCTTGCCAACTAACAAACTTCTTGTAGGAATATAAATATTGCATATTCTACGAGTATGTATATGTACCTACATACGCCTTTGTGGCTTTGAGAATAGAAAGTAGTTTATTCCAAATTATTAATCTGGTTTAGTAAAGGCATTGTGCAAACTTATTCTGATTAATTAGTACCTAGGTATCTAATAATTTTTAATTCTGCGTAGCTCTGTCACTGAATTTTAAATGAGTTCGTAAAGCTGTTATAATAATTCGCAAATATTTTTCGAAGCGAATATAACAAGTTGATATACTTACCTATATTTAGATAGTATTTATTAATGCATTTTTTTTATGAATCAGAATCTATTTTATTGGCTAAATTATACAGCAGTATGTCACAGAGGTATCTATCAAGCTTGAACAAAAACACAACAAAAGCTGGTTACGCAATAGTCAATACTCGATACGAATTGATATTTAAATAAGTCTATTGTCACGACACGTGATGTAGAACGCAGACCGTCTTTTTGTTGATAATATCATTAATATTTAAGGTTGAAGGAGGAGACATGACTGCCTACTTAGGTTACTTAACAATAGTTGTAGGCCACGAACCGGTGCGGCGTGAACGCCCCGTTACAAGTACACTCGGTTAGAGTGACATGTACTTAAAAGTCAAATGTATTGTACTACAATGGTCTAATGTAGGTATTTTGTGCTCACTTTCAATGTCTGTATTATTGAATCTACGTTTATTTATTTTCTCATACATTTCATACAATATGAAATATTTCTATAAAAAGATATGTATTATTTTATTTTATTTTATTTATTTGGGAAAATAAACGGTTACACATTACAATATTACAAAATAATTAGAGCTAAGTAAAAGAGTGAGCAAATGTATAACCCACGACATTTTCCACATAATATTAAAACAAGATATTAAAAATTATTACGATGTGCGATTACAATTACATCATAATTGTATGCATAATGTGGTTAATGATAAATCTAAACAGGCATGCAAAAAGAATAAAAGAATAAAAATAGTCTATGAGTTTAAACATTGTGGAGTTAAATCTAAGATTGTTTTGCGAACAAGGCATCTAAATTTTCCAACAGAAACAGCAAAGATGTCAATATTAAGGAAGTTCTTATTATACTGATTGGTAAGGCGGCGTAGGGGCGCTCGTAAGCCTGCGTTTGTATGACTAGAAGATACAGCAAATAGATGTCGTGCACGCACCCCTCGGCTTATGGTTGTTCTAGGTACTACGTAGCAAATCTTATTACTAATATCCATACAATCATATGTGTTGTTACATAGGTCAAACAAAAACATTGTTTCCAAAATAATACGTCTGGCTTTAAGTTTTTGTAGATTAAACTTATTTAAAAGATCACTATAAGATGCATAGGTGTGAAAACAACGGAAATGCACGGCTTTCAAAAATTTACTTTGAACTTTTTCAATCGCGTCTGAGTATTTACCATAGAAGGGATTCCACACCGCAACAGCGTACTCTAACTGCGACCTGATCAACGATTTATAAAGATATAGATATGTGTATGGGCGGACAAATTCTGTAGCTGATCTCATCACGAAACCATACATGCGGAAGGCATTGTTCACTATGTTACTAATATGAGCGTCAAGGTGTAGTTTATTGTCCAATAGAACTCCAAGGTCACGGACCAGTGTTTCTCTTGTTAGAATTACGTTATTTAAGGAATATGGATGCATTAGGATGTTTTTATTCTTAGTAAAACTTATACAACAACACTTAGATATACTAAGTTGGAGTTTGTTATTTAAGCAATATGCAGAGAACCTGTCTAGGTCTTCCTGCAAGAGGAGACAATCATGTAAATTTTTTACTGGCTTATAAATTTTTAGGTCGTCTGCATATAGTAAAATTTTTGAATTTTGAAAACATGTATTGATGTCGTTAATAAATATTATGAACAAAAGAGGTCCCAAAATAGAGCCCTGGGGTACTCCAGAAGTAACTCTTAGAGTGTTGGAATTGAAACCATTTACGACAACCCTCTGAGTTCTATTAGAGACGTAAGAGGAGAACCATCTCAATAGATCACCACGTATACCATTAAATGCAATTTTCTTTAAGAGCAGCTCATGGTCAACTTTGTCAAAGGCTTTCCGGAAATCAGTATAAACAGTGTCAACTTGAATACGAGAGTCCATATTGTTAAATAAGTAGTCCACAAAAGTCACCAGGTTAGTTGTAGTTGATCTTCTTTTGACGAATCCATGTTGTTGCTGAATTATATTGCTATGTATGAGGGGATATACTTTATTATGTATTAATCTCTCGAAAACCTTTGACAAAGCTGGCAATATTGATATAGGACGATAATTTTGGACATCATGTTTAGGTCCTGACTTGTAAATAGGGGTTATATTAGCAAGTTTCCATGCTTGAGGAAATATTCCTTGGGAGATTGATAAATTAAATATAATATGTAATGGTATACACAGATTAACCGCAGTCGACTTAATAAAGGTTATTGGTAGACCGTCTGATCCTGGCCCCTTAGAAGGATCCAGTGCTTTGAGCGCACTGAATACTTCATCGATAGTAAGCTGAATGCCAGTTAATAGAGTGCAGCTCTCAGAACAGTCATCATGCACGGATGGAATATTACTAGAAGTGGAAGGCTCATAAACAGAGTTAAAATAGTCTGAAAAAAGATTACAAATCTTTTCTGGGTTATTAGTCGACTGGTTGTTATAACTCATAGTAGAAGGAATTTTAGTACTATTTTTTCGGTTAGAAATGAAAGTCCAAAAGTTTTTAACGTTGCTCTGAATACTATCTTCGACAGAATTAATGTATTTTTTAAAGCAGTTCTTACATTCATCTTGGAATCTGGAGCGGTATAGTGAGAACTGCTCGTAATCCGAAATATTGCGATACATTTTCCATCTAACCCAAGCTTTGGTCTTATTTCTATAAATGTGTATAAGAGGTTTTGAGAACCAAACGGGAAACTTATTAGATTTACAAATAGTCAATGGTACATGTTTTTTAATAATATTAAAAATTACATTATAAAACGTGTTTAGAGATTCGTCAACTGTTTCGTGATTTAAGGCGTCTTTCCAATTTATTTCCTTTAAGTCGTCATTAATTTTATCGTAATTTGCATTATGATAATTATATTTTTTAATTGTCCTGCGCTCCATGGAACTGTAAGGCAAACGTGGCGTAATCAATACACAAAATGGAGGATGGTGGTTATCGAGTTGTAATAAATAATCTGTGGGTGAAGAAATGGTGCAGTCATCATTACTAATAACTAAGTCTAATATTTTGCCGCTCATATTTTTTATAGTGTTGAATTGATGAGCGTTTAAGAATGACATAAACACACTCAAGTGATCACACACGGGAGTGTTACCTCTGCAGATCTGAGCAGACAGTGACGTACTGTGTGTGCCAGCAACCCAATCGACCTCTGGCAGGTTATAGTCTCCAAATAAGTAAAAATTTTCAATGTTTATGTCATCTAGATGTGACTGTAAAAGGTCAAAATATTCAATATATACACATTCAGTTGTTTTTGGTGGTATATACACTGCCGTAACGATCTGAAACTTACCTTTGGCTGAACTGGGCAATTTTACCAGGATCTGCTCAATGTTTGTGTGCAGAGATGAGCACGGAGTTAACCTCTCTGAACGCAGTCCTTTCAGTATCGCCACGAGAACACCTCCTCCATCTTTTTTTTTAGTAGCCGTGCGATCACGGTCACACCGATAAACCACGTAACGGTCATCAATGAATTCGTTGTTAAATATCTCGGGCGTTAACCAGGTCTCAGTTAGAATTATAATATCGTAGCAATTGGCTAAGATATTCATATATAGAATATGTAATTTGGTGCGGATTCCCCTACAATTTTGGTAATATATAACTAAATTATCTGCTGGGAACTCTGCAGAAAATCGTCCAAGAAGTATTAGCCGTCATTAACGTTGCAACTAACTGGGCAAGATAGTGACATGAATAAATTTTAATATAGAAAGGTGAATAAAATACCAAAAACACATAAGATTTAGGAATATAGATTAACCATAACAAGCAAAGTACTAGCCAGTATATTATTATACAATGTTTGGTTAAAATTGGAAATATATCTATTACAATTAAGTCGCCACCTAACAAAAAACTCATAGCAATCAGATGCATAAAATTGCAAACGTAGCCAATAATTATACAGGCAAAGCTGGTAAATACTACAGTAGATTGTAATTCTGCCTTATTACAGCTCAGAAAATATGAATTTAATATATGTGTGTACAGGAGATGAATGAGAAATATACTTGGAAATTCTAAAAGCACAATATATCTACACATAAAGCCGATGTATAAGCTAATGTTCGACGCGTGCAGCTCACTGTCTGTCAATCGCTGCTGCATATCCAGGCTTGATTTTAGCGATGTCTTGCGAAGTTCGGATAGCGAAAGCCCTTGTTGCTTCTTTTTCACGAACAAGAATTGTTCCATGCTTAACCCAGATAAACTTATAGCTATGCTTTTTAGCAGCTTCTCGACACTCCCGAAATAATTGTTTGTTTTTCAAGGTGAGATGCTCATGCATAAATACTGGTAGCGATGCCCCCGAAATACCGAGCTGCTCAGTGGAAAGACCCTTACATAGCCGATGGGCGCTAAGAATATTGTCGCGCAGTACACGTGAAGTCAACTTCACTATGATATTTTTGGGCCTGTTGTTTTGCTGGTGTGCGTGGGGGACGCGGTGAATAGAGATAATATCATTTTGTTGGATATTGCACTTAATTAAGGGCCCAATACTCTGCATCAAGGATAGAAGATTTTCATTACGCCTTTCAGGAACATTACATATCTCTATGTTACAATTACGAGCACTCTGTTCCAGATGGTCAATCCTTGCTACGAGCTCCGCAACAATAGGCTTCAAACCAATGGTGTCTTGAATTTGCTTCTCGAAGTGGTTGACTCTCTTGCATAGATCGGTTTGGCCGTCAGTAACAAACTGGACCGAGTCCTTAAGTGAGTCGAATTGGTTCGCCATACCTTCATATTTTACATCTAATTCGGAGACTCGCTGTCTTAAAAGTAATTGCTCAGATCGAAGAGAATTAATGTCGTTCCTAATTTCCGATGTGACTTGAGTAAGTGAAGATAGCTCGTTTTTTATAGATATAACATTATCCGACATTTTGGTGATACTAGTTTCCATGTTTCGGCGCCACTCATTTAGAGTATCCTTAAACTCTGTGGACAGCTCTTTAATAGCCTGCATCCACTCACAATCCGGTTGTTTGCGCTTGCGCATAGACACGTTTTGTTCGTCACTAGTTCCCGAACCTGATGCCATATTTAAGTCGGTATCGGAATGGAATTTTTTCTTGTCTGGTGAATGGAACATTTTTATTATTGCGATGGTCGGTATTCAGATATAATAATCTTCAAATCAAAATGGTTCGAAAACAGAAAAAGTTTTGCGGATTGTGGGATCCGAACTGGCGACTCTTCGCGTAGTTGCAGTAAGACAAAAAGCGGTCGCGGTAGCACTCGACCACGATGACTTAGCGTGTAGTCACAAAATTTCAGACCACCATTCAAAACTTCTATGTGCGAATGACTTGCATTGCATGCATAGTAATGAGCTAATGAGTTCCTTTGTTCTCACACTTGTCACAAGGTCACTTTGAACACAGAAACGTTAAAGTTTTAAACGATTTTAAACTGATTTTGACAAAAAATGCTATTAAACCGTGTTTATTTGCAAAATATTTTGTAAATTAAAGTTCCACTAGAGTCACTGTATTAAACTATAGTAAAATTTTGCCAAACTTAGCAGGAAATTAACACTTGTTTTATATTATTTCAAGGACTGACTTTAACACACTACACTCAGAGTAACGGTCGCACGACGTATGATATTAGTTGCCCACCGCAACGGTGAGGAACGGGAGCACGGTCCATGCTACCAGTATTTGGGGTCCAGAGAGAAACAAACTTCCAAACGTGGGCTATCGAGACTAGAAACTACTCACACATAAAAAAATTAATGTACACTCGACAACATTGACGGTCAGCCACTTTTCACCCTTATTACTAAGAACATAAGGGTGAAAAGTAATCGACCGTTAATGATGTAAAGTAGGTATACATAATTCATTTAAAAATTTTAATGTTTCTTTAACATAAAGATACATTTTTAAATATTATGGAGAGGTCTACAGTCTACACTGCAGCGAGCCATTTAATCACCAGACATCAATCAGGCTTCAGAAAATATTTTTAATTAAAAGTGTTTACGATGAGTTTCATTTCTCACATATTAATATATATTTAATATACCTACTTCTTTTGACCATAAAGCCACAGCGGAAGATAATATCTTCCGCTATTCGTACTTTGGGGTACGGTACCTACGTAAGTCTAAACAATTGTATGAACTGTCTTAATTATTTATAATATTGGTACCGTGTTACAATTTTATTATTATTTTCGCACTGTCATGCTTTTATAAAAATATTAAAAACAATAGTGTTATTTGTATAGCGATGCCAATAAGCAACAATGCGACAGTGTTATTCGTTTATACACGTGGGAATCAGGAAGGAAGGTTGCACAACAGCCGCAACTTGCTTATTTATAATCTGATAGTGTTCTCTTCCGCTGCAAGTAGGTATCATAATTTTATCAATTGCAATCTTACGTCCTTTTACATGGTATTCACTTTGTAGTGTATACTACGTGAGAATTTATGTACCTACTGCGAAAAGCTATGACTTATCTCTTCGAGAGATAAGCTTTACCCATTTTCCAGATTTTTTTAAGTTATTTGCTATGACAAAGTAATTAAATTACAATGGCTTTAACTTGCGATTGGTCCTGGGTAGTGTTATTCGAAATATATTTTTCGGAAAATGCCTCGAAGTTTTTTGAAGGCCTACGACAATTCAGCGGACCAATCAAAAACGAAGGCAGTGGATGACGTTACATTTTAATTACACTAACTAATAATGCAAAAAGGCAATACGGAACGACCGTTTATATTTTAATTTTGTACACCGCAAATCGGATGCTTATTTTACGAGGTCGTCTCTTATCCAATCGATACCTCAGATTGGGCATCTCAGCTTTCTAATTGCACAAATGGCAAAGATCAGGACAGGCCGACAAATTTATTGCTTGAAGGAAGTCACCATAATTTAACTGAGTATGTATGTATGTAATCTGTGGTCAGGGTCTCTAATTTAAGGTTCCGCAAGAAATGTAAACGATATCTCAGATGTTTGGAGCCGGTTGGTTTGTTTAGAATGTTGATAGCCATAATAGTTTATAACTACCGAGTCACAGCTTCCTATGGAGGTCATTAGTTACAAATGCATGAGACTTACCATATTATTGCCTGGATACCTCTTCCTGTTAGGTTTAGAATTCATACGTTCTGTACCTATATGATAAGAACTATAAGAAGCTACGAAACATAAAGACTTCGTAAAGATCCAAAGGACATAGGCAGTTTTGGGCTTGATATGGTACAGTAATAAAAGTTTAACCAAAAATAAAAATATATTTTAATTGTTCTTTGCCTAATTTATCTTAGAGATTAAGAATTGTAATCAAACATCGAAATAAATAAGAAATAAAATGATTATGCCGTTGACATTTTGAAAAAACCAATAAAACAAAAACGGGTGCATGCTGGCTGGCGCGTGCCTCCATAGAATATCATGTCCACAGCAACACCACCACCACCTTCCTTCCACCTTTGAATTGAGAACTCATTAGTCGGCCTGTACTTCATTGGATCATTCACACCATACTTAACCTCACTGTCACAAATACGAAGATTTCTCTTTAATCCAATTACGTATAAAAACAAATAAAAAATGAATTTAAATACTTACTCTTGAAATACTCGATCACACCAAACTAATTTCATATCTGTACCGACATACACAATCTGAAGCCCAGCGTTCTATGGGCCGTGTCCTTTTCACATAAAAAACTTCTGAAATCTACAAACTGCAAAACGACTGCCATTTCATAAGTGTATCTAAATATAATCTCTTGCAAGGTCATACAACATACTTGCAAGGTCATTGAGTCATATCATACTTAAAATAGTAAAGTACTTGTTTCATAATTGAGGTTTCTACGGAACCAAGCTGCACTAGGTGGGTATAACCGGATATTTTAACACTTTTTATGTGTGTTAATAAAGTTCATATTGAATTTATAATTAAACTGATACAGCCAAATCCGTGAGCATATTACGAAACTCGCTTAGAATATTGGCAGTAGATTGATAGGTATCGTACCTACTTATATCAGAATAAGGCTATATTTTTTTATTGGGTCCTTGCTTTTGTTTTATAGTAGTTTTATTTGAACGGCTGGTTTGTATTTATATTCTATAATGTAAAACCGTAGGTATAATAAATATTATGCAAAGGTGTTAACAAACATCTCCTACAAATATTAAAAAAAAGACCAGTCCACGTCTTTCTTGCGTCGAAATAATTATAAAATAAACTTTTTGTATAAAAAATCATGAACTATTTTCTTTATTTAATTTTATCATATTTTAGCACCTTAATATTATAGTCTCCAATCTCCATGTAAATGTTCATTCATACTATTTTTGTGTTCAGGTTTTTCTAAAACACAGCTGATTGCAACATTGACCATGTGTGTGTTTAAATAGGTATTCTCGAAACTTATGTGCTTGACATTATAATAAACGTGTTTAAATACCGTACAATAGACACTAGTATATGTAATATGCATAAAACATTTCGTTATTAAATATGTGTACGTAAAAATGTTATAAATTAAAAAAAATGTAAGTACCTATACTGCATACCCTTTAAACCCACCTTAATGTCCAGCCTGGAGGGGTCACCTTATCTTGCTTTGCGTCAATGCACAAAAAACTTACTATATTAATTACTAAAAATGCAATCTACTAAGTAGAATTTATTTTGACATTTGTGATTGACAGTGGTTTGATAAGGCGAGTCGTTGGGTTTTCTCCAGGTCATGCGTCTTTATAAAAATAAAAGGTTTATCAATAAATATTCCTCCATCGGTCGCATTTAAAAAATCCGCCTCATTCAGGTCGAAATCAATTGTATCTGTCAATTGCGACAGACGAACGATTAATTTATTGAATAAATAAAAACAAACCTACTTTAATACAATTATTTAGTTTTGGACTTTTGATGCGAACTTTTGTCAATGTGTATCAAAACCATTACGCTTTATTACCAAACTTGAAGCGTTAATTCAGTTCTTCTAAGAAAAAGTATGCATACATAAACCATGTAGTTACTAACATTCGCACGTCACTATACTTCTTGTTAGGCATTTGTTGGTATTAGGTCAAGGCTTAAACACAGTTCTCGAAAGCACTTCTTTCTCGCTTATAAACTGGTTCTAGACAATGAGTAGCAGCTATCATAAATATTGTAATGAGTCGATTGTTTGAATTGGCTTTGAACTGAGATATAGATGGACGATTGGGCGTATTTGACGTGTTATCTTTTAATTGATTTATTACCATCAGTTTAGTTGTATAACGTCCATTATGAGAGCCTACACGAGTGACGATATTTATAAATGATTGACAGACACACCCTGGGCAGTTTGCCCCGCAGCTAATAAATCTACTGACTGGTTGGTCTTTCCTTTTTACCACGGCGGCGCGGGCGGCGTGAACTAACACTCCACATTCTGGGCCGAATTTAAAGGCGTGCAGGCCCTGCGGTAACCAAGAAGCAGATGCCACGATTAGATAAAAAAAAAATATTTTCACAGTTTTTCAATAATAATTTAATTCAAAAAAGATAATGATCATAGCGAACAGAATGAAACGTAAAATAGTTCATGTTTTGTGTGTCCTTTAATTACCTACCTTATTGAATTTGTACTTTTGAGGCACGGTTGCCCTGTGGCCCTGCCCTTATATTCATATTATTGTGTATCCGGTCCTCATATTATTGGGTAGCTCATGGCGAAACGAAAAAAAAAAAACGATCACTTGTGGAGTCAGATAGAAGACTAAAATTTGAGTCAAAAGCAGGAAAAAAACCCCACTGTTTTGATCTGATGATTAGGCAGTACCTTGGTACGGTTCTCAAGGGCAGACCGCTCCATCTCAATTCAAAAGCAACCCAAATCAATGTCCATTTTAATTGTAGAGACTAAACGGATGGTGCTTAAGTAGCAAATTGGTTGTGTGAAATTATGGCAAATTGGTTGTGTTATTATTAATTAGGTATAGAAAATTCTCGCTTCAACATCGCGCAATGACGTAGAAATTATATATTTTTAATAGCTTTCAAGTTAGTTTCACTGGAGCACAGTGTAGCCATTTAGGTACTACTTAAGATTTTGATCGTTTGCTGCCTGGCGGTTGAGAGTATGTCATGCTCACTAAAAATGTCTTGCTGATGGTGGCGCATGCGTTGGATCATTCGGTTCCCTTCAAAATGGTTGAGCTAAGTGGCGCTGATTCATGCGTCATGTTCGTGAACGGGTGCCGTCTGTTGGGACTGGTCGTCTCTGGGCTGCTGTGGCTAATATTTGGAGCTGTTTTTACTATTATTCTAGACTCATACATTGTTCTCTCATATTTGTGTTGTTTCCGACAAAAGCAATGTGACCATGATTATTTGTAATGATTTGATTTAAAAGAGTAACCATGGAGTTTCTTGCCCGTTCTTCTCCATAGGAATCTACGCTTTGGAACGGGCATCTAGCTTCATCATTATTACTAACTGACAGACTCCTTGACAATTCAAAAGTACCTGTAATTGGTCTAATTGAAATAAATGCTTTGACTTTGACTTTGACTTTGGAATATACTTATACATACTATATGGAACATAGAAAAGATAATACGCGTTTTTACTACACATTGTCATACACATTTTTTTTTTTCATGATTTCAAGTTTGGTCCCTCAGATCATAAAAAGAAGGAAGATGTTCTAAGGCATTATTAAATTTGACGCCTGAAAATATCAATGTTGTCGACGGACCCAACGCGATCGATGATTTAGGTATAAGTATATAGCTACTTAGGAGTACAGTATATTAGGAGTTAAACTCAACGATCGCATTAGGAACTCGAAACTGCGTTCCAAAACACAAATCGCCGACGTAGGCCATACTGCTGCCAAGCTAAAATGGAACTGGGCTGGCCACGTCTGCCGCATGTCGGATGAGCTTTGGGCTAAAACAACCACACAGTGGATCCCAAACAGCAGCAAACGACTGCGCGGCAGGCCCAGAAGAAGATGGCGAGATGAACTGGACTCCTATTTAAGAAACTGGCCTCAGACAGCATTGGATAGAGACGCGTGGAATGAGGGAAGGGAGGCCTTTGCCCTGCAGTGGGACGCTTTAGGTTAATATAATAATAATATAGGTACAGTGTTTTAGTTTAGTGTGAGTGACGAGTGACGAATAACAGTGTAAGATTGAGGGTGCGCGGCATTTTTAATGTGTGGAAGATCTCTAATTTACAAAGGAGCGTTAGTAGTTGTGACGCACGACAGCAGTTCCCGTACTATTTTGCTATGATGGCATACCTCCTTGTTTCTATGATCTGAGATTGGTCCTGTAGTTAATGGAATACTGAATACGTCTTTCAATAGTGTTATCATATAGGATAGGTATGCTTATTTTATCATGCAAAAGGATTAGTTGGTTGGGGTGATAGAAGGCAGAAAAAGAAATCGCCAGATTTTTGATATTCCAACTACAGACTTTGAATTTATCCGATAAACAGTTTTATTTCTTGATTTGATCATCATTACATAAACTTTCAAAAATAAAATGGTCATAATGGTCACGATTGTCGTCTAGTCTGTAATTAAAACTGTCGACATAGAATAAAATAAAAATATACCCCTAACTCGTCTTTAGCACCTTCTATGAATGGAAAAGCGGTGACGTATTTCCTGCCGGAACACACGGAATGAAATCATATTCATTTATTTTTTATAAAAAATATAAAGTTCTCATATTACTCATGTATGTCCCTATTAACACCTTTATTAACCTTTCTTATGCAGCACTCGAATCGGATTTGTTTAAATTAATCTAATCATGTGTAAAACCAACAAGGTTTAAAAGTTCGGACGTCGTGAATGTCGAATGAACAATGCTGAGTGTTTTATTTTACATACATAAATGGATTTTACTAATTTTCACCTTATCAATTCTTAGTAGGTAGTAGGTACTTACTTAATTTACATAGGTATTTGTAGTTTAAATGGGGTTAGGCAGGATATGTCTGCCGCATGCCGAAGAAATTGTGCCCAAATTGCCCAAAACTGGTGCCCTGAGACAGTGGGGCAGAGTCGCGGCAGATCATGAAGGGGGTGGTGGGACAAAATGGGATGATTCCTCAGAAATTGAAGGGGGCCTTTGCCCAGGAGTGGGACAGAATAGGCTAACCAGAAAAACAAATGGTACCTAGTTTTGTTCCGCTAACTGATTCAGATCAGTTAGCGGACCACCATGAAAAAAAACCGGCCATGTGCGAGTCGTACTCGCGCACCGAGGGTTCCGTATCATTTTTGGACGTATAAAGTGGAAAAATCCGGACCGAATAACTAAGTTTGTTTGTGAAGGAATTTTGATGATTTTGAAATAACTGTACTAGTTAGGAACATCGTTTTATTTTTGGTGCCATATTTGGGTCAATTCCTATCAACTCTAATTATTTCAGATTTTTCGCCCCGCAAACTTCGGAGATAAGGGGGGGGGGAATGGTATTTTTTTGGACATTTTTCATCATTATGTCGTAAACTGTGAGACATAAAATAAAATGAAAATATATTTTCAAATGTGCAGATTGAGCCCTTTTATATAATATGTCACTTGACCTAGTAACCCCATTTTAAAATTTCGGACCCCCACTCCGGCCCCTTTTGCAATGAAAATAAAAATATTTTTGGACTTTTTTCATTTGCAATAAAGTTGAACAAGCATTCTTTATAATTGTTCCAAATTTCAAGTCGATAGCATAAGTAGTTGCTGAAATAAGCAGGTGTGACAGACAGACAGACAGACGAAGTCGCATCATAAGGGTTCCTTTTTACCATTTTGGTACGGAACCCTAATTAACTAATCTTTGTATTGCAAGGAACACTACGGTATATAATATATTATACTACTATTACTGTTAGTAGGGATCAACTTCTGGGCAATGGTCTCCAAAAGGGAGACCGGTGGGACACAAAAGTCACCAAATAAGTGTTCAGGAAAACATTATTGCTTCTCGCTTTGTACCAGTAGATAAGTACCATAAGGGATTTTTATTTACCTATACTAAAGCCATATGCTGATTTCTGCTGACACCACAATTTCTAAAAGTGTACTCAATTTTGCTCCTTATTATATTATGTGCTTAGTACATGGGCGTCTAAAGCACGGTTCCTAATGCACCCGTGCTATAAGGCATACCTAATTAGAAAGTTAGAATACTTTAACTACCCGAACAAAAAATATTTTATGTTCTTCCTCAATGTTCAAGCTATCTCCATAGCTTTCATCAAAATTGTTTGGAAACCTATTCCCGAAAACCGCACGTAAAATCCTTCCTCTTATATTCAAATAAATTCGCGTGTTTCTTACTTGGGTGGTACAAACCTACATAAGTATTCTACACCAAAGTCCTTGGAATGTTCTTTGTATGATGATTAGCTGAATGAAGGAATGTTCACCGGTCAAGATAACGTCGATTGACAATTAACTAATTTATGGCTGCAATGACCCATTCGCCTGCCATTGTTAGTTAAATTCCTTGAAAAGTGCAGTAAAAATGTTTTTTTTAGACCATAAACCTAATGTTTCATGAAAAGGCTTTATATATTTTGTTGTTTATCCTGTCTTGTCTAATGCTATGTGTTTATGGAAAATGTGAGTAATGTAGTCATTTTAGTAGTAGGTACCTTTAAATAGCTTGATAAGAAAAATAGTTAAAAAAAGACTAGGAGAAATGAATCACTCATAGTTACAACTTACAACTCGGTCGTTATGATAATATGCGCATACGCATCGAAGCGATCATTGTTGCGAAACATAACAATCTGTGACACATACAGAAAAATGAAATGAAAATTTAATTTTTTACAATAAAATGTAAATTACGGTTAAAACTGACTCTTAATAGAAAATTCATGTCATAATGATAGAAAATTAGGACTGCACCTTCCTGAAAAGACAAAAAACTCAAACGTTGTTACCAAGAACCAGTTTTTAGTCTGTTGTTGATCGATATTACCTACCTCGACTAGAATCTCTCAAATAATAGGTCTTTACCTATGAAATTGCCGTTTTGTATGAAAATTTTTAAACGATTTTTTTTCATGTATATTTTATTTGTATTAATCGAAGTAATCACCCATGCAATCAATGCATCTTTGCCAATGCAGTGGCAGTTTATTGATGCCCTTCTTAAAGAAATCAGCTGGACGGGAGGCAACAAAAGCTTCAAAGGCATTTTGTACTGCCTCTCGGGTATTGAATTTTTTTCCCGCTAAGAAGTTATCCAAATTCTGGACAAAGTAGTAGTCTGTAGGCGCAAGGTCTGGTGAGTAGGGCGGATGACGGAGAGCTTCCAACCCCAGTTCTTGCAACTTGGAGACCGTCTGCTGTGCAGTATGAGGTCGCGCGTTGTCGTGCAGGAGCAGCGGAGACGAGCGATTGACCAATGCTGGTTGGAGATGTGCCAGCTTCTTCATCATTGTGTTCAGTTCTTCACAGTACACATCTGCAGTAATGCTCACCCCGTTTGGTAAGAAGCTGTGATGAATCACACCGGCGCTAGACCACCAAACAGTGACCATCACTTTTCTAGGGGTAAGTTTTCGTTTAGGGCATTGTTTAGGTGCTGAACCAGGATCCAACCAACTTGCTGAGCGCTTGCGGTTATTAAACAGAATCCATTTCTCATCGCAGGTAACAATGCGGTTCAAAATTCCTTCATTTGTGTGTCTGTTGAGCAGTGCAAGGCACGTCTCGACGCGTACTTCGCGCTGGCGATCATTGAGTTCGTGGGGCAACCATTTGTCAAGCTTTTTTACCTTGCCAATTTGACGCAAATTGACCAATATTGTTTTGACGCTAACGTCGAAAGCTGCTGCTAATTCAGCCGTAGATTGTGTATCATCAGCTTCCACAATCACCTTTAATTCGTCATTGTCGACCAAAGTGTTCGGACGACCGCGAGGTTCATTTTTCAGGTCGAAATTTCCAGAACGGAAGCGAGCAAACCAATAACAGGTGGTGCGTTGGTTTGTAGTGTTAGCTCCGTAAGCGTCGTTGATGTTGCGTGCTGCTTGTGGCGCGTTGCTGCTACGACGGTACTCGTATTCCATAATTACTCGAATTTTTAACGTATCCATGATGACGAAAAAGATTGAAATGCGATGAAAATGTAACACTAATCAATAAACAAATGACTACTTTTGGAAAAAAAAATCCATGTTTTTAAAATAACATTAATTTGAAATTAGAATTCTTAGCCAAACAAAAATTATTTTGATTTGAAATGGCCAGTACTGCAGAACGGCAATTTCATAGGTAAAGACCTAATAACTTTAGGTGTTAGAATGATTATTAAGTATTCGTCCGCGTGACATACACGTAGCGCCATCTAGCGTCCTAAAGCAGTTGTGACCGTCGAAAGTTAGTTCTTTACCTCGGGCACAGTACTTTTTTCTGGTTGATAGGCACCCTATGTCCTTTTCTGTACCCCTGACAACGTAAGTTCAGGTAAAATTTCAAGATGATTGGTTCAATAGTTTATGCGTGAAAAGGTAACAAACAAACAAAGAAACCTACTTTCGCATTTATAATATTAGTTAGGAAGTTAAGATATATGGGTTTTATTGCTAATACAAAATCTATCTAGAAATAAACGATTCGGTATAATCCCTCTCAGACACCCAGCTTCATCACAAATATCTCAAGATTATAAATTAGGTTATAATATTGTTATCTGTGAATATCGAAGCCGTGACTATTAGCTCCGAGGGGCTCGTGGCTAATAAAAAGCCACGTTGATCGATCGATCTGCGAGGTTCAGCTGCGCTTAGAGTTTAAATAGACGGTCTGCATTTGGATTGCACGCCATCGCCAGCAGCAAAATTGCAGTTGACATAACTGCATCAAATATGCCAACCGACTGCGGAGTCTGCTTGCAGTCGGCGTGCAGTTGGCGTGCAGTTCTAATGATTGTACAGTGTACACTGATTGCACGCTAGCTGCAGATTTGTATTGCAGTCCTAATGTAATCGGTTGGCAGTTTTGATGCAGTTATGTCAACTGCAACCAAACTGCAATTTTGTAGCTGGAGTGCAGTTTAAACGCAGACCGTCTGCTTAGACCCTTATATACACTGAGATACCTCCGTGCTTCGTCGGAGAACATGTTAAACAGTTAGTCTCGGCTGTCATGCGAATATCTATGACAGTCGTTACAGGTAGTCAGAAGTTAGAATGTCTGACAACTGGTCCAAGCCTTAGAATACGAGTTATTGGGTGATGGTGGTCAGATGACAGTCGCTCCATGTAAAATACTGATGAATTCATCTGGTGAGATAGAAAGCCGACCTTAATCTAGTAGGGAACAAGCTAGGCGGATGACCATTAGCGCAAAAAGGCAATTTCAGAGACAAAGGCGAAAAAGGCAATTTAAATAAAAAACATCGTTGGTAATGATCTAGTTATTGAAGAGATTACAGTCGATAATTGTTTAAGTATTGACGAATATGCAATTACAAGACAACCCTCAAAACAATAATGACTAAGAAAAGGTAGAAATTATCTGTAAAAGTAAAAGGTCATGAAAGGTAAAACTTTGAGAAAGCTGCCACATCACTAGAAGAGATCATCATCATCACCTTTTAATAATCGTGACCGTGGCAACCTCGATAACCTTATTGGAAAATCAAGGATAGGTAATTGCGATAAGGCGTTAATATAAATTTATTATAGTAATAGCATTGTCTGTAAGTCTTGATTATATTGCTATTATTTTTTGCCCATCTCAAAAGAAAATGGCAAATCATAATGTGTGAATTTGGGTTTAACTTTGTTTAATGCTTATCATATTATCCTACTAATATCATAAACGCGAATGTTTGAATGGATTTTGATGAAATTTTACAATAATATAGCTTATGACATCAGAATAACACACAGCCTATAATTTATAAGGACGGGACGTTATGTAAAAAATATTAACGCGGGTGAAACTGCGGGTGGAAGCTAGTCGTCAATAAAAGTTACTGATATATAATTTGACCTTTACCTGCTAACATTGTTCCGATTGCCCAAGCTCGCTGGTAGGCCTCATGTGGAGTTAACCGCTTGTCCGCACATAAATCAACACATGTGACATCAACGACAGTCAGTTGTCAAAGATCCGTTTCTACGGCTTCAACATGGGGTTCAGAGAAAGGTACTTTCGCTATTTCAAATACGATTAACTGAACGCATGGAAATAAAGAGAATTAGCAATGTAAACATCTAATACTGTACGGATGCCATTTTTACTACCAATTGTTGTAATATGACGATAATGTGGGCATTTTTAACCGATTTAAAAAAAGAAGGTTCTTTATTAGATGATTGATGGAATATGTGTCAATAATATAAGCTATGCAGACGATATGGTGCTGCTCAGTCCCTCGGTAGGTGGGTTGAAGAAGTTACTGTCGACCTGCGAGGCCTATGCGAAGGAACATGGCTTGATATACAACTCGAAGAAGAGTGAGCTCCTTGTATTTAAAGCGTCAAAGCAGCAGCCGCGCAGTGTTCCGCCCATAAGTCTCAACGGCGTAGCACTAAACATTGTCAATAGTTTTAGGTACCTCGGCCACATTGTCACAAGTGACTTAAGGGATGACGGAGATATAGAGAGGGAGCGCAGGGCGTTGTCTGTGAGGAGCAATATGCTCGCCCGCAGGTTCGCTCGTTGTACTACTAACGTCAAAGTAACCCTTTTTAAGGCTTTCAATTTAATAATGCCTTCAGGACGCTGTTGGGACTGCCATGGCGCTGTAGCGCGTCGGGAATGTTCGTGGAGGCTCGCACAGATGGTTTCCACGCCATCATGCGAAAGAAAGCGGCCTCCTTACTACAGCGCTTGCATGGTAGTGACAACAGCATCTTGAAAATGATTGCCGCCAGACCAGACTTCCCCTTCCAGAGACACTGGATGGGGACAGTCATAAATCTGAAAAATTAAATTTAATAAATAAATTGTAAAAACTAACAATACTAACCTAGTCACGAAAGCACTATTGTTACTAAAAGTATTAACAAAACTATGGACTGAAGTCAGAAATAAAGAATTATTTATTATTTA
This sequence comes from Thalpophila matura, assembly GCA_948465475.1. NCBI lineage: Eukaryota > Metazoa > Arthropoda > Insecta > Lepidoptera > Noctuidae > Thalpophila > Thalpophila matura. The sequence continues at coordinate 9,729,614 of OX419184.1, read as the reverse complement.
TTTTATTAGACCCGTTTGTATATGTGTGCATGTTTGCATGTTGAGTATGTTTTCTTCAAAAACAGCTGAACCAATTTTAATGATTTTATCATTAACGTAATCTAATGTACGAGAATAATAAAATAAGATATACTTTCAGGAAGGTTTTAGTATATAATAATTATGCTTTAGGTAATTAATCCTACTTAGGAAGTTAAATGCATAAATACCTATGCACGTTACATTGAAGATTTAGTGATGAACGAATTCGTGAAAGTAATCGAACTCGGAATAAAGTAGGTACTAAAAAGGAAAAAAATAATAAATAAAAACCGACTTCAAAAACCACTATAAAGTAAATATTAATTTATTTTAGTTTCGGATGTCTGTGGCTTTAAGTGATGAGAATAAATGAACAATAAATAATACTACCTACAAAATAAGAGGTTTATATCGTAGAAAAATCTGCTGATAACAGTTAAAAAAAATCTGAAGTACTTGAGTGGTCAAACCCCTCACATCTTTAAAAATAGACCCTTAACGAGAGTATGTAGGTAGGTAATCAGTTTAAATTGAAACTTCCCATCAGCGGAAATAAAACTGAAGTCACGAATCCCTTGAACCTTTCCGTACAATGATCTCATATACTTGTTTGGAAAAAAAAAGATAAACAAAATCATTCAAAGCCGACGCAATTTATTATATTATCGTATTGAACTTGAACGATTTGTGTGACTGGATGATACGATGGCAACGATGGTCAATGCAATTTCCTGTACTTACGTTTTATGTTTGTTATAATTTTCCCTTTATTTGCATTATTCAAGATTAAATGGAAACGTGATCTTGAAATAAAGGTACATATAGGTAGGTATATCTACCTACTGTTTTATTGTTTACTAGGATTCATTCAAAACAACTCATTTGTCTACCTATAGAAATTACAACTAGCTACATATCTATTACTGGTGACAGAGATAGAGCCTTGTGACATAAGAACAGAAAAAACTAGTTGGTCGACAATATTGAAAAGCCCATGGACCCTAGACGATAGATTATTTTGTATGTAACTCTAAAAACCAATAGATGGAGCAAAGCTTATCTTCTTAAATAATAAAGATGAATAACTCGAGACATAGATTGCAGAAAAGTGTCTACAATATTTTAAGATATAAGCATTATGTGTAATGAATTATTATTTTCCTCATTCATTTTATCTGTTGAAGGTGTTATGCATGACTTTAGTGACAAATAAACATACAACTTACATTGCTTCGTTTCGCCTTTCAAGTCGTGTATTTAAATAACACATTAAAAAAGATCGTCAAGTGAGTTATTTTATTTAATTATAAAAAAAGCAAGATAGCGAGATCAATATTAAAATAATTCTCTAATAATGGTCACAGACGCAATCATTTTAGTGATCCTTACTAAGTTTGGAAGCGAGAAACCGTACCACTCACTTACCAGAATCAGTTTATGTAAATGTCGTAGGTAAAAATTTTCCTAAATGATAATTTAGGAGCCCAAATGAATAAGTGCATTGACTCGACTAAATTAAACCTGTTAACACAAAAGTTAGACCTACATTATAGGACTTGAATTGATTGTTTAAACTAACCAGAAGATTATAGGTTTTTATTTTTAATTTTTTGTATATTTCTGTAGGTACCCACTTACCTAAAAATCTTATTCAATCTTCATAATGTCATGCTGGGTTTAACCCATTTCTTGCTCTTTAGTTGCGATTTCGTTACCCCATAAAATAGGTAGGTACCTATTTTATGGGGTAACGACCTATGTAGGTACCTACTTATTTTCTGCAGAACATTGATAAATCGGGCGCCATTTAAAGTTAACATTTGAGAATATAAACTATTTATTAATATACTCAACATAACAATAAAATCCATAAATAAATAGGTATTTAAAAAGCATGGTACCTAATCGAAATAAAATTATGCTTGAACCCCGTTACTTTTACCTTAAAAATAAACAGTTTTGATAAAATGTGAAATTTTGCGCATGTCGTGAATGTGATAAAAACCTGTTATTTGTGAATAATATTATTATTGAATAAAACTTGAGGTGACTTTCCAGTTTTAATACTGTAATATCGAACGCATAGGTACCTAATTATGATAATATCTTTATTGGTTTCAAATAAAAGGTTACAGATCTTTGAAATTATTAAAATAGTTAAGGAGCTGATGACTTTGCTTATTCGTTGATCGAAGGCTTATTCATAACATTATAATTATTGAATTTATGAATAAATTGAATGAATACTTTAAGATATTATCAGACTTGGGACGAGTGTAGCTCTCAATTCACTATAAAATTCAATTCATATTGCTTAAAATATATTTTGAATACATTTTTCCTTTCACAATTCATAAAAACTTCGGTTTAGTAGGTATAGTTCTTGTTAGGGTACTGTTCCACATCATGTTTGGACGTTTAAAAGTTAAAAAAACTGGACCGCATAACTAAGTTTGTTTGTGAAGAAATTTTGAAAAAACTATACTAGTTAGGAACATCGTTTTATTTTTGGTGCAATATTTGGGTCAATTCCTATCAACTCTAATTATTTCAGATTTTTTGCTCCGCAAACTTCGGAGATAAGGGGAGGGAATGGTATTTTTTCAGACATTTTTCATCATATGTCGAAAACTGTGAGACATAAAATAAAATAAAAATATATTTTGAAATGTGGAAACTAAGCCCTTTCATATGATGTGTCATTTGACCTAGTAACCTCACTTTAAAATTTCGGACCCCCACTCAAAAAGTCAAAAAATATTTTTATTTTCATTGCAAGAGGGGCCTCTTGCAATAAAGTTGAACAAGCATTTTCTATTACTGTTCCAAATTTCAAGTCGATGGTAGGTATTAGTAGTTGCTGAAATAAGCAGCCGTGACAGACAGACGGACAGACAGACAGACGAAGTCGCACCATAAGGGTTCCTTTTTTACCATTTTGGTACGGAACCCTAAAAATGTTAAAAACAATTGAGTCAACCAAAAATATTACAAACTCGTTATGACGTATTTATTATATTTTTCATCATAAATTAAAACAAAACGTACGCATTACGTTCCACTTCTGTTACTCAAGACAACTTATGGTAGGTAAGAACAAAGTGATCGTAAAATAATTACTTCCTCAAAACTACATTCGTCAGCTGCTTGAAATGCTTATTCCTTCAAGTGTTTTTTCCTTTATTTACCTTTTACTCTTGCGGAAAGGAAACTCATCGTTTAGCTTTATGTCTAAAATATTGATTTTGAGTACAGAATTTATTGCCAACTCACAACATAAGGTGCGTAGTTTTAATGAATTCATTAATTATAGATCCGTGTTATTTCGTAGTTACTAGGTGTCGCAAAATACTCATCAAAGTGAGACACGTTTTAAGAAAATATTTTTAATTTGCTCTATTGTAACTAATATATAGTTTTGTATTGTCCCCAGGTAATAATCATCCCTTCATTTCTAAGACTGCTACAAGAAAGACCTCATCAGCAATACTATGGGTACCTATACCATGCTTATCACACCACCCTATAATCATTATTTAATAATAGCAATAATTTTCTTGCTTATACAGGGTGTTAATACCTATCTTTCTTTATAGCCATTCACAGACGGAGCTAACAGCCGTGAATACATTGATGTACCTTTCGATAAATTTCAAATAAAAAATTGTATTAATAAGTCAACAATTTATTCTTAAAATGAAATTAACAATAACCTAATGAAGTACAATTTCACAATCCTGTATCAGCCATTGTGATACTTTTTCTGCAATCATCATTACGGGAGGCTGAGTGTTACCACTGGCAATAATTGGCATAACGGAGGCGTCGGCGACGCGCAAGCGTTGCACGCCGCGCACGCGTAGGCGGCCGTCTACCACCGTGCCCATGGCGCAAGTGCCACCGTAGTGACCCATACTACTCATCATACATAACGAATAACACCGCCAGTATTTTCTAGATCCCCACTTGAACTTATCACACTTCGACGACGTGGGATCGAGCCTTGTAGCATTAATTTTTTTGAAAAAATCGGTGTCTTCTACCTTTATATAGTCAAGAATATAATCAACAATCGCTTCCAGATCACTGTCCACCGAAAAATACCCTGTAGTGATTTTAGGCTGATCTTTTGGATTGACACTGCGTAACGTGATCTGACCACGAGAATTCATGTACATATTACTGATCAAACTTACTAATACTTCGTTATTTTTAGTATTATTGTACAAGCCTTGGCAGATTTGCGAGTTGAATTTAAAAGCTGATGTACACAATTGAAGGAGAAATATTGAATCAGTCACTATAAAATCCATTGCTTGGTAGTCTGGATATTCACTTGATTTATTTAGTGCTACGAAGCCTATGAACAGGGGTGAAGGATATTCACCAGGATCACAGGATTTTGGTTGTGTTGGTTTATTTGTTTTATGAGCTATAATAACTGCTGTATGATCTTGAAAGTTCTTACCAACTTCCTGTAAGTCTACTACAACTTGTATTTTCATTTCTTCCAAGTGAGCTTTAGGTCCTATCCCTGACAACATCAAAAGCTGAGGAGATTTGACAGCACCAGCTGTTATAATAATTTCTTTGGTTGCTTTCACAATTACCGTTTCACCTTTATCATTGATTACTTCAACGGCAACAGCATTTTTACGATCATCAAAAATAATTTTAGTAGCCAAAGAATTTTTTGCTATAGTTAAATACGGATTATTACTAACCCGAGTTAAGTACGCACTAGCCCCACCCTGTCTCTTGCCCATATTTGCTGTGATCAGAGCTCTAGAGTATCCAAGTGTGCACCCATCGACATCTAGCGTTATGTCATGGCCAGCTTGTTTAAAAGCCTGTAAATATTCTTTTGTTACTGCATTCTGGTCTCTACTAACTTGCATAGGTCCTTCAGTGCCATGATAAACTTTGTGAGTAGTGTTTAGAATCTCTGTGTCACATAAATTTTCTAACTTCATATAGTACGGAAGAACGTTCGGCCATTTCCAAGTGGGATCATTTGTTATATGGTACCACTGGTCATAATCAAGAACGTTTCCTCGTGAGTAAATCATGTAGTTAAGCTCACTAGTGCCTCCGAGCATCCTTCCAAGGCCCAGATCTAAGACTTGGTTGACGTGGCATTGCTCAGTGTAACCATCATTCTCCGAAGTATAGTTCCAGTCTGCTCGAGTATTCCTTATGTACGGTACCAAAGATGGAAACTGAAATGCAGTAAAAATTATTATATAAAAAAATATATATTTATTATAAATTATTTTTTTATATTTTAAATGTTTTGTTTTTTATATCTTTTATAATGAAATATTTAAAAGTGTAAATTATATAAAATGAATAAACGGATTATAATTAATTTAAGTGAAAAACGAGAATACCTACTATTATTTTAGTTTTCTTTATTAACCATATCTTTCTCTGGCAAGCAATATATACATAAACACGATATACAAAGTATTATATTATCTGTGACGATAGGTAGGTACTGATGATACGATACGAACTTACATAAGTTTCAAACGTTGGGTCATCGCCGGCTTCAATCAGAAGCACTTTGAATTTTCTTTCTTCTGCCAGTCTGGTTGCGACTACACTGCCAGCCGTTCCACCGCCAACGATTATGTAGTCGTAATTACTGTCATCTGGGGAAATATATTTGGTTAAAGTACTTCTTTTTGAGGATAATTGCAGTCTAACTAATAAGTACATTGGCAGTTATCTAAGAGAAAATTAATTTACATGCTTATAACAGAGAGATAAAGTTTCAAAAGTGAATATTTATGTTAATGCGCCACCGTACCGCAGACGTCGCGGGCTCAAATCCCGCTCGAGTCATTCGATTTTTGAAAAACTCTTATAATTATTAATATATATTGTTATCATTGTCAAAACAAAATTTTCATGATAGAGTTGAAGAAATAGGATACTTTCTTCTTTCATGACTGGCATTGGAGAAAATAAAGTGGACTGTAGTAACAGCCTCCGGGAAATATTACAAATAATTTCTAATACCTACTAACTTTTCAGAGTGGTTGATGGACAGTACATGGGCTCTGCTACTTGCAGCATGGCTAGCATGTTTATCGCCACTTGGGACCTCATGAGGGCCTCTGCTAATGATGTAGCATCCATATTAAAAACAACAGTTATAGTCCTGAAAGCAGTAACACGATGATGAAGGAATGATAGGTGTTCTCTTGGCATGGCGCGGCGGTGGTGTAGCGGAATAGATGCAGACGCTAAAATATATTGTAACCAGCTAGAAGACAAGTTCTGGCTGGTTTTGGTATACTAGTTATAATGAGATAGATAATTCTTTAATGAAATAATTGGTTACAGAAACTAATGAAGCCTCTGACTCCCGAACTATGTTAACCTGTATATCAGGAGTCAGCACCCTCTCCCATGCTTTAGCGTCCACACCCATTCTGCCCCACTAATTCACAGTAGGGCCGCGTGGTGGTTTACCGTCAAAAACATCTCACAGAAAGGAAACCTGTCCCAGCGATGGGAATGTCATAGGCTAATTTTATTATGTCCAATATTCTGCGATCAATTAGAAATTTGACAAGCATGACTATTATTATTCCTATTGAAGTTTTGGTGTATATTATAGGAAGGTATTTGGATCAGGGAATGTTTACTGTTTTATATGACTAAAAGAATCTTATAATTGTAACGATAAGAGACACACAAGTGTTTTCTTATATTCAATGAAACGCCTGCACTGAAATGAATTTACAAAGATAATTAATTACTTGTTGTGGAAAGTATTGAATAGAAATGATGTTTTTCTTTTATTGAAAAATATCATTAAATATAATTATAAAATGTACGAGAGACCCGTGCTGCTCCACAACATTGTGTTGATAATACGTATAATTCCAAAATAACGCCTCATTATGATAAGTAATTATTGTAACTATCGCTAGAGCCGAATCCCCAGTGTGTCGTTCTCTGAATATGCAATGCCCTCCTGACTGCCAATCCTGAATGTGATGTGTTTGCGGTTGAATGGAGTAAAATTATATGCGTATGCCTGGTGTTCTGTGAGAGTAAGTATGCGAGGGTGTCTACTGTTCCATGTTAGTTTCTAATTTAGTTATACAACACAATTTATATTGGTTTCTATGTTAATTAATGTCATTGGTATTGTACCGTTTTAATGAACTATAAAAAATAAATAAATAAAATAAATAAGTAACTTAGTTGAAATGCATATTAAAAGTCAAGTTGGTTGTACATACCTAGCTCCCCTCCAACTCAACCAATTTAAGCGAACATAAGCTCAAATGAAAGAGCTTGTTCCTGAGAGTGTTAGACCAAAACGAACCGCGTACCTACCTCAATTAGAACCGGAGATATCTAGGAGGAAATCGCGTTTTAGTATAACTTGAGAAGGGTGAAAGTTTGGTGATTTCCAACGGTTGATGATGAATTTGTTCATAAATACCTTTTATTTAAACAAAAAAATCAAGCAAATCGGTTAGATAGAACGGCTGGACGAACTCGTAATAGATTTTACAAATTCATTTAGACCCGTGCTGCCCCGCAGCATTGATAATACCTACGTATAATTCAAAAATAACTCATCAAGTTGGTTGTACGTACCTAGCTCCCCTCCAACTTAACCAATTTAAGTGGGCAAAAACTCAAATGACAGAGCTTGTTCCAATAGGGGATTTTAGACTAAAACAAACTGCGTACCTCAATTAGAACCGGAGATATCTAGGAGGAAATCGCGTTTTTAACCGACTTCCAAAAAGGAGGAGGTTCTGCATTCGGTTGGTTTTTTTTTTTTTTTTTTTTTCATGTATGTACACCGATTACTCCGTGGTTTATGAGCCGATTTACGTGATTCTTTTTTCATATGGTAGAAGAAGCTCGCGAGGTGGTCCCATATAAATTTTATTAACTTTGGTTGAGTAGATTTTTAACGAGGTGTAATAAACGGTATTTTTGGTGTATCTCGATGACATCATGACGATGATGAAAAAGTGATATTGTGTAGGTACATAAATTCCTGAACGCAATCGATCTCGATATTATGCATACATAACATCACGCCGATATTTCCCGCAAGGTTAGACAGAGTGTATAGTACACACAATTTTTATATGCTTAAATCGCATTTGATAGAAGGCTAGGGAGCGAGCCTATTGCTATTACTACTATCTACAGTTCATAACCAATTTATATGAAACTTCGTAGGTAGATGTCTTTTACAAGCCGCCATTAAGGCCTATAGTGAAATTACGAAAAATAAAATTATTAGGGGGGGCTCCCATACATGAAACTGAGGGATGAAAAATAATATTTTCGCGCACCCCACCATGTGGGATATCGTTGGACAGGTCTTTGAAAATAACATGAAGGTTTCTAAATACCTTTTTTATTTAAGTGCATATTGAGTGAACTAGGAGCTCCCAAAGTCGTTAACAATGTGTTTCCCCCCCTGTAATTTTCCAACCGCGCTATCAAAAAATCTGGAAAAAATCAAGCTTATAGCATTTAATAAATACTTTCGATTGAAATTCGTTTGAACAAGATACGTCACAAATTTTTTGAAATATTCACTATTTTCCATTTTGAGTTTGACAACCGTAAAAATAATAATATTTCATAATAATATTATGAAATACAAACTTGTATTTGCGGTCGGAACACTCAAAATACTTCTTGCTATGGAATCCTACACTGCGTGGTCCGACACGCTCTTGCCCGGTTTTTGTTTACTGAAATGCTCTCATCCACCAACATCTATAAATATAAGTACATACCTATTTAAATTCGTGGAAGTAATCGATCTCGGTAAAAGTACATAAATGATCAAAGTCGCTCTGTCCATGATTTAATGGTACTTTATTGTAATAAATTAACAACAACAAAAATGGTTACACTACACTAAAAAGATAAAAATAAAAACAGGTTTAAAAAAAACCGACTTCCAAAAACTACACTAAAAACTATGAAATAAAAATGTTAAACTTCCATAAATAAAAATCGGCGGGGCCTAGCATAAATATAAGCAACATTATAGATTAAGGAGGAATGAAAGAAAATTTTAATTTGTCGAGGCGCAAAGCAAGCTGCACGTTCGCTGCACACACTGCGCACGTTCTTCCTGTTCAAAGGCTGAGAGGTAGAAACCTGAAGAAGAGGCCCCGCCGACTTCAATATACATTTAGATTTTTATTTATGGAAGTTTAACATTTTTATTTCATAGTTTTTAGTGTAGTTTTTGGAAGTCGGTTTTTTTTAAACCTGTTTTTAGTATAACGTTTTAGTAGAACGGCTGGACGAACTCGTAATAGATTTTATAAATTCTTTTAATAATATATAGATAGATGATAAATGTACTTAATACGTGTAGTTTACAAATAAATCAAAGTATAATTAAAACATGAAACTTACAGATATGTGTCAAGCGCAGATATTAAACTACTTCATTTTCCACCTTTGCGTGCCTTTTTAAACTGATGATTATGTAAAGTGTTTTAACATTGAAAACTTGCTTAGAGATAATGTATATAGGTATATGGTGTTTAAAAAATAGTTGTGCTTCCCTTTTAACTTTTTGTAATCATCAGTGTTTAGATGCCGAAAGAAAGAGTAATAAGTCAGTCTGTCTAGAGGTGTCATAAGTTGACACCTACACTGAAAAAAATGTTAGGTTGGATTTAACAGATTCTGCGTAAATGTTACAAAAATTACGGTTGATTTCGGTCCTATCACAAATTTTGATTGATTTTAGCAAACATATTAAGTTGGTGTTGTACCAAATTTATTTGGTAGATTACACCTATATTTTGTACCATTATACCATTATTATTATATTCAATGGATTTGTTTGGTAAAATGTACAATACTCTTTGTTGATTTCCATCAGAACTGTGGTACCAACTTCAACCTCTTTAGTCTTGTAACTTCAATAGCGAGGTTTTGTTATATTTATCGTAGTTTCCATGTAATTCAGCCAACCTTTGCTAATTTGGTAAATCCGACAAATCATTTTTTTCAGTGTATATTTGTTTGTCTGCGTGTGATATCACTTTTATTTGATGAAAATCTGTCTAGCTGTTTAAAAGTTTTTCTGAATTGGTGTTAGAATTTCATACACATATTAATGTAATACACATTTATTATATAGGTAGGTACCATAAGTTTTATATTTACAATAATTTTATTGTGATAGAATTAAAAATCTACAAATAATAATGGGTAGATGTGTCGGAGTTTTTTTAAATATTTAAATTTATTTTTCTAATATTTTATGGACACAATACTATAGGATTTATGTTTTATTGCAAACAAAACATTATTTTGTAATCATCATGTAGGTAACAGAACTACCAACTCTGTTGTAAGTACCTACGTAGGTAATTTTTATCTACCAAAGTACCTACATAGATAAATGTCTAAATTGAAATATTTGGTTCTGCATATATAGTCACTGTCTTAATTAGGCATTTTTGTATGCTAGAAATAAAACCTGATAAATGTACAACGAAATTGTATTGTTTAACAAATAAAACAGGATTTTTAAATAATTAGTTACGTAGGTAATTAATAATAAGTCGGAAGTACCTACCACAGTTTTATAATGCATAGAGTTGGGTTAGAAGTCGCCATTGAAGTCGTGTGATGCCGACCCGGAAGCGGCGTGGGTATGATAAGTATTGTGAAGTCCTGCACATTGGTGCAGGACGGCACAATACTCATCATGCCTACGCCTACGCACAACCCTTGCATATTGATGCAAGGGTTGTCCGTGTCACAAAATTGAGGACACATTAATTGAAGCATTGGGTGCAACAAGGGCGTTAGGGCACCTAAGGCCCTTTTTGCTATTATTGATTCAAACGAAGCATTGTACCATCGAGTTTCATGTGACAAAAACTCATTTAGATTACTTGATTCTAGAAGGCGTGATAGGTATTTATTGATGCGGTTTTGCTATTTCTAATTTATTTTAATGTAAAAACATGTCCGAAATCAGTCAAATCAGCGATTGTAGTGGAGATGATGACGAGGCTGATTATGTTACCCCAAAAAATAGACTTGAAATAATGAAACCAAACAATTCTTGAAATCCCGGAAATCGTAATTTTCTTTTAATAATGAGTCCAAATGATTACTGTGATTTACTTTTGAATGAAAATGATCCTTTTAAGTATTTAAAGCTATTATTTATGCCATAAAAACCATTTAAAATACGAACGCCCAAATATTTTACGGGTTGGGTGCAACAAGGGCGGATAGCATGTATTAAAAAAAAAAAAAAAAAAAAATTCTAACTATCTTAAAATAATAATAATACTAGAATCCTATAATTGAATAATGATACTAATAAATATAAAAAGTCCTTGAGATCATCTTAATTTATTTAGAAGTTATAATAAATCAAAAACTTTAACTTCAATTATCTCAAAACTCACTTTTCCGTGTAACGCCCTTGTTGCACCCAATGCTTCAATTATTTTGGTTATATACTCGTAATTTATAAACATTTAATAAATTTATAAACATGATTGGCTCTGTCACCGTGATAAAAGTTCCAATGATCGTGGGTTTTATACCCGCGAACTATCAGCTTCAGTAAAAGAAAGACTTGAATACCTACTATATCAGCAAGAAACATGTATTATTTACTTATTAAATATGTTATTTTTTTCAAACTTCAAGACGATATTATTCTCATCACAGTAATTTCCAACTTAGATAACATGCAGGTAGGTACCTGGGGCATGTATTCCGAAAAATGGGAAACTTACGAAATTTTAGATCCTTGTTTTTTTTAGAAGTCGAATAACATCCGTAGTCAGAACCATTTGTGTTCTATAATAATGTCTTTTGAATGGTTTTCGCGATTACTACACACTATAACCAAACGGTTTAAATGGATTAAATCGCAATATTTTTGTTTTTCCAGTCGTCCTGCGATCGCAAACGCTGCAAAATATTTAACTAAAACCCTCAGATACCCCAACTAGTATTTCTTGTAATATTTTGATAATGGTAAGTAATCTTTTATTTTCAGAAATTATTGTAAAAGATGGTTGTAACTTTTAGTGTCATACATGTTCTAATAGATTCATAGCTCTATCGTTAGCAAACGTGCGTGTAGTACATGCTTGCTACTATCGCTGGAACCCGAGGTAAATAACCTTTTAACATTGTTTTGATAGATTTAGAAAATGAATGTGACTCAAAAGAGTCCATTACAATTTTCCAGGCTTTGAACCGGCAATGTGTTATAGATACCTACCTACCACGTTTTAAAGTAAGCATAGGCTAGTTGAATAAAGGAATAGCCTACCCATATAGGTATCATTAACATGGTAATAAACAGTCAGTGGTGTGTACGTCCCTAAAACGGTACGTAATTGGGATCCACCAGTCTAACAAATTAGGGACCTAACAGATAGGTAATAAGAAACTCACTTGAGAACCTTCATGTTATTTTCAAAGACCTATCCAACGATATGCCAACGCCACTTGAAGGGGTGCGCGATTTTTTTTTCAACCCTCAGTTTCATGCACGGGGTTCTCTCCCTATTTCTTTTTCCTAATTTCACTACACGCTTTTATGCCGGTTTACAGAAGACATCTGCCTGCGAAATTGATTAAGAACTGCAGATTTTAGGAGAGTGATACACGGACCGATGGACAGACAGATAGGCGGAAAAACGGACATGACGAAACTATATGGGTTTCTAGTTTTACTACGGACCCTATAAAAACCAGAAAAGATATGCTCGCAAACAATTTCAAGTTTTCAATAACAGAGAGAAATAACTTTCACATAGTTACAGTGACAAATTATTTGCGAAATATCTTTAAAAATCACTATTAGTCGTAAGGTTATCGGGTCAGTCTTGCCGTATTGAGTACTGAACAAGACATTATGACTACGAATGTAATAAAATCGTTTATCTCATTGCACTTAACTTTAGAGATTGACATTTGAATCAAAAACGCAACTTCCGTGTGATATGTGAAAGGAATTCATGTGTAATAAATATGTGAGGTCGTGTTAGGTAGGTACCTATACCTATTGCGTTTTGTAATTCGTATTTGCTTTTATTCATCTTAACAAAATGAAATTGAGTAATCTGTCTAGAAAATTCACAGATTTTTATTATCAAAGCTTACTACGACATGATACTTCAATGTTAAAATTGATTTCTTTTAGCAACAAAAAAATCTCTGATTGTAATAATGAAGCGTATTGTAAGAATAAAGCGATCGAGTTCACTAGAATCAATCATACTATAATCTATACGGCCGTCCTATTTCAAAACCTATACCTATAGTAAGGGCCATTTTTTTCGGGACAATATTTTATTGCATAATCTTGCCTACCTTTACTAGGTTAGCAAGATTATGCAATGAAACGATGTCCCGAAAAAAAACCCTAACTAGGTTTTGCCGTATGCTATCTATAATATTATAAAGCTGAAGAGTTTGCTTGTTTGTTTGAACGCGCTAATCTCTGGAACTACAAGTCAAATTCAAAAAAATATTTTATATATGATAGCCAGATTTATGAGAAATAGTATAGGCTATTAACATCACGCCACAACTCTTAGGAGCCGGGCAACCGGGGTGAAACCGCGGGGAGCAGCTATTATCTATACTAATACATAATGAAAGTGTTGTTAACCTTCTTGTATAAACATTATATATTATTGTTTCTTTTATTTTTATAATTTTAATTTTAGTTACTGTAATTGGTTGTACAACCGTTGTAATTAAGTAAATAAATAAATAATTTTAAAGAGGAAATATTTTTTTGTTTGTACCGAATAGGCTCCAAAACTACTGGACTGATTTTAAAAATTCTTTCACCAGAAGAAAGCTAAATTATCACTGAGTAACGTAGGCACTTTTAATCGCGAATAAATGCACTGTTCCTGTGGGACACGCGGACGAAGTCGCGGGCAAAGTGCTAGTAGGATATAACTTGTTACACATAACATGTCAGCTGACAACTCAAATAACAGAGTAACATACATAAGTCCCCTAATCACGGCCTAGACTTCGCCACAACTCTAAAGTATAGAACCACTACACTAGTCACTTTGACATTGTCTTTGTACCACGAGATTGCATTGGGTTGGAGCGGATTGGATATCTTTAATACGAAACCCGTTTCCTCGGTTCTGTCCGAAGAAAGTTATGTCAAAATAATTGGTCTAGAACCGTGGTTGGCATGATAAATGGTAGGGTTATATGTATGCTTTATAATGTCCCACTCAAAATTGAGTAGGACAGGCTTAATGTTTCCTCCTATATAGTTTTAGAATCTAACAGATTTTGTACCTATATTGCTAGATCACTTTGAAATTGGCGATCAAGCGTTTAAAGGCAAGTTAAGCTTGCTTATGTTGTTTACCTATTATGCAAAATAACTAAACAGTTCTTTTAATACATATTATATCAGTTGGAACTCATATTATACAGGGTGGCAGGTTAGACGGTGGAAATATTTTAAGGGGTCATTGTACTTATCATTATAAACAACTTTTACTATGGGACCAAACAGGAAATCGCGAAAAAAAACAGCAGTTCCATGCATTTATGTTTACATAACTCAACAAAATGTATGGAACAGCCGATTTTTTTTTCTCGATTTCACAGACATCTACTTGTGGAGTTTCATACAAATTGGTTATGAACTGTAGATTTGACGAGGGTGTGACAGACGGACAGACAGACGGACAGACGGACAGACGGACAGACGGACAGACGGACAGACGGACAGACGGACAGACGGACAGACGGACAGACGGACAGACGGACAGACGGACAGACGGACAGACGGACAGACGGACAGACGGACAGACGGACAGACGGACAGACGGACAGATGGACAGACGGACAGACGGACAGACGGACAGACGGACAGACGGACAGACGGACAGACAGACAGACGGACAGACGGACGGACAGACGGACAGACGGACAGACAGACATACGGATATGACGAAACTATAAGGGTTCCTAGTTTTACTACGGAACCCTAAAAAGGTCGTAAGTGCAACCTGCGTGTTGAACTGTTGATATATCTTCGAGACATTACTTTCACTATTACGATGGTTCCGCGAATTTTAGTGAATGCATACCACGAATATTAAAACCTGGTCCATCAACCATCTTACTTATGTACTTGTTTAAACATCGTTAAATGTCGGTCAACACAACAAAAAAAGTGATCAGGAAAGACGAGTTCAACGAGTTGTTCAAGGGGTGCAATTTAAACATGTTTAAATAAGCACGCTTCGTATAAAGTCAGATAATAAATTAATAATCGTTTTTTTGTTGAGCAACTGTTGAAAAGTATTTTTTTATGAAAGAGGTTTTGATGCGCACGAGTGCTTTAAAACACCAATTTTACCTTACGTTATTAATTTTATAAAATTAAATAATACCTATCGTTATAATTTATATTAAAAGTATTGTTTATAGTTAAAGCTACTGTAAGACACCGTAAGCCTGAACACCCCACTGCTGGGCTCCCAAGGCAGGAGGCCTTTAATAAAACGTTGCCCCACACTAGGATTTCACCTGTGTCCTGTGTGTGAAAGGGAATTGTTCACTTTGTTCGGAGCTCAGGCTAAAACGTGAACAAGTTGTTCAGTTAAAAGTGTTTTTACCAAAAAATATAATTAATTCTGAAAACAATATTTTTCCAACCCTCGTTGCAGGAAATTCTATGTAAAAATTATCTAAATAATAAGTATTTAAAGCGTTTACATCCCACAAAGCAGCGCCATTTTTGGGTTACAGACCGTGTTATTTATGATTCATAATATAATCAAATAAAGTTTTAGTCTATAGTTATTATAATTAAATAATCATTATGTTAGTGTACAATAGTTTTTGTTAGTTTTAAATCCAATAAAATAAGTAAGGGTAATAATAAGGGTAATAAAAAGTTTTTAAAAACAAAACAATTTTATTCATTATTTTTATACTTAATAAAAACTAAAACCTCATTGTTGATTAAACACTCTTTGGTCATAAAGGACACGGATCTGTAACCAATCAATGGCGCGCTTTGTGGGATGTAAATGGTTGAAATACTTATTAATACGACTTTTTTTAGATAGAATTTCCTGTAACGAGGGTTACATAAATATTGTTTTAAGCATTAATTATATTTTTAGGTAAAAATACTTTTAACTAAACAGCTTGTCAACGTTTTAGCCGAGTTTGAGCGATTTTCTTTGTGTTTGTAAACGCACCCAGGGTTTACAAACACAAATCTAACATACGCAAACACTCCAGAGCCGGAACAAATTTTTGCTCCGTGCGGGAATTGAACCCGCGACACGTCGCGCAGCAGCCAATTACTCAGTCACTACGACAACCATGCCTGGCTGTCTCGATATTTCGGTTTAGAGCTGATGTAGGTAATTGGTTGTTTATTATATCCGCTTGCCCGGATATCTTCTATGTGGTGTGCCGCATTCTGTTTGTATTAGTAGATTTTTTTTGTTTACATCGCCACGTGTATAAAAGTACCCTACAAACCAGAATACAGAACCTCCTCCTTTTTAAAAGTCGGTTAAAAAGAGCATGACGTTACGACTCCATACCAATAGAGTTTTAGGCAACTTCTCATGCAATTGGATCTAAAACCTTATCAAGATTGTTTGTAGGTATGTATCATAGAAATGTTGCCCTAAGCTTTGCTATTGTATAATAGGCACATGAGTTTGTGGTAAACGAACAAGTTACGAGTAGTCAACAATTAGGACACTGAACAAAAAATACATAGAGTTTATGTTAAATATTCAATTACATAATTGAAAAGAATTCTTGCAAAAAAACCATAATTATATACATGTGAATAAACAGGTTTAAAGCAAAATGGTGTTTCGTAATCTTTGTCTAGTTTATCATGGCGTAAAGTTGTGTAATGCAAATAAAAATGCTTGCGAATAATGCGTATGCGCACGCAATAAGCATGGAGCGGGTTTGGTGAAGTACGTAAGTCTTGTATTTATTTAAAAACTTTTTTACTACTAATTTTAGTGAGTTGCTGAGGGGTAAAGAACATTTAGAAGGTCAACGAAGAGCCTCACGTACATACTGGGTGTAATTTTAATCAGTCATTATACGAAATGAGGTCATTGTAGGTACTCATGATTATGAACAACTTTTACTATGGGACAAACCCTGAAATCGCGAAAAAAAAAATCTGGTGCTCGATACATTTTGTTGAGATAGTGAACATAAATGTATGGAACAGCTGATTTGTACTTCCTCGGATGAGTTTTTTCGCAAAGAGTACTCTACTACTCTACATCTAAGGTGAAAGTGTTAAAAAAACAGTTAAACATTTTTATAAAGTGTAGTGAGGTTTAAAACAGTTTTGATTTCAATAAAAATCTATTCAAAATACGTGTACCTAAGTGTGACGGCCTCACTTATTGATACGAGCTACGGGTGTGGGTGGTGTCAAAGGGAAAATATCTCAAATCCTTGGTCAAATAAAATTCCGGTGCATGTAGGAAAAATCATGTAACCCAAAATAGAAAAATAAAAAAAACTTACAAAAATAATTAAAACCGCCTTCAAAAAGACCAGTGAAACAGTTTCAGAAGTTGGTGCCGTATCAAACCTAAGCAAAAATTAAAGGTATCGGCTTCCGAAACTGTTTCACACGGCATTATTTTGATCTTTTTGAAGGCAGTTTTACCTTTTTTTTTATTTTATAATATGCAATGATAGTGATATAGGTAGTGATTATAAAATTTGATGTAGGGTTAGCGTGCAAACATATTATCCACAAGCCAGCCATATTCAATACTCATTAGCTAAATGCTTCAATATTATTAATGGCCATCGGTGACTGGAGGCGTTAAAAACAATAATAAATTCTTCAATTAGGTTATGATTGTGGTATCTAATTACCCTCAATTCGGCAGTCACATTAATCCAATGTCAGATATAATGACTTCTACTAAATATTGATACCTCCAATTAACTCATAATCACATCAACCGTTTATTTATGACGTGCGAACATAATATACGTTTCGGTTTATAACGGTGCCTTGACGGATTTATTCGCAAACACGCATTAAGGCGTCGTTAAGAATCGCGTACTGGCAGGAGATTGGATTTGCTAGTTTTTTTTCTATGATAGTATTAAATACTTTTTCAACGGGACCCCATAAATCAAAGATGATGCGAATATCAGTAAGTAGTACTAACTGTATTGTTTAATTTAATGCACTTTTTTGTTTCTAGTGGCATTAAAACACAGATATTGTTTAACCAACTTCAAAAAGGAAGAGGTTTACAATTCGATTGTATTTTTCTTACATCTTGTTATGTACGTGATATCTTCGCCGATTATGTACCGATTTTAGTTGTTGTTTTTTTTATTTGATAAATAAAGCTCGTCCGGTGATCCCTTAATTTTATTTTAACTTTAGATCAAAAGTTTTTTAGGCAGCTTCAATAAATGGTATTTAGTTCACTTTGCCTATGTTGACGATGTAATAATAAAATTATTAACAGCAAAAAGAGGTACCGTACCTACTTAAGTAGGTTCCGTTAAAAATAGAAAAAACTTAAAACCGCCTTCAAAAAGATCACAATAATGTTTGAAGGTGATTTTAACTTTTTTATTGTTAGGTATCTCTTTTCGTCTCAATTAGTTATGGTTTTGTTAAATGAAAAAAAAATATATACAGAAGATGTAGAATTTATTTCATTTTCAGTACCTATATAAAATGCACGTATCTTAATAAAAAAACCGAGTAAGTAAAACATCGTTCTATTTCTTTGATTTTTCAGGTACAGGTAATATTAAGAGTGACTAAAATGCTGCGGTCCATATTAGCAGTAGGTACATAAAGTACGTCCCAAGTATGTAGTATACAATAGCAACATCACGAAAGATTATAAAGAGTAGGTAACGGAACAAATGCAAGTGTAGTCCATGCATACAGAGTTGCTGTGACTGCAAACGGCGGTAGAGCTGTCATGTTTGTGATTTTCATTTGCATTAGACTGTGACTGATTACTAGTAGAAATTGACTCGTACTTTCCTTACTATGCACGATCATGCTCTCATGACATAAGTATGTACGCACAAAGTATGAGATATCTCGACTGCTCTGACATAATGTTACCATACGCCGGTAATATTAATTTTCTGTTACGGCACACTGTAGCTTCATTATGTAAAAAGTATATTGTAGGTCTATTATAATTGTGTAATGTGTAATCTAACCTATATCTGACATCTATTGATATTATAAGTGCCTGTTTGTTGTATCCTTAATTTAAATAATTATTAGGTGTAACAATGATTGTGGCATTATGTACCTACCTATTTGAGTTAAAATGCCTCCCTTAAAAAAAACTTGTAACCGGTGGTTTTGAATAAATAATAAGTTCATTGCATTTCACTATCCAAATAGAATTTAAGATTTGATAAGCCAAGAACAAGTCTTAAATAGTAGTCGAGAATGCTACTGAGTGTTTTTGCGCATCTTGTGAAGAAAAGATGTTTGGACGTGAACCGTTATAATTACTTAATTTGCCTGATTTGAAAATATCCATCTAAGATAAATATGGCAAAAGATATACAAATGCGATACAGAAATCTTCATTTTACCTTTTTAAAATAAACATTCCTAGGGACCTACTAAATGTAATACATTATACATATAAGGGAATTTAGAACTAATACACGCCTTACCTATTCGCTAACAATTTTAATAAACATGGATCTCATTACAATGTTGTCCATACATGGTGTTCAATCAAATTAAATCAACTCGCATGTCTGACCTACCCCATTGCTCAATGTAAACTCAGCACGATCTCTTATTTCAATTGCTAATACCATACTTAGTGATGGCATTGTGGCCCTACCATTTGTCGAAACATAAAAGCTGTTTATTCGATCATGGCAGATTTGACAGCAGCTACATTGTATTTTCGTATTATTAATAGCCACAAAAAATGTTTGCATTCTAGTTTTAGATTCGCATTTATTTTGTTAAACAGGATTTTAATGTATTTGAAACCGTAAAGTTTATAATTTATTACGTTGAAAATGCTTATTTTAGAATGCCAACTTTAAAATTCAGATTTCACGAGTAATTATAGTCTTTTAGAAAAATAAATTATTATGATCTTAAATTATCTAATAAAACTTTTATTTTCACAGTAGGTACTATAGAAGGCTATTTTCTAATAAAATGACGATAATCAAATATGATTGCTAGGAATGCTAGGATATTAGACACATTGTTTTTTTATTGTTTTTCTATCAATTTTATATGAAATTTCAATGAGAACAATAATTATTCCTTGACTTGCCGTAAAAAAAAACAATTGGACTTTTTTATTAAAGTGTTAACGTATCTACAACCGTTAGTAAGACAAGCATTTTAGTTTTGGTGTCAACATAGTACAATGTTATGCGCAGAAGTGCAACTAAACGAGAATGATAATTGGACTAACGGTGTTTTAGTGTTTTGATTGAGTCCATAGTAACACTGTATTATTATAATAATATACGAATACAAAATATGAACTATCTACGAATTCTGAGTTCTTATTTATGTAAAAATGTTGCTGTATATGTATTATGTCGACATTTTTGATTCTATCATTATCATCTTAGCTTTCGTCATGTTGTGGTCGGCTTTGAGCCTAGGATCGACTGAGTCCAACCTGGGTTAGAATGTTTTGGAATTTCTATAATCAATCGCATGTTATTGCACCTTTTCAATTTTTTTTAAGTTCCGATTATCTACATTTTTGGCTCAAATTATTCGTCGTCGGTCTGTGTTCTTTTAGCAAATATAAACTTACTCTCAAGTTTCTACGTTATTAAAGTGTAAGATGTAGCTGTATGCTGTGCACGACTTGAGTCCTTGTTACAACATCCAAACGTGCAAAATTTTAGTACCGTCTATGCTACTCGTACCTAAACCGGAAATCGCTTAAAAAGTTTTCCCAATTTTCAACACAGTGTTACCTATTTACAATTTTGTTATAAACAGGAAGTTTATATAAAAATAGCCAGCATCTAGAATGGCCGACCTAGTGTTCCTTGCGTCAAACGCGCAACTGTCCGATATTTTGTCACATGCATGTTTTGTCTAAAATACTAGTTCTGTTAACAGGAAAACAAGTTAATGCATTAACAGACTAGTCTAGCTTGACCCACAAACTGCTGTTAGGAAACATTCTACATACGAGAAAAAATACTTAGGTATACTCTCAGATCATAGAAACAAGGAGCTATGCCATCATAGCAAATTAGTACCGAAACAACTGATGCCAGTTTTAGTACATTTTTCGACACAATTACGCGCATAATTAAGCGCTCCTTGTGAATAAAAAGATCTCCCACGCATTAAAAGTTCCCCACACCCTCAATCTAACACTGTTAATCGTCACTCAACACTAGCACTAAACTAAAACACTGTATTTATACTATCGATCGTGTTCGGTTCGTCGCCAGCGCGTACGTTTTTAATATGAGTAATTTGCTCAAAATCAGGCATCAAGCTCGATAGCGCCTTGGCACATCTTCCTTGTTTCTATGATCTGAGGGTATACTTAAGTACCCATTATAAGTAAATTGCTCAAAGGAGACAAAATGTATGTACCAAATTTTTCCGGCACCATTTATTTTACTTAATTATCTGGAAGTTACAACAACTGCATAGGTTAACATTGTAAAAAAAGACTTTCTATTTTAGTGTCGACCCGCTCATGTATTGTTAGGATCAACTTATTTTTGAAAAAATATATCGTAGAAATGTCAGTCTAATGACGTGTCAGTGTTTCTATCCAACTATGACATAATATATCTATCATTTGTATTGTTCTACATTTATAATTTTTTTTTATTTTTCTTTGTTAGGGTTCCGTACCAAAATGGTAAAAAAAGAATCCTTATGGTGCGACTTCGTATGTCTGTCTGTCTGTCACACCTGCTTATTTCAGCAACTACTTATGCTATCGACTTGAAATTTGGAACAGTTATAAAGAATGCTTGTTCAACTTTATGGCAAATGAAAAAAGTCCAAAAATATTTTTATTTTCATTGCAAAAGGGGCCGGAGTGGGGGTCCGAAATTTTAAAGTGGGGTTACTAAGTCAAGTGACATATCATATGAAAGGGCTTAATCTGCACATTTCAAAATATATTTTTATTTTATTTTATGTCTCACAGTTTTCGACATATGATGAAAAATGTCCAAAAAAATACCATTCCCCCTTATCTCCCTCCCTTATCTCCGAAGTTTGCGGGGTGAAAAATCTGAAATAATTAGAGTTGATAGGAATTGACCCAAATATGGCACCAAAAATAAAACGATGTTCCTAACTAGTACAGTTTTTTCAAAATCATCAAAATTCCTTCACAAACAAACTTAGTTATGCAGTCCAGATTTTTTCACTTTATACGTCAAAAGTCAAAAAAACTTTTTTAACAAAAAATAACCGACTTCAAAAAGCCACTACAAAGAAAATAATAATTTTGGTCTCGGAAGTCGGTGGCTTTGGTTTTTGTTTGCTTTTTTTGCCACCGACTTCCGAAACCAAAATTATTATTTTCTTTGTAGTGGCTTTTTGAAGTCGGTTATTTTTTGTTAAAAATGTTTTTATTTTTCCCTTTTTAGTTCTTTATCTCGCGTTAGATAACTTTGACGACTTCGTTCAACAGTAAATCTTCTACGTAGTGTGTACATTTATGCATATAACTTTGTACATAGGAATGATTACCTAATGTATTATATATACTAAAACCTTCCTCAAAGTATGTAGATTACGTTAGTGAAAACCCCATCCAAATCGAATCAGTAGTTTTTGAGAAAATCGCGCACATAGTACATACATACATACATACATACATACGGGACGAATACAGAACCTCCTTTT
This sequence comes from Thalpophila matura, assembly GCA_948465475.1. Taxonomy (NCBI): domain Eukaryota; kingdom Metazoa; phylum Arthropoda; class Insecta; order Lepidoptera; family Noctuidae; genus Thalpophila; species Thalpophila matura. The sequence continues at coordinate 9,706,654 of OX419184.1, read as the reverse complement.
TTGAAGTCGGTTAAAAACATTTATTTCAATTAGAATTTACAGGCACTTTTGAAATGTCAAACAATATTACAATAGTTGTCAGTCGGTTTGTCCGTTAGTTGAAGCTAGTTGTCCAAAAATGATACGGAACCCTTGGTGCGCGAGTACGACTCGCACTTGGCCGGTTTTTTTTATTTTTGTCCTTACATCACATGCAATAAATATTTTTTCTTTCTTTTTATAAAAATGTTGTTCAACCTAGTGCACATTTCATCAAGACAGTAACAACAAAAAAAAACAATAACCTAGTGTTTAATGCATCAATGTGACATCACTACTTAAGAAAATAATAATTATACATGAATGAGGAATAGACAGAAGAGGAATGTCATTATTGTAAACATATTGTGCAAGCGGAATGCAAAGCATCACTTGCATTACTTAGGTGCTTGTCAAAACATGCGTACCTGTATGTTACTTCCTAGATTTTCAGAATTTTAAACTGCGCTAATGTAAGGGGCTTTCCTAGAAATCATGCATAAGAAAAGTCGTCTTTTAAGACAATTTACATGAAATTGAAAAAAAAATGGAAGTATAGAAATATTTATTTATTTGGAAAGGAAAAGGTCAACGACTTATTTGATGTTTTAACAAAAGACATCGAGAGAAAGGCCTTATGCCGCTTTGTAGTCGTTTTCACAAATTTTAGCACTTTGCAAATTAGCATAACGGACACTCCATAGGCGTGTTTTTCACTAAGCACAATATATTTATTATTAGAAGACGTCATCCATTATATTTTCTTTAAGAAATGCACACTTTAGCACCGAAATTATGAAGATTTTGCCAACGATTTCCATTGCATTTTCACGGGTGTGTAAAGTACCAAAATTATCTGTCCAACGTTCTGCCATATATTATTACTAGTTGTGCCCCGCGGTTTCACCCCCGTTGCTCGGCTTTACCGTCGTATAGCGTGAGGTAAAAGCCTATCTATACTATTTCTCATGTATCTGGCCACCATATACAAAAAGAATTTTCCGAATCCGACTGGCAGTTCCAGAGATAAAGGCGTTCAAAGAAACAAACAAACTTATCAGCTTTATTATTATTTTTATTCGATGATACTTGCGCTTGACCGCCATCTCGCCTGATGTTAAGCGATGATGCGGTCTGTGATTGTCAAGTAACTCATCTATTATTATTAGTGTAGATGGGTTACCTGACGTGTGCGGCCCTTATTGCTGCCTGTGACACAGGTTTATCGTAGTACAGGCATCAGAATTATTTCTGAGATCTATACAGGGTGGCAGGTTAGACAGTGGAAATATTTAAAGGGATCATTGAACCTACTCATCATTATGAACAACTTTTACTATGGGACCAACCCTGAAATCGAGAAAATAAAATCAGCTGTTCCATACATTTATGTACACATAACTAACAAAATGTATGGAGCAGCTGATTTTTTTTCGCGATTTCAGGTCTAATGTTTTTATAGTTTTGCGAGAAACTACTGTTTTAGTACCTACCTATACAATTTTTTTTACCGTTATAAATACTTTTTAACTATATGTATGTGTAAATAGAAGATAGTCAAACAAAAGTGTAAATATTATAAAATATTCAAATAAAAACAAATTTTATACCTACCTAATTAGAATTTTATTTCTGTTTTGAATATTTAAATTCCAATTTAAGACAATATTGGGTAGATTACAGCTTGTGCAAAAGTGTTGAGGCACAATACGTACCTAAGAGAGTATTTTATAAAGCGTTTTTTATTCAATTGGAATGACCTAAATCAATTGAACAGTAATAATTAATACATGGATTGCGTGTTGAATGATTGGTTATTGTTAGCCTGTAAGAATCTAGCGATTATTATTACTATCTTTATGTATCAATGTTGGAGTTATTATAGTGTAAAATAAACTATACCAGGAAGCTTGTAGGCAGCAACCGCAGTTTATTTATAATTTTCCGTTCACCAATGTATCTGTCTGTCGTGGTAATGGCGATATTCCCCTCGAGCGTCGTCGTGTGTACTACAGGTTGAGTTTAGTACTACTTAGACACTGATCGTATGACCAAGAACCAACTCTAGTCAATCATCGTCATGTATTTAATAAGAACAACAGCTAAACTATCATTATCTACTAGAATTCAAATACATTATCGAAATATTTAATTATAGAGTTACAGAATAAAATTGTTGTATTTGCCATAATGATATCGGTGTCAGACTCAATATTTTCTTTAGAACTGATACTCAAAACAATAATTTAGTCCAAATTATCAAATTATAATAGTAGCTGGTACTAGGTACTACCTTCACATTTCGAACAGGTAGAAGCCAGATTGTATTTGAATCGCTATCTGAATGATCGAAACATGATACTTTAATGTCTGTTGATTGCAATGAATATGCTGAGAACAATGATGCTGAGAATCTAACAATAGCAGTCAAGTGCGAGCGTTGGTATTATGTTTAATCACCTTACCAATGCTCTGTCGTGTGGAAATTAGTGAAAGGCGATTAGTAAAACGGACTTAACACTATTGGGGGTCAATGTATTATGCAAGGACATCCTAGAAGGAAAGACGATGATCTTATTAGTGACATCCTTCACAAAGGTCAGGTGCATAGCACTCGTAACCGGCCCATTGGATGGGCCTTGAGTGCGTTGGGTAAGGATCGTAGCCCGTAGCAATTTATATTTTTTGTGCACGCCCATGAAAAGTGATACAGTAATTTTTATTTTACAAAACAAAATTAGGTAAACTACACAAACAAAATTAGAGATTTGGTAAAACTACCTACCTGCTTAGTACTTTTTGTTCAAAATTGCCACCTTTCAACGCGCAGGCTCTATGATTAGGTAGTGGAAAATGTTTCCTTTCTCGTTTTATAATCATTTATTCTTTACTCGCCTTTCGTAACACGATAAATTCTATAACAATAGTCGACTTATACAATTATACAGGAGTAGGTACGTCCTATATTAAATGACTAATGCGATGTTACGACATGGCATTTGTACTAGTTTTCTTTCATTTACAGTCATTTTATAATTTACTCAAATGAAGAAGTTATCGCATTTTTTCTAATTGCAATTTGTAGAAAAACGTTATGAGAAGAACCGTTTAGACATATGATTACATTTCCTTAAATCGCTCCGTCGCTAAATACCATCTCAAAAGACCGTGTTCGAACAAACCCGACTTTGTTTTATAAGTATTATTAAGACTAGCACTTTTCCCGCAACTTCGTCCGCGTGACCCACAGGAACTGTGCACTTTTTCGAGATAGAAAGTAGCTTATAGCACTCAGGAATAATGCAGCTTTCTATTAGTGAAAGAATTTTCAGAATCGGAACAACGGTACTTTCATACAAACTTTCACTTTCATTTTCCCTTTGCACCCCTTTTGGGGGCGAATTTTCAATAACCCTGAAACACGTATTTCTTTATTTGAAAAGAAAAGCCTAAACCAATTTCCATGACTCTAGAACTTCAAAACTAATACTTTCATACAAACTTTCATCCCCCTTTGCACCCCTTTTGGAGCCGAATTTTTAAAAACCCTGAAAAACGTATTTCTTTGTTTGAAAAGAAAAGCCTAAATACCAACTTCCATTACTCTAACTTCAAAACTAACGGTACTTCCATACAAACTAACATCCCCCTTTTCACCCCTTTAGGGGTAGAATTTTCAAAAATCCTTTCTTAGCGGATGTCAATCTCAGATTTTTGTCTCAGAAATGTTCAGCGGTTTGGGCTCGCGATGATGAATCAGTCAGTCAGTCAGGACAAGCAATTTTATTATATAAATTACTAGCTTCCGCCCGCGGCTTCGCTCACATTTTTGGGATTTAAAGTAGCTTATGTGTTATTCTGATGTATAAGCTGTTTCATCAAAATCCGTTCAGTAGTTTTTGCGTGAAAGAGTAACAAACATCCATCCATACATCCATCCATACAAACTTTCATATTTATAATATTAGTAGGACAATAAGCATCTATTTATAAAGTCTACAATACTTAATTTATTGCTATGCGAATAATTAATGACGGAGTTAAGTTTATAAGTGTCATCGGAAATTTTATGTAGCACAGTAAACAATGTCTTACATAGGTTACAACATAACGCGATAACCTCTTAATTACCGATGATCAATAATGTTATGGCCATGTACTACACGAATGACAAGCCATAAACAATATGGAGGAAGTAACAATGAATAATAATTATGAGTAAGTGTTCGTTAATAAAAACACCTTGACAGGAGACGAGATTAGATTAGGTGGCTTGAACTATAGTAGGTACTTGAAGTTGAAATGAGGCAAGCTATAGGTGCTAATGAACCACCGTAACCGTAAGCAGGACTGATGAAAAAAAAGTAATGTATTTTTAAACTTTGAACAAGTCTCTGTCTTAGTGTTTTTATCTTGGTAGGTACTGAAGCAAGAAAGAAAACCTTATGATTTTATGAAGAACAATAATTATAACGAAAAGTATGTATTCATATGAAACAATTTTTATGCGCGAGAAAGAAATAATGTTTGATTCGCAACACGTGATAATACAGAAAATGCGACCTTTATGTAATAATTTATATTACGTAGTCAGAGCTATTATCGCAACATAAATCATCAACTACATTGTTGTTCTTAAGCTTGGCTAATCCATACTCAATGTTGTACTTATTTAAGTACATTTCTATACAACTTAATATTCGTCAGTTGTACCCCTCTCGCCTTGGGCGCGGCCGACGACGCTTGAAGACTCGAACATTCGAAAACTACAAAGATATTAAAGTACATACATGGAACTGTCACACAATACTTTTATTATGATTAATTTAATAGCCAATTTTCTTAGTGTAGCGACTTTTGGATGGACGAATTTTCTATTTTGTAGCTGTAATATCAAAATACGAGTAGTAACTCGTAGTTACTATTTTGATAGATCGGAGAAGAAAACTGTTGTCATTTTGCTTAGGGCGGCCATGAATGTTGTGTTTGACAATCTGATATGAGTTTGACAGTTTTGTCTCGTAACGTGACATCTTGAGTCTTGACTTATGAACAGTTGCCAAAACGACATATTTCACTTAATTCATTTGTCAATTGTTGATCCATCATATTAATGCTCTCCTTGAAAAGTTAAGAAGAATTAATGACAATTAAACGTAGTTACATTATAGGAAATAAACATTAAAAACCGGTTACTGTAATATTGTATAGCTATATTACATACCTATAGCGTACATGAACCAGACCCAGGCTCCATACATTTCTGAAACATCTCCTTTAGGTACTTTATTTTATTTCGTGCCAGAGCAAAGGTACTACCTGCTCAGAAATAATTTTCCTTGGCAATGAGAATGTTATACTTACCAAACCAAATCGCATTCACGCCTTCTCTCCAACTTGTCCCGATCTGTACAGCTACATCAAAATATTAAAGCATGATTTTATTTTAGAAACGTGTCACTTCCATTATTATTAGTAGGTATGTCTTCTATCAATCAAGAGGAAAATGACGCACAAACGGCAACTTCCTTACATTTATCCTAGGTCAATCTTGTTAAGACGACATGCGCGGGTTTCCGTCAAACTGGCTGTGAGGAAAAGTGTTAGTTTCATACTTATAACTAGATATCTAATGTCTCTTTTACACTAGCGAAATCTTAGTCAACTCGCAAATGCGCGGTTGACTAAAATTACTTTTAAGATTTTGTATTCACCTTTCAACTCATGTTCTTAACAAATATTACATATATGCTGCGATGTAAAAGCAAACATAACGGGAATTCCCTCAGAAAGCTATAAACTTTTACGGAGAGCTCCTACGTAAATGTTAAATACAACACTTAATGTTAGCGATACCTACATAACGTTTCCTAGAAACCGGTATGCAATAGACAACACATGGTAATATCAATAATAAAAAAAATTTGTCCTTTCCGGATGTAATTTAGCTATGTACTGTTAAATATCGAACGGCTTAGTGCCGGAACTAGCTACTTTATTTTAATGATTATGATTTGAATATAACACCGTTTACATGTCTTAATTGCTTATACGCCTTGTAAACTGTGACTGTTTGACTTTTCGAGGTGAAAAAGTGACTTAACGCTTAAGTCATTTTACGGCGTCTAATAGGTAAACGTGAATGGTCTTTAAAGCTAAAATGAATTGTATAAATGTGACCGATTAAAATTAATGACAGAATAAGTATCTAGGTAATAATAATAGAGTATGCACTTGAAATTGCAGTTTTACGTGTATTGATAATATATTGATATTGGTGTTTGCATAGTTTAGACTTTAGAAACCTATTAGGTATAATTTATGGAAACTATTCCAGGTCTCGTAAAATAGAATACTTCATAGGTCTTTTTCCTTATTCTTCTCCTTACAAGAATAAAGTTTATTTGATGTACATTTTGCGTCGCGTTACATATTGACGATCTACTATAAATAGTATGAAACGAAGTCGCTTTTCTTGTCTGTCTATTTGTCCGCTGAGTTCTGCTAAACTACACAATAGATTTTAAGTTTAAACTAGGTTTACACTAGGTACCATTTAGAGAATTTATTCCGAAAGGTTTAAAAATATTGTAGGTATTATAGATATGTTAATATTTTACTTAGTTACAGCACAGAAATCTCGATGTTTTGACATGTCGCCATATCAGAAGATTGATCGGATCGTTAGATAGTTATAAAAGGTACCTACCTATAGTAATGGAGCTAATTAAGACAACATTATAAACATTTTGTACACTACACTACAAAGTGCGTCATTTCTAGTTTAAATCCGTCCAGCCGTTTAAACGTGAAGAAATAACAAACACAAACATAAATTTTGAAATTTTATAATGTGATAAACCGCTCTATATTCCATTTAGCATGAGTAAATATTAAATAATTTGGAGGTAGTTATTGCACAATCCAGCACCTAGAGTCAAACGCGAATATCTTTTATAACATCATAATAATTTTGAGCACAAGACATTATAACGGTTTTGTTTTCATGCTTTGTGCTTCACAGACACACTCCAATTCATAGTCCAAGACTGAATGGCGAAGCTCATAATATTATGCATCATTATTATTTAACATTTTACGCAATCACACATAATGCGCCCATTACATATCGATTATGTTACAAACGTACGAAGAATAATAATGAAATAATAATACTAAAGCTTTGGCGAGAATTTCTACCGGAAGTGCCAAGCATCCTAGTTGTACAGAGTGCGTATGCAAGGCGACGTGATTTCGTGTGCGGCCATGAAACGAGCTTTATAATGCGGATGTAACGGCGAAATGGTCGGTGCATATGTGATCTGTTTTCACATCTGGTTATTGTTATAAATAAAAAATCACTTTGTGTTATTAACCAATTACTTATGGTCGAATAAATGTCCACTCTTTTCCCATATATGTCGTAATTTGTGATTATAATAATACGTCACAATAATTTTAAGGAACACACTCCTGTACTCAATAGATATTTGATTGTAGCTCGTCAAAGTTAATGTTGATTTAGATTACCAATTTTCACGATGATGAATATGATGATAGAATTTAGCGAATGCATAATAATAATAATATGTACATACCATCTTTTCTGACGATCAAATTTATAGATTTACTGCACGTGCTTAATTGGAGAGTTACGACCTGATAATATGATGATGATCTTATTTATAAAAATATAAGTTAAGGAACGCATGGTACGACGACGACACAAAATCAGCATCATTAAACACAATATTTAAAGAATAGGTCCTTAAATTATGGTTGAATAGATTCAACCATAATTTAGGGACCTATTCTTTAAATATAGTGTTTAATGATGCTGATTTTGTGTCGTCGTCGTACCATGCGTTCCTTAACTTATATTTTTATAAATAAGATCATCATCATATTATCAGGTCGTAACTCTCCAATTAAGCACGTGCAGTAAATCTATAAATTTGATCGTCAGAAAAGATGGTATGTACATATTATTATTATTATGCATTCGCTAAGTTTTTTTTCTTTTAGATTTTGAACATAGATTTTTTTAAATAAAACCTAACATTATGAGCTATTATATTATTTAAGAGTAGGCATACAATAATACATAAATAATCAAAATACTATACAAAAGGGCCTTGACATTTCACATAATAAAATACATCTCTTAAATACACAATCATTGATCGCAGGGACAATATTAAGAATAGGTAATCAATGATCACATTATTAAATAGCATGATTAATTTATTCAACGTTAATTGATAGCTCCCGGCATAATCTATGTTTTAAAACAAATCGGACCTTCAGTTGTAATTTAATACTTGAATGTGAATGCCAAATATAATTTTTAATATTGCAATGTTTTGCAAGAATCTGTATATACAATACCTATCTGTATTGGTTATTCAGAGACTGACGAAGTCGTAAAAAGTCATGATCGAACTTAATTTTATGATACATATTTATAAGACTGGTAGTTCAGGAGACTAGCACGTTCAAACAAACTAACAAAAAAACTCTTCAGCTTTATTAAACTAGTATAGACTAGCTGTGCTCCGCAGTTTCACCCACCGTGACCCGTATTATTTACCCGCCCGCGCTATTTGGTACTTCGTTTTCGTTTAGCGTTCTTTATGACTTTTTTTATTTTTTCTCGGTTCCTAAAGGCCATAGCGTAATGTTAAAGACCAGTTATGTGACGTGATGTTACATAGTCTATATTATTCCTCATAATTCTGGCCATCGTATACCTACAATCTACATCGAATCCGACTGGTAGTTCCAGAGATTAGCGCGTTCAAACCAACAAACAAACACTGCAGCTGTATTATATTAGTATAGATTAGTATTTAAGAGTTATTTACAACAGTTTGAAACATTTACTTAAATTCGCGAATTTTGTAGCCATTCCGGTAATGTGAAATTAATAAACACCCTTGCTAAAGGCATTGCTCTTTCCAGTTTCAAAATGACTTTACTCTACAGCCTTTCATTTTACATTTATGTCACTTTCAATTTTAATTAGTAGTTACCCTTATTTGTAGAGCAGGCTTATTGGAAGGCTCCGAAAGTAAATAAATCTCTTGTTTCTGCGACTATAATGTAATTTATTAATGATTATTATATTTATAACGTTCATTAAGCGATTTTTCTAATACAAGGGTAGGATAAATTAATATTTTTTGTAAAAGGGAAATCTCTTGTAGCACACAGTTAAGGAAGGGTTTTGATATTAAAAATCCAGTATTAGCTGGTTTTAATTCCTACATCACGTACCTACATTAGTACACACTTTTTTGTTTATAATATATATGTTTAAATAAATTTAAATAAATGATACAATAACATCCTCGAGGGCATTGCACCAAGAGTTGTTATGAAAAAAATATGTTTTCAATTATATCGGGACTTTTCGCGCACAAACATAATCAAAATATAAGCATTTTGACTAACCTCGACGTTTCGATCAAGTTGCATTGACCGTGGTCACGAGAAGACTGTGACAATGAAAAAAATATTCAAATTAGTAGTAGCAACTCCCTACCCTACGCCTGCGCCTGTCTGTCCGTTTCTCGATAGTTAATTATTAAACCTAGGAGTTTGAGTGAATAAGTTACATACTATATCCAAGCGTGCATCATAGTTACATAGGTCAAACGCGAGCCTATACAAAAAAAGCTTTTTAAACATAACAATATAATTATTTTAGAACATTATTTTTATTTCATAATAATTAATTTACTGAGAATTTTTTTTACAAAATTAGCATTTAATGAGCGTACAGAAATGCTAAAAGTTACCTACTTTACTTAAAACATAGGGTAGGTTAATAATAAAAACAAATATTAGCGACACGGCAAAACGCAAACACGGATCTATACTAAGAAACTTGTACCTAGATGCGAATAGTCCTACGTAGGGTACTGGAACGTCAACGCACTGTATGTCAATATAATGTGGCGTTCTAAATATAACTGCTTTTTATTTATTTTGAACGTCAAATAATGACGTCAATATAAGGGGCAGGTTCTGCCAAACAAAGATCAGAGAAGATTCGTGATCCACGATTTTACAAGAAAAATGATAATTCGCAAACCAAATATTTTTCGAACGTTCAAACCGAGCTCCTGATCGCTTCATTTGATCTTGTACACGTTAATTTATAACATACCCTACTTTATGTTGATAATTTAATTCAAACATTTAATAATTTCATTTAATTGTTTCAGGTACTGAATTCTGTTTGATGGCTACAAGGATGTTTGTAAGTTAAGTTTGATAACATTTAAAAAGTTTCATCTAATATTCAAAAAACTTAGCGAAATGTTACGTTTTATCATTTTATTTTAAGGATTTTAGATTGTTTCAAAGGCAGATACAGACGGTTAGTTTCATTCTTGTTTAAATTGTTTAAGTGCTATTTTAATAATCTGTAAGTTTTTCTTTTTATGACAAGAAGTTCAGTTACACATAAGTGTTGTTTTTAATGTCAATAACAAACTGTATAACGTGAGAAATAATGAATACTAACTACATTTACAGTTTTTAACAATAATGTATTGCAAATTGTACTTGCCGTAATAACTAGCGTCATCTAGCGGTGATAACCGGAACAATTAACAAAGTTTAAGTTTTCATTCGGGCTGTATGGTGACAATAATTAAGTGGAGTTTGTCGACATTCATTTGTTTTGTATATGGAAAACCAAGCATTATAATAATAATAAATTATGTAACGTTTATAGCATTTCTTTAGCTTGGCTCGGATGTCCTTTCCTTTTTACCCGACTGCGAGACGCAAAGGAGGGTAATGTGTTTATCAGTCTATGTATGTATGTATGTATGTATGTATGTATGTATGTTTGTTTCTATGTGGCGTTCTAGAGACCAAATGCGTAGGCCGATTTTGATAATTCTTACGTCAATCGATTCGTCTTAACCTTGCGAGTGTCACTAAAGACATAACAGTAATCAAAATTCACCACAGCGACAACCAGACGCCATATTGTCAAAATGAAAAAAAAAAGTTTATGAACTATGTCAAGTGGGGTGTCGTTGAATAGGTATTTTAAAATCATCTTTAGGTTCCTTTTATCATTTTTCATTTTAAATAATAGTTTAGGATATATAACGATTTAAAGTTGTTTAACAAAGCAATCATTCTCGCTAATTCTTACTTATTGATTTAAGTTTTTATTTCAAGTATTAACGATATACAAACAAAAAAACAGTGAAATATGGCCGATTTTTGGCGTCTTCAAAAAGTTTGTTTTCCTCAAAACCTATCATGTGGGGTATCAAAATGAAGGGCTCGAAAAGAAGATTACGAAAACATACATTAAAAACTAAAAAGTGAAAAATAAAAATAGTTAATTAAAAATTAAAAAAACCCGACTGCCAAAAAACAACTAAAAAGTTCAAAACAAGAGCACTTTTCAAGCATTCTGATGCAGTTGGTGGCATAAAATCTAAGATTTAACACAAATAATTGCCACCAACTGCATCAGACTGCTTGAAAAGTGCTCTTGTTTTGAACTTTTTAGTTGTTTTTTGGCAGTCGGGTTTTTTTAATTTTTAATTTACTATTTTTATTACACAATGAAGGCTGTACTAAAATTACATGAGTTATAATAATGATTAGTTGATTACCTATCTTTAGTCGAGTTTAGTCTTAGTGTTAAAGCTAATCTTTTCACAAGTCTATTTTTCTTTATTTTTTCTTTTCGTGTGGTGTTTAGCTAACATGCACGCCGCGCCGTAGCATGACCACGATAGAAACGGGTTTTGTCGAGGGAAGAATAGACAAAATGACAGATTGTAGAAAGATTTCTACCATTTTATGCATACACTATACAGTGAAAAGGAGAAATGTTTCTGTTCTTCAGTAGACAGAAGTCTGGTAGGTACACCAAGCACGAGACGCCCCGTGCTCGGGCAGAAGAGATGGGTAACGAGTTGAATTAGTGTTGCCCAAAACCGGTCTTGCATCTATTATTTTGACAAGACCAAGATCACCTAATTGCAGCAAGACCGAGATTATGACCAAGATTGAGTGTGCAATACCAAGACCAAGATCACAACCAGGTGTACTGACACAAGATCAAGATAAAATACTGGGTTAGACTCCTCTTGGTCTTGCATTTGGGCAACACTAAGTTAAATAGAAAGAACTTTGCCTATTCTTTGGTAGAATAGAGATAGAATTGGTCATGCTACGCGTGCTGGTGTTAGAGGTTTAGCCGCCTGATAGGTTCTGACTTGGCTTTAGATTTCCTAAGTGCTTTTCGTTTAATAGCAAGTCGACTAAAGCCTATGGAACAACAATAAATATAATCATTTTATTTCATTTGTGTAACAATACAATTTCATTAAGAATCATTTTTAGATTCAATTGACGATTTTAGATTTAAAATAGGTACCTTTGGATACTATAGATAGGATTCTCTTGACGTTGAAGTTCTTTAAAGGGATTATTAATGTTTGTCTAATGATTATGATACATAATTATTAATAATTATATCAATACAGCAAACTTTAATATTATAACTGTTATTAATTTAAATTGCGTTTCAATCATAAATGTGTCACTGTTATTGTTCGAATGTTAAATATTAGAGTATGTTCGAGAATTACTAGTAAAGTAGGTAGTTTGTGTTATTTTAAAACATGTAGGTTTAGTATCACGTTTTAATATCCGTAAAGTGGTTACACACGCTACAGTGAATCTATGTGAACAACTAATTATGGTTGGTCTATTTTTAAATCATAAGATGGGAGTAAAATGCGTCACTATAGTAATTTTACAATGAGGAAAAGACGTGAGTCCGTAATTTCGCATTACATTTACTGCCAGCGTTTAGATTGTATCATGGTTATGTAAAAAAGATGATGGCGAGTCACATAAAAAAAGTATTAGCATCCAATTGAATACCTACCATGTGTGATTTTGTTTTCTATTTTAAGTATAAACGATACGTTAAGTTGGAAACAAGGTCCATACACCACGGTTTTTTTATGGATTGATCAGCAGTATTTATTTCATTATTGTTCTACATGCTCATTTTGCTAATCAAAGTAATCATTATTCAATAGGGAGTGAATATTTACTACTTCATTATGTAATGATAAAAAAATAAAAGTACTTATTTACCCTTTATAAAACACATGATTCATGAACCATCTGGAGGCTACATCTGCATGTAAAATTTCCTATGAAGTACAAAGTCCAGTACTCTGTGCCGAGAAACAGTGTTAAGAAAAATCTATGAATTTTCAATTTTTTCTTCATAAGAATGGAAGACGATACTTTCAAAATGTTTGAAGTTTTGTGAGAAAAACTCACAACTGTGGGTATCATCATGAATTACCTACTTCGTTTGTGTAATAATGTCTTTATTTTATTTTTGTATTTTTCGTAATTCATTGTGTTTAAATAGTGTAATTAGTTTCGACCGTTCTATTTAATCAAATTTAAATAAATAAATATATTCGCCAGTTTAATTCACTTAGTCCACAGCTAAACGTATCGACCTTTGTTGCTGACATTGAAAGAGCATTTTTAAATAAGTATGAAGTCTATGTTTGCAAAGAACAAGGCGGACTATACCTGGTACGTAAGGAAAACCCGTAATACTTAGTCTACAACGTTTACTAAGCTAGTCGCTAGGTGACCATCTAGGCTCTAGGCGCTAAGCAAGCCACCTGCCTGTGCGTTTCCACGCTAAGTCAAGCAGTGAGTAATTAAAGTAAATTCTATCTATTGATGATAAAAGAAAGAGTTTTTATATGAATAATAAAATGGTTTCTAATCGAATACTGCACGTATGCATAGGCTAAATACGCACACCGCGTGCCGTACATAATATGCGCGTATTTTTATTTATCTAATAGGTACTAGCAAACCCGGCGAACTCCGTTTCGCCACCGTAGTATATGCTATGTATCAGAGATGGCGCTGTATGTGAAAAAAGATTTTCCCGCTTTTCTCTTAAAATTTTCCTGAATTTTCTTTGCTATAAACCTCACGGAGCCTAAGACCTTTCCAACGAATGCAAAACCGTGGAAATCGGTTCGTTCGTTCTGGACTTATATCGTCAGGAAGGAAAACCCGACTTATTTTTATATAGTAGATTTCAAATATCTTAAACATAACTGGCGAATTGTGTGTGCATGACAAAACACAATGACAGCTGCCAAGCTCTTCGGGTATTAGAGAGCGTTTCACATAAGAAGTCCCTTCAACGCTATGTTGGCTGCCCTGAATTTCAATATGTTATAACGTTTTAACGGTGTTGGAAGTTTTCTTTTAGTACCAATTCTCGTTCACCAATTTATAGTGTCCTAGGCATTACTTTAACACATTTATTTAATTGGTTCACCAACAATTGTTTACACTGGTTTTATGCTAAAGGTAACATGTGATATATATATTATTACTAGTGTAACAATCACTTATAGGTAAACTCCGCATGCATAAAGAAGTTGTACAAAAGTAATATTACTATTAAATTAAATGAATCTTAAATTAAATTAAGCTAGTTCCATAATGCCATTACATGCATATATTTTTTTTATTTTTTTTTATTTTTACTTTAACACATAAATCTACAAAAAATATAAAACGTTAAGACCTAAATAAGAGTGACATTCAGGGCAGCCAACATAGCGTCCAAGGGACCTCTTACGTGAAACGGTCTCTAAGGTGTGATGTTATGTTATTTACCTATCTAAAATCACAATACTTTGGGTTTTTGCTATTTCAACCATGAAATGATTCAAATAACCGAACTTAGCGCTTTGATGCCACCTTTATTGTGAGAATTGCCAAACCGTGGAATGAGCTGCTGGAGTAGGTGTTCTCTGATAGATACAATCTGGGTGTCTTCAAGTCACAAGTAAATCGGTTTCTTAGACAAGTGTGATCCATCGTAGACCACATCATCGATGAGATGGCAGTCAAACGCAAGCCTATTACAAAAAAAAAAAACACAAATATTTTGTGCATTTGCTATAGGGGTAATAGCGTTGCATTCATCAATCCAATGTTGTACACATTTACGAGTGCATAGATCTATCATATTGTAATACACTTGCCGTTTCCTAGATGCTCACATTATCAGTGTTTTAAGGAAAATCTATAGTAAATTATTACAGCTTTACAAATAACTCTGTATGTACGAGTATATTCATAATACATTCGTGATTCTATTATAATTATCATAAAGCAGATCTAATCCACATCACGATTATGTGGAATTATGTAATTAGTAACAATATTTACTTGTATCCTGTAAGAATGTGACAGTTTGCATATGGATGATGATTTTACGATTATAATATGACTGTTCTTGATAATTACTTAACTTGTGATACGTTAGGTAATTTTGATGCTAATCCTATTAATTTTGTTTTGTGATGTCTTCTAGTTTTACATGAGTTAACAAAAAAAAATGTGATTTAGTAAATAGGTAGGTATAAAATCGTAATGTATAGAAATCACAGCAAGAAATTTTAAAGTAAGCCTACCTCGTATTAATAATAAATTAGTGGAACTAAATGAACATAATGCGTGTCATTAATTTGTCGTTTTAAGAGTGGAGTATATTTTTCCTAATAAATTAATTAATCTGCAGTGCCATCTAAATATTAATTAATATTCCGTTACATGCAGTGATAGCCTAGTGGATTAACCATGTGCCTTCCACGGCGAATGGTTCGAGTTCGATCCCGAGGCACGCAACACTGACTTTTCGAAGTCATGTGCGTATTAGAAATTAATTATCACTTGCTTTAACGGTGAAGGAAAAACATCGTGAGGAAACCGGCATGTTCTAGAACCAAAAATCCGAAGACATGTGACGTCCACCAACCCGCACTGGGCCCGCGTGGTGGACTACGGCCCACTCCCTCTCACAGAGGAGGCCTGTGTCCCAGCAGTGGGAACATTATAGGCCGATTATGCTTATGCTTATTCCGTTACAAATCGAGCAGTTTAAGAAAAAGGCATTTAAGAAATCGTAACATAAACGTATTGGTCTATGCAGATAGGATGAGAACTGTTATAGGAGGCAGCGATGCGGTAAGATATAGTTACATGTACCTACCTATGATGTGAAAACGTGACCGAACCAGAAAATGCTCAACAAAATGAGGAATAGTTATAAAAAATAATATACGGTTTGATATCTTCAAAGAGATACATATGAATCTGATATCTACAATGTTAACCTCCAAGTTTAGTGATGTTTTTTTTTATCATTTCAATAGAAAGTTCTGTTTTAACTGTAACATTGAGATGAAACCAGAACTGTTTAGTTTTACGTGTAATAATTTATCAGTACCATCCACACACTGATCTTATATACTACTAGCTTCCGCCCGCGGCTTCGCTCGCGTTTTTAGGAAAAAAAATAGCCTATGTGTAATTCTGATATAATTATAAGCTATATTACTGTAAAGTTTCATCAAAATCCGTTCAGTAGTTTTTGCGTGAAAGAGTAACAAACATCCATACATCCATCCTCAAAAACTTTCACATTTATAATATTAGTAGGAATTAGTAGGATAGGATTAATTTCTTACACAAGCTTTTGCAAGAATTCATTCTCCATTTTGCCTCAGTATTTTAGTTTTAACTTTGACTGAATCAAAACCTGTCATTTAGCATACTACAGTTAGACATAATTATTTATTCAGTGTTCTGCACCGGCAGCATTCCTGAATACCTAATAGCTTATGAGATGAGATAGACACTGAAGATGCTAAGAATAAATAACAACAAAGTAGGAAACATAATACATAAATTATTATAACTTCCAAGTCTTTGTTTCCCATCCTCTCTCTTTCTTCCCAGCTTCTGTCCACCATGATGGTAGGGTAAGCTTTTTTCGTCTTCCCTCTCCATTTTGTCCTGTTTTTTACGTCGTCTTCAGAGGCTTCGCTACGAGGTCTTTTGTGACTCGTTTGTGATTCGTTCGTCTGTCGTACTTGACAGACACAATTGATTTCGACCTGAATGAGGCGGATTTTTCAAATGCGATAGATGGAGGGATATAAGTGACGGTCCGTTCTTTGAGTCTTGGTTTTTAGGTTTAATCATAATTATAAGTGACGGGGATCGAACCAATGCCCAACGCTTGCATTTGGATAAAATTTCCTAAATAAAAGTAATGTGGTGCAATTAAAGCACTAAGTTAAGTTACTCTTTTAATTACGACAGCGACAACCGAAAAAATGTCTCGTTTATAACGTTAGTCAATGTTCAATTTGCCAACTTAGACTTATTATTTACGAACACACCAGAATGAGATATGGGTATATTTATATGAAAAAGTCGATATGATAGTCGCGTAAAATATGCTTTCTGGATATGTTATATGATGATATGTAAACTAGCAATTAATTACTTTTACCAGAAGTACTCAAGCAGGTTTCTAACATCTTGATATCCAGTTTGTCAAGTACTATAATCGTGAGTATTTTTATCTGCATGAATTACGATATAAAAATAGATATATTTTTAGCCTTCATCTCTTTGATAGCCAAATTTAGCAAAATAGAGATATTATGCTTTACTTAAACGACAATATTTCATACTAAGTGCAACATTTTCCTAAACAAAGTAATGTTTGTTGTTGGCAGTACATACTTTTTTTGCGAAGAACATCATATACAATTTAATGAATTTGACTCATACAGACGGTTCTACATTTGACTCGTTAGAGCTTAAAAAAATAAAAAAAACCCGACTGCCAAAAAAACAACTCAAAAACAAGAGCATTTTTCAAGCAGTCTGCTGCAGTTGGTGGCTATTATTTAAGTAAATCTAAGATTTTATGCCACCAACTGCATCAGACTGGAACAGTATGAAACAGCTGATTTATTTTTTCGCGATTTCAGGGTTGATCCCATAGTAAAAGTTGTTCATAATGATGAGTACAATGACCCCTTTAAATATTTCCACTGTCTTACCTGCCATCCTGTATAAGATTTTGTTTAAACAAACCGACTCAAGACTAGGTAGGTACTTATACTAGAGAACAATATTTAAGTTTCAAAAATAATTTCATAAGTTGGTTAGGTACCTACATGTGTTAGTTTTTGAAAATAGCTTGAAGTGGGTTAAGTTCTAGCGAAATTATGCTATGTTAAATTTTGTAATAATAACGAAATGAAACTATTTTTTTTTTCTTTTTAAATGAAACTATGAAATGAAACTATTGTACATAGTAACATAGACTTTGAGAAACTCAGTTTTACCTTCCGCTGCAAGGAACTCCAAAAAACTGGTTTCATTTTTAAAATTATTATTGAAAAAGTGGTTAAATTAATTAGAGTTGAAAGGCACCTGTTTAAGTTTGGAGTAAAATTAAGTATAATAATAAAATTACAGGTTAGCGATGCCGTCTGAAATTCGCTCGTCACGACTTTGCATGATTCAAGACGTTTTTGGACGAACACTTTTTAAATGATAATGACATTTTAGTTTTTTTATGTCTTCGTATTTTCTTTCTTTTTCAATGTTTATATTGACAGGTGTAAGAGATAAATAAATACATTTAAGCAGTTGAACAGAATAAAATTGTACTATCTAACCTTATCGTACCTACGTATGTTACACCTCGTCGCATTAACAGCCAATTTTTTTTTACACATTTTTAATGATGTTTATCTTTGTATTTTGATATACATATTATATACCATACTATCACGCCTGTATTTCTGGAGAGCTTAGGCACAGGTATCTATTTACTTACCCAATTATGATATATATTAGTATTATTAATAATACTAGCTGTACCCGCGGCTCCGTCTGCCTATAAATCGGAAAACAACAAAATGTCGTTGGTTTCTTCACACAAACTTTGCCACCCCTTTTTACCCCTTTAAAAATCCCTTGTCTTTGCACCTTTAAGTTATTCAAGGAATATTTCCTCTAAACTTCGAAGCTTTAGGTCAACGGTGTTTAAGCAGTGCGTTATCTGTCAGTCAGTCACGGTAATGTTTTATAGGTATAGATTAAAGCTTAATGATTGATTGTCTTTCTAGTCCTAGAGAACTTAATAGGTATTTAAGTATAAAATAATAAAATTAAAAATACTTACACTATTTTAAAAATTATACTCTATAAATCTGTCATTCATACCTACTTAACTGAGTAACACTAACAACACATATACCTAATGGTCATCTACATAATAAGCAGTTCCTGTGTAACACAAAAAAAATAGTAAATTAAAAATTAAAAAAACCCGACTGCCAAAAAAAAAAACTAAAAAGTTCAAAACAAGAGCACTTTTCAAGCAGTCTGATGCAGTTGGTGGCAATTATTTGTGTTAAATCTTAGATTTTATGCCACCAACTGCATCAGACTGCTTGAAAAGTGCTCTTGTTTTGAACTTTTTAGTTTTTTTTTTGGCAGTCGGGTTTTTTTAATTTTTAATTTACTATTTTTATTTTTCACTTTTTAGTTTTTAATGTATGTTTTCGTAATCTTCTTTTTATTTGTATATCGTTAATACTTGAAATAAAAACTTAAATCAATAAGTAAGAATTAGCGAGAATGATTGCTTTGTTAAACAACTTTAAATCGTTATTATATCCTAAACTATTATCTAAAATGAAAAATGATAAAAGGAACCTAAAGATGATTTTAAAATACCTATTCAACGACACCCCACTTGACATAGTTCATCAACTTTTTTTTTTTTCAGTTTGACCATATGGCGTCTGGTTGTCGCTGTGGTGAATTTTGATTACTGTTATGTCTTTAGTGACACTCGCAAGGTTAAGACGAATCGATTGACGTAAGAATTATCAAAATCGGCCTACGCATTTGGTCTCTAGAACGCCACATAGAAACAAACATACATACATACATACATACATACATACATACATACATACATACATACATACATACATACATACATAGACTGATAAACACATTACCCTCCTTTGCGTCTCGCAGTCGGGTAAAAACGCTCAAACGCACAGGCAGAGATTGCGTTCACTTACTTTCGTCCGCTTAA
Source organism: Thalpophila matura (assembly GCA_948465475.1). Taxonomy (NCBI): domain Eukaryota; kingdom Metazoa; phylum Arthropoda; class Insecta; order Lepidoptera; family Noctuidae; genus Thalpophila; species Thalpophila matura. The sequence continues at coordinate 9,686,607 of OX419184.1, read as the reverse complement.
TCTGTCATCAACAAACGCAAGTACTGACGTACTGCTCCGAGATTTTCCGCCTATGAAGCCTTCGACCCGTAAACTCGATCGAAATGAAAATGTAATTATCGAAGTAAACAATGGTCAAGTCGTTTGGCGGCATTCGTGCGTCGAACATCGCGGCAGTCGCACGCGCGCGGTGCAAAACAGGTACAAGCGACGAACGATCGTACAGTTTACCTTATCGCGTGTTCCTTACATCGCATTGTTCGAACGAGATGCACTTATCTTCATGCCATACAATCGAAAGTGATAAATGATTCAGTATCGCGAATGCACTTGACATTCACGCGTCAAAATCTCAATGTAAGTTAAGTGATCAAATGTTGTTTCAGTGGCAGTGCTCCCAACAATTAGTTACGGCACTAATGAATATTTATACTTTTGTATTTTATCCGGAAAACTTCGTTTGTTATCTGCATTTTATTGTTGTACCTACTATCATTGTTATGGTGATTCTAGACGTTAGGCTTGTTACGCTTTAAAACCGCAAAATGAGTGGAGATTAGTGAAAATAACTATTCAATTACCTTGTCATTTTGAATAGGTACCTATGCCTATTTGTTTTTTCAGTAAACCTGAGGTAGTTAACGGTGTAACTTATTTATGTTTGCCTATTATATGACGTTATTATAGCAATTAGTATATTTTAAATTTGTAATACTACGGACTTATTTTCATGTTTCAAGTTGTTTTTTCCTGAACGTTTCAAGGGTAAGACAGCGCGCGGCTTTCTGTCGATCACGTGCGTGAGATGCGTTTACGCAGTGTTTACGCGCTGATTAGAAGTTAACAATTAATTACAGTTTAAAAAAAAAATATATTAATGAGGTTTTCTCAGTAGCTAATTAGTGGAACAAAAAATTTAACTTGTCCTACTCAAGGACTACTTAAAATCAAAATAGGTATAGGTACTTATCTACTCTGCTTTCTAATTAAAATAAAAAGTAATACAAGTGCTATCTAATGTTATCCGCCTCGAACGATGATAAGTGATAAATCTAGTGAAGTCGAGTCACTCCTCATTTGTGAATTAATAAAATCGTGACCATCAAAGTATTCTAATACAGTTTACTTGCATTAGCTGTTGACATTTCTACGAAAATTTATGAACATAAAACAAGTTCTGTGTTCATAAAATATCAATTAACTACAAAGATATCATAATGAGTTCTATATTTCAAAGGCTATTAATTACTTTTTGAAGACATTGTGAGGTGTACCTAACTGTTTATAAATTAATAACTTGACCGAATTTAACAACAAATTAAAAACTCCTCCTATTAAAAATATTTTAATGGAAAAATATTTTAAACTAGCTGCCACCCGCGGCTTCACCCGTGTTTTTGAAATAAAAAGAAGCCTATGTGTTATTCTGATGTTTAAGTTATATTACTCTAAAGTTTCATCAAAATCCGTTCAGTAGTTTTTGCGTTTTTGAAAATTTGCATTCATTAAAAGATCTTTTTGTTTATTTAGTAGGCAGTAGGTATCTACTTTAACCCTGTACATTCATACAGGCATTCGTCTGACTGCTAAGATATAATTATGTAAATAGCATGTGACAAAAACCACGAGCCGACTGACGTATATACAGATAAGTGAAGTTGTTCCGTTGTGTACATTTGAACGTTGATTTTGTTAACAAGTCTCGCTATGTCAACTTGTGATTGTTGGTATGGGAAGTGTTGAAATTAATGTGGTTTTTTAATAATTTTAGAAAACGCTCCTGTATCCTATTGAGCTAGAATTTGACTAAGTTTGTGATCAGACTAACAATTTTATTATTGAAATTAATTTGCTATTATATTGTTTGATGAATATCGATAATATCATAATAGTAAGATTTACGTTTAAGGAACTAAAATATTTAAAAAAATCATAAAAAAAATCCCATCTATCTACTTGATAGTTCCATGATGATAACACAGGTATTGTCAAAACAAAAAAAAAATAGGGCATTACATAACATTGTAGGAATGTAGGTATACTGATATGACATCTGTTTTGTGAGTTTTGTCCTATTTATTTTCATTGTATAGTGCACAAATATGAAAATCATGGTGACTAAGTAGTAGGTACCTATTTCAAGCATAATCCGATGATATAAAGATAAAAGTTAAATGTAAACATCGTTAAAATTTTACCTTATATTATGATACTTTTATAACGTACGTGTAACTGGACGTAACATGAATTTTTATTTAGTTTCCCAGATGCAGATAATAATAAAAAAAAATATTGAAAATAAAATATATTATCTCTTATTTATTGAAGAGAATTTAAACATCTTCCTGAGAATGTAGGTTCTTGACTATTTGCAACTAATTCAAACAATGTAAAATTCATATAAAATAATATTAACGCATTTACAATTCAGAAAGATGAGTCTCAATAAATTGTCGATTTGACACGTGTATGAATTTATAATATTATGATACATATTAATTTATAGGATCCAATTTTTTATTTGCAATAACCAATGTAATTGCATTAATTTCAGTGGACAATCATGTCTTTTTCTGTATCAGTATCGTTAGCATAATAAACAATTTTATTTAAGAGTTTTAATATAATAAGAGGTCAAAATTATCTTATACTGTCATAATTACAACAATTATTATAAATTGAAACCTATTTTCCTGTAATAGCAACATAAAAATACGATTTCTATAAAAAAAATGAACTGCGATGATATAATAACTAGTGGATTGACCTTGATCAAGCTTGTTAGCTAGCTAGTTAATCAATCAAATTAAAAAATTGTCGTGTAACCTTTTTGTTAAAGTATCGAGTAGGTAAGCCAAACTTTTTGAACGGAGCACAAAATCTGTTGCCACTAGAAACAAAAACCGCTGATGTATCTCGTATATTTGTGTAATGTTTATTTTTCTTCTCTTAGATAATCGATAAAAAATCGATACTATCTGAACGAAATCAACGAATGTAACTAGGCGCTACTAAACAATTGATCGGGCAGCGGAAGAGGAAATTAACATTGTTACAGTGAGGGATCACGAAAAAAAACTTCATAGTGACTACTATCAGATCATTTGATCAAATAGTTTCAGTTCTGTGTTTAAGTGAGCCTTAAGTGAACCAAACTTGTGTTGTGACTACTTGTGATGACACGTCTGCGATTTTGACGTGTGCTTTTAGTCACAAATCGCAGAAAAACTGGAGGTCGACACGTATGAGGTGTCAGTTGTCGTCCAGCTGACAACAGATGTCATCCCCATTGAAGTCGGTGAGTCAGACATTGAGAACTCTATCGGTATATAATTAGCCAGTAACTACCTACCTACTTGTGTTATTTTTAACCGACTTTTGGACACTTGAATGGTGATCTTTTGTGGTTAGGACTTTGTTCGTCTTTTTTGTGGCTTACGTGATCTATCTGCGGTTTAACACCTCAGACACGTTTTGTTTACATTTATGTTTATCAAAATTGCCATCGTCTTGCTAAGAAGAAGCATGTGATACTGTTATTAGTTGATTGATAAAATGCATATGGACGACGCGTTTGCTCTGGCAATCTTCTTTTCCTGTTGGGTAAACATGTGAGGTATGGTTAAGCCATTTAGTAGGTAGGTACCTCTTAAAAAAGTTACCTACTTAGACTTACCGTACCAACCGCTTTTTTTTAAACGGGATTCTCAGGGATTTTTCTGCTGATTTAATACCTACGATAAGATAATAAAATTGTAAGTTGTCAAATTACGAATTTTATGATTCCTTTGTTTAAACGTCAATAATTGCACTCTTTATTGTTATATTGCAGAGGCTATATATATCCTTATAAAATAATCAGAGCAAAAAAATATATCGCGTCACAAAAATTAAGAATAGATAGGGACTTTTCCTTAGATAGATCTATCATTGAGATTAATTTTCACAATATTGATAGCAAAGTAACAATTACCCGTTTACAAACATCGTTAAAATCACAAACTTTTCTTTTACCGAACTGCCATTTTGAAGTAAAAACTGGCACTATTTGCCAACGGCCAATAATTATCAACAGTACCTACTTGCAATCGATTCTAATTAGAAAACACATTTGGCATTAAACGTGCTGTACCGAATTTAGTTAAAGCGTTCTTTACTCGAAAATCGAGTCTTCGAATACCGTACACTCGATTCGTTTAATTAATGCAAAAAATGTCCTCTTTACTAATTCGTCTTCTAGACATTACTTATCGAAGATGGTGAAACAGGTATTACCAGTGTTTTTATGCGGTTCGCAAGTAAAAGGCTGCCGTGTCTTCAATCAGCCGTTAAAGAATTAGGAGGCGTTTTGTTTCAACTAAGATGTTCTAATAATACGCATTTCGTTATTCTCAAAATAGATTTGACTCATTCTTCTTAGGCAGTAATAAAATTAAAATCTTTTTGTTGTATTATTTTTATGGTTACAATTTTTGTTCTGTGTATTAGGCGCTGCGCAGACGAAGGACAATTTGTCCGCGGACAAATTGTCGTCTGTGCACTCTGTGCAGTGCCTTAATAATAATGTTTATTTAAATAGCTTTGAATGAATGTCCCTACTACGTAGCCATCGCTATGGTCAGATGAAAAATCGTTTTGCTATCGCGGTTTTGAATTATTTTTAGCAATAAGTATCAAATTCGGTTTATTTCTAAATATAATGAAATCTTCGTTACTTTTCTGTTAATCATTTGAAATTGATTGAGGCAGATGGAGGTTTTAAATACTATGTTTGGTGCTGAATCTTCAAAGGGGTTGTTAGTCTAAGACCGGAGTGTACCAGTCTGAGTAACGCCGTTCAAATTGATCTGCCGAAAATAATAAGCATAATTTCTGTATGCGTTACACTTGACGCTAAATGACTCATTTTGAGCATTGTAAACTATACTAAGGCTTATGCTCGTTTGTCCAGTCTAGTAGAGTCACAATAATCATAACTACTTATCTATTTTCTGCTATTGATCACTACGAAGTGGTTCTCATTGGTGCAGGTGTCGTGAAAAATCTGGTCACGCTCGGTTATGTTCGACCTTGTGACGAACAAAATAGATTATTGAATGAACATAAGTTGATTATTATTTATTAGTACACGCTTTATGATCATAGAGCAGAATGTCTCAAATTGGACTTCTAAAAATCTATAATTCATTTATTTGCACATAGATGTGTGTAAACACTCCTATGTAATAATAATATGATATCCATAGTTATATAAATTATATAAGTTTTTTTCTTATTCTTATTGCGTGCTCTTCGTGTATTCAAATAAATATTTTTATTAAGTTTCATTCGCGTATAATTTCGAAAGATAAATTATGCAATTAAAACGTTGAACTATGATAATAAAAGATTCATAATTATTAATTGATATAAGCTGAGTACCTAGGTACGGATAGATAGTACAGGCAGAAAGAAAGTAGGTACCTACTTACGTAGCCTATTGTCTGTATAAAAAATGGGTTAATTATAAGTTTATCTCATTCAACCTTGCCAGTGTTATTTATTTGTTATAAAAACAGGACCGTCGCCGTGACCTTGTCATTGCGTCTGAGTGATGAAGATAAAAGAGGACGAAACAATACACCGTGCGGAGGATACATCGCTTATCACTGCCACTTATGGCAGCGTTTTCATTATATTTATTGCAATTTTTATAGTAGTTAGGTATGTCATACATTATCCTATAAGTACCTAGTACCTACTATAAAAATATAAAATATATTAATAAATAAATTGATTTAAAATAAATTGGCTTTGTAAAGCGTTTGTATCTGACACGTTACTCCAAATTCTTCTTTTCGAAAGTACACTATCATTGCTGTCATAATAGGGCGCTCATTTTCAACTGTTTATTACTTAGGTAATGCACAATGGGGGTGTAGTATGTGCTACCGTAAATTGTAACAGCCACTCGGGAGGATAATACCTTAACCATGGGCTACACAGTATGGTTCCAAACAGGTACCTTTACACACAAAGCTAGGTAATGATTTCTCTGCCAAAGTTTAAGTTAATCTGACATCAAAGAGAAGCCACAGATGTGTGCCCTATCTGTACCGTACCTAACTTTACACCAAACGTACTAAGTACTTGCTTCGAACTTATTTTTATGTTATAAACTCTCTTTAAAGTAACCTGCTGTTAATTTGAAACAAAGCATATCATTGATATTGTATTTGATTAGTAGGTACTACATGACAAACAATTATAAGTACCTACGCTATCAATAACATCTTGATTTATTCTAACCCTATTTCGAGGTATGTAAATAAAAATGTAAAATACTTGTGCAATTATTTCCTTGAGCAACACTTGAGTGAAATGAAATGAGGCAATATAATATCATAGGCAAGGGCTAAGCTTTCGTAAGGGTTAGCAACTTGTTACATGTAAAGCTGGCTTTATACCAGTATTTCTAATTATATCTTTGGCTAAGTGATATCGCCACACCTTACGTTCCCATGCTCACTTATTTTCGTCTACCAATTACTCATCTTTAAATTTATTGCTTTACGCATAAAGTCATAAGATTATAAAAGGGTTAACGTTGTCACGTGAAACTGGTATAATAAATAAAAGAGTAAAATACGTAAGTAAGGTTAGAAAACGTTTGAAATACGAGCTTTAAATGTATTTCATGCATACCTATGTAATGAGTACTTAGGTACCTACACAAAATTATTTGTTTGTGTTATTCGATAAACTTAGAAAAATTACATTTCAAATGTTTTTTTATGCACGCACAGGTTGATTCAATAAATTTTCCCACGCACGTCATGTGCGTAATAATTATATCTTATTACTAAAGTGCTATAGTTGATTTTACAAAAGAAAATGCTATAACGTCATCATAAAATAAAGTAGGCACACTAATTTATAAGAACTCATAAGGAATACATTCAAGGAGCTTTATTGTGATTACGTTCATTTTTAACCGACTTCATTAAATGCTCTTATTATGTTGTCATTATTTTATATGAGATAGTCGTTTATACATCAAATGCTATAATTATAAATCAGTTTCTACAGTATTCATAGGGTACAACCCTATTTCTTTCGACAGGTGTAATATCTACTAAATAGCATACAGATAGGATAACTATAATATTATTTTAATACAATACTAACAATAAGCATTCATAACAGCTTTTTAAGAGTTTCAATATTATTTTTTACAACAATTTAAATTATTTTGACAACATTGCTCGATTTTATTTTTGCACATACAATATTTGACATCGATATTGTTTTATTGGATTTTTAGAGCAGGGGGGTTTTTGTGTCGTTATTAACTACCAACCCTTAGCATGATGTTTATAAGGGAATTCAACAGTGGGCATTGACTTACGCCTCTTATTCGTTTATTGCCCTTTCCATATTATTATCTATGTTGCTAAACTGATATTATTCTTTGGTAATCTCTAAGATTCAATGGCTGCTGAGTTGGAAGTATTTGTTATCGTTCGAGTTGCGAACGCTAAGAGAAGTCGACAGTACTTTTTAATTAACATTCATTTATACAGTATGTTAAAAAATGACGAAAGGGTTCCCTAGTTCCCTTTGATCATTAAGACTAGCATTCATACGTACCTACTACAATAATCATCCCAACCGAAATATTTTATTTTTGTTTTTCTTTAAATAGGTTTTCTGATACCTATGTAAGTATCAGAAAATGAAATCTATAAAAAATAATAGACCTCGGTACCTATGTACTTGACTTGCTTGATATTCTTTTAATGTTTTTTATGATAGATCTTAAAAAAAAACATTTTTATTTTGGGTGGAAATATATATTTTTTTGTATGTATGGACGATAAAGTACTATCGGTTATAGGGAACGGCTTTCGTTAATTTTATTAGGCTATGATCATGCTATGCAGAAAACATTTAATATACTTGATCCTCATCACCTATAAAGGTTATTATTATACATAATTGAAATACTTTTCCACCTACGAATAATAAATGGTTGGTGCTGGAAATATCGATTAGATGTTACTAAATGCCAAGCCCAAAAGGTCAGAGGAAATGAATGATTAGCGATAGTGAGCTTTCAACGCGTGTCCGTATAATATATTTTATGTACGATTTCTAATAAAATTTAATTTTAAATTATAATATTTATTTAAATTATGCAGTAATATGATTATAAATAAATTGCACGTAGGTTCATCATCATCATCCGATCATCACGGTCATCCGTTTGTTTTTTAATGAGTATCATCGAATTGTACAGGGACAAAAAAAAATTTGGTACCTTACCTAAATGAACTTTGTACCTACCCTTTCGACGTGTAGAATTAAAAAAATAAATACTTCGATGTTTAAGTCAACTAAATAAATTATATGAACAAAAACGTAAAAATAAAAGACATTTGGTTCAAATCGGGTTTATGTGTGAATCAATATTTAATGAAAAATAAAACGACAATTGGTGAAAAATTGCATCAGCAAAGTATTCATTCGTATAAAAACACGATTTTATTTTATAGATAATTATGTTTTGTGTCCCAATGCAGAGAAAAGGCCTCCATTCCCTCCTTCCACTTACATTATCTAGGTGCCACTGTCTGGGGCACATAAAGATTTAGGTCACATATACTTCAATAAAACAGCCGAATAAAATGCGGCACACCCTTCGTTAAACGACGACCTAGAGACATTCCGAAATCCACTCCCATTAAACAAATTGATACACCCATAAACTCCATTCACACCCACCCTTACAAAGACAATAGTTGAGCGATGGGACCGCCTACTATAATGGTATACCATTGACCTTGATTCTTTGCGTCAGCGACTCTCCCATGGGCCATTTCGCCGACCCCATCAAGGTTACCGAACACACAGCTCCAATGTTTGGCCGACACGCGATCCATCATTCTATTTTAAACTACGTTTTATAATTGAGTTATATAACATTTAATAATGCTGTACACGCGAAACGTCAAGACCAGATAATTTTTTAATTAATAAAATGACCGTGTGAGAATTTAGTATTATATTGATTTTACGATATCATTTCAGTGTCAAATTGTATGACATTGAATTTTAATACGAGCTAGTTATTTTTGCATGTATTTGTGTGATTGCGCTGTTCAAATTAAATAGTACCTATATGTGTTAAGTTTTTTATTTGTAATTCAAAAGATAATAATAGGATAATTACAGGGGTGTCATCAACTTGTTTATCAGGCACCTTGTTAACTTATTCATGTTTTATTTTTTCATCATTTGATACTCAGTACTCATTTTATGTTAGCCTTGTTCCCATTTTCCTTGTTCCGCACACATGTACGATGTCTATACGACACACTTAGTTCACAGGCTGACAAACCAGCTAGGCGCCACACGGTAAACTAAGCAGCCAGTTTTTTTATATTTAGTCTTTTAACAATATAAATTATTTGAGAAAATTGATATGGTTCCCCTTTTAGGGCCTTTATTTTTTATAACTTTGTAAGTATTATTTCATAAATGTCGCAAAGTTTCACATAGTCTGGTAGACTAGTTTTATCCATATAAAGTCATAGAAACTAGACTTTACTAGATAATTGGATTAACTAAAATGGATTGGTATCTAATACTCGTAAAATATAAAGCAATTGAATCTGTTACTTCTATTTTCTGAAATATCGTATGTACTGCCTAGTTAATTTCATTTGAATCATAAGTAAGAAACTTGCTTTGAAATGGGTTAGCTTGTAAAATACTATAATTAATCATGTAACAAGCGTTCTCAGGAAACTTTGACGACAGCTCGGTCTTAATATACGTAATCGTATGTTAATAGTAGTGTAACAGCTTTAAGAGATAGTTCGCGTCCATTTCCAGATTTTTAATGGGCCCATTTCATGTGGTTGCTTACTAAAAAAGTTTACTATAAGTTTTTTTCCTAATCCTTATCAAAAACTGTAGTATAATGATAGTCTTGACTAAATATTTGTTTAAGAGTCATCTATAATAGAATTAAACCTCATTTGTAATAAGAATCGTGACTTTTAAAAGGGGTGCGCACCGAAGAAGTCGGCTGTGTGTCCCGTAATGTAAGGCCATTCTGTCTGCTAATTCCAGTAACATTTAGAGCAGTTGTAAACGAAACAAGCAGTGGATTTGGCACGAGGCCAGTTTGACACTAGACACAATACCTGTTACTTTAAAATGTGGCACCGATACCTATGCTATTGGTACCAATTTAATGTAAGGTTTAATATCTTGAACTTGAAATAAGCTACTATATTTGGCAATAATGTTTTCAAAAGATTAAATTACTCTGTCGAGATTAAAGTCACAACTAGGCTTCGGTTATTGTAAAGATACAATCTTTATTCGGTGACATTTATTTGCCGAGGGCAATCATGTAATTTCTATTATAACAATGCAAGTTATGAAATTAGATATTTTCTGAAACGTTTTAAATCTGTGAGATTTTATTGTAAAAATCGGTCAAGAGCGCACATTTAGAGTTCCATACAACTAAAAGTTCAAACTTAACTTAGTCATTTTATCAAAAATATTTTTTTCCCGCAACTATTGCACGTCAAAAAACCTGTAATCTATGGCTTAGTGGGTATCTACTAAAATAATTTTAGCTTTAGAAACAGGAAACATGGGTGACGGCCATTTTTTGCACATTTTATCTAGTTTATCATGAATACTGAACTTAAAATTGTAAAAAAAAAATTTAACCTTACAGCTGTTCTTTGAAACGATATCCCACACGATAATTATGTTAATCTTTTCTTTATTGCTACCAAACTGACCCCCCATATTAATCTCAAATATTTTTTATCCAGTTATGACGAACAATAATGTGCGCTTTAATAAGATCTATCGTTATGCCAAATTTCAAGTTTCTAATTTAGATGGTTTTCGAGCAAAAACTCTGTGACAAAAAGGGTTCCGTTAATATTACCTAAAAAGCATATAAGTATAATATTATATTTTATCCAATAATATATACTATAACATTTCACTTAAAAGATCCTTCATTTGAGCAAAAAAAATGGCAAACCTTTTTCACTATGCGCCATGACTAGCAGTAAGCCATAAAGTGTATCATTGGCGAATTTGTTTAGAGTCAACCGTGCGTGATGGATGATGAATTGCACATGACGCATATTCTATCACGAGACAAAACGTGGAAAATTTTACAACAATTGCTCTTATGGATCCTTATTTTTTAAAGATTTTTATTTAAAAAAGAGAGATACCTACCGAGAAAGCTGTGATGATGATAGTCCGTTGCGTCTATGATATTGGTCAGGTCAGAAAAGCCCTCTTTTTCAAATACCCTTTTGTATATTATCTACAATCCGCCGATTACAGAAAGAGGGCCATTTGCAATTTTTTTAGAAAAACTGTTATTTTTTTGACATTTTTCCTGGCTGCTTCCTGTGTTACTTAAAAAAAATGTTGAATATGACCTACATGTTACTTCGGTAATTTTATTTTAGGTTAATCCTTAATCCTAGGTAGGAATTTTCCATCTATTATCGGATTGTGAATCGGGCTTGAACCAAAAATTTCACAGTAGGATTTATAGTGAGTTAACTTAATAAAAAAGATTATTATAACATGGAGATACAAGAATACTTGAATGAAATTGTCAGAAATTCTTACTTCTAAATACGAGTACAATAGACTATGCGTAATGTTTCTAATATTCATGGTCTTTTTAACAATTCGATATGTCGGATTTTGTCCAACTGCCGTAAATTGGACAAGGGCTAATAAATAGGCACTTGCTTTTTAATTATGTACGCGGGTCATGTTCGAGCTGTTAACCTGTCAGGCCGAACCCATTAATATATCACATAAACAATTCTGCTATAAACGTGTGAGACTTAATTGAATATTCAAGTAACTATATATTATAGAACCCCAAAAAGAAAAGAATGTGGATCTGTTACTCATTTATTTATAAGAATGTGAACTTACTTGATGAACTGCAATCTATAAATACGGACATACAAACATCAGTAAGTAGATGAATGGCTGCAAACCATGAAAAAGGGGCAAGGACGCAATAAAGTGTTCCACTTACTATATCTGCAGGGAACACTAACAACAGGTCTAGGTGACTTTTATTACTCAATCGTAATCCTAAAATACATCAAGCAGGAACACAAAGCGAGCAAAAAAGAGTTGGTTCAACAACCATTGTGCATTAATATAAACAAAATGTTAATTCGTACAGAAAAAAAAATAAAGTGCTAAAAGTGATTATGAAAATGTAAAATAAACAGACGTTGATGGCTTTAACAATAAACCTATGACAATATAAATATCAGCTGATGTGTGTACAGATAGTTTCATTGCTAAGTCCTTACAGAAGACAAGAGAACACAAGCGATAATGCGAATATCGCCGGACACTTGTTTACAGAAGACATTTAACATAACGTAGGTATAATAATACGAAAAATTATCATAATAATACGTTTTCAAGGGAAGGAAAAAGACATTTAAGTAAGTCAAGAAATAGAATGAGTAAATATTGCAGGCAAACAAGCAAATGCTTTCAATTTTAGATATGGATTGGATTATTCCCTTTGAAGGTAAAGTCAACAGTTATTAAATAGGTACCTATCATACTTTATAACTGTCACATAAATTGTGAAACAATTCACAAAAATGGAGTACCTACCGTACTTAAATATAACAATTACATTGTCATATGGAAGTAAATAATTCGTAGTGATTGCTATAATTCGATACGTGACTCGCATCAGAGGTTTATGGCAAGGTCTTCCGATGATTTAAGTTGCTGCTCCGTAGAACATCATTCTTTATGATTGAAGCTGTTAGTTCGAATTTTGTTTGTACACCTGTTACACGTGAGCAAATCTAACTTTGTCCAGTTTTCATCGGGCCACGTAAGGACAAACAGGAAGACTCCTATTTAAACAGTCCTTGATCCGCTGAACCTCGTTATCAAGTTCAATATGATTCATCGTTTGAGGATGCAAAGGTCTTTTGATTGCATTGACATAGCGTGAATGTTATATAAACAATTTTGGGAATGCCGTTTGACTTATCAATCAAAATCTTCTATCTACAACACATACCGTGACTGACGGACAGACAACGCACAGCTTAAACCGGTGAACCTGGAGATTCCAAATTTGGAGGGAGGATCCTTGGTACCACAAATGCAATAAGGAGGTTTTTTTTTCATTCCATCCTAAGGGTGAAAAAGGATGGTAAAAATTTTATGTTTTTACCATTGATACCGAACCCTCAGGTATTCTTACTTTACATTTATATCATATTGATATTGATATAGGTACGGTGCCTAATTAGTTCAAAAACATCCACTTCTGAGCATGGCCTTGTACAATCTCTAAAAGTATCTACAGGCAAATATTATTACTTAAAACGCAATAAGTCAGAAGACAATTTGACGAATAATAGCTAAGCTTTTATGACAGACGATTATAAAATTATCAGAATTACATAATTATGAACATAAACCTACTTGTTGTTAATTATTTAATATTATATAAAACCTGTAAAAAACTTTATTGATATTTTAAAGCCAGTGTAAGGTGATTCGAATGGCAACGAATTGTATTTCTGAGAGGACAAGATATTTACACACCGTCAAATACATAGGTATTTATATTACCAGGGTTCAAGATTCAAAGCCGATAAATTTCAATTTCAAAATTGATAAATTACAAAAATGTAAATAATCGTCTCGGGTCTATGAAAAAACTATATTTATTAGCGTCGTGGGTGACTCGGCGCATACTAATGTTGTGATGCCGAGTTATTATAAGAATGTTGATGGCTACATATCCTAATCACTATGCAACGCCAATTAATTGAGAACATAATATCCGTTAAAAAAAATCTTCATAACATTGATACAGCATTAAAATCTTCTATAGTATAGCTTACTTAAAAGGGAAATTTCGAAGCGTTGTGTAAAGGAAAATGGCGTTAGGAAAACTGTAATTTTATAATGAAAATTCTAAGCATGTCTCACTGAGAGCTGAGATGGTGTTACCCGTCCCATTGAACATTTAAAAGCTATTGTCGCAATATAATATACTACATGTCAAGTAGATATATTTATTACGACGTTTACTCTCAATTAAGGACCTTTTTAGATACACATAGACATCCTATAAATATTTATAACTTGACAGCTGATTACCTTTTTATATCAGACTTACTAAGATTGATAGATCGATATAAGAAAGTTCAGATTTATTTAGATTTTTCACTTTCTTTTACTGGAAATAGTGTTGCCCAAATGCAAGACCGAGACGAGTCTAACCCCGTCTTTGGTCTCGGTTCTGCGTCAATACCCATCGTCGTGGTCTTAGTTTTAGTATTGTACATTCATTCTTGGTCTTGGTCTTAGTCTTGCTGTAATTAGGTGGTCTTGATCTTGCGAAAATGATTGTTGCAAGACCGATTTCGGGCAACACTAACTGGAAACATTATTTGTTACAAGCTTTTATTTTTATAAACAAAATTTATATGATGAAGATGTCGACGTCCATCAGAAACTTCCAAAGTTTCTGTAGGATTGATACAAAATATTAACAAAAAAAACGTGTGACAAACATGACAAATTGCAACAATTTATTTTACGTGGCAATGTTTTTTGTATTAAATCGACTCGACAGTCAAAATAATAAATTAGGTAAACAATACAATAGACTGATTGCGTGTGAAAATACGCAAAAAGTTGATTCCAACTAACACACAATAATACACATAATAGACAGGGAGTTCGTTTGTTCGTTCATTGCGATTAATGAAGCGATAGATTGCAGTGAATTTTGCATTAGAACATTTTAGGTCAAGGAAGGACATCGTTTACTTTTTGTCGCAGAATGTGTTGTTTTTTTTTAACGTGAGCGATGCTGCGGTATCCGCTAGTTATTCATAACATCATGAATACAACCTTGACTGGTTCGATGATCATAAGCAACTCGGCGATGATTGTGTACTCGAGCGGTGTTGATAACGACTCAGTTTATACTCTTGTCTTGCTCTTTTCAGTTTTTTCTGCTTCAATTTTAGTTTTTCTTTCTGCGACATTTCTTCATGCGATTGTTCGCTTGGGTTTGTGCGGATGTTACTTATTTGCCTTTGCGTGAACAAGGAAGTATAAATGTAGGTTATTCTTATTTAGTCATCTACTTATCCCGCAGATTTATAGATACAAATAAGGATCATGTGTATTTGAGCCATTTCACAGCCAACGATGCGATATTTCCACAGAAGGGAAACATGGCTTTCTCAAAAAAAAACCTGAATTGTAATTCATGACCAGTTAAAGACCTCATGCAAAGTTGCATGCAGTATTTAGGTACTTTCTGATCCACTCACAGTCACGTGAATTCCCGTTTAAGCAACCACAGGATAAAAAACTTGCAATATTTTTAGTAATTTCCAATTAGCAATAGAGTAAAGTGCAACAACAGCGTTACCTATGAACTTGAATGAATGTAGGTAATCGTGACGTATGTTGTTTGTAGTAAACTAACGTTGGCGTCGCGTACAACGAATACAACAAAACCTTCCTTCAAATATTTTCCTAGGGTTAGTAAATGCCATGCCGTTCTGAATTTCGTATGTGAAACTAGAATAAGGTTTTTCTTTTCTGGTACAGGGTGGGATTCTTCTTTACTTCATACGATTATGTCGTATGTAGAGGCGTTTTTTATTTGGTATAATATTCTCTTTCAATTTAGATGTTTGTTGCCAGACTGCTGCGGTGCCAGCCGTGCGGGTGTCGTACTGCGCACAGACGGTAC
The DNA here is from genome assembly GCA_948465475.1 of Thalpophila matura. NCBI lineage: Eukaryota > Metazoa > Arthropoda > Insecta > Lepidoptera > Noctuidae > Thalpophila > Thalpophila matura. Next base: position 9,670,808 of record OX419184.1, on the reverse strand, counting down.
ATATGTGGACAATATTTATGTTGGCAGTGAATTTAAGAAACTTATTTTGTTTCAGTAGGTAGGTACGAAATATATGTGACGAAATATCAAAATCATTAATATTATTATCATTCACTGTTCTAAAAGTAGACAGATTCTGACAAATAGAGGTTCAATATAGAAAAAATATCTTAATTGATGAATATAATATTTAAATATCCAATCTTTTTTGCGGACTCTACGTTATCTACTTATTCTTAACATGATAATCGTTTGTCAACGACAAAAAATATACCTATTATTATGAGTTTTTGTCTTTAAGATCTATGACAACTTCAAGTCCTAAATGATGCTTGCTGAATGAGTAATAGATTTCTTTGTATTCTGGTCTTTGTGTTGTGTGATGTTTGACCACTCATAAGGTACCTGAATATAAAACATTACCTATATGAAACAATATTAAGTTCGACGTCAAGGATAAGGCTTTGATTAACGAGCATGATGAAGTCGAAGACTGCATAGGTGTATCAAGTCATAATATAACTTACATTTTAGGTATGTCTTGGTAAAAATTAGGTAAATTGTATGAAATTATTATTTGATAATACATAGTTATATTATAAGATAATATCAGAATGTGTCCGCTTAATTTATGTTAGGTATTTTCACCAACTCAAAAAATGTTAAACCAAAAAAACAATTTTTCCACTATGGCTGGAACTTACCTGAACATTATAGTCAAAAAATATCTGCAGACATTTAGCAAATAAATAAAAAGTTTAATCCGGAAACTCGCTTGATAGAGCGATGCAAAAAAATATGTATGTACTATTTGTTTTGGAGACTGACGTAAGCTAATTATCGATGACAAAGCTGCTCTGTGAACACGTGTGCACAACATCCATTATACATATCACACTTTTTTCTTAAGGAAAAGTCATAAAAATTACTTACTATAGATAGATAGATGTACCTACAAAGGCAGTACAGGTACCTACATCAAAACTCATCCGTGTTATTGAAAACCCAGTTAAGGCTGACACGTAATAGGTAGACCGTGCCAGCTACATCATTTGTACCACTTCTGCTTTTCTGATAGCAGGTGCCATCAAATTTCAGAATGTTTCGAATTTAGCACTAATTATAAATAATAAATACCTAATAAATAAAGTTTATTTCGTTAGCAACAGGTTTTAACATAAACATTGTAGAGGTCTTCTTTTTAACCGACTTCCAAAAAGGAGGAGGTTCTGCATTCGGTTGGTTTTTTTTTTTTTTTTTTTAATGTATGTACACCGATTACTCCGTGATTTCTGAGCCGATTTACGTGATTCTTTTTTCATATGGTAGATAAACCTCGCGCGGTGGTCCCATATAAATTTTATTAACTTTGGTTGAGTAGATTTTTAACCAGGTGTAATAAACGGTATTTTTGGTGTATCTCGATGACATCATGACGATGATGAAAAAGTGATATTGTGTAGGTACATGAATTCCTGAACGCAATCGATCTCGATATTATGCATACATAACATCACGCCGATATTTCCCGCAAGGTTAGACAGAGGTGTATAATACACACAATTTTTTCATGCTTAAGTCGCATTTGTTAGAAGGCTAGGGAGCGAGCCTATTTCTATTACAAACTGAAAAAACACTGTTTTTAGGGTTCCGTAGTAAAACTAGGAACCCTTATAGTTTCGTCATGTCCGTCTGTCTGTCCGTCTGTCTGTCCGTCTGTCCGTCTGTCACACCCTCGTCAAATCTACAGTTCATAACCAATTTGTATCAAACTTCGTAGGTAGATGTCTTTTATAAGCCGCCATTAAGGCCTATAGTGAAATTACGAAAAATAAAATTATTAGGGGGGGCTCCCATACATGAAACTGAGGGATGAAAAAAAATATTTTCGCGCACCTCACCATGTGGGGTATCGTTGGATAGGTCTTTGAAAATAACATGAAGGTTTCTAAATACTTTTTTTATTTAAGTGCATATTGAGTGAACTAGGAGCTCCCAAAGTCGTTAACAATGTGTCCCCCCCCCTGTAATTTTCCAACCGCGCTATCGAAAAATCTGAAAAAAATCGAGCTTATAGCACTTAATAAATACTTTCAATTGAAATTAGTTTGAACAAGATACGTCAATAAATTTTTGTAATATTTCAGTTTGGCAACCGTAAAAATAATAATATTTCATAATAATATTATGAAATACAAACTTGTATTTGCGGTCGGAACACTGAAATACTTCTTGCTACGGAACCCTACACTGTGCGTGGTCCGACACGCTCTTGCCCGGTTTTTGTTTACTGAAATGCTCTCATCCACCAACATCTATGAATATAAGTACCTATTTAAATTCGTGGAAGTAATCGATCTCGGTAAAAGTACATAAATGATCAAAGTCGCTCTGTCCATGATTTTATGGTACTTTATTGTAATAAATTAACAACAACAAAAATGGTTACACTACACTAAAAAGATAAAAATAAAAACAGGTTTAAAAAAAACCGACTTCCAAAAACTACACTAAAAACTATGAATTAAAAATGTTAAACTTCCATAAATAAAAATCTAAATGTATATTGAAGTCGGCGGGGCCTAAGCATAAATATAGGAATGAAAGGAAATTTTAATTTGTCGAGGCGCAAAGCAAGCTGCACGTTCGCTGCACACACTGCGCACGTTCTTCCTGTTCAAAGGCTGAGAGGTAAAAACCTGAAGAAGAGGCCCCGCCGACTTCAATATACATTTAGATTTTTATTTATGGAAGTTTAACATTTTTATTTCATAGTTTTTAGTGTAGTTTTTGGAAGTCGGTTTTTTTTAAACCTGTTTTTTAAGTATTAAAGATACCTGTGACAGAAGACCTCCCTCTTCCTTAAATATAATGTGCAAACATACAAGGCCTGTTATTAACAGAATTAAAACAAATTAAGTAAATTAACAAAACTAATACTAGAAAATTTAAAGTGCAAGCACTAGCATTAAACATCTTCAGTGAGAAGTCAGACTTCTTGATAGGTCTAGTAAGATTTCAGAAGAAGTTATTCAACAATTTCATAGCGCAAAATATTTTATTTTTTCCACGCTAACTCCACCATACTTACAAAAAGCTACAAAGATCAAATAATTGTTATTTCTAGCAATACCTCTATTTAAAGAAATATTTTATATTTACTGAAAAAAAAAAACTTCAAGCGAGAGTGAAAAACTGGTTATAAGTAGGTAACCAGTAATTAATTTAAAATAACCAGTTTTTCACTCTCGCTTGAAGTTCTTCTAAAATCTAAGGGACTTCGACTTAGGCATCAACAATTTACATATACCTACTTACAACTTTTTCCTGGGAATTCTAGGTGAATGTCTTCGAGGACATGGGTTATTCCAGTATGACATATTAAACTTTTAAGTAGGCACTAACTTGGCTTCAAGCGTGATTTAATTAATATCTTTCACCTCGTTATAGTAGGACCTACCGTTTGGATTATAGCCCAGATTCAATTACTACAAGTTGTGGGCCATATTAAAATAATTATTTACACCCAAAATGTAAGTTCTCAAATTACCTACTTTATTTACTTCTACAAGGTGCAGCCTTTTTATAGGCTTCAAGGCACTTCCCTATTTACTCCATAGATATTTAGGACTGACACATCGCCTTGAAGGGCGGTAAATAATGTGACTGTGGACCATGAACATGTCCACTGCAGATGCATAAATTGATAAGGACTGACCTCTGTTTTTTTATAACTGGGTAAGATTATAATGCATTGAGTCTGAGTATCTAGACCTTCTGGTTAAGCCACCTGATTTCCAAAGAAACAAGCCGCTATCTCAAAATACATACTCTAATACATATGTGTGCATTTCATTGATTATAATATTTACAATTTATAATACAGTAAACAATGTAAAAACAAAACAAGTGACATCGGGCCTAAACAATAATACGAATTTACAATGATTTAAAAAAGTGCAAAATGTTGATATCATCAAACTAAATGAGCCATTCATCATTTGTCAAACATTATGTCCGCCTTCCAGCTTTGATAAATATTTGCATTTAAATAAGACAAGCTGTTTTCGAACAATTCCACAAAAAAAAATTGACACGACATGAATATGATTAAAATGCTCTAAACTCCACACTGAACAATTACATTACGTAAGTACCTACGAATACAAATGAAATGCAGTATGCAAAGTGAATACAATGATCAAGTTAAAAGACAAGATTCAATTTAATTCACCACTGACGTCACTAAGAACAATGAAGTGAATGTAAGCAAAAACGTTGACGACATATTAAGAAACTTAATAGGAATAATTTGGCAGAATGCCTGCGATACAATTGAACTTGTCGCTTAAAGAGGAAGAAACGCGGTTCGAAAACATAACTAAGTAGGTAACAGTTAGTCCGATTGTGATGAAGGTTTGACATGGTAATTGGTGAGTCACTACGTAGTAGTGCTTCCCGTCATGGTGGTTCGAATATTAAGCAGGATAAAGCGGCTCGTTTTTTAAATCAATTACTTAACAGGATCATATCACAAAATGATTACATTAGTATGATATGAGGATGATTATCTGCCTTTATTGAAAAGAAAGCCAATGCTTTCGTTGTAAAATAATCGGTACTAAAACCAACATAAAAATCGGGTTTTTTTTTGGAGTATTTGCCGGCACAAAATATTTTTATTGCTTCATTAGCTGTTGCCCGCGATTTTGTCTGAGTAAAAATGGATGAAAAGTAACCTATTTGTTTTTCCAGATCCCAGGCTACCTCTCTATCAAATTTCATTCAAATCCGTCCAGTCGTTTTAACGTGAAGTAGTAACAAACATACACACACACCCAAACACAAACATTTGCATTTACAATATTAGTAGGATTAGTAGAATTAGTAGAATTATCGACGCATTACGTGTAAATTTTTAACAGCAACCACCGATTTTTATTCCAATTAAAACCGATTTCAAGTTCAGAGTTTTAGACAATATAAACCGCTTGTTTTTTCTCCCTCTCTCTCTACCCCATCATTTCATCATAGCAGCTTTATGAAAAAGTTTGCATTGCCAGTGGCTTTGACTGCAGTTTATATTCGGAAAAGAACTTCTGAAAATTCCAAATGCATGATTGCAGCTAAAAATCTTTCGATTATTATTATACGAGAGTGCTTACCTTACTCAATATTCTTCTATTACATATTCATGTTTTATGTTATGTAAACGTATGTGTAACTAGTGTATGTAAGTGGCTTTATGTCATATTGATTTGAATAAATAAATAATTAAATTGACAATCCAATTCTGATAAATAACGGTAATTATTATTTTAGAAACGCACATTATTTCGGGTTTTTGTTTTGGAACATGTCCAAATATTTTGTTCTTTGTACATTTTAACCGACTTCCAAAAAGGAGGAGGTTCTGCATTCGGTTGGTTTTTTTTTTTTTTTTTTTAATGTATGTACACCGATTACTCCGTGGCTTATGAGCCGATTTACGTGATTCTTTTTTCATATGGTAGAAGAAGCTCGCGAGGTGGTCCCATATAAATTTTATTAACTTTGGTTGAGTAGATTTTTAACCAGGTGTAATAAACGGTATTTTTGGTGTATCTCGATGACATCATGACAATGATGAAAAAGTGATATTGTGTAAGTTCATGAATTCCTGAATGCAATCGATCTCGATATTATACATACATAACATCACGCCGGTATTTCCCGCAAGGTTAGACAGAGGTGTATAGTACACACAATTTTTTTATGCTTAAGTCGCATTTGATAGGAGGCTAGGGAGCGAGCCTATTGCTATTATAAACTGAAACAAACACTGTTTTTAGGGTTCTGTACCAAAATGGTAAAAAAGGAACCCTTATGGTGCGACTGCCTGTCTGTCTGTCTGTCTGTCTGTCTGTCTGTCACACCTGCTTATATCAGCAACTACTAATGCTATCGACTCAAAATTTGGAACATTTATAAAAAAAATGCTTGCCAAACTTTATTGAAAATAAAAAAAGTCATAAAATGTTTTGATTTTCATTGCAAAAGGGGCCGGAGTGGGGGTACGAAATTTCAAAGTGGGGTTACTAGGTCAAATGACATATCATATGAAAGGGCTTGATCTGCACATTTCAAAATATATTTTCATTTTATTTTATGTCTCACTGTTTTCGACATATGATGAAAAATGTCTGAAAAAATACCATTCCCCCCCCCCTTATCTCCGAAGTTTGCAGAGCGAATCTGAAATAATTAGAGTTGATAGGAATTGCCGAATTGACCCAAATATTGCACCAAAAATAAAACGATGTTCCTAACTAGTGCAGTTTTTTTTAATCATCATAATTCCTTCACAAACAAACTTAGTTATACGGTCCGGTTTTTTTCACTTTATACGTCCAAAACCGATACGGAACCCTCGGTGCGCGAGTGCGACTCACACTTGGCCGGTTTTTTTGTTTACTGAAACGCTCTTATCCACCAACATCTATGAATATAAGTACCTATTTAAATTCGTGGAAGTAATCGATCTCGGTAAAAGTAGGTACATACAAAATGTGTAGCAAATACATAAATCATTTTATGATACTTTATTGTAATTATTAACAACAATAAAATGGTTACACAGGTTACACTACACTAAAAAGATAAAAATAAAAACAGGTTTAAAAAAAACCGACTTCCAAAAACTACACTAAAAACTATGAAATAAAAATGTTAAACTTCCATAAATAAAAATCTAAATGTATATTGAAGTCGGCGGGGCCTAGCATGAAAATAAGCACCATTGTAGATTAAGGAGGATTGAAAGGAAATGTTAATTTGTCGAGGCGCAAAGCAAGCTGCACGTGCACACACTGCGCACGTTCTTCCTGTTCAAAGGCTGAGAGGTAAAAACCTGAAGAAGAGGCCCCGCCGACTTCAATATACATTTAGATTTTTATTTATGGAAGTTTAACATTTTTATTTCATAGTTTTTAGTGTAGTTTTTGGAAGTCGGTTTTTTTTAAACCTGTTTTTTAATGTAAATTTTTAATCACATTTAATTTTAAAGTCGAGAAATGATTTTTGAATCGAAACAAACAATTATTTTAATATTGGTATTGACGATAAAACAGGATCCTTGTGTTTACAAACATGTAATAATTTAAACATAAAATTACTGTAAGTACTCTACCTACACTATAATAATTATTATGCTAAAGTTCATACGTTTATAAATGAAGCACATAATGAAGGATGTTCCATTATAATTTAAAACATGTTCTAATATCTGTAAGAAGTTTTCCTTCCTTACTTCTGCGAAACACAAGTACATCTCCTACAGAGGTGATCATTGCTAAAGAAAAAAACATGAATTAATGATTTCAATGGGTGTAATTTGCTTTCCTATAGTTCCTAGGCTAGTTTCTAAGATATATATTTATATAAATTATGACCAATATGTAATAGAAACTAATTTAGATGGCAATTAATTTACTTTCAGTTAATGATAACTATACAGTGCACTTATTTTAGTAAGGTATTTCAGATTAGAATCTCGTTCAATTTACTACCAACATTGAGGTCACAAAAAAAATCAAATGTTCTGTCAAAAATATCCGTATTAACTACTTGAAAAAATTTCAAGTTTCGTACTGTAGTAAATCAAATGAGATTAGAATACTGAATACTCTCTTTAAATTCGTCTCACGTTTATACAGTTACCCTGTATAAAAGTCGCCTACCTAACTTAATTTAATTATGCATGCAGTTTAAGATAAAATTAATACACCTTTGAATCTAAATGAATGTAGTGGTAGTGAACCTAAAAGTGGCAGTTGTCTGTGATCGATGGTCGCTATTTCACGTGTAAAAGACTAAAAAGTACTCTAGGTAGTAGAAAATCGTTTGAAAATGATGCAGTCAATTCAGTAGTTTTGTATCGATTATTTTGCGGTAATGGTCTATCGGTTACAATGATTGTGTGCTTTTGTGTAGCACTGAGTTATATTGATTATTTTTTTACTGAACATTTCCGTAAGGAGGTAAGAAAAGATGAAAATTTCCATAAAAGCCCTTTTATGGAAATTTTCGTATAAACTTTTGAGTGCTTGCCAATTGCCGTAAGGCCAACTCTTTCTTTTAAGATGAATGAATTAGAACTACGGGTGAAGTCCGCTATCTTGCTAGTCTCTAAAATACATTGGTGCGTTCCCTTGTAGGTACCTCGTATTAAATGAAAATAGAATTTATTCATCATTATAATTTCATCGATGATTGCTTTTGCAACAATAAATTATCAAAATTATGATAATTTTTAAACAAAAATTAAATGTGCGTTTCCTTGGGTGTCACGACCTCTACCTAAATAAAATCATGCTGTTACATAAAGTCATTTATTTATTAATAGTTTAATTTATTTTCAATAGTCTATTGTAGTGAGCAATTCAATTAAGTACCGTATTCAATTATTTTGGGCACTGATGACATTGATATTTTATTAATTATCTTTTAAAGACAATGTTCAACATATCAATAATTATTTTATTAAGTAGGTACCTACTTATTTATTTCTTACACTGGTGAGGTGATAAGCTTCACCTGGCCTTACCATACGGTAGGTACCTACATTTTAGTGTACATTTTTAATAGCTAAGAAAAGGTGTAGGGGTTAATATACTCGTTGAAACAAACAGATTTAATTTGTTCTACGACTTTTGAAAATATGAAAAATAATCATCTTCCGGTTTACAGTAAACGTAGCGTCAGTGAATCGAGTTTGTATTTTATTTTCTCAGTTTTTGTGCTCATGCCATTGTTTCGTATGATTAATTAGTTAATTACAGCACAAAGAATGAATACATAACAATGACAGTACGATTTTGGAATAAGGAACATTAAGGCTTTTAATATTTCTCATATACCTACATAATTAGCTTATGGCGCAATGCATATAGAGGCTCGTTGATGAAGTCAAAATCTCAAGTCTTAATCAACACTACTCATTGATGAATTCAAAAGGCCATGTCTCTTCTGCGTACATCGCGTCTAAAGAAAATAAAATATATTATTATGATTACAATCACCTTTCTTTTTAATAAAATAAAAAATAAACATAATCAGAAATCGGACTTGTTCTAAGCCGCATTTCGAACAAAACATTATAACCTACAAGCTTGTTCAAATGTTCAGGGTTGGAAAAAAAATGCTAATATTGACGCGGTAGCAAACATCAACACATTACTTCGTTCGTGAACTTGACCGTGTGTTCGCGGATATTTGAATACGTTTAATAAGATCTGTTAATAGAGTTTTTGATGCAGTACCTATTGATTGATTGGCGTGCTTAATTCGGAATATTTTTGAATTTAATAACATTGTACGAAGTGGCTTTAAGACTGTTTTATGGTACCTTGTCTTTATTTTTGTAAATTGTTATGAGTACCAAGCAGAGGTGAGTCCGACAGGAAAACGTCTTTACGATACATTTTGTGTGAGAAATCTCCAACCCTAAATTATTCGTAAGGACGTCTATCAAATATGCTTTCTTTATTCATTAACTTCAGCTAATTAAAACCTAAGAATAACCCTTTTACGCAGTTAAGAGTCAAAATTAGGTACTTGTGAAATTGTAAAAAGTAGGTACCTACTTTAAACAATAAGAAATGCTCTGAATAACAATGAATGAATCGGTGAAAATGTGACAGATATTGTGGTGTACCTAACTACCTACCAAAATCTTTGAACGAGGAAAATAAACAGCAACATCACAATAGTGAGGCAGAGTGTGACGCATTTTGACATTAAAAACTGCACATGAATTTTATTTTGCTACATTGTTGTTTGATTGTGAAGCTGCATGCCTCATGATTGCAAATGTTTCATGGTGTAATTATTTATTTAATTATTAAGAAAAAATGTATCGCATGGGAATTCATAATCTAAAATCTTATTATAGACTATGGTAAATATAGATTAATTATTATGTTTCGTTTTAAGCGATAAAATAATACTTTTAATTTAATTAGGTACTTATACTGTCACCTACCTACATTTGGGCCAGGCCAGCATCAAGAGGGTTGAACCATTAGTCACTAACTCTTTACTCATTGATGTAGGTACCTAACTACATTATTTTGTGGACTGAGAAAATTAAGTGTCTCACATAATGAATACAGCCTCCTTCAAGTCTCATGGAAGAATACGCAACTTAATGTCCCTATGACTCAACTAACGTCGAAGTTATACAATTACATAAATAACATACAATAAGAACATTTTACACTGAAAACTACGTTAAGTACGTATTCTTATAATTATAGAAATGTAGGCTTTTTGCTCTCCTTATTGGGGAAATGAAGACGTTGCAGGTCCGTTTCAAGTGCCAAGCCTTCACTGAATGACGTTTAATGAGGTATATCCAAAAGCGTAAAATACAAGACTGAATGAAAATTCAGTCTTGTATTTTCGAACGTGACGGACGTACACAAGGTGGTTTTCAATAGTTTGTTTCTGAGGCATCCATTTTTTGTTTAACATTGAGCTAGGTAGGTATAACCCGCTTTTTCGATGAATTCTGCATTGCTCAGGTTGTAAATTTTTACGTAACAGATTTTTATGCGGGTTTTAAATAAACAACGCTCCATGATTTAAGGTCAACCAGTTATGTTCCTAATGGGAACTTTATACAACCTCATTTTATTTCAGCACGAAAAACTTTCGTGAAGTATCAAAATTAATGAACGCCTCTTCCATTTTTAGCATAATTCATTTTCGTATCGACACCCCTTAAGTCATTTGTCATTGTACTGTCATCTTAAAGGCAATTTTAAACTTTATTATTGTCATTTTAGCAGCGATTGCTCGAAACACTAAAGTGATGTAATGACTATAATCAAGCTGTACTTACATTACAAGTTATAAAGGAAGTCAAAAGTTTGTAAATAAAATTACCTACTGCAAAAAATATGTATCTAAAAATACACGTTGCGCCTTTATGTTTTATACAGGAAGGTACCTACTTAGAGATGTAGGATGTAGGTACATGCGTAAGCTGATGATGATTTTTAGTCACGTGTGGTGTCAGAACTTCGTTTCACCAACGACACTTTTACTTCGGATTTTTTTACTTCTCTATATACCTACTTAAAAGCAACCAGCAAACTTGTGCCACGTAGAGTACATGTGAGTATACCAAAGAGGTGTTCCAAAGCAAGTATCAAGATTTTATAGCACAGTCTACATTCTAGTACATACATTTTGTGGTGGTGAATGTTGATGGCAATATGGTAAGTGCTTTTATATTATGATTAAGTCATTTACTTCTGGTTACATCTAGACATGGCCATAAAAACAGGTATGGTAATCGAGGTACAATCATCCGGGAAGGTAGGTATTTGAATCAGAGTTTTATCTCCGTATTAACCTTTATTGTCACCATCTGTATTTAAACCAAAAAAGGCTTCAAAGATTAATTTATTAGGGGCTGTATAAGAGTGTATTAGGAGCTGCTCTATAAAGTGCAATCGCACTAAACTTGTTTTATACTACCTACCTATTACGAGTATTACGACTATTGACAACCTAATAACTTTTAATTTAATACAAGTTAAAAAAGCACCCCTATTTTATTTACATGTGGGAATTCTTCACGATACCCTCTGACTTCCCCAATAATATCTATATTATTAATTTACTATCTACCTTCGCTATTAATGTCTGAAAAATGATACCTCGTGAAAAACTTTAAACTGCATATTTGTGAAAAATCTCGATTAATTAGTACAAAATACTCGTAATCATGAGAACGCTCATTAACTTGCTGCCGCACTTGTGCTCTATTGCAGTTCATTGAACTTTGGACTTGGCCCAAGTGTTGTACCATCTCTGAATAATGATATTTATCTGTACACATTAATTTCCTATACCCTACATTAACAAGGAAGATGGCTTGAATGCTGATAGAGATTTTCTTAAGGACGTGGGAACTTTGGGAAAATATGCGACATTCTTAGAGGCATTCTTCAAGAGCACAAGAGCTCTTTCTTTATTCTGTATTTTCCGGTTTAAAAATCAGAATTTATATAAGTAGAAAAATATTATTCAAATAATGAATAGGGTTGACCGATGTTGCGACGTTTTATTAGCTAAATCTAAGTGTGGACTCACTCAACTGAAGTTAAATTACGGTTTTGGTATCATTTATTTCAGAATTTATACATCCATATTGTTGTAATTAATACAAAAAATACTTATAAACTAATGATAGTAACTAATAAAAAATACACAAAACACTTTAACGGACAATCCATCACCAGTGCGCGTAGATATTTATTTGACTGCATGCAGTCAAGTAAAGTATACAGCCCAAAGTTAGCCATAGTTTAAAAGGACAACATCTTGAAGTTAAAACAAGTCACAACGATCAGATATAACTGGACAGCGGTAAAATTGGTCTCAGCAAATATTGTTCACACCAATGAATCACTAATTTATTAAGGAAGATTGTGTTTGTTTTAGACATACGTTTGTAGAGGCATTTAAATAAGTGGGTATTTCAATAGTTCATAGAAATATGACTCAAATTAAAACAAATAGCTGTAAGATTTTTAACATTTCTATTAATCATCGTCAAACCGTACCTAATTATGGATTTGTTGTATTGAATAGCAATCCTAAAGCTGTTACCTAGGTAGGTAACAGCTTTAGGATTGCTATTATATACGTGTGTATAGGTACACACATTACCAAAACAACACTAGTCTATCACAGTACCGCGACGTTTTAGTGCAATTAAAGGTGTATACGACGCCTAAAATTAAGAGAGGTACATAATTGCTACCGGATTGATGAATTTAAAATGAGGATGATAATTATAGGTATATTTTAAATTTTTCATGCATGTATCAGGGATAATTTAGATTATCAATCAATCAGTTTATTTTTATACATTATATTTATACTTAAGGAATTAAATCTATCGATAGGTATACTCGTACAACGTACGTGCGATAGTTCAGTAATATGCCAATTATGGCCCCGCTCAACGGACTTTCGTTGTTGCCTTTCACACATTTTCTTAAAAAACACGTGAGGCGTACATAATATAAATGTTCAGTAAATAATATACCAATTGTTACAGTTAATTTACATATTTTATAAAACATGTGCTTCACAGTGTGTATATTATTACACGTGAGAGGAAACTGTAAGAATTTTAATAAAGTGTATATTCTTTTAAGCATTATAGCATCTGCAGCACGTGAATAGACCAGTGTAGAGCCGTTTTTCACTCCTATTATTATCAAAAGAATGAACAAAGTTCGAACTGATCCTGACACCTAAAATTTATGAAACAGGCTTCTAATGTGAACTTTATTTTAATATTTATTTTTTATATTTTAATGATCTGAACGGTAATTTATTTTGTTTAAGCAGGTTTGTTCTAAAAATAATTACCTTGGTATCATTTTGATGATGAAAAGATATTATATAGGTATCTAGTTAGAACTAACAAAGTAGGTAATACCTAATTCGTTTTCAATACAACTTCTTATATAACAATCACCAGGCTATAAACGTCTACCACTGAATATACTGATCCCTTTCAAGGCGGAGTAGTACTTCGTGGTTTAACGGTAACACAATAATATACCTACACCGTGTAATACAAACTAAGAGAAGAGCAATTAGGTATCATAAAAGTTATAAAAGAAAGAAAGAAAAAAGGAAGAAAACATTAGAAATTGTAAACAAAATACGAGAAAAAAACTAAGGAAAATAATGCGTCAAATCCGCGCAAAACGGCTATCGCTCAGCATAATGCTGCAGCAGCTGTGACTGACCCATGCACAGAACAGAGCCACAGCGCTGATTTTCAGCGACCATGTTGATCAAATATAAATGTGATTTAAAACGAATACAAGTAACCCATAGAGTTTCAAACCATTAAAATTCACCTGTATAACGAACAACATCAAAGAAAATAGTGGAATTTCACACTATAACCATTTCTCACTCGTTCAATAAAGTGGGAAGAAGTTCGTTACACTCAATTTGTTTTATGGTCTGCGGTGCACGTGCAAACACACGTTATTGTACACTGTACAGTTCACCTCTATGCGAGTCAATAGCCATCATTACGCTCTTCAAAGAAAACATCAGATATATGGACGTGGAAGAAAAACGGAATGTTTGTTATTTCGCATCCTACGTATGTGATGTTCAAGTGTTCACGTTTGATTTTATCTCTCGTGCATTATCACGATTATAATATTGATAAATCTGACTGTAAAATTATAAGGTTGGTTTTACGGGGATACAACACTATCATATATTTAGGATCATAGATCTGTGAGTCATAAATATTTGACAATTTAATATTGAATATAATTTCATCTTCAAAGATTTATAAAATCCTCTCTACAAAATATTGGATGGAAGATATTGTTTTGTGATCCTATCCTATTAATAAAATTGTTCCCATGCAGGTAACAGACGGCTAGCCATTGCAACTTTCTAAGTAAGTATTGGTTAGTAATTAGTATACCTACTTACATATAATACACTTATTAAAACTATTTATCACTTTATACTTGCTATTTTCATAATATAAGTTGGTTGAACTCTAGCCTTGTATGTTGCGTACTAACAAAGTAATAAGTATATAAGTAAGTATAATAAGTATATAGTAAATACGATAAATTCAACGATCAACGACTATAAATCGCATGTTGGATTCAGTCGCAACTGCTTTTAAGGTCAATATTAATGGCCTAGCTATGGCTAGCGTTAGGTAAGTAAGGTTTTGTTCATAGGCTTACGAATCTGAGACAGAACGTGCAGTAGTGTTTTATTGATCGATTTAACTAAATTGTATGATGCGTTTCAATGCGATTAGACGCCACGATGAGATTGTTTTGAATCAAAGTAGAACAAAAAATATCTGGGGTTTGTCCTTGGGTGCATTTATATAGCGCATACAGGGATAATCGCCAGCTGTGTCACCATTACATTTTATATATTTTAAGTTTGTTGTAAAGGGCCTCTACGTGTTGGCTTCGGCCCCACGCACGCCTTCGAAAGGTCCGGGACTTTGTAAAGTCCCGTGCAACAAAAATAAAATTATTATACATATAATGTAAACGTTTTCTTGTTCACACTAATCTTGAAAAAAAACAGTGCCTACAACATTTTCTATTTAGCAAAGTTTTATGTAGGTATTTTACTTTTACCTTACCTATATAATCATATTACATTTTGTTGACTAGTATAACAAAAACCTAATTCTTAAGCAAAAGCTATTAGTCGGAGTCCTGAGATTTTATCACAACTACAGGCTTTTTATAGTGTCCTTCAACCCAGGTCAAGACTTTTCGTAAAAAAGCTTTTTAAGCTCGTTTATCATATTATTCTTCTGTAAGAACGGAACTAATGCTTTACCTGAGGTTTTGCTAATAATGTTTTTTTTTTGCTAGATTTTGAAATGAATACCATAATATGTAGCCTTTCGCTTTATAGTTAATTAGCATATTTTTTGTGATAGCCATCTAAGTATAGAATACCTATTTGTAGAAGTTCGTTTGGAATTCAAATTATTTAGAGTGTTTGTATTTTTAAGCTTGTTAGGAGCACATTACAATAAAAATGGCCATCAAATAGTTTTATCACGTGTAGTTGCATGCGATAGCATAATTTCTATGGTTGCCAAGAAAAAATAAAAGTAATACGTATTATGGCATAAAATAACAGGAGTTTACTGTTTGATACAATAAACTCCTGTTATTTTATGCCATAATACGTGTTACTTGTACGATTAGGTAAAAATATACTTAATGAATAAATATAATTTTGTAGGTATTATGTAATATGTATGTGTACCTATAATTATAAGAACATTCTTGCATGTCGATATCTGATAATGCCAGTGTTAAAATTGGAGAATATAAAAGTTGATTTTATCGTAAATAAATGTAAAGTACCTAGTAGGTACCTACATAGTACCCAACTGATAAAGTAAGGTCATTGACTTCTTACGTAGCAAGTAGAAAATCACGGCCGCACCACAAAAAAAAATAAACATCTGTTCAACACACGTTCAACACGAATGCTACCAAAAATAATAGGCAATTGTTTTAGCACTAACTTGTCTAAAACAAGTGTGTATTATTTTTGGTAGCATTCGCGTTTAACGTTTGTCTATCTTTTTTGTGGTAAGGCCGTCAATAAAACAAGCAGATACCTATATTTTAAATTTAATAGCATATTATTTTAAGTACCTGGGTGACCGAGCTTTGCTCGGTACCTACACGGTCTTAATTTATTTTTTGAGTGAATATGGATTTCCTCTGGAATGACACGTATCTAGTTATAGGAAAGTAACACTTTATCTAAATACAAAATTATATCAAAAGAGAAACCAATTATTTAAATAAATACCTATGTAAGTAGATATATTATTGTATACAAGAATTGCTCAATTAAAATATTCTGAAGGTTTATTCACTGACTCCACGAAATGTATTAGATTCTGGTTAAAAAATAACTTGAAAAATAGTTCGAGATAATCTTTTCTTATATTTAGTAAAAAAAAAACAAAAGATTTCCTCAGTTCCTTTTTCAGTTATAAGTACCTACTTATATTATTAAATATTTTTTTTCAAGCTAAAAAAAACTTAAAACCATCCCTTCAGGAAAAGTAATTAACAGCTGCTAAGAAAACTAAGCTGAAGTTCCTAAGGTAGTCGCTTATTTCCTGATATCAGTTAAGCAAATAAATATGACAGAAATCTGTTTTTGCACCATCTAAAACTGGAAACAGGTAGCGATGCATTAGGTAGTCAAAAACAACCATTTATTATTCGGTCATTATGTCAGCATAAACATACGTTACGTGTACCAGCGCTTTATGTAAAAATATGTATTGTTGTAATAGCTGAACAGGTTGTAGGAAATGTTCAATTATTACAAAATAACGTGGTTGTTTAGCAAGCGGTTCACGAAAATTGTGCACGCCGGACGTTAACCCGATCAAGATAGTTTTCACACGATGTCCGTGAGTTTGTATGTTTTTGAATGAAGAATAACTGTATCTAGGTAATGTATGCGGCTTAGAATTTTTAACAACACATGTCGCATGTGACACCATTTTCTCAAGAGTATATTTTTAAAACTTAGAAATAATTTGAAGATATCTAAATTTGGATGGAAGATATTTATATTTTTTAGTCTAAAATATTTACATAATGAATAGTTGGTAACTGCTGTAAAGCAGGCTAGAATCACATCTACCTACTTTTGTACGCAACTTTAATAATATTCATTGGCATTTATAAAAAGCAAATGTACAATTTGAATGGGAAGCTGAAGTACGACGCAACGTCATCTGCCTTTTTACCCGACTGCGAGACGCAAAGGAGGGTAATGTGTTTATCAGTCTATGTATGTATGTATGTATGTTTGTATGTATGTATGTATGTAAGTTTGTTTCTATGTGGCGTTCTAGAGACCAAATGCGTTGGCCGATTTTGATAATTCTTACGTCAATCGATTCGTCTTAACCTTGCGAGTGTCACTAAAGACATAACAGTAATCAAAATTCACCACAGCGACAACCAGACGCCATATTGTTAAAGTGAAAAAAAAAAAAGTTGATGAACTATGTCAAGTGGGGTGTCGTTGAATAGGTATTTTAAAATCATCTTTAGGTTCCTTTTATCATTTTTCATTTAAAATAATAGTTTAGGATATATAACGATTTAAAGTTGTATAACAAAGCAATCATTGTCGCGAATTCTTACTTATTGATTTAAGTTTTTATTTCAAGTATTAACGATATATAAACATACAAACAAACATTAAAACATACATTAAAAACTAAAAAGTGAAAAATAAAAATAGTAAATTAAAAATTAAAAAAACCCGACTGCCAAAAAACAACTAAAAAGTTCAAAACAAGAGCACTTTTCAAGCAGTCTGATGCAGTTGGTGGCATAAAATCTAAGATTTAACACAAATAATTGCCACCAACTGCATCAGACTGCTTGAAAAGTGCTCTTGTTTTGAACTTTTTAGTTGTTTTTTGGCAGTCGGGTTTTTTTTAATTTTTAATTTACTATTTTTTTTTAGGTACTTATATAAGCCATTATTGGTTAAAACTGGAGTTGGTATTAAGTAGTTGAAACCTTTATATGCAGGCAAATCAGTCTTTACCCAAACAATAGGTATTATAGTATTTGTTTGTTAGGGTTCCGTACCAAAATGGTAAAAAAGGAACCCTTATTGTGCGACTTCGTCTGTCTGTCTGTCTGTCTGTCACACCTGTTTATTTCAGCAACTACTAATGCTATCGACTTGAAATTTGGAACAGTTATAAAGAATGCTTGTCCAACTATATTGCAAATGAAAAAAGTCATAAAATATTTTTATTTTCATTGCAAAAGGGGCCGGAGTGGGGGTCCAAAATTTCAAAGTGGTGTTACTAGGTCAAGTGACATATCATATGAAAGGGATTGATCTGCACATTTCAAAATATATTTTCATTTTATTTTATGTCTCACAGTTTTCGACCTATGATGAAAAGTGTCTGAAAAAATACCATTCCCCTCCCTTATCTCCAAAGTTTGCGGAGCGAAAAATCTGAAATAATTAGGGTTGACAGGAATTGACCCAAATATGGCACCAAAAATAAAAAGATGTTCCTAACTAGTACAGTTTTTTTTTAAATCATCAAAATTCCTTCACAAACAAACATAGTTTTGCGGTCCGGTTTTTTTCACTTTATACGTCCAAAAATGATACGGAACCCTCGGTGCGCGAGTGCGACTCGCACTTGGCCGGTTTTTTTCAGAAGGTACTATTATCAATATTTTACACAAATTTCAAATTTCATAGTCAAGTTTCTTTTTAAATATCGGGCACTTAAAAAATAACTTCAAATCCTCGCACCTCAATTTGAATATTATCATTTGTACGTTGTTTTTTGCGATAACACAAATTAATGACAAAGGTAGCGCTAGAAAAAAATCCGCGATTGATAATTCTGTACCTAATGGGTTATGTATTGTGTAATTGTTTGCTGAAGTAAGTTATTCGGCATTAGCAGTCTTGTTCGGTATTCTTTGTCAAAGAATGCTATACCTACCAAATTTTTGACATATTTTTTTAGATATTTGTGAAAAAATATTGTGGTATTTTTTAATAAAATCCATTTGATATTTTATAGTCCTTACCGTATCTAAACTAGTATTTAGGGTTGCAAAGAATAAAAAACTTAAATTAAAAGTGCGATAATAACCTATTAAAAATTTAGGTACATCCAGTCGGATATAGCTATTAATTACCTTATTAAGTGTTTATAACTATGTATAACTGATCGTTTTTTTCTTTTCCAGGTAAGCATCGAGTGCACTATATTTATGAACAGGAATCTGCCTTCCCATCAATTTATTGTATGTATGAATTATTTATTGTGTTAATATAATTTTATAAAAGGCCTTGGGTCGTATAAACAAGTAACCTAACGCAAAACTAAAAGAAAAATGTGTGGCTTTTAATCTTTAACTTAACGAAACATAGTTTAGCAAAATTGTAGGACTCACATTGTTTTTATAATTGATTGAAATAGTTTTTTGTAGTAAATAAAGTAAGTCCGCGATTTTCTCAAAAACTACTGAAACGATGATATTTTCATTAACGTAATTATTCCTTTATGCATAAGTAAATGGACGTGCTATGTAGAAGATGTAGAAGATTTAGTGATAAACAAATTCGTGAAAGTAATCGAACTCGAGATAAAGTACTAAAAAGGAAAACAAAAATAAAAAAAAAATCAACCAACTTCAAAAAACCACTACAAAGTAATAAAATAATCATTTTAGTTTTATAAGTCAAAATAACCAAACAAAAAACCTTAGCCATGGACTGCCGAAACTAAAATTATTATTAATTAGGTACTTTGTAGATAGTGGTTTTTTGAAGTCGGTTGTTTTTCTTTTTGTAAAAACGTTTTGTGGACAGTAAATACACCTTAGTGTCAGAAAGATAAGTGCTAAATTTCATTGGAGTTTCTTTGAAGAGTACCTAAATACAGCTAGTGTCAAGTACCTATGTTATGAAAACGGATAATCCTATCGATTCACCGTAACTTAAAGTGTGAAATATCACATACAGCTTGCCAATGTACCTATTATTTACATTCTGCAAAGATATTTTTATAAATCTGTACAGTTTCGATCGATAAAAGAGTTTCCATGAGTAACGATATTATTCATGCGGATAAAGTATGAGATTGAAAATGGCGTCGCCTCTATTCACCTCTTACTCGTACTCCGGTGTATAGACACTTAGGTTCATATTACAGAACGATGCTCGAGCACAGATCCCGACTTGAGCCTAGATTTAAAGCCATTTGATTGGTTGAAACGAATTTCAACCTATGCTCAAGCAGAGATCTGTGATCGAGTATCGTCCAGTAATACAGGCCTTAGGTTCGTATTACAGAACGATGCTCGAGCACAGATCCCGACTTAAGCCTAGATTTAAAGCCATTTAATTGGTTGAAACTAGTTTCAATCTATGCTCAAGCAAAGATCTGTGCTCGAGTATCGTTCTGTAATACGGGCCTTAGACAGCAATTAATAATCCCATTATTTAACTGCACTGGTTGTACTAAGCATTTGTTTATGCAGCTACACAATTTGCTATTTTTACCACGGTAGGAGTTAACTTCTCATGTAGCTTGTGCTGATACGAAAGAAAGATTAGACGATCAATTCGATTCAGCAGCAACTAATTCATGTTCTTTTATTATTAATTTTATGAAAATTACAGAGAAGAGTGTAACGTTGGCACCTGTACTAATAAAAAATATGGTATCACAAGCACCAGCGCCTTCCATATAAGATTACAGTAATAGTTTCGAACGAGTTCACATAAATTGCGGAAATAATTATTAAAACCTAAAACAATATTTATAAGTTATACTCTTACGCAGCATAATAATTTATCTTAGTATGTTGTATTTTTCTTCAGTATAAACAACATTTCCACAAAGCTACATAAATTTAACACCTTAAAAACGGCCTCGAAATTGCGCTTTCCTCATTCAAAGAAAATCGAACGATTTCAACAACCACCGACGTTATCAAAAACCACCAAAACTTGGGCATGGTATGTCTCGATTTTCAAAACTAGTTTTATGCCTATAAAATAATACTATAACTACCTATTTGCAGGCGACATGAGACAATCAATATGTACAATAAACGAATATTATTTAAATAGCTTCATAAAGTTCATCTGTACCTACACATAATTATATACCTTACATCTTTATGTATATTATGTGTGCTTAATCAACATATTTCTGTCAGTAATAATATGAAATTCAATGCGGAAGTTATACTCCATAGCAAGACCAACGGTTAAACGACTCAGGCATGTCGCAGATAACTGACCTTTTTCGCATTAACCGCTTAAACAGCTTTTGATAATTATTATTAAATTACAGACATTATTATCTTTTTCATAATATTACATATATTTATCTTAAATAGCCTAGGGAAGAATCTTAACTATTAATTGTTATAAATGCTTCAGCAACTCTGTACATCTGTCTGTTTGTTACGTTTTCACGGGTAAACTAGTGAACCGATATTGATGAAATTTTGTATGGAAATAGCTTAAATCGTGAGAAAGTGCAAATAATACTTTTTATCCGACTACTTATAGGAGTTTTCTTAGGAAGCGAGTAAAACCGCGAGCATGTTAATAAGTATTATACGAGTACTAAGGGAAGGAAAATCAAATTAAAATAAAGACAATGACATGCGTGTGTGTTCTTTTAGGTCATCGTCTTAACCACAATAGGTACAAGTGAGTAGTAAACAAGAAATATTGTAATGTTATGCAAAATTCCAAGAAAGTCCAACAAAATAATATTTTTATAGATTCAGTAGAGTTTTTAATTTAATAATTATATTTAGATGCAACCTGTACTGATGTTTGGTGTCGAACTTCTACCTATATAATATTAGGAATGGGATTGAAAATGACGTCGCCTCTATTCACTTTTGCCATGAGACGAGGGTGAACAAAGGCAACACCATTATCCATCTCATTTTTTATCTGCGCAGGTTCTACGCACTATAATTTCTGTTAAACCTTTTCAACATTCATCATATTCTTCCGAAAAACGTCCACCATTGGGCATACACATCGGACAAAGCATCTCACAGCATTCAATCCTGCATTGCTCGCATAATTAAGTAATTGACAACATTTACTTATATTTCGACACAAATGTATTTTTGTTTATGAAATAAACAATTACTAAATGACTAAGGGCTCTTTCAATTTAGCCATTTGCACCCTTACCACAAAAAAGATAGACACGCGTTAAACGCGAATGCTACCAAAAATAATACACACTTGTTTTAGACAAGTTAGTGCTAAAACAAGTACGTATCATTTTTGGTAGCATTCGCGTTTAACGCGTGTCTATCTTTATTGTGGTACGGCCCTTGTTGTCGGATCAGTCTCCGTGCACAGTACGACACCAAACGTCTAAATTGAAAGAACCCTAGTCCCATCTCAGCATTAAATAATATCAGCCCAAATTCTAATTACTCCATAACAAAGGTCCTCTTCCCGTGCAGAAAAAGAACGAACATTGCTTACTATATATTGGTGATTCCAGACTATTCAGTTCAGGTTTCTTCACGCTGTTTTTTTTTCACCGTAAATAAACGGTATATTAGATAAGAATATCTTTGATAATAGATATGACATTGTAAGAGTAACATTGGTACTCACCAGCTTTTAAACCTGCAGCCTATAATAGTCCTTGAGACGAACGTTTGTTGAGATTCAGACCAGTACTGATACATTATCGTCATAAAATTTGTAATTTTCCCATGAATAGGTATAAAATTGACCAACCTTCACCTCACAATCTATTTTCTGGCTAAATCCAGTTCAGGTTAATTTTGGGCGGTGTCGGTGTTGGCTATCACTCAGAAAGCAAATGACCAATTTGCCAAAAAGCACGCCAAGGTTAGAAGGTCGTGTCACTTTGGGCCGTGTGGCCCAATTTGTAGAATAACTATAGGTAGTGATTACTTTTGTTATAATCCCTGTGGTGTAATAATATATTTATGTTTGTTTATTATAAAAAGTTAATAAGGAAAGTATACATAGTCGTTAACATTAATTGACCAACAACTTAATATGTTTCTATCTGTGAGCTCATTTTATTTTTGCAATTCAAAGTTGGGAAGAAACAATATCAATTTCACAGTAATAAAACCACCATCAATTTACCACACCGGTCATAAACTAAATAACGACCCCATAAAGCAATAATGAAGCTATAACGCTAGCGCTTATGCTTCAAGTGACACCATAACTCCGGGCGGAGTGCATGCTGAGTGCTTTCGTGCTTTCCACCAATATTTTCTTTCAAACGACCTACTTTGCTATGGTTTTCCTTTCCTGTTAATGAATTTGATGGCCAGTTTTATTTAGCTATATTAATTGATATTCTGAACTATTTATAGTGATAAAATATTATAGACATAATTTATTATAATTTATGAGGAAGCTTTTATTTTATACCATAAAAGTAGTCGCGACATTTCAGGAGTCCGGTTACTAAAATGTCCTAAATGTAAAAATTAAATAGATTGTGTTTGAAACATAGTTATTTATGTAATAAAATAAAAAGAAAACGCGAAATCTTTCGTTTATGTATTTCACATATCTACGTAATGTAATAAAGAGAGCCGGTTAAAGGACGAAGACGCCTCCGACGTCATAGTTCAGCCAGACTCTTGCGCCGTTGCCAAATGAAGGCAGGCACCCGTTATACTTACCAAAGTTCAAAGTTAAATAGTTATAGGTAGTCGTAATTTAGGACCTTTTGCGATCGACAAATCGAAACAGATCAAAATATTATTAAATATAAAAGAGATTTAAAAGAATTTAGGTAGAGAAGATTTAAATCAAAATGGTCACATAAAATGGGCTCAGATGTTACCAACAACATTATTATATTTTTTTCTAAAATGTAATCACTTTAATGTCCAGACTCTGTACATATAGGAATCTATATAAATATTTTTTTGTGAAGGGAGGAAGCCTTTTCTCCATTACAAGGTTTATTTCGAATGGTAGGTACCTATTCAAGGCATCAACACGTATGAAAGGGTGGTTCCGTGAAATACATTCGAAGATAGAAGGACATCGCTTTTGAAACAAGTATTTAAAAAAAAAACTGTTATTATTACGCGGTATTGAGTAATGATAACTGTGATTTTTTAATTTAATATTTTATGTGCTGTGTCGTGTGAATATAATTTTTATTAAAAATTGCAATGTTACAGTGAAGTGGTAGCAATTTATTAGCCACACAAAAACAAAATAGGTCCCGTGTGTAAATACTGATAGCGGAAAACTACCGGATTAAAGTAAGTACGAGTAGGTAAATTATTGCTGAAAGTTGTCTCGGAATAAAAAGTTAATTTCTTCTCGAGGTATCAAAGTCACCTCATTGCTATTTTTTATTTACGTTTTAGGTGTGGCAGTGTCACCCTTAAAACGTGTTAAACAAACAATAAAGATGTCCCACTCTCAGATAAAGAGAAAAAACCGGCCAAGTGCGAGTCGTACTCGCGCACCGAGGGTTCCGTATCGGATTTGGACGTATAAAGTGAAAAAAACCGGACCGCATAAGTAAGTTTGTTTGTGAAGGAATTTTGATGATTTTGAAAAACTGCACTATTTAGGTCAATTCCTACCAACTCTAATTATTTTAGATTTTTCCCTCCGCAAACTTCGGAGATAAGGGGGGGGGGGAATTGTATTTTTTCAGACATTTTTCATCATGTCGAAAACTGTGAGACATAAAATAAAATGAAAATATATTTTGAAATGTGCAGATCAAGCCCTTTCATATGATATGTCATTTGACCTAGTAACCCCACTTTGAAATTTCGGACCCTCACTCCGGCCCCTTTTGCAATGAAAATAAAAACATTTTTTGACTTTTTTCCTTTTCAATAAAGTTTGGCAAGCATTTTTTATAACTGTTCCAAATTTCAAGTCTATAGCATTAGTAGTTGCTGAAATAAGCAGGTGTGACAGACAGACAGACAGACGAAGTCGCACCATAAGGGTTCCTTTTTTACCATTTTGATACGGAACCCTAAAAATATCAAAAAAAGCTATAGCTACCTAAGCGTTAGAGCGAATGTGCTTTTTTCAGCAATTTCATAAAAAAAAAATATTATTAAATGAGAAAAAATAAACACACTGCTATATCTACTAATGCCAATATATATTTACATTTCATATTTCAATGTTCTTAATTTGTATGATACCATGAGAACTAATATATGAAATGTTTCTAAAACTAACGTAATATTATAATTTATTGTATATCTACCAGTATGTAGTTAGCCCTTAAATGACTCGCAATGTAACCAGTTAGCCGTGTAAAACTCTTGCAAAACGTTCCTAACAAGTAATGGCTGTAACTTTAGATTGTTAATAAATATAAAGGCATGTGTTCAATATATCACTGGTTGCCTTTATGTAATGCCCACTATTATTTATGACGTGATTTTGTGCCATTGATTACATCTTTATACATTTCACAATTAGTTAGGACACTTAAGAATCATATCGTTCATTCCTACAACAAATATCAAACTCAAGTTCATCGAACTATTATTATTACTATTTTGTATCATTGTTCTAACAAACTAGGTAATAAAAATATTATAAGTAGGTATAATATAAAAATTCATTTTTTTTTAAATATTGAAAAAAAATACTTCAAAAAATGTAAGTTGCCTTCATAAAGAACGCAATAATAATTATTATTAAGAGTGAAACAGTTTCGGTTTTTTTTTTTCTATTTTGAGTGATTTTAACACACGCGATTAAATTACAGCAATAGCGCGAATTCGTTACCACGTTTTTCCTGTGTAAATTAATACCTCATCAACATAGGCGAAGTGAATTAAATACCGTTTATTGAAGTTGGTTAGAAAACTACATGACTATTTATTAGAAGAACCTGCTCCTTTTTTGAAGTGGGTTAAAAACACACACACATGAAATTGAAGAATGTTAAGTTCATGTGTGTGTTCAGACAGGTTTTCAGTCACATCAATGTGTGGTTGAAATTCATTTGGTCCCCTAGTGACGGGGTGTAGTTAAATAATTGAAGGGTTGAGTCACCCTTCCAGACAGGAGGGAATGTCGATAGGGAAACATGCGCTCACCTAGGTTTCTTGCACTTTAAATGTCACTTACACTTGAAACAAACCCTGAAATGTAATGGTCAGTTTAGGTAGAAAACGTACCTATTTATAAATATTGCTTTTCGCTTAAATTTTGTCGAATTATCAATTATTATTTATATCTACTAGGCTCGTTTAATAAACAATAACAATAGGTAAGTCTATGTTTATAAAAAAAAATCTTATCTGTAAATAGTTTTGACTTACTCTTTTGCGCAAATCACCAAAACCAATTGCAAGTTCAAAGTACACATCAACGTCTGAGTCATCATGGATAGGAAGTCGCTGATATTAATTAGAGTCATCGGTCATTTACGCAGCACCATAATATCCTGTGGGAGGTACTGTTGTGTCATGTGCGATGATGATTAGAAAAACGTGTTGGAACAACCTACACTTACACTGCAAAAAATATGTCTGAGTTCGTACAGGTATGCCATATTAAATCAACTCGATCAACTGAGCGTATCACATACCATTTGCATTTCCGCAAACATTTTGTTCCATCTGTATAGATACTATTAATAGGTCGTTGGTCTGTTTGGGTTACGCGTTTGCCATCTCCATTTAATTATGGTATTTTTAGTAAGAAAACACTAACAAGCAAACATCCTTTACAGTTTTTGGAACGTCCATGTTTACAGACTGATGACGTTAACCTTAAAATTTTTGGTAATACACGTCTTAGTTTATTGTGGTCCGTTCATCTTTTAGAATATAAATAATTCATTGCACCACACTACTAATAAATGTATCTATTCGATCATTCTGTTATGGAACATTAAGATAATCTCTGCATAGAGTAAGTAGCTCACGTTACGATGCACGGTCAATTCTTTGAAGCGTTTGACGTCATTGAGGTACCTCTTTTGCATTTTATTACGAGCCACATCAGTTGTAATTTGGAATGTCTGAATAAATTATCTAAAATTACTGAGTAGGTATTGTCACAACAAAAAATCTATGTCATTCGTTACCTAAATAAACTACACGGTGCAGTTTTTTAGTTGTGTTGTCAAGGAGTAAATTAATAGATAGGTAAATAAACTTCCTTGTTCAGTTTATTATTATTATAAATGGTTTTGTAATTTAACGTTATTTTTTTTTTATAGTAGTACAGTATAAGGCACACGTATTTATTAGGCGATAGCTAGATTTGACTGAATGTTATATTACCCGACTGCGACGAATCCCAAAAAAACGGTAATTTTTATTAATGTATTCTATACCTACTTAGGTAAATAAATAATTTAATAGGCGGGACAAAGGCCTCTGTATACGAGTATATGAAGAAGAAACGTGCATTGATTACTATGCTATTGTCTGTTGATGATTTCAAATCTTCGACCAATAAGTCTAGGTTTTCTCGCAGTTTTCCTTCACCGTGACTCAAAAGGGAACTTAGGCGACCTGAAAATTCATGAAAATCTGAAACTACGAGTATATAGAGTAGCTCATCCTATCATACGATACTATTTTTTGTTGGTGCTGAATTTGCAAAGATGAGGGGATGGTGGCAATCGGATATTGCGAAGATTGTTATGTCTGGTCTGGTCTGGTCTCCTTAATTATGGTATTAATGAAATTGATATAAAAAAAAACTTTACTGTCTTCTTTAAACGAACGATCTGTACGGTTTCGAATAAATAATCGTAAGAGGTTTAAAAAAATATATTTTATTTAAATATATTTTATATGGCCTTCAGATAAAAGACATTCAATAAGGACATAAAATTAACGGTCCTGTGCTGCCCGCATCCACTACTTCACTAGTTACATAATCACAAGAAAAAATTGAGCAATAAAAAACCTGCAATTATGCAAAACAAAACTCATAAAAAATAGATGCAACTGACGATACAAAACAATACTACGTAGAATAAAATGATCCTTCGCAATCACGTTCCATGCACTTGTTAATGGCAAATAGTTGAATTTATCACTCGACTGGAATCTCTATTGTTTTGTTATCAAACACATTATCTCCCGTTATCGCACGCGTACTGACATGTAACGCGTCTACTTGAAGGTAATCTTGTGGACCATTATTAGAGTGAAAATGTTGAGAAATGGGATTAGATTTTCTGTTGTCTTTTTCCTTATGGTTTATTTAATTTGGAGTTAATAAGACGGAGACTTTTCTTTTTATTTCCTGTTTTTCACGTTTATTTTTATTTCTTTATAAGACTTAGATTATGATAGGTAGGTAGGTATTATTTTATTCCAAAATGTTGTGATTTTTATTTTACCACGTTTTTATTAACTTGCTTTCGTGTCTGTCTGTTCGGTACAAATTTTGCAATTAATTTTTCGAGCACTTGCTGGCATCGAACTAAACTGAAATTTGGTATACCTATGTAACTTGGATGAGTAATATGCAATAAATAATGCAATAATATGGACTAAAAGTAAAAACCCTAGATTCATAGGCGCGTATACATAGGTAATGTTCTTCAATGTGTGGTTTTAATGTTCAATTGGTCAACTTAGAATTATTTTTATTAAACTAAACAATAGTTTAGGGTGGTCTGAAGGCCACGAAAACAAAAAACACAAATCACGTAGGTATCTACCATTCAGGGGATTGTTACCTACGTAGGGACCGTTGAGATGTAGTTTGTGGCACCCCGCTTCCTATCCTGCAAGTATCTACTTAATAAAATGGCAGTACAGTATCCTGATTGACTAATTTTGCGGATTGTGCCAGTCAACACTAGCCATTCTAAAAAGTAGTACTTACCTACTTATCTAAACTCGCACGCAAGCCACTATTACTAGGGTACCTACCTAGGTAGATCTACTACCCTAGTAACATTTTTTAATCTAAGTAGGTACATATATTTTAAAATTGATTCCCTTCTTTTTTAAATTATTCTAATACAGATACCGAGAAATAATAAGCTTTGCTGCTAGCTGAAAATGTACTACTCATATTTATCGGAGAAGAAACCTAGTTGTAAAGAAACGTGTGAACGAACGAAACGAAGTGATTCTTCATAATTAATACGATTAGAGAGGGCCGTCAATAAAAATACATGTATCTACCTAGGAACAACAATGTTTTATTGTCTTTACTGACGGTTGATCATAAAAGTACCATTTATTTGATTGAATTCGTTACACTGCATTCAAATTAGCTCGTAAACCATTTATAAATAAATACGTGGTGCCGAATGGAATGCGTGTATTGTAGGCAGTAGGGATTTCCCTGTCAGATATTATCCTTGTTTTATCAATAAGTTCGTGACTACGTTTCGAAATCTTATTTCCAGGAGCTCACTGCGGTCCTTATTATAAATGACAGCTCGTGCAGCGTGTTGGCGATATAGCGCGACTTCGATCACACCGACTCTCAGCGACATCCAGCGACGAATCACAGTGCAGTGTGCATGCGAATAGGCGACCACCGGCGAGCGACTGATAGCATTCACAATTCAGTAAACTGTTGATGTTATTTCATTTTCTACACAAACTTATTGTCTGGCTTCGTAAATATCGAAGAATACCTATAGCAGATATAGATAATATTATTATAGTGTTAGAACTTTTATTGTTTTTTTCTGAAACCGAGTGACCTGAAGAGACTAGACGACTGAACGCTGTAAGTCGCGTACCTAGTGGTCGCCTATTGCTACGATTACCTTGGAAGTAGGCGCTGCAAATCGTACCGACTGAGGTTACGGGACATCGCTTACACGCTGTCTGAACCCTTACGTTTAATAATAATCGGTTTGTTACACCCTCCATTTTTGTATTTTTTTTTTGTGAATGGCCTCTCGCAGTCGGCTTCTAACAGCCGTCACTGCTTAACGCGGACTTCTGGTAAGGACTTACAAATGCCTTCAACCAGGCTTAAAACTAAATAAAAACTACAAACTAAGCGACCACACGCTAAGGGCACCCCCTAGTGGGTGGCCTCGGCTTAGGGCGTCACTGGGGGGAGGGCAACTAGAGGGAGGGACTACTAGCTGGATCGGTTCATTATTTTGGGTCGAATTTAAATCTACAGGCTCAGCGCGGGCTGGCTCGAGCAAGTTTGGTTTGTAATAAATGTTACTTGTTTTCAGTTAAATTCATTTATGTCTCACACATGATTGCGTTTGTTTGTTATTGTTATTAAACAACCAATCACGATCGTCCACGCTAACAGATTTACAGAGATCTCTTTAATATCTCTAATCTGATTGGGCTTTTCTATTTTTTTTTGTGGAAAATTTACCCTATAGATAGTAAGGAGAAGAAATCAGTGGCTGACTATGACTACTACTTTAAGGAATTAGTCATAACAAACGTATTGTGCGCGCGCCTGATGCGCTGCGTTTCAGCTTCGTATAACGCGCGCTCAACGAACGGCAGCGAAATGCATACAATTTCGTAGAACGCCCGAAACGCAGCGCATCGGGCGCGCGCACAATACGCTGATGACGATGAGGTGATTTTATTACTTACCAAGAAATAAAGAAGTATGACCATTACCTACTGTTAATCTAATAAAGTACTATTTTCTGAAAGGATCAAGGTACAATTGATAAATTACTATACTTACCTGTGCATTAACGTGTGTTCTCGTTGTTCTACACTTGGCGCTCATTATTAGCTCTATACAGTGTAGTTGTATGTTTTCCTTTAATTTTGCATTATGACTTTGATACCTAGAATAATTATCATTTCCTTGGTCACATAGATCGTATTCATTAAAAAAATATAGTTAGAATTCTTTTAATCATCGGTAACCAAAGTTTTTTACTCAAGAACGATATTGGTTCTTCCTAAATACTACCTACTAATTAATATCTAAACTAAAATGGCGTAGAGGCCATTAACCAGCCAACAAGTCTTGAAATTCATGTGATTACGATAACTTTCCAGATAACACAAATCAGTTACAACACAATTTGATATGAAGAAAGTATGTCAATTGTTGTTATTTGGTTCTTTGTATTTATGAGTGGGTAACCGTGTTAAAAGATCAACAACTCCTCACAAATCTCTCCTCGATACAGTCATATTTAAAGCGCGAAGGAATCAATTATTGATGGAGATGCATGGTGGTTAGATACCTCTATTGTAGAATATATAATCTATATACTTTTTAGTAGTCTTATAAACGAAGGACCTATATCAGTAGTAGAAATGACACAAGTTTTTTTGGTTTGAAACAAAAAAAAAAAACCGGCCAAGTGCGAGTCGTACTCGCGCACCGAGGGTTCCGTATCATTTTTGGACGTAGGTATAAAGTGAAAAAATCCGGACCGCATAACTAAGTTTGTTTGTGAAAGAATTTTGATGATTTTGAAAAAACTGTACTAGTTAGGAAAATCATTTTATTTTTGGTGCCATATTTGGGTTAATTCCTATCAACTATAATTATTTCAGATTTTTCGCCCCGCAAACTTCGGAGATAAGGGGGGGGGAATGGTATTTTTTTGGACATTTTTCGTCATATGTCGAAAACTGTGAGACATAAAATAAAATGAAAATATATTTTGAAATGTGCAGATCAAGCCCTTTCATATGATATGTCACTTGACCTAGTAACCCCACTTTGAAATTTCGGACCCCCACTCCGGCCCCTTTTGCAAAGAAAATAAAAATATTTTTTGACTTTTTTCATTTGCAATAAAGTTGAACAAGCATTTTTTATAACTGTTCCAAATTTCAAGTCGATAGCATAAGTAGTTGCTGAAATAAGCAGGTGTGACAGACAGACAGACAGACAGACAGACAGACAGACAGACAGACAGACAGACAGACGAAGTCGCACCATAAGGGTTCCTTTTTTACCATTTTGGTACGGAACCCTAAAAACTAAGTTCCATATAAAAGCGGCCTAATAGGGAAACATGTTATATTGTGTGCATTGATATTATTTTTTTGTATAAAAACCAAACAAATCGTATGCCTTATGTTTCCACTAGGTACTGATATACATAGGTCACTGACCTCCATTAGTAACACGACTAAAAACTCACGGTGCACAGAAGATACTTTACTGTTACTGACAACCTGAACAACTCTTACATACAAATACAACCCACGGCTGACCATAAGCCAAATTTACTTAAAATCCTATCCTATCCTATCCTACTTCCTACTTAATATTATAAATGCGAAAGTTTGTGAGGATGGATGTATGTATGTATGGATGTATGGATGTTTGTTACTCTTTCACGCAAAAACTGCTGAACGGATTTTGATGAAACTTTACAGTAATATAGCTTATACATCAGAATAACACATGGGTTACTTTTTATCCCAAAAACGAGGGCGAAGCCGCGGGCGGAAGCTAATTTATCATAAGCGTAATAAGGGGCCTTGCTACGCTTTGATATAAATTAGTTCATCTGTTTCGACACCTGATTCAGGTCGAAATCAATAATTGTGTTTATCAATTTTATTGTAACAGTTGAAGGGTTATTTCAATCAACCAAGTCAGCCTATCGCCATGATATTTAATTTCAATCAATGTGGTTATTGCTAAATTAGTGTAAGCTTGCGAGCTTCTAAGAAAATTACCTTCACATTTCTGTGTCAAGTTGCGTTCAGTCGGTAAACCTGCGATTTGCGGTTTATTTCGCGGTCTGCGGTTGTAGCAATACCAGCTTATATGAATAAATATTTCCATTTTCATTAAAAAAAAGCAGAAAAAGCCGTGGGCAAACTCAATTATAATTATTTTCAAGGAAATAAGTCTAAAGATTGATTTATTCAAGAAAATAATAATTAGTCCTTTGGTGTTTACGTAGATGATAATTAATTCCATGAATGTATTATTTTGATTTATTGTATAAAAATAAGCGGTAAGATGTCTTCCGTAAATAATAATTTTCATCATGAACCTATTTGTCTTTTCTGTATTCGTTTTTAAATTTTAATATTGAATTTAAAACCAAATCAAAACTTGATTGAATATAATAATTCCATTATCGCAAGAGCGTTATAATCTCTGCTACAAGTCTGGTGGCAAATTGCGGATATAATATTACCTGTAAATAATTACTTGCCGTACATTTTAATAGCAGGATATCGTAAAAACAACTTTTCGGGGTTTTTCCTTCATTGCATCTAGCACTTTTATGCAAAAAATCCAGTTTCTAGGTGCAAAGTAAACATGTTTTATGCATTACAATCGCAAAGGGGTCTCAATATCTTTATTGGTACGCCTAATACTACTACAAATTATTAACTTATAGCTAGGTAGGTAGGTACAAGAAATTAGTGCCTGTGCAATGTATAAAAATAAAAACAATCTCAACACCTATGTAGAGGTACATAGGTGTTGAGATTGTTTTTATTTTCAACAGAAACAATAATCAAAAGTAAGGACTTTTCTCTCGATCGACATCAACAACGTGTCCTAACGAGACGTAACTTTCAAACCTATATATTACCTACATTTTTTACATTTAATGACCTACATTACATATTATTATCTCAGGTGTTAAAAATTTTCTCTAAGTTTTATGGATTGTTTAGAATGATATTTAAAAAATAATCACGAAGAAAAAACTAACCCTTTCCAACGATGTGCAATCATTTTCATTACGCCAAAGTTATTCAAAATGCGCACTATCCATCGTACTTACATATACAGGCATATACGGGGCCTGTTATACCGTTGCGCCAGTGCCTGGCCTTACGACCCACCTATCACGCCCCCCAAATATGTAAAGGATTTTTTTTTATGGCACATCTAAAATAAGTAACGCACATCAAATGTTTCCATCATTAAAACTAATATAGCACCAATTATATGACTAGCTTCGGCCCGCGGCTTTGCCCGGGTTTTTGGGATAAAAAGTAGCCTATATGTTATTCTGATGTCTAAGCTATATTACTGTAAAGTTTCATCAAAATCCGTTCAGTAGTTTTTGCGTGAAAGAGTAACAAACATCCATACATCCATACTTACATACATCCATCCTCACAAACTTTCACATTTATAATATTAGTAGGATAGGATAGGATAGTAGGAAGTAGGACTACAAAGAATTAAAAAAATAATCAAAACATTACATCTAAAATAATGATATCATACGAAAAATACTAATTGCATATCAGATTAACTAATCTTTCAACAAGGTTTGTACAACGCATGTTATTTCATTTTTTGTGGGTCAACTTTGTTGATAAGCTTCTTTTATATCCTACAGGCAGATGAAGTAAGAATAGGTGCGCAATTCTAAAAAATGGTATTTAACTTTTGTAGTGTGTCAAACAAAATTTAATAAGCATTCAGATATTAGTGATGGTCATTTCACTTAATAGTTTTACTTGACGTTTAAAATATAATGCCAAATTTGTTTTTTTTTTGGTGTGCATATTTTGATATGCAATTAGTATTTTTGATAGGAAACTAGTATATTTTGTTGGAAAAATTAGGTTAAAACCAGGGATATTCTGATGTGCGGTTAAATACTACCCATATGTAAATAGATTGCTGATAAAAAAAATCTCATATATTACAAAAAAAAATACATTGCTTTATTTTATTTATTTATTATAAACCATTATGATTTATATTATAAATCATAATGGTTGCCGTTACCACCGCAAGCACATGTTTAAAACGTGTTTATTTCGTAACTATAGTTGTATTGAACCTAACCCCTTGTCCTAGCTGTCCGTAGCAACGCTAAGCGGTTTTTTACGCTTTAGCTAAGCCGAATTGTAGTTTTGTTACCACCTACATAGAGCACTTGCACTTGTGAATGTTGTTATTAAGAATAAAGATGTCCATATGATGATGATGGCGATAATGATGGTTATTACAAAATTACATTTATGTACTTATACATTTTCTTCGTTTTGATCAAATTCAAATCCTCGCAAAGGAGAACCGGTTATGCACTTAGAATGCTGCATGGGATGATTGGCAAGTCCACCTGTTTGGAATCCTGTTTTTAAATAATTAAGTCCCAAAATTTCACACCGCACTGCGAAACTTCAAGACATCTTCAACGATTATTGCGTGCATCGAAACCTATACATTTAAAAATCTTGTGGATTGAAATAATATTTGAATATCAGCTGTTATGACGCCTACCACCTTAGTCGTCCTGCAACCACGAACGCTGCAAAGTGTTCGAAATGTAAAGAAAAACAAAATTCGATATTTAAGCGATGTAATCCGTTAAAACTTGTTTTATTAAAATTTACTGTGTTTGTACGATGGTCCCATACTAAGCGGGTACCTGTATCTTGGGAACAAGAGTTGTGACGACATAGTATTTCATTTTGATGCGTGAACACGTTAAACAAATGGTTATAAGGCGTTTTATGCGATGTGAAGAATAAAGTAAAATAATAAAAAATAAAAGTTATTACATAAAATGTGATGTACGATATGCAGGTCTTTGACTATATTGAATGTGTATTACGGCATCGTGCGATACTGTGCAGCTAGGACATAGCCTTAAATCAATATTAGTAGGAACCTATTAAGATCATTAGCTAGATACTGTTGCTACTTGTTCTAATAATTTTCCGGGTCTTTCACGTCATGTTGCAAAAGCTGCTTGATAGAATTGAATGCGTTTGATATTAAAGTTTCCGGATCGCTAATTGAGTGGTTCCCAAATGACGTGTGCAATTTGTAATGTACCTACTTTCCTTGGTACAACCAGTGTTCTATTTTTTTCTCACAGATAATACAGCCTAATTAAATTATCCTCCATCATCTTTAGTTAGATCTTTCTGTATGCACAGGAAAATAGTATGTTATCAGCTCATTGTAACACATTTTTATTTTACATTATTAAATCGTTATTAGATGTTAACTCTGCATTCCATCTTAATAAACCATTAAAATTGATTACAATATTATTGATACATTCCACATTGTACCTACTTATTTATCAAGTTTATATTTGAATAGGTTATTTTTTTTTATCTAGACTTTATATTTATGTATTTACGTTATTTTTGTTGTTTTTTTTTGTCGGCAATGACACGTATTAAATTTTAGTCTTTCGTCAGCGTTCATCAGTTCATCCTAATTGCAGGTGTTAGAGCACGCAGGAAAATATATAAGACAGACCATGATTTGTAATGCTATACATATACCTACACAGATAAAGTCCTTTATATAATAATTATTTAACAATTTAATGGTTTGTTTAAATAGCAAAATAAATGTAATATGTAAAAATAAACTTCTTCGTTAGGTATCTTAAAAAGAAAAGAATAGCAAAAAACTTTATAAGAACAATCAGTTATTGAACGCGGTGGTGATAGTGATTTAAGAAAAGTGAGTTATCATATACATTTTTTGTAGGTATATTGATATTTGCTAACTAGTCTTTCTTTGTTAAACCCGTTGATCCAACACATCTTACTTCCTACTAATATTATAAATGCGAAAGTTTGTGAGGATGGATGAATGTATGGATGGAAGTTTGTTACTCTTTCACGCAAAAATGCCTAACCGGATTTTGATGAAACTTTACAATAATTCACAATAGCTTATATAAATATATCAGAATAACACATAGGCTACCTTTTATCCCGAAAAACGTGGGCGAAGCCGCGGGAAGATATTTTGGCAAAGGCGGTACTATTTTGTACCGCCTTTATATGCAGCATCTTTAATAACAGCTGCGCAAAAATTGTATCAAACTTAGATTATAATAAATTATGAAAACTCCTTCGTATTGTAGGCTGCATATTATATAGTTTATAGTTATACCTAACCTTCGTTAAAAGCTGCAAAAGATGTTAACACGACCAAATACAACCATTTGCGTTTTCCAGGAACACATCTTGTATCTACACTAAATAGGTACCTAATAGGTACTAATTGACTTTGTGTGACCCTTTAATTTATATGACGATTTATTGCATTTTAGACAAACGAGCAACGTGACAACTCACGTGGCCTTTAACGATTGTAACGGAAATCTTGTCACTTTATACTTTATTATTGTTGTTCTAGATTGTAGTAATGTAATTCACATACATCTTTAAGTGAAAAGAATGTATGAGTATTTATAAGTTACTATGTAACTGTTCTCACGACTTCTAAACAATACCTAGCTTTTTTTTTCTGCAAGAACTCATTAAGTATTTCCAGGATGTATAAGTACAGACTTCTGCCTTCCAAAATCAGTTCAGCCGTTTGCAAAATAAGTCCGGTCAAACAGCCAGATAGGTACAGGTACATTCAAACATTTTATCCTGCAATTAACCTTATGAGCTTAAAAGAAAAGGCATTTATTTGGAAAGCATCAACGACATTTCTATTTTATTTACTTGTGAAGATGTAAATATGTCTGTAACGATGTACTTAGAGTGTTTTTCTAGCAAAATCAATAAATTAAATTTAGTCGTAAAAACTTAGCAGAACCATAAACAGAATAAAGTAAACTTTAGTACCTACTTAACTTTGTAAATTTTCGAATTTTCGATTGCGAAACGCAACTTCTTTCTGAAATAATCTCTAATGTACCTACATAAAAATAGTAACGAAAATTAAAATTTTATTATGGGAATTAACTATATCAAGTGCTCTGACAAGGGATTACTCTATTAAACACGTGTTATCAGTGTTTAACTCGAGCTTACTAATGAACCACTTCAATTTATCATCGACGCTAAAACCATGTTCAGTACTATTGAGGTACATGGTCATTGATGTACGTAAACTACAGTACTGTACATGCTACTAATATCATGTACAGTTTCGAATACATCCGACTCAAAATAAGCATACTAGTTTCTCAGCACATGATTTACACGCAATGAATTCTTTGTTTAATATAATACATACTTTCGTGTTGCTGTAATAAGCATCTGTAACATGTATTTTCATCTTATTCCTCAGATAACCCGCGTATTTGGTATCTACTTTAATACTAAATAACACTTTATTAATCTCAAGTTTTCATTCAAGCCAGGGTTCTCCCCTATATTTTCCCCGCGGTCAAAGCACTGCACTAGAAGGCTCCAAGGACACAGTTATAGCACAGTCTATAAATCCACTTTATACTGTAGTTATAGGTACTAAAATAAAGTAAATAGGTACTAAAGTAGTACTATAGATCTTTGTGAAAGAGCTCGTCTGGGGAAATACTAACACCATAACCAGGCGCAATTGCAGCCAAAGATTTTGGGGGAATCATACCAATTAGTGCCGACGTATTATACCATGAATTACATTTTTGTACGACTTTGGGGGGGGGGGGTCATGGCCTTACTACCCCCCTCCCCCCTCAGACTGCCACTGACCATGCTGCCTATTTCTACCGCTAATCAGCATTGCTGTGTTTCGGTTTAACTACTAGGCTATCACTGCTTTTCTTTTCATTCTGCATGATGCATTGTAAAATGTAAAACACGTTTTATAGGACCTTGTACGAGGATAAACCTCTACTAAATTAAATAAACCTATAAATGATGAAAGCTGAGAGAGGGGCGGCTAGTACTACACGGCCCAGGGCGGCCAAGACTGCAAATCCGCCACTGTATGAGAAAGAGAATAAAGCGTGAGTTTAATTATGTATTTTGTACTGCCACTAAGAAATAACTAACACAAATGTTAGAATGTGTGTGGTCCTTCTATTTATATTTGCGATAATTACATAGATTACTAAGAACATTTATGTAAAATTAACACATCTAATATCTACAGTTAAAACAAATAAGTATAATACCTATCTATATTTTTCATAATATTTACTGTTACGTAATTAAGAGTGTAAATTGCCATTATGAAATATAGAAATAACATAATTAACATGTTTTCATCTTGTATCTGCAGCTGATCCTATTCTTTCGTAGTCTAAAACAGTTACATTTGAACAGGTTTATATAAAAAAACAATATCTCTTTAGATAACTGGTAGGTTACATTTATAATTTATTTAACCAGAATACGTAATCTACCTAACTCTCATTAGTAGATATTATAAAAATTATGAAAAAAAAAGCCTTGGAAAATGGTATACTTAGTATGAGAATAGGCACTGGGGTTATCTTTCCTGCAAGCAAACAAATACAGCTTGAAATCTATTGCGTTGTTAGTTTTTTTAAAATGATTTTTATAATAAAAATAAGAGCCTGTATAAACCATGAAGTTTTAGCCGTCTTACAGTCCATTATACTCATCATTATAAATAATTTCTACTATAGGGCCAAAACCTGAAATCGCGAAAAAAAATCTGATATTCCCTACATATTTAAATTTTTGTCGAGTGAACTTTTTTCCAAGAAACGACTGACTTTTTTCACGATTTTAGACTTGGTCCCATAGAATTTGTTCATAATTATATGAGAGAATTTATATGAGTATAATAAACCCGACCCGGCTGTAAGACGACTAAAATGCCATGGTGTATACAGGCTGATATTATAATTTATAATATAAATAATATCAGCCCTGTTTATAAACTGTCCCACTGCTGGGCACGGGCCTCCGCTCAGAATGAGAGGGGGTAGGCCATAGTCTACCACGCTGGCCAAGTGCGGGTTGGCAGACTTCACACACCTTCATGAACTTTATGGAGAACTCTCAGGCTTGCAGGTTTCCTCACGATGTTTTCCTTCACCGTTAAAGCAAGTGATAACTAATTTCTAATACGCGCATGAGTTCAAAAAGTCAGCGGTGCATGCCTCGGGATCGAACTCGAACCATTCGCCGTGGGAGGCGCATGGTTAAACCACTGGGCTATCACTGCACTATTTATACTGCGATATTTTAATGAATTTAAAAAAAAATCTGTAGGTTTTAAGATTCACATAGGCAAACTTGTTTAGAAGACACAATATAAGTAAATAAATAATTAAAGTTATATAAATTCTAAGCACATAAATGTACAGATATTAATTATTATTTGCATAAATAAAGCATTGATACGGTTGGTTTTAATTACAGATAGTTAATCTTCCGGTTAGTTATCACTTTATATTTTAATCTTAATAAATTTAAATTAATTCTATATTTGATCGATAAAGTACCTAACGATCTCGGCCACTTTATGTATCGTATTTTATTTGCATGGTTATATATCATAGGGATTAATCATTGACATATTAACCATGAGACTCGAAACACGTTGTTCTCAGTTTTACCCCTCTTGCCACGAACTGTGGAACTGGTAAGGAGACATAGGTCGTTTGTCTTCCGCAATCGACAACGACACCAGACACATCGATGTCGATCCGATATGGTAGCCCATGCATTAAAATAGTCGCTTGTCCGCGCGACCTCAACGGCCGACATCAAATACATGGGCCGCCATATCGGACCGATGTGTCGGTTGTTAGGGTTCCGTACCAAAATGGTAAAAAAGGAACCCTTATGGTGCGACTTCGTCTGTCTGTCTGTCTGTCTGTCTGTCTGTCTGTCACACCTGCTTATTTCAGCAACTACTAATGCTATCGATTTGAAATTTGGAACTGTTATAAAAAATGCTTGTCCAACTTTACTGCAAATGAAAAAATTAAAAAAAAAAAAATATTTTCATTGCAAAGGGAGTGGGGGTCCAAAATTTCAAAGTGGGGTTACTAGGTCAAGTGACATATCATATGAAAGGGCTTGATTTGCACATTTCAAAATATATTTTCATTTAATTTTATGTCTCACAGTTTTCGACATGTGATGAAAAATGTCTGAAAAAATACATAAGGGGGGGGGCCCCTTATGTCCGAAGTTTGCGGAGCGAAAAATCTGAAATAATTAGAGTTGATAGGAATTGACCCAAATATGGCACCAAAAATAAAATGACGTTCCTAACTAGTACAGTTTTTTCAAAATCATCAGAATTCTTTCACAAACAAACTAAGTTTTGCGGTCCGGTTTTTTTCACTTTATACGTCCAAAACTGATACGGAACTCTCGGTGCGCGAGTACGACTCGCACTTGGCCGGTTTTTGTTATAGGTTGCGCTGGACAAACGGCCATAGTCTGCAATAATAGTCTCGGCAGTTTGATTCAGTGTTATTGACGTCGCTATTGTAAGTGGAATAAGATAATAAATACCATCCTTCCTCGTTCGTAAAAGGCTTTTCTCAACTAGATTGGGGTCGTCTTTAAAGCAACAGTCATCTAACTTCCCAATCAGTGGAAGATATTTGTAACTTTTCCTTTCTAATCGATTACTTACCCTCGGTTTTCGAACTTTATTAAAACATTTATAAAAAAAAAGCCTCAGATAAATCTCATCTTAGCTGTTAGATTATTATTGACCACATCGTAGTAGCACAGCAGATTCAATTAAAGTTCGCAGAAACTAAGGGTTGAAACATAAAAGTCAATGTCTATGCCACTTCCTGTTCGGCT
The DNA here is from genome assembly GCA_948465475.1 of Thalpophila matura. Taxonomy (NCBI): domain Eukaryota; kingdom Metazoa; phylum Arthropoda; class Insecta; order Lepidoptera; family Noctuidae; genus Thalpophila; species Thalpophila matura. The sequence goes on along the minus strand of OX419184.1, from coordinate 9,629,256 downwards.
TCTTTTGATTACAAAAAATTCAGTCACGTAAACATACTCACATCATTAAAAAAAAAACCCAGACTTACTCATATGAAATAGGTATGAGATAAGCGATGGCCCAAAAGATAAACCCAACAATTATACAACCAGTGACAAACAGACAGATAACCTCGTCACCATTAAATAATACACTTCATAAGTTCAGTGCTAATTTTTATGGTCCGAGACCGTATGATTATCTCATTCAATGCAACTGTGTTTGTTTATTATTGTTTATTCATTATGGGTTCTACACGCGATCAGGTTTGCCGTCCAATTTGTTTGTGACTTGGAATTTGATTCAACTTGCAGTTCGTCCTGCTCCCTATGTCTTGTATTGGAGTAATAGTAGTAGTTGTAGTAGTGGAGCTCTCTTTGAAAGAGCTTCAAGTCCGGGGAAGTAACATAGCTATTTCTGCAGCTAAGCAGCATTACTATGTTCCGATTTGAAAGGTATGGCTGCAGGTGTAATTACAGGCACATGAGACATTTCAACTTTGTCTCTAGGGTGGGCAACGCATCTGCGATGTCTCTGGTGTTGCAGATGTTCAAAGGCGGCAGTGACCACTTACCATCAGGTGGGCTGCCTGCTTGTTTTTCACTCTATAATTACTAAAAATATATACATATATGTATACACCGTCAAGTTTACTTGATCATGTCTTGAAGACTCATGCAAATTGCATATATATATATATTACATATTGCACTGTAGAAGGACGTTTTGTGGTTTAATGTTGGTGAACGTCATTAATTGTGATGAGTTATTAAAATCTCAGATCGAATAAGATTGATAAACAGATCGCAATGCCAGGGTTAAATAAAAGTAAAAGCGTTTGGTTACGTTGAAAGGCAGTTTTATTTTTCAGTAATCCTAATATAAAGGCGGATCCGTATTGTGAAAAGTGTAGCTGATAATGTAATACCTCCTAATGGAGAATGCTAATGGAGTGCTGGCAAGCTTTGGATTGTAATAGCCTTATTGTGATAGCAAGGTAGCACATAATACAATCCGAATCTAACTCCACCAAAACATGAACTAATCACATGACAGTGAAACGTGCACAAACAATAGTGTGACCTCATGTTATGTATCATTGTCACTGACAGTACCTGTATGCGTGAACCATATGGGCACGGGTCGTAGACACCATACCTCGTGCATACAAATCGATATGATTGACCTTACTGAGGTTATGTTCCTATTGTACTTCCGATTGTTATTGAACTATAGATCGATATCGATTAATATTTGGCAAACTGAGTGCCGGAGTTCGAAGATAGGTTCTATGAAACTTATCATGGGCGGAAAAACTTGTATAGAAAGCTTCAATCTGTTTCGATACCTTTACCCATCAATTCAAAATAGTAAAATGAGACAAAATTAAAATTCTATTGTTAGGGGGCTGCTTCTGCATTTGCAAATTATGAATTGGTGTTTAATCTAAAAAACAAACTTGCTGTTGACGTGTGCGGAGCCTGTGCGAAGTTGCAAACTAGTTTGTCATAGAATTCGATATTATGTATTTTTTCTGCTCGTAAACTTCTTGCTAACAAGGTGTAGGTACCTACCGTCGATGATTATTAAATAGGCACCTATTGTATTTAACTTATTCTTATTGGTACTTGAAAAGTTATTACTAATCTTTGTATTGTATGAAGTGCATAAACCTAAATAGCGGAAGGCTGACTTGATTGATTTTGATTATCTTTCAATGTTATTATATTTTATTTTGTCGATACAAATACTTCAAAGTTTGATTTAATATTGACAACTTTATAGACTTATAGATAAGCTTATCATATGAATCATTGCCTAACAACTTCAAAACAGGTACCTATTTGTTTATATTTATTATCCGCCCTCACCAAAATACAATCCACTGGAATTCCATTCAAGTCTGTGTGGCTTACGTAACAACTACTAGGTACCTACTTCCATGAAAAATCGCACACATTTTAACCTAATTTTTAAAACCACATTACTACACGAGTAATCAGCAGCCTTTTTATAGAAACTCATTTGATTTTTTTATTTGTTTGCTAACAATGTAACTGGCTACAAATATAGGTGTTGAAGCTTTATACGATCGTTCAAGGGCGCTGTATTGTGTTACATGTTATGTAATTATTTTAATTGCAAATAAAAATCTATGAAAGAATTTGTTGGCTCGCTAATTAGTAGTTGATTGGATCTGATATTTACTTAGTTGATACAGGTATGCTTAGAGCAAATTTATTAAATTAAATAATTTTAATATTTAATAGTTATATAAAAAAACATTGTTCTGAAACTTTTTTAGATTCAAATTGATATATTTACAGCTCTATATTAATAAAAGCTTGTTTCCCAATACTTTTTATCGGAACGAAGTTCCTTATCGCGCGTTACGAAAGGGGGAGACGGAAAAAATTAAGACGAAAAGTTGTAACGACACTTTTTGCTATAGTAAGCTATTGTAAGCCGTGCGGCGTGCGCGCGTGTGTGTGTGTGTGTGTGTGTTTTTTTTTGTACATAATAAATATTAATTATTGACTAATTCGTTCCATCCGTGTATCCCTTGACACCTCTCAAGTTTTTTTGTTAATTAAACCAGGTTTTATGAAAAATATTTACCTACTTACCTAATAGCTAATAAGGACTACCACAGTATTGGTTGATAACAAACATTGTCAATTATATCTATAGGATAGTCTAGCAATACCTATTGAGGCACATACGTAAATAATCTAAATAAAAGCGTAGAGTCCGCAGGTTCTGCAATAATTTAGTTATAATCTTGACCTAATTACTACAATTGTCTACAAAACCACAAAACTAAGATATCAGTATCTATCTATAGACTTAAACCACAAATGGTACCGGATTCCGGGCTACAATCTTTGTACCTACATAGAAAATAAATGAATAAAAAACTGGATTGGTATTACGCCTTCTCATACTATAACTGTCCGATTTGTGGTCACGGCGTATATTTACTTAGATAAGTAGTGTTAGGTATTAAGCACTATTATTTTTTTTATCCTATTTGACGGTTTTTACGAAAACCACAAAGCAAAAAAGTAAACAGAATTTAAAAGTACCTACCTAGTTCGTCTAGATCGGTTTTGCTAACCAGTCGCAACGATGGCCCCTGAAAATATTCTAATGACAATTTTATTATACCTATGCTATGAAAACCGTCCGTCGTTATGGCGGTCATTGGAGGCTACACTCAGAAGTGGATGTTTTTAAACTAATTATCTATACTAATATCATAAAGCTGAAGAGTTTGTTTGTTTGTTTGAACGCGTTAATCTCTGGAACTACCATTTGGATTCGAAAAAAATATTTTGTCCTTTATGATGAATAGTATAGCTATAGGTTATTTAACATCACGTTACGACCACGGAAAATGGAATTTGGAAAACAACACAATGTCGTTATTTTCTTTATACAAATTTTCACCACTTTAGGGATGGAATTTCAATAAATCCGTCCTTAGTGCACCTCTACCCAAGGATTATTTCCACCATTCACACGAATTTTAGACGAATCTAACTTATATTACACGTATTGTATAAATACTGAAAGAACATGAAAATTCATCATCTACCTACCTATCTGTAACAAAAAAAACACTTTTATGAGAAATAGTAAAGAACATCTGAACATACAACTTATTTACTTTTTCTCTGCACCTGAATACCTATTTTTAGACTTTTATTATAGATGCCATCGTGATGTCAAGTAGGTATCTGTAAATTTTCATTACCGACCTATTTTCATTTCAGAGTAGCCTTCTTATAAACTACTACTATAAGGGTTCCGTAGAGAGCGTATCACACAAGAAGTCCTTTCGACGCTATGTTGGCTCCCGTCTGCCATTCCTGTATAGGTCCTTATGTTTTATGTTTTTTGTAGATTTACCTATGTGTTAAAGTAATGCTTAGGGCACTAACAAGTGATGAACAAGAATTGGTACTGCAAGAACACTTCCAACACCGTTAAGAACGTTGTAACATAATATTGACATTCAGGGCAGCCAACATAGCGTCGAAGGGACTTCTTACTTCGGTTTAAAGAAATGTATTTCTCATAAAAAACTTAACTAACTTTACTTACGTGAAACGTTCTCAGTGTTCACGTCACACTAGACAAGAATATTGAGGAACGCTCATGGCATCTTTCCTTGAACCCGATTTACAGCAAACAGTCTTTCCTGAAGGATTTTATAAAAGTTAGTGCGATGCATCTGGCGGGTGCGGGCTGTTTTGGTACAAAATTGTGATGCATGACCCTCGTCAAACTTCAAATTGCACGATTTTTTTATCAAAACAGTTTAATGGAAGTGTTAATTAAAATAGGATTGGGATTGCTGAATAATGTCATCACTAATTAGGAATGAGTATAATGCTTACACAAATATAACTATATTTGTAGGTAATAGTACAAATGTTAAAATTGATGAGATCACTGACATTGTAGCTCAACTCTTAAAGCTTAATTGTCATAAAATAATATTGTGTGCTTTTCCATACTTTGACCATCTGTCAAATAAACAAAACAATTACATACATATGCTTAATAAGCATGTGCATTTCCTAGTTTCTCACTATAGCGACAAGTTTATATATTTTGACATCAACAGTTTTGTTGGTAAATTAAGATCGACAAGGGATACTGCGTACCTGCCTATTAGATTTAGACGTCAATTAGCGAGGCTATTAGCTTTTAATATTAACTCAGACATAAGTAGTATGTCGTTGTCATCTGCTACCACCTCAGTAGTTAGTAATAATACTAATAATAAGGTGGTTACTCAAATAAACTGTAGCTCATTTGCTACAAATAATTATACACACTGTACGAAGGAGGATCCAGTTATTGAATTGATGTCATTTGAACCCACCATCAGTGACTTTCAATCTAATGCAGGGTCCACAAGTTGTGAGAACACACTGATGGGTGATGGCATCGTAGTCTCTGGACTCCCTCTGGATAATCATTTAAACTAGTCACTAAGACAACAGGGGGTACCAATATCAATACGGTTAAATTCACCAAAACCAAGGTATCTTCTGGCTCACAATTACCCTATTGTCATAAAGGGGTTAAGCAGAATACCTTGAAATTATTTCATCAAAATATTCAGGGTCTTTCATCAAAATTATTAGAAGTTGAAATGTTCTTAGAAAAAACAATGTTTGAGATTATTTGTTTTACTGAACATTGGTTAAAAGATTATCAAATGCTAATCAGTTATGAGAACTATAGTGTGGGCAGTTGTTTCAACCGTAAATCTATGATGCATGGGGGTTCATTAATCCTAATTAAAAATAGTTTAAAATTTAAGACACGTAAAGACATAGTTGGTCTGTCGGTTGAACATATTATTGAACTGTCATGTGTTGAGCTGGATAGGCATATCATAGTGTGTGTGTACAGACCCCCAAATTATCAAAATTATTTTCTATTCGAGTCGATAATGGAAGATGTTCTGGCAAAAGTTTCAACTTGTGATAAATCCATAATTATCTGTGGTGATTTTAATATTAATATTTTGGAAAATTGTTGTAATAGCAGTAGATTGTTAAATCTTTTTAAATCATTTAATTTATCTAATGTTTTTTTTGAACCTACTCGAGTAACTATAAATTCTGCCACATGTATCGATAATGTCTTCTGCTGCGGTGATTACCTAGATAAAGCCATCTTAAACTATCTGCCTTCTGATCACAGTGGTCAAACCGTCACTTTTAAAGCCAACATATGTTTACAAAAAGTGCAGATAAAATTCAGACAAATAACGTCTGGCAATTTGAAAAGATTCAATAGTATCTTAGGGAGTAAGTTAAGCGTTGAGGGCCATAATATGAGCAATGCAAACAAATTATACAACGATTTTTTTTCAGTGGTTAATACCGAATTTAATAATAATTTCAAAATGAAAATAAAACATATTTCCCCTAAGTTTGTATTCAGTGAATGGGCAACTAGAGGTATAAGGAAAAGTAGGGAAAGATTATTTGAGTTGTACGGCCTTAAGCCTTATATTAACACTGAAACTTTCAATCAGTATGTTGCTAATTATTCTAAAACTTTTAGAAATGTATGCAAGACAGCCAAAGCCCTATTCATTAGCAACAAAATCAAATCAGCTGATAATAAAATAAAGGCTGTTTGGAAAATAATAAATAGTGAAATTAATAAGAAAAATAGTCGTAACACTGAGCTCACACTGGAGACATCACGTGGTCCCATAAGCTCTGTCAAGGAAGTTGCTGTAGAATTCGTAAATTTCTTCACCAATATACCGCTTAAAACTACGGAAACTTTAAATTCCTCGCCCGCACTTTCTATTGCTTTACTAAGAGCGAATGTTTCAAGCTGCCCCGTTGATTTTAAATTTAAACATATAGATCCTATGTCCGTTATAAAAGCATTTAAAGAAATCAAGATCAAACTGACCGAAGATCTGTGGGGAATGTCTATTAAAGTATGTAAATCTATTATAGAGACTATAGCGCCCTATTTAGCTTTAATATTTAACTCGTGTGTAGATCAAGGAGTCTTCCCAGATCTTATGAAGTACAGTAAAGTTATACCACTTTACAAATCTGGAGACAGTAAAGACACAAATAATTATAGACCCGTATCAGTATTGCCGGTTTTCAGCAAAGTGTTTGAAAAGATTATGCTTGGTCAGATGCTCAATCATTTTAACACCAATAACATCCTTCACGATCAACAGTATGGTTTCACAAAAGGACGTTGTACGACTGACGCAGGTGTCACCTTACTAAAGCACATTTTTAACGCGTGGGAAGAGGCTCAAGACTCAATTGGAATATTTTGCGACCTCTCCAAGGCATTTGATTGCGTAAATCATGAAACACTACTCTTGAAGCTTGAGCATTACGGACTAGGTAAATCTGCGCTCTGCTTAATGAAATCGTATTTAAATGATAGACAGCAGCAGGTACAAGTTAATGGTGTAAATTCACCGGGCTTAAAAGTAAAGATGGGAGTTCCGCAGGGTTCAATATTAGGCCCGTTTCTCTTTTTAGTTTATATAAATGATTTACCCCATTTATTGCAAAATCAACCAGAAATGGTGTTATTTGCTGATGACACTTCATTGATTTTTAAGATAGATAGACGTGCTCAAAATCTTGACGACGTAAATAACGCTATTATAAAGGTTCACGATTGGTTTACTGTAAATAATTTAGTATTAAATGGGAAGAAAACTAAGTGTATAAGATTCGCTTTGCCTAATGTTAAAAGTAGTCAATGTGATGTTGTACTGAATAAGGAGAAACTAGACTTCGTCGATGAAACGGTTTTCCTGGGAATCACGCTTGACTCAAAGCTACAATGGGGCCCTCATATAACATCTCTGGCAGGACGGCTAAGTTCAGCAGCATATGCTGTTAGAAAAATCCGGCAATTAACAGACGTGGATACCGCGAGACTGGTCTATTTTAGTTATTTTCATAGTATAATGTCTTACGGTATTCTACTGTGGGGACGGGCTGCAGATATAGATTCTATATTCATTCTGCAAAAGAGAGCTATCAGAGCCATTTATAATCTCCGTAGTCGTGAATCTCTAAGGGAATTGTTTAAAGAAATTAACATCATGACGGTGCCTTGTCAGTACATTTATGCAAATATTATGTATGTTAGAAAAAATCAACATCTATTTACTAAAAGATGTGATAGGCATAATTATAACACTAGAGATAGGAACAAATTGGTTCAAACACGGTTCAGATTGGCAAAGGTACACACTTCCTTTATGGGGTACTGTACAAAATTCTATAATAAAATACCTTTAGACATTCTTCAACTAAATGAGAAGAAATTTAAAACCTGTATAAAACGCACACTATGTAAGCAAGCATATTACAAATTAGAAGACTATTTAAATGATAAAAATGCTTGGCAAAATGCTGGTCCTGCTCCACAACCACTAAGCTCATAAATTATGTACTGATATTTATTATAGCTTTGATAATCAGTTGCCGTTGACGATCAAATATAATTTTGTGATGTTATTAATTTCATATTATTAGCCATTTGCATTTTTATGGATTCAGTATTTTAATCCTTGGTTTATATAACTTCATAGCATTATTTCAATATTGTACATGTGAGTACAGTGTAGCCATTTACTACTTAAGATTTTAATTGAATGTCGCCTGGTGGTTGAGAGTATGTCATGCTCACTAAAATGTCTTGCTGATGGTGGCGCATGCGTTGGGTCATTCGGTTCCCTTTAAAATGGTTGAGCTAAATGGCGCTGATTCATGCGTCATGTTCGTGAACGGGCGCCGTCTGTTGGGACTGGTCATCTCTGAACTGCTATGGCCAATATTTGGAGTTGTGTTTACTATTATTCTAGACTTTTACATTGTTCTCTCATATTTGTGTTATTTCCGACAAAAGCAATGTAACCATGATATTGTAATCATTTGATTTAAAAGAGTAACCATGGAGTTTCTTGCCCGTTCTTCTCCATAGGAATCTACGCTTTGGAACGGGCATCTAGCTTCATCATTATGACTAACTGACAGACTCCTTGACAATTCAAAAGTACCTGTAATTGGTCTAATTGAAATAAATGCTTTGACTTTGACTTTGATTGCACATTAGAGTGCACGTGTTATGTGCCATAAGAAATGAGATACATTTGTGCATGCTGTGGCAATCCTGATTTAAACTAGTAGGTACATACCTAATTGATTTAGTTAAGACTTAAAATAATTATAAATCAATTTTGTATTAATGATTAGTAATTTCAAGATGGTCCTATATTGAGATTTTTTATGATAAATACAATAATTACCTTCGTACAAAATCGTTGGATACAGATGGTATAATTTTGTTGGTAACTTGCATTCATACAATTACTGCTAGATATTAAATTTGCCTTATGACATTATTTTACAAACGCCTTCATTGACTGGAATATTCTGTATGCACCAGATTCAGCGGGAACACCACAATCACGAGCGTATTAAATAAAATACGACAAAACACACAATAAATTGGCAATCATGATAATTGTATATAATAAGTAGATACTCGTAAATAGGTAGTAACTCGTTATGACATAGGTAGGTACGTAAGTAGATCATTATATACATAATTAATAATTATGCATGTTGAAAACTGATACCGGCCGTTCAACACTTAATTAAGAAACTTTATCTATCTAGGTATAAGGGAATACCCGTGTATTATTTTATTTACCGCATAGATACTGCTAAGATAAACATGTCGTTCTCTACTATAAACGAATGGTGCAAGTGGCTGCGCTTGCGCGAATATTCTTAGTATTGGGTATTGGGGGAATATTGCAGACCATGTAAGTCTGTTACAAGGAAATTATCATTAGTATAGTAACCTACATGCGTAGCATGACTGCATGACCAATCCTATTCTATCTCTATTCTACCAAAAAATACACAAAGTTATTTCTTTCCAACTCGTTATCTCTTCTGCCCGAGCACGCGGCGACCTGTGCTAAGCCTATCAGAATTTTGTCTACTGAAGAAAATAAGCATTTTTACTCTTCATTGTAGGTATTCTATGCATCAAACGGTAGAAATCTTTCTACAATCTATCACTTTGTCTATTCTTGTCCTAGTCAATTAACGCTCCGCGCAATAGCCGGGCACACGCGGTTGTCCGATATTAACACGCAGAATGCGTGAGGAAGATGCGGGAGGGCTGGCTCGCTAAAGTCTACTGGTACACTCACCTCTCCCGGCAAATAAAATCGTAATTTCTCTAATTATTTTAAAAAGATTAAAAAAGGAACTCTTGAATAAATCGTTGTAAAATGCCTTACTTACTAAAGAACTATTGAAAATTGCAATTTTTATTTCCCACGGATCAGCGTTCGACCTCGTCGCTGTATAGCGGTACTCCTACAGTTGCTCTACACTATGGCCGCTCAGAGAATGCGTTCCTGACAGTTCGTAAATGTATGGGCGATGACAGGAGACGAGGCTTTGAAGTGGAAAATAATTTTACTATTAAAAATATTTTCATCGTTTATTATATATTGATATATATTGATATATATCCTACCTAATAATTTAACTAAAATTATTATTGTAAAATTAATCTACAATATACTAAAATAGCTTGGTGCTAAATTAATGAAAGGAACGCATTCTCTCAGCGGCCGGACTGTACCTACCTCCTGTATTTATACGTCTGTCAGATGTGCTAAGCAAAGTCAATGGCTCGATGACACAAAAACTTGATTAACGTTGTATGAACATCATAAACTCTTCAGCTTTGGCTTCAATTTAATTTAATTTATACCGAATGCTCAAGTGGCCATATTTTAATAGTTTTTTGCTAAGGTCAAGTAACTTTATAGTCAACGAAACGAAACATACCAAGTATTTGTACGGTATAATTTATCTTGCTTGTCATATTATTGTAAGTACCCCTTTGATAGGTGTTTGACCAAGTCAAACAACTATTAGGTATTTATTTTGTTTAAATACCAACGGTACGTATTAAGTACTTAGATGTCTAGCAATCACTACACTTAAAGCAAAGTGGTTGGACACTTCTGTTTATTTATTGTACTTTGTCTTTGTTTAGATTGATGTACTTACCACAACAAACCTGAGTAATTATTGTTAAGTTGTATTGTATTGCTATTTGCTGGTCATCTATAGACCCTATTCAAGATTTCCAGATACTTTTTTCGAACCAGCCCATGCGGCACGCATCTATGAAATGTCGCTGCCTTATTCTGGGTGTAAAAAAAATACCTGTTTTAAACCCATGTCTTTGGCATCAAATTCGGGCAGCAAAACCGCGAACAAATAATACCCGATGACCAAAAAGTCCGGTCTAAATCAGGCAGCGAAAGGAAATTTCCATCGGAAAAGGGCCCTTTAAAAGTTTAAAGCTATATTGAAAATATATTCCATTGCAATATTAATATCACCATACCACGAATAATAAAAACAAAGTGTCGGTACCAACTTTTCGTCCGATTTTTTTCCGTCTAGCCCCCTTTCGTAACGCGCGATAAGGAACTTCGTTCGAATAATTTGAATGCAAGAAAAAGCCTCCAAGGTACCGCGACTGTGACTACATAAATCCTTATCATTTAAGCATTCAGCATTTTTAACCTACAAACCACTTATTAAATCGTCATAAACAAGTCACAAACCAAATCAAAACTAGTATTTAATGTCAATACAACTGGCAATGATATGAAATGATCAAATCGCCACCGACCGTGTCGCGCCGACACGCTTCACTCGCGGCCTTCTCTCGCAGGGGTTACGAATTACAATCAACATTGCAAATTATATAATTCAGATTGTAAACAAACCAAATTTGATTATTATGACAACTACTTACTTACTACTACTTAATCTAATTTCTATGCATATAGACATATTTCACTGTAGCCTGCTGAAGTTCACGGAAATGGCACAAAAGTTCATAGAAAATAGTGTATGATTAATTTTATCGTTTTAATTCGTATGTTTCTATAGTCTTAAGTTAGTTATAACATCGCTTTGGCGTTAGCTGTTAAGGTGTTATTAACGTGTTTTATAAATAAAAATAAATAAATAAATAAACTATTAGTAAATACTAGCCGACTACAGTCCGGCCGCTGAGAGAATGCGTTCCTGACAGGTCGTGATTGTACGGGCAACGAAACTTTAAAGTGGAAAATATTTTATGATTAAAAATATTTTCATCGTTTATATTATGCACTATTGATAATTGAAGTAAAATTCTTAATTATAACATCAATTTACAGTAAATTAAAATAGTTTAGTGCTAAATTAATCATGTGTCAGGAACGCATTCTCTCAGCGGCCAGACTGTACAACGTACAACCAATGCGCGAAAGATTTGTTGCTGCGAGTGCTGCGTGGCGTGTCGCGGGTTCGATTCCGACAAATATTTGTTTCGGGTTGCAGTGTTTGTGCAAGTGAGATTAATTGTGTTTGTAAACGCACGTATGTACAGGAGAAATTCTAAGTGTAGGGCAATGTTTAAAATAACAATAACTTATGACAGTCACAATTGCTTTAGGATGCTAGATGGCGCTACGTGCAAGTGCATGTCACGCTGACGAAGTCACGGGCGAAATGCTAGCAATATTATAAAAATGTGAAACTTTGTGAGGATGGATGGATGGATGTATGAATGTATGGATGGATATTTGTTACTCTTTCACACAAAAACGACTGAACGGAATTTGATGAAACTTTACAGTAACGCATAAACATCAGAATATCACATAGGCTAATTTTCATCCCAAAAACTCGGGCGAAGCCACGAGCGGAAGCAGTTAAGCAGTTAAGTAAGTAAAGATAACGCTGTCTGCAAAAAAATTGGCTTATTATATTACCATCATCGTAGTCATGTCAACCCGTTACTCTGCTGGACATGGGCCTCCCAATGACCGCTACAATAATATGGGGGAAATTGCCGTAATTACGCTTGGCAGGCGAATTGCTGATTGTACCTACCTAGTATTAATGTCACCTAGCAGACTGACATTCTTGAGGGAATGAGCTTCCTCTTTAGGATATAAACGATAAGTGTCGTCATATTTTACTTGCTATAAATTATTAGAAATCCCACGGCGTAACGTCGGGGACTATAGTATAATTCATGAGAAGTGTTTCCTTCGCTACTTGCTAAATAGTAGTCGTAAATCTGTGTAAAAAAACCGGAAATAAAAATATTGTAGATTATTATTTAGGTACCTATGTAACTTAATCATAAATCTCATAAAACTATCTAATAGTTAATTGGTAAATCATGGAAACAAGTTTACAGTTAATAATTTATCAGCGATTAGGTAGGTACCTACCGTAGGTATCTGTTTTACGCTGGTGATCTCAATGTTATCAAACAATACGCTTTTCCGTATCATTAAATCAAGTTATTAGTTTTCTAGATAGGTATTTTACTACCTACGATACGGATAAGTGATAAACAGGTAACCTGACAAACCGAAAAGTAGGTAATTTGCATCACGAAAAGCCTGAAACTTCAGTATAAAGATAAGAATGTAACAAATGAGAGAAGTAATGATCTTTTTACTTGTTTCAGCAATGTCGGCCGATGGGTCGACCACGGACATCAATGCCCTGCTCAATGATACAGGTAATTTTGTAACATTAAAATTAATTAAGTATAAAACAAAAATGCTTTTACTGCCATCTACTGACTTATGGATGAACAAGCACTAAACGTAGTGTTTTTAATAGTTAATCTGTTCTTTCATAGATGGCACTGTTAGCAATTTTGTCAGTAGACTGTTGACGAAATAATCTTACAATATATCAATAGATGGCGCTGTTATAAATAGTATACGTTGGTACTAGCGACATCTATTTAAGCAAACGCGGACTTTAACGTAGTATTACTTCTTTATAATATTACTAGGTGGTAAGTTAGCATGCAGTGCATATTTTTAATACCGCAGCTGTCTTATAGATGTCGCACATTGTATACTTTTTTATACATATAGTATAAAGTAATTATAAAACCAAGTAGGTACCTACATTTCCTTTTAATAATTATTAACTTTAATTGCATAGATTTGTGATAAAGAATTTATTGGATGCATAAATTAAGGGAAAACACCGGAATACACCTAAGAAGGTAAAATTGCAATCATCACTAGGTAGGTACTACTACAAACACTACACATACCTACTATTATTACCTATATAATCCAATGTGTAAAATATCAAATAAACGATTTATCCAATTTTGTACCTATGCGGAAATTATTCAAAACTAGCTTCCGCCCGCGTTTTTGGGATAAAAAGTAGCCTATGTGTTATTCCGATGTATATATATATGTATATAAGCTATATTACTGTAAAATTTCATCAAAATCCGTTCAGTAGATTTCGAGTTTATCTATTACAAACATACAAACAATCAAATCTTTCCTCTTTTATAATATTAGTTTAAATTTAGATAATAATCGTGTTTGCTAAAACAACATTACCTTTTTTAACACTTTCTCTGTCCGCGAAGTAGGCACATTACTTAAACAATCATTGTGAACCATGTGGGTCACTGCACACTATGCACAGAGAAAGGGTTAAGGTCATGTCTGTGAAAAAAAGAAACACTTGGATGCGTTGATGAAGAGGTGGCAAAATTTAATGTGAAGGTAGGTAGGTACCTACATAGTTGCCCAACAAATTTTGATTTCCATTCAGATGTCCCATTTAGTTTAATGTATCTAATAGTGCGTCATACCTTTATTGTAAAAACTATTGAAATACATGAATAATATCGACTTACGTCCACTTAATGGGACCGTCTGCGTCATTTATGTCGTCAGTCCCCATAACAGACGACTATTTGTCTGTTAACCAGTTATTCAGGTGTTAATCCATACATACTATTATAATAAATCTCCGCTACCTTGTGTACGTCAGAAGAGATGACAACATCGAGTTTCTCGAAGCCTTTTTTGCTACTAGGCAGGTACCTACCTACGTATTATAATTTTCGCGGAAGATTTTTTATATAATGCAACGATGAGCTATGACAAAATACTTAGGTACCTATAGGTAGTTATGTCTACTGCTGCCAGCTGTTCATTCTGCTGAGTTTTTTTTCTGAATTATAACATTTTTAAAAGATGGTAGGAAAAGGTAAGTATGTATACCATACCATACCTGTTTTTAGGGTTCCGTACCAAAATGGTAAAAAAGGAACCCTTATGGTGCGACTTCGTCTGTCTGTCTGTCTGTCACACCTGCTTATTTCATACTAATGCTATCGACTTGAAATTTGGAACAATTATAAAGAGACCTAGCTTTATTGCAAGTGATTGAAGTTAAAAAATGTTTTTAATTTCATTGCAAAAGGGGCAGGAGTGGGGGTCCGAAGTTTTAAAGTGGGGTTACTAGGTCAAGTGATATATCATATGAAAGGGCTTGATCTGCACATTTCAAAATATATTTTCATTATATTTTATGTCTCACAGTTTTCAACTTAATGATGAAAAATGACTGAAAAAATACTCCGCCCCCCCCCCCCTTATCTCCGAAGTTTGCGGGGCGAAAAATCTGAAATCATTAGAGTTGATAGGAATTGACCCAAATATGGCACCAAAAATAAAACGATGTTCCTAACTAGTACAGTTTTTTCTAAATCATCAAAATTCCTTCACAAACAAACTTAGTTATGCGGTCCGGATTTTTTCACTTTATACGTACAAAACTGATACGGAACCCTCGGTGCGCGAGGACGACTCGCACTTGGCCGTTTTTTTTAGTGTGAGTTCTTTGTACACATGGTGTCTTGCCTACCGTACAAATAGGTTCTTATGAGTAACATCGACATCAGCGTTCCTTTCCAATAATCCATCTCAAAATTATTCGAAACAGGTATCTAGGTTGCAATATTGTTCTGCCCGTTCATGTCATTGCAAGTGATATTGGGCGAGTGACAATTGTGTTGTGTTGAGTGTTCAATTTAAATGACACTTTCAAAGTTTCAACACATAACTTTTTTACCGATGGAGCTGCGGGAACTTCTAGTGAACTATTTAAGTACAAAAATTCAATACTTTATATTATTGTAGTACAAAACTGTTCTCTTTCTAGGGTTCCCTAGAAAATTAAAAACCTTTACAGTTTCGTCATATCCGTCACCCTTGTAAAATTTTGCAGGTATTCTCTGAATTGCCATAAAGGCATGTAGTAAAAATAACGAAATAAAAATGCTAAAGGGACACTCCATAATCATGAAACTGAGGGCTGAAAAGAAAAATACGCGCACCCCTTCAAGTACGGTATCATTGGATAGGGCTTTAAAAATAACATGAAGGTTTCTAAGTGAATTTCTTATTTAAGTGAATATTTAGTGAAATATGAGCTCCAAAAATCTTCAAAAAATTTCTTCAAAAAACTTTCCAACCGTGTTATCAAAAAATTGAAAATATCGGGCTTATAGCACAATTTTTGACATACAAACTTATACTTACGGTCGGAAAATGAAATTGTCTTTGCTACGGAACGCAACAATGTGCGTGGTCCGACACGCACTTAGTCGGTTTTCACGTTTATCTGTCTGACGTAGGTACCGTGCATTTCGGGTATCATTTTCAACAATAATGTGCGCATACTGTTTACTGCGAAAGGTCAGGATTGACGTATGAAGTAATTATTATCTTCCACTGATTAAGGAATAACGGATTGAGTCAAAAATAAACTTTCGCGTGACATGCGATGCATTAAGACATAATACCTTTTATTTATACGTAGCTACTTTTTATCCATAAAGTTTTAAAGTTACATAACGAACTCGCATAGTTACCATACCATACCTAGGGTACCAATAGGTATTTTTTTACTCATAATTATTTTTGTCATTTTTGAATATAAATAGACGGCAATAACACCTTTCGTTCCGTACCCTAAGGGTGCCAACATGACCGTCTGTCCGCCGTCTGTCACGGGGCTGTATCTTATAACCTGTAATAACTAGCCTATTGAAATTTTCACAGAATACATTTAAGGCCGCTATCATGACAAATAATAATAACAATAAAAACACCACACTAGAACGGAACCCATAATGCGCGAGTCCGACTCGCACTTTTTAGGAGTCATGTCTGAGTGCACTTTGCGAAATAAATACTTGAGTGACAGTAAATTATTATTTGAGAGTTCTTATTCAAGGACTTCAATTAGGTAGTAATGTTAAAAAATATATTAAGATAATAATACAAAGACCTAAGAAATCTCTTGTTAGATCTTTGTAATAATAATATTATTATTTTATTGGGTAGCCTACGCGTGAGAAACTATTATTAAAGGCTGGCCGCGTTTTATGCAAACAAAGTGTTATGAACTTATGACATTGATATAATTATGTAATTTATTGCACAAAATATATCTTATCAAAATAAATTTTATATTCAAGGCAAATTAAAAGCCGTTGAAGATATTTCAATATAAATTGACGTCAATGTGATAATTTTGCATTATTAAAGAATAAGTATAATTAAAAAAAATACATACTTAGGTAGGTACCTATCATATTAAAAAATAAAAATAAAATACTGCAAACATACTCATATTATTTCGTTTATTCATTGTATAAACATATTATTTACATTTTTAAATATTTCATAAAAATATTATAAAAACAAAACATTTAAAAATATAAAAAATAGTGCTCCACCGGCTTCGGGAACAGGGTCCAAGCCACCGGCGGTCAGGGCCCCAGAGAGAGGAACCTCCTTATTATTATTACAATGTTTGCGAACTAATAAAATGGAAGTAAATATGCAAGAATTCTCATTGATTGTGATTTATCTAAAACCCCTATGGAAAACCCTAATTACTGAGGTATTTGAACTATGTGCAAATGTCTCGGTCGGTAAACATACAAACAAATATACTTCAATAATTAGGTACTTAGGTACAGTAAGACAAAGCGAATTTGTCATAAATTAAAAACAACTCATGCGCATCAGCAATAACACAATCAACCCGCGCAATTACCTAAAAAAATAAAGCAATCAACATAAGCTATTCTATGTAGAATGAAAATTGACATTTAAAATTCACTAATCTTGAACTCACGTTGCTTTTAGACAAGCGTGCCTTATCGACGGCGACGACTGTATCATTATTATAACGTACCTTGTTCAAACTATTATTATTATTTTAATCAAAAGTGTTAATTGGTTGCTATGAGCTTGATTTTTTTTTTAGATTTTTTGATAACGTCCGCGTCGGTGGCGTTGGAAAGTTACAATGGGGGCACATTGTTGACGACTTTCAGAGCTTGAAGTTCACTAAATATGCATCTAAATAAGAAAACCACTTAGGAAACTTTATGTAATTTTCAAAAACCTATCCAACGAATTTTTTTTTCTCCCCTACTCAGCTCATGTGTATCGGGGCCCTTCTAATTATTTTATTTTTCGTAGTTTCACTACACGCCTCTACGGCGCGGCGGTTCACAGAAGACATCTAGTTTTTTACAAATTGGTTAAGAACTGTAGATTTTACGAGGGTGTGACAGACGGACATGATGCAACTATAAATGCAAACAAAGTATGATTTATTACAATCTGCGAATTCAAAGACAAAATCATCCGATTCAATGTGACGCATATTTGGGAACAACAACAAAAAGTACTTGGCCTAGAGACTGATAGCAATTTATTATTATCTTACCGCGGGGGGCACGATAGCAAACTAATAATAGTGCTTGACACACCTTAACCCCTGACGTATTTATCAGACAGTTATCGACCGTGGAATCCTCCATGCCCCCTGAGCAAGGCGTGCATGATCGGGGCAGATAAATTAAGTAGTTGTGAAAATACGCGACTCATTTCATCATTTATTGTTTACAGCTGATTTCTCTAAATATTTGCGTTTTATACGGAGTCAGACGCAATTAAAAAATGTAAACATGTTATTTTCTGAACGTCTGTTATTACCCGTTTTGGTGTTCCTTATCAGAAAAAATAACCAAACTAGTAGGTAAGTATTTTAATAAGAAAAGTGGTCAACACCAATTTTGATTAATTTTTTCATGACTTTTGTACAATAATATTCCGGCAAAAATTGGGAACACAAAAACAAACATGATGATAGTGAACGCGATTTGTTTATGTAAAGGATACTTAATATTTTTTGTTATTATAAAACTTGTAGTTATGCTTATTTTGATAAAATCACCATAAACATCACGATTTCAGCCTCTTATTGTTTATCCCGGATCTTGTTTAATTTAGGTAGGTATTAAACTGCTTACTAGAACTTAAAGGTGTATGGAATTGGATGCTTAAACATCCAGCCCACCTCGCAGTATGACGGAACGGCGCCATGCTTATGTTACACTGACCACAAATAGCGACGTCAAAGGATTAAGTACCTACATAGGTACCTAAGATTAGATTACATTGAGTGCTGTTTCTCTGTATAGTATGCAGGTGGTGCAAAATATGGGTGTGGGCCGCACACCCACCTATTCAATTAGATACTGTGTACATCCGGCAATCAATTGAATTGGCAGAAACTATTTTGAATGAAGCTTTGTCGAGATTTTAATTTGGAATTTTCATGGATTTAGTACGTCTGTGTTTTCCCAACCCAGAGCATTATTTCTCTTTCCAATACTAATAAAAGCACTATTAGGCCATAGCATTGTTATTGTTTTTATTATTATTAGCTAAGCGATCGCCTCGCACGAATGTTGTTCGGATTCAAATATTCTTTACTAACGCTATCGACAACTTTTTACAATACAATTTTTATTACAATAATATGTATGCATTTACAAATAAATTAATGTATGTAAGGGGGAATCTATCATCATTTTCGCCAGGTAGTTATCAAAAACGTTGAATTAAGAAGTGCAACTTTTTTAGTGTTAACTAATTGGCCGTTTTATATAACTGATGCATCGGCTGTTTCACCTACTAGAGATCGAACTTTAACATTAATTCTACATGGCTTATGTCAAAAATCGATCTCTGGTAGAGGCAAAAACCGATAGATCTGTTATTGAAAACGGCAATAAGTTGATATTTACTTTACTCTCTGCAATCGGGAATTTATACTAACTAATATTATAAAGCTGAAGGGTTTGTTTGTTTGTTTAAACGCGTTAATTTCTGGTACCTACTACCATTTGGATCCGAAAAATTCATTTTCTTCATGCGAAAAATCACATTCGTGAGAAATAGTAAGTATAGGCTATTTTACATCACACTACGGCTCTTAGGAGTCGAGTAACGGGCATGAAACCGCGGGGAACAGCTAGTTAGTGTATTACTTCTGGTTTCACTTGTACAGACAATAGAATAAATAAATAATGACTGCGCATCTCCAGACGTAATTATGTGCAGATAACTACAGAATACGGAAGTCTCTAAGTGCCTGTGAAGATTGCATCTCGATAGATACTGTCAAACAATGTGTAATTGTAAGCATTCAAGCTGTCTTGAGTCACATCCCGTTTTTATTTTGTTTTCATTAAGTTAAAACAAAAAAGTGGAGATTCTAATGTTTTGAGAGTTTTAGCACAATTATCAATCGCAGAACGACCTTGGCTTTAAGGCCCAAAAGCCTTTGTATAAACCGATGCAATTAATGGTCACGTTTGCCATGACGTGTCGCAAGAAAAGTTTTGAGTATGATGGTGTAAAGCTATAAGCATATAATAGTGGAAGACTAAGGATACTATGGATGGATTGTGTGAATGATGATATAGATACTTGATCAGCTATACTAAAGATGACAAAGATGAATAGAAGAAAAAGACAAATGCTGCGACCCCAAATAAATTGGTATAAAGGTAGGATGGTGATGAAGAATTTTGCCATAAGAAAAGACTGGTAACAAGTTTTTATAATTGACCACAATACAAGGCTACTGCACACAATTTATTATATATTTCGTAATTACAAAAAACTAGTAATATTATTATTATACTAAGTTTATACTAATGTTTTGAATAAATTACGTAAAGTATGTTTTTACTTATTGTTGTGTAAAATAATACTTTCAATGCCGAGATCATGTACGTCACTGTAATCCAATACATTGGGCATTGTACGTACTTATGTCTACACTAGTACCTAGGTACACTGTCTGATCAGATAATGCGTAAAACACATTAAAGGATTGTATTTTATATCAATAATAATCTCTATTTGAAAATCAATTATATACAGATTTTGCTATAAGTTTCGCTATCTAGAATGATAACCATCGTTATACCTTCCTAATATTCATATTCATACATCAGAGTATTTAATTGTCCCTGCCTATATCCTAACTTTCATATTTAGTAAAACAACTTCCCAGTCATTAATATTTCTTCTTCTAATAGTCTGAAAGCAGCTGTTCAGATTTCCTAGAGTAGGTACTGAAAGTTACCTACATCAAAAGTCATTAGTGATCTTGACTTACTGACTTTAATCTTACTCAAGGGAAATTATAAGGTTAGCCACAAAATTATTTATTGGACACGTGATTAAACTTCTAATTTTATAACTAAGCAACGGAAAAATGACATAGCCTCTAATAAACTAATTCGTCTTTTTTGCAACGCCCACTAATTATTCTATAGAAAGCGTCAAGTAAAGATCATCAATTATTGTGACTTGTCCTTTTTATTTATGCATTGCCACCTAATTTACTAACTCGGCCACGGATTTTACACCTCGTCACCATTTTACGTTTTACAGCTTCCGCGCAATGTCCTCAAAAAAATATAATTCAAGCTTCAACAGAAATTATCATTTTTTATAACTTAGCATGTAAAATAATACATCATATTCTTTTATCGTGTTAGGTTACTTTCAACAAAGAAGACATTTCTGTATTTCTGTAAGACATCCTTGTAAGACAAAAAATAAAGTCTTTTATTTTGTCTCTCCTCAATAGCTTCTGATAATATTAGTGGCCAATATACCGACTATTTGATGACATTTTTAGAAAAATTTTGACGATCAATTAATATGGGATGAGTTATATTTTAAACGTACTGAGTAAAAAATTTAGAAGCTAAATAAATATATTTTTTGATGTCATTTAATAGTATTTTAGAAGTTTACTGTTAGAATGCATGCTACAAATTTAGCTGCTAAAAAATAATCATTATGCTGAGTTGTATTTAGAGTGGTTTACGTAGAAGATAACTAGTGGCTAAGATAGTATTATTTAGATGCTCGTTAATTGTGGCTGACTTAGTAATTTAGAAGGCAACATACATTTTTAGGGACGAATAATGATATTAAAAAGAAGCCTGTTTAATTAGCACCCCTTACTCAATACTCAACCATTTATTATATTATATTATATATATATATATATATATATTTATTGATGCTGCTGATTTTTTAATATCCAGGTATTTTTTTTTCTAAGAATAAATTATATTGGTTTCACTCTAACATAACTTTATTCCTAAGAATAAATTATTTATCTGAAGATAAAAAACCGAATAATAATAATATTGTGGAAAACCATGTGTTTTTCATGACTAAATCTTTGGAATGTTTCTTAATATATTTCTTAATATATTTGTAAAGTCACCTACTTAAATAAATAATAAAATAACATTATTTAACCATAAAAACCTTATAAGTAGGTACGCTACTTACCAACATAAAAAACCTTGAGGATAGAACGCGACAGCTATTAATAATAATAATTATGCCTACTTAATTGATTACCTAATTAAAATGTAACATTGGTTGCTATAGAAAAAAACTAAAAATAATTCCACTTATTCGGTGTGACTGGTGAACAACATTTTTATCATTCCGTTTTCTGATCATTATATTTTTTTTTCTGATAAATATGAATAGAAAATATATTTAAATAAAGCTTGTTGCCCGCGACTTCACCTGTGTCTTTAAAACGTGAAATTGTCATTTATCATAATGACAAATATTCACTTTAAGGATAAAAATTTATTATTATTGCTTCTCTAGGTCTCAGGCTACCTCTTTGTAAAATTTCATTACGATCGATTCAGTGGTTTAGTCGTGATGATTTAAGGCTCTAGACAGACGGACTGCATTTCAACTGCAATCCAACCGCAAATTGCAGTTCGATTGCAGTCGGTCAGTTTGAATGCAGTGTCAACTGCATTCAAACTGCACTTGAACTGCAATTTGCGGTTGGATTGCAGTTGAAATGCAGTCCGTCTGTCTAGAGCCTAAGTAACAAACAGACAGACAGAGTTACTTTCACATTTGTGGACGGCTAGGTACTAGAAGGGAATAGATAATAAAATTTATGATTCTGCTCTTTGGAGAAAGCTTTAGGCGTCAGTTTTAGAGCATTATATATTCTTATATGGAGTTGCTAAAATCGGGCGAACCCCTTTACCAAAAAACACTGGCCATCTAACCGATTTGGCCATATGAAAACTAAGTCATGCGCGACAGCTGTCATTTTGAATTGTCATTTTGAAAATGGTTAATTATGTTGTTTCCTCTTGTAAAAGGCGGTCTGCTGCTTCAAATCTGCGAAACCATGGAATTCCCTATCACATGTAAGTATAAATTATGCACCAACATGGTTTTATTTAAGTACCATTTGTAAGCCTGTATCTGCGTGGGATTGTCAAATTTTCGTAGCGTGCTATACGGGTTCACCTCGCCCCCCGCAAAAAGTGGTAGAAAATGTTATTCGGTGATCCATCGCTATCTCCAGGAGTGTATGCTCTAAGGCGTCAGTGCATTAAAATTAATTTTATACCATTCCCCCTCTAAAAAGCTTATTTTATTCACTGAAAACAGTGAATAAAAAGCACTTTTACTCACTGTTTTGATGTTTGAAAATGGAACACACCAATGTATTCGACCACAGATTTAAAGAACCTATGCTAGATGCGGCACGTTATTAGATTGTATGAAAACCGAACGTGTCATCTTTTTTATACCTACGATAGCTTCACCCCAGCCATTTAGTGATGTGCTCAGAGTAAACAGAATTGTTTCAATCACTAAGCGTCACTGAGCTAACAGACTTTTTTTAGTACGAACAGTCGAACATGCAGGGCACGCTTGGTCGTGGCTTGCCGTATCTAGTGTAAGTGTAATCTGTGTATTCGACCTATATTGATGTGTTCTAAATTCAATTTGATTGGTCGACATTTTCGGCAAGGAGTTTAGCATTAGAATAAAAACTGTTTTGTGTTCTTTGCTGTCCTTAGTAAATTGGCGCTATTTTGAATACTGTAAGTTGTACGAACACAAAGTTTAGTGTTACTTTTATCTTTAATTTTGTGTTTGTTTAGTGTTGTTCTAATCGAATAAAAATGCATTCTAGTGATGAAGATGTGTTAACACATGAGTTTGTGAAAGAGAGGGCGGCCGATATAGTGGAAAGTGGAACGCTTGCTACCCAAAAAATCACGGCTGGTTTACATCAAAGCCAATTTAACTTTACTTTTTCTTCATTATATGTATATTTTCACTTTTTTTTTTTTTTTTTTTTTTTGGGGTTGGGAAATCATCAAATGACCCCTCCCGCTCTGGGCGGAGCGGAAGGGAGTGTCAGACTCTTGCTGACTAAAACCCACCCATGTTCCTTCCTTAGCCCTTTTGTCCGGGTCAGCGGTATCCCTTCCGGACAATCCCGCTTTCCCGGCAGGCTTGGGCCCTAATGGGCCCCCTCTCTGATGCTGACATCTCTTTGAGGCGCGCGTGGAACACTTACGCGCCGTTCGGCACGGGCCTGGTCCTGATCGGACGGTGAGCTACCCATTACTCACCGCCCGCAGGCCCGCGCCTACGGTGGCCGGGAGTCGTCACGCGGCCCCCGACGCCCGGAGCGTCTACCGCGGCGGCTTGGACGGGAGAATCTCTCCCTCTCCCGTCCCGCCGCCTCCTTCACTAGCATGACTGCTTCGCAGAAGGAGGCGACTGCCTCCCACTCCCCTCGCCCCGGACCATGGCTTGAACCAGGGCCGGGCGCGAGAGGTCGCCGCCGCTGCCGATCGCCTCTACGAGGACACGGCGGTGCTCCGCCCATGCAGGGCAGGCCCCCACCGTGTGCTCCACCGTGTCCTCAGGGCGATCAACGCAGTGATGACACCCGGGCGTTTCCTCCCGCCCGATGATGTGCAGGTACCTCCCGAAACTTCCGTGTCCGGTGAGGCGGTAGGTGAGGACGCCGTGACGTCTCCCTAGCCACTCCTCAAAGAGGGGTCTTACCGCCGCTATTGCGGCGTGCCCTGCGCTGGGTTGCGAAAGTCGCTCCTTCCATGCCACCATGAGATCGCGCCGGAGGTCCGTCCGCTCCGCCGCAATTTGCCGCGGAAATGTATATTTTCACTTAAATCTTTCTTTTTCTCGTAGTCATGGTATAAAGTATAGTATGCAACTCTTGAATAAAACGGATTTATATCGAGGGCCATGAATCGCTCGCGTCGCTCAGGATTCTAACACTTGAATCACTCGCTATACTCGTGATTCAATCATCATGAATCACTCCCTACGGTCGTGATTCAATCGTTAGAATCCTTCACTAGCTCGTGATTCATCTATGGCCCTCGCTTTAAATCCGTCCTTTATTCACTAATTGCATAATATACTATTGTTATCAATTTAATTGGAATTATTAATTTTGTTATCAAATTAATTAGAATTATTAATTTTATATTTTTTTATTTTACCAACTGTCATGGTGACTATACTTTTACATAATAGTACCTACCTAAGTAATTATGTAAGTTCAGGTGTAAGCTACCCATCATCGATCTACCACTTTTTCTTTTGTGACATAGAGGAGGATTCTTATTTATCGTAAAGTTGGTTGATAAACGCAATATTTTGGAAAGAACTTGCTATTAAATTAGCTAAAATTAAGACTAGTTTAAAAAAAATATTGTGTACCTATTTAAAGCCTCAATAAAAAAGAGCCACTTGTTTTTCGAAGTCCTATCTCCGAATATTTATTATCCTTGTCGTAAAAGATCTCACAGCTTCAGGTATAATTTTAGGTTTTGGTAATTTCAACACAAAAAACAAGAGTTTAAATACTTCAAACCTGCCAATATTTGCAAAATGTAAGGCAGCCCATTAACTCTATGTTCCACTCTAGAAACCTTTTTCTTTTGTTTACAAACAACGTAGTTTCATTATCGCATTCTAATTTGGGAAAGACATGAAAACCTACTGTAGTATCAGTTGTTTTCTGAGGCAAAAGTCGTCAAACTTGTGCCCGAAATATAGGTAACCGTGGCGTTCACAGAAAACAATGGACATAAGTGCGTATTCATGGGTCAATAGCCTAACACTAAAAGTTTTCAGGTCAGTGCAAATTTTTTATGGTGTGTTTAATGCCAAATAATTAATGAAGCAAAACTCAAAGGTAAGAATAAAATTTAAAATTTGTTAGTAACAAAATTAAAAGCAGAGAAAAATATTGATGTTTACATTATTTACAACAGCTGTATAAATCACAAATAACCGGAGTTGATTAAAATGGTAAAGGCCTTTTTGTTTTTTTTCCTTACCCGGAATTTCCTGGGACATGGAAAAATGTGTACACTAAATACCTACTTATTATGCATACGGTATGATGTGTCGTCGTAATTTTCCTGATACGTTTTCCAATCATACCGTTTAGTGTGAACTGTGAACGGAAAAAAAATATAAGTGTATACAATGTCGTTGCACATTATTGTTCCATGCACGCAAAGTTAATGTAGATTAATTCAATTAGTTAATATCGTATCAATAATATATTTTTTATTCAAGTATTTAATAGAAAAACATGTGACTATATAACGTTATATAGTCAATGAATGAAGTCGGTTTAATAATAATTGACTAAATTTTATGTTGTTTTTTTCCGAGTTTATGAATCATGGACGTTACATTCCATAACTGACCACTAAGAAATAATAGAGGTATTATTAAAATTACAATAAATACATTAAACCGTTACACATCGTACTGAAATATCACCTTCTAAACCGCATATAACGTCATAAACGAGAAAAGGACAATGTCGAGAAATTCCATTGAGCAAAAAACAATGCACAATAATATTGATAATATCATTTTATGTGGAGTCTATTAAAAACCTAAACATTTTTTAACAAAAAGTTATGAAATAAATGTTAATCGTTATAAACATGCCATTTAAAAAAAATAGAAATAAGTTTTATTTTGGCACTTTGCACATAATGGTTTTTTTAGGATTGCGTACCAAAATGGTAAAAAAGGAACCCTTATGGTGCGACTTCGTCTGTCTGTCTGTCTGTCTATCACACCTGCTTATTTCAGCAACTACCAATGCTATCGACTTGAAATTTGGAACAGTTATAAAAAATGCTTGCCCAACTTTATTGCAAATGAAAAAAAGTCAAAAAATATTTTTATTTTCATTGCAAAAGGGGCTGGAGTGGGGGGTTAGCGTTGAAAATACCGAAAAAAACAATTTGTTTAAAAAACAAATCGTGGTTTATTTCCGTTTTTTTTCCGGAAAAAATCCCAAAAATTCACAAGACGAATCTTTCCCGCCCTGCCTCACCTCCACACATTTCCCCCCACCTCACCCCGCACCTCACCCCCCCTCAACCCGTACCCTCACCCCCCCTCACCCACCCTAAAATGTGAAACTTGGAAAAGAACCGCCGTTTCTTTCGTATTTTTCGATTTTTTCCGTTTTTTCCAAAAAAACATGAAATATATTCTGGCGAATCTTCTTGAAACTTTCGAATAAAACATGGAAAAAATAAACGGAATTGGAAAAAAAAGGGAATTTTCCCTGCTTTTTTCAACGCTAGTGGGGGTCCCAAATTTTAAAGTGGAGATCTATATTAGATCAAATGACGTAATTATCATATGATTTGCACATTTCAAAATATATATTTTTATTTTATTTTATATTTCACAGTTTTCGACATATGATGAAAAATGTCTGAAAAAATACCATTCCCCCCCCCCCCCTTATCTCCGAAGTTTGCGGAGCGAAAAATCTGAAATAATTAGAGTTGATAGGAATTGACCCAACTATTGCACCAAAAATAAAACGATGTTGCTAACTAGTACAGTTTTTTCAAAATCATAAAAACTCCTTCACAAACAAACTTAGTTATGCGGTCCGGTTTTTTTCACTTTATACGTCCAAAAATGATACGGAACCCTCGGTGCGCGAGTACGACTCGCACTTGGCCGGTTTTTTTTCTTTTTTCCATAGTAGCACCTGCGATTGCCCAAGTTACTGTGATTTTTTATGTTATCTTCTTTTTTTTTTACATTAATTAATGTTGTGTGTGCCATGTTCCATTTTGTTTTTAAATGTTCTTCAATCACAGTGACTGTTATCTCATGATTTCATTGTAATAAGTTAACAATTAATGTTAACCATTTTGTTTTTGTGATGCACGCATTATCATTTTACATTTTTTCACGCATTTTATTTTTTTCTATTTCAGAATCAGATCTCACGAGTCTATCACACGTTGGTGAGTACATGTCATTTTTATTTATGTTCATCGACATTTGTAATTTGTTTGTATTTTGTGAATTGTTTATTATACAGGTGGTTAGTAATCTAGTTTTTATACTTAAAACTTTATGGATTTTGTTATATCTACCCTGAAAAAATATTGAACATCAAGTGCAGAATTTTAAGGCACAATGTTTTTTGAATTTGATGCACTGCAAAAACATTGAAACATAGGTAGGTACATAATAAGTACGTATGTACTTATTATGTCTTCAATAAATTAAAACAGTGCATGTACAGGGTGTCACGATAAGGGTATATCAATACAAACGGGGTGAAGAGTGTATCTGGTTAACAATCTCTACAGCTCAAAATAAATTACTTTGGAAATGTACAATTTTTGTATTTATTATTATTTATTATTTCTATTTTTTGTATTTCTACAGTTTATTAAATTTAAATCATAACAAACGTGTTACCGCACTACGAGGGTCATTGTCCTGTCCTGTTTACTCTGTTTGATACGTAATAACTAGTAATAAGAGATACTCTGTGCGCCTGGTACCAACGCGCGTGCCGCATCACATGCCCTTCGGACAGGAATAAACAAACCGACAATCATACCTATCAACCTATGTTTACCGATTCCTGCGCGCCTAGTACACGCGGAGCCGCGCTCTGCCCAGTCGCAGCCGACAGACCGTGCGGCGGGCGGTGGGCGGCGGGATCAAATGAACTGACTAATGTTTATTCCGTCCCGTGAAACTTGCTTCATCAGTCCAAAGCACTTTAATACCTAATTCTGCCGAAGCTTCTGTCTAACTAAGGTACCACTCACAAAAGCCACGCGTTCCAAAAAATCTGCCGGCGTAAGCTCCTGAGTGGGGCAGAAGTGGTATGGACGTTGGTGGTCTTAGCGCAGCACTTGCCATACCTCCATGGTTCGCAGCACCCATCACTAATGCAGCTCGACCTGTGCTACTGCGTGGATTACGTGTAAAATGATCTGGTACAGCGTCTTCAAATCTAGGATCCCTCCTGCTTGGCCGACCTTCCGATACATTCATGGAAAGAACAGGTCGCGTACAGACCTTGTACCATCAGGCTGAAACATGCTCTCGATGGTAGCTGCTGAAGTGCCAACGCTCAGCAACTGGTCTTCCGTCGATGAATCGCTGACGATACAGCTCTCGGGCAGCTTGCAGATTACCATCCGTTGCTCCAATACACACCAGCATTTCGTAATTTCGCTATTAGTTAAACTTGACGTAATTTTTACGACAATTTTATTGACAACGATCACAATCACAATCACAACTTCGCACAGAAACGGATAGAGAGCGACTGAAGCACAAGTACGTCAACACGAAGTCTGATATCCTAGTAATAAGGTAACTGTCCCAGTTGGTTTCGTAATAGGTAATTAAAAATTTCAAGAATAAAAAAACTCTGACCGACTAACACCAAACACGTCATATGTAGTAGGTACTCCAAGTCTCCGAGATACTAGCTGTGAACCACGACTGTCGACTCAGTTAAAATACTCCTCTCTTCCCTAGCTCATTTTTAAGAGCTGCCGCGTTGATAAACAAAACCGATAGGTGTCCACTTGTAAGTTGTAATTGTTTATTTAAGATTTATTATGTGATACACAAGTATCTACGTCAGTTGAGTATTGTATTGGAGGCGGAAATAAAAAAAGGCTTTGAGCATAAAACATCCCGCGTTTTGCTTAGGTCGGATATCGAACGCAAAAATAACGTCACAATAATCAGAAAAAAATGCGACGTGCTTGCAACTAGCTGATTGACCCTAAATACCATTGTGTGTTTATTTACCTTTGATATCTGATCCATGTCTGCTATGTTTATGTAACATTATCCAAATTAGGGTTTCGTAAAGTTATTATTGTGCACCAACGCTCGCTGTCAGGACAACTTCCGTCACTCATGAAGTCCTAGTAGATACTTTTAACAACTTCTTTTGAATAAGTAGTTGGATACATTCGCGGCCTATTAAAATGCACGGATAATTAATTATTTTTAGTACCTGCCTACGATTGTGTTGTTCAAACAAATAATTACTACAGACGCGACACGTATTGTAAAACTGTGCTTCAGACTCTGGCCCACAAACAAAAGTAAACAAAGTGTGTTTAACTTCATACTTTATTTGTTTTTTTAACTTTACAGCGGTGACATTATGGCAAAACTACAAATACTACTATCAATGTAATCTTAAAAATAAAATAAAATTACGTGCAGAACCCTTTGCCATTGTTTGTACTAAGAGACGTAGTTATGAAAGATTTAAAGTAAACAGTACCAGGAGTAAATTGAAGAAATAGGATATGTTTCATTGAAGAATAGTTTATTGACCCTGATCAGCTGACTTGGTGCTAGTGATGTGTAGAATTCAATTAGAAAAAAATATTTTTAAGTTCAATGTATCATAACTTCATAATTTTGTAGGAAAAGGTATTAAAAAAATGTTGCCATGTAGTTTGTTATCACCTAGAGAGTCCGTGAATTTGATATTGTTATACCCTTTCGGTTACATCCTGTATATGCACTGTTTTAATTTATTGAAGAATATTCTTATATTTTGAAGTATCATTATTCAGTGTCCTTTAATCAATCTCCGCCATTTAGTCACTTCTGTATCAGTAACTGAGCTGACTGACATTAAGACATCTTATTATAACTCCTCAAATAGGATGTTTTGGATTAACCATTGCCACGAGGCGCGAAATCCAAAATAAACATCTATTCTTACGTGGCCACATAGTACTCTTACGTGTTGAGAACCGAAATTGTTTGGAATTTCCTTGTCCATAGCTTGACATGTGAAGAAACATCAACTCTTCAAGGCGATAATGTAGTAATGGATCGAATGTTGATGCTGATGATCTTATAAATCTCATTTTCGTTTCTACAGGGATATTAGTAGGTTACATAATGACCGATGTTAGGTAAGATTGTCATTCATATCACATTGAAGTGAAGAATTTATGAGTTTCACATGCGAGGTTAACGATGATTTGGGGGCCATTCTCGTTACGTTCATTAAACGGGGCATTAGTAAAAGGCGAACAAGATACAACTGATGTTTGTAATCGCGTTAATGTTTCGACGGCCTTCTATCTTTACAGCATTCTCAATTCAAATACCTGCACTGCAAAACAAAAGAGGAATTGATTACAATTATTCAAGTGCTGAATAATTTGGTTTTAATAAATTCATTTGCTGATAAATTACTTCTTGGATATTTCTGACGCCTTCCGCATTATGGAGTCAGTTTCATTTTGGCAATGTTTGAACCAGATTTCCTACAAGATAATACACATTTCATAAATGCTATGATCAACGATTACTTAGATCAGAAATGCCTTAGTTAAGTCAATGATAATCAACTATTAATCTTATTTAATTAAGTTAGGGTTCAAATTGTATTACTACGTAGGATCTGAAGAATGGATGTTGAAGTGGATTTGAAGGTCTGCGCTAAGTCACAGATAAATTATTTAGTATGTTTGTGATTTTATTAACATAACATTTTATATAAATACTGGATCCATTACATAAATTAAACTGAAAGACTAATTTTGTTTCTTATGTAACAGCATAGTTTGTGTCATAAGTAAAATCGAAAGAGGAGAACAATTTGAAGAAGCATTCGATGAAACACCAGAAGGTAATTAATTGGTAAATTTCAGATCTAAAGATGTATTTGAATGTCATGAAGTAACAGTTCTATTGCGCATTCGTTTCAATAACAAATCGATCATGATGAGCCGAAGGGCAACTGCACACGTTACGCATTACAACAATATTATTGATTAACAGACAAACACAAATTGTTCGATATATGATAAACTGACGCTCACAGTGGCCTTATTGTACCAGCATGCGTTTCAATTAAGGCTCATAACAATAATTGGTGTCAGCATTCGGTACAAACGTACAGTTCCTTCAGTGTTGGTATAGTTTATTCTATTAAATGTTCATTTACACAATTTAGTTGTGGCGGAATTTGAAATTGTTGACAATTTGTAGGTAGGTATATTGGGTACCTAGTAACGATACTACTTGTGGTGTTTTAACAAAAGTCGTAGTTACACCATTAAACCCGTTAATTAAGATTTCTTACGCTATTACACATCAATGTCCTATTTCTGGAGTAAAATAAATTGTTTATAGAAAATTGTTTTAATTTGGTTAAATATAAATATTGTGTTAACAAACTAATTACCAACATGTGTCCAAGGTTAACGCAGTCGAAAAACCAAAAAACTGATTCCAAAAGATCATTTATCCAAGAAAATGTCAATGGAGTGCAGTTTCAGCATATTTGCTTGAAAACTCGTTAAAATTCTCAGACATTTTGGCATTTTACCAATTACTGCCATTAATACGGTTATAAATGCAGTAGGTACACGACCACCTTATTACTTTTCAAGCAGTAACGTTATTTGCAGCTTCCTCTTTCTGCTTGATTCGGCTCTCTATTAGTAATCTATTAATGTCATTTCCGTAAACAATTTGTCGGAGTAAAATATCAAAGATTCAACTGAGGTATATAGTTAGGTTGAGGAAGTAAATACCTACTGATGCTGGCAAGGTTCCAGAGATCATGACAGTTAAACAAAGGTAGTCGTACATACATAATTATTGGTCATTCAGTACTCTTACAAAGAACGTAAATACAGGATTCTTGAATTATCGAATCAGGTTTCTGGAGTATGTAAGAATTTTCATGTCGATACGTTAATACTTATGTACGTTCCGTCGATTTACCTGCGCTTAAAACGAGTTTTACATTAAAATTTGTAAATTTTGTTTATACGGTATTATCACATGGCTTGTTTTGCATTGTTGCGATTTCTTAGCGCGGTCTGTGTCTCATTTTTGACGACCGTGATAAATGTATTGGAAAAATTACGGTCAGAAATCGTTATTTAACATAGTTTAGCCATACTCGTATTTTTTAAATTGGTGTGGTCGTCATAAATTAAGTTAATAAAATTAATAATAATAAATTACCCACTATTAATATTGGGTATTCTAAATTACCTCATTAAATAATTATGAGCATGTCGCCAACTCGTGACGGCCATAGTACGCGAACAAAAGGAATTTGCTTCAAAGAACAATGGCCATTTTGGCCTCGAAAAAAACATTAATTCTTATAGAGATAATACTGTCACCAAAATGTAGTACCTACATTGTTAATGTAATTAATGGATGGCATCAGTTTATTTTTAAAAGCCGGGAAATAATAGATAAACGTCTTCAAAATTATAACATATAGCACATAGCTTGAAACAAAACGCGGGATAAAATATTTATTTATTTATTTATGAATGCATCCACATTTATTTACGGCCCTAGAGACGTCGATACCTTTTCTAAAATCTAAATCGAATCACAAGAGGTAATCTAGACACATTTTAATCAGATATTATTTTATAAAGTGAGTAGGTAGGTACCTAGCTAACCAAATGCACTGGTTTAATGTATCTACCTACTTAAATTAGACCTCAATGTGAAAAACTTCTCAATATAAAATGCTACAGATTAATAAATATACCGCATAACCTCAAAAAACATTATACGTAATTTTTCGATTCTCCGTGCTTTAAAAAATATATTGAATGCCGAAGGTATTTATATATAAATAGGCAAATAAAATGACAAATGTTTCATCGTTATAACTTTTATAAGATTTTCCGAGTCCAAGCATGTTAGGAAAGTGGCCATTGTTCTTTATGAATACGTATGTATTTTATTTGAATATTTCTCATATTTATTTAAATTTTCTTCACGTCTTGGGTCTTTACGTGCTCTCTGCATTGAGTTCGTTTCTCTTGTTATTATAATTGCTTGCACTCAATATGTGGTACGAAGCTAAAGAGAACAATAAAGTCAGTCACATTGCAAGTCACATTGTCAGTCACATGTATGCACCATTCATTTAGACAGACTACTATTCTCAGACTGTTTTAATTGGCCACTTATTGTTACGACGGAGTTACTCACGAATGAAAGCAAACTGAAGAAATAATATTCGTTTTGCTCATAAATCAATAGGTAAGGTATATTTAATTCTGTACCTACTGTGTAACATTTCATTAACTTTAGCATATTTATCCAAACGTTCTTGAGTTACAAATCAAGTTTTCGTTAGAATTAGTTAGGTTGTATGTAGGTATTAGGGCGTTTGTGCACCACATACGTTTCCAGTTCGTATCCAGTTTTATACGGACATAAAAAAAACGGATCAATAATTTCCGAATGAACCTTGTGCACTACATTAGGTTTTTACTGTTTATAGGCCAGGAATGGCGAACCTTTTTTTACAATTGCGTGCTGCAATTACTCACAATTATTATACTCGTATTCAAATCGTAGGGCGTTTATGCACTTATAATCCGTTTCCAACACGTATTCGTATTTCCCGTTCCGTCCGTTTGTATGTCGAATGTATTCGATACCTACCAGTTTTTAAAATGTATGAAATAAACGGTTCGAAAAAGAAAGTGTTGAAAACGGATGGAAAACGCTCGTATTCGTGTTTTTTAATTTTAACTAAAACGTTTCACATAGTACCTACCTACTTTTACAATTTAATCTATAATAGTTTTTGAATAACAACCATAGAATTCGATGTATGCCTTCCTTCCCCACTCCTCTCCGCACATGTTAAACGTGTGACGTCACACGATCCGTAAAAAACTGTTCGAAGAAACACGGAAACGTATGTAGTGTACAAGGCACCATACATTTACTATGGAGGCCTAAACGGATCGTATTTTCACGGTTCATGAAAACGTGCTGGAAACGGAGTAGTGCACAAACGCCCTTAGAGGGATAAAGTGAATAGGGAGGGCCAATGAACTGATGCAAGTTCATACTCGAGTTGCTAGAGTCCACGTAGCAATTGCTCACAAATGATGATGATAAAAGGTCATTGATAAATAGTCAGCAATTGTGGACTGTTCAGTCTTCTAACTTATATTAAAATGATGGAAATTTTGCGATGAGTAGGTACCTACCTACCTATTGCATTAGTAGCTTTCGTTTTTAAAGGAAATTCAAGGGGTTTTCCTTGAATCCTTTTATTTATTTATTTGCCTGCTTTACCTAGGTACTTACCATAGTATAGTTACTACAGTCGGCAGGCAAACAGGAAAATGGCATTATTTTTGTTGCTAATAAGCAATCTTAAACACTAAATTAAAACTCAAAGAAATATACAAAAAGCAGGAAAATAATCTGGAAACTACGTAAACAAAATAGCGTCCTCCTACGGTTTCTAGACACAATTCACTAGAATGAACAACATAAATGTGTTTTCAATACGACTATTTATAATTTTAGAGACGCAGTATATTGCGGCGATGAAACTGTCCAGAGCTTATCAAGTGAACAATTAAACACGATTTGATTATTTTCGCAAGATGAAAAAAGATCTGACGATGTTCTACGCAGCGATGTTCCTGCGAAGAATCTAGGCAGCGAAATTTTGAGGAAAACGTTGTCTTAGGACGTAAATCTTTGCGGTTGTAAAACCGCAGGCGATAATAACAATAACACAATTTATGTGGGTATAGTGAATTAACTTTTACGGTTCACCTGTATTTTGGCCAACATTTCCCGCTAATGATGATAACGTGCTATCTGATAAAAAAATCGGTTCCCAAATGCTGTTTGTGTATGCGGGTATTTCTTTGTAAATTTAAATTTATACAAAAAAAATATCTGTTGTAACATAAAAAGGTACCTACTAACTACCTACATATTTTTATTAATAGTTATAAGTTTTAGCTGTCACTTGATAAGATTCTAATGTATCTTATCTAAAAGGTCAAAGCAATTTACATAATTTAAACTAACACTCACTAGGAGCATTGAATTACATTATAATTTATTGGCCGTGTAGAATGTTGTCCTTATTATTAATATAATGATATTTTTTACATTTACATTAAATACAAGAAAGACTAAAATAATTTACAAGTGGCCGTAGGTGTTTATATTAATTTTAAACCTAAATAAAACAATGTTGTTCATAATCTATTTATTAAAACACAATAGAGCTTTGATATTGTTCAACTCATAATATAGGTTAACGTACAATACATTGACATCTAAAAATAATAAAGAGTTTTAAGCTAAGTGTTGAGCTTAATTTGATTGTTTTAAGCCTGGCTGGCGGCATTTGTAAGTCCTCACCAGAAGTCCGCGTTAAGCAGTGACGGCTGTTAGAAGCCAACTGCGAGAGACCATTTCAAAAAAAAAAAAACTTAATTTGATTTAAAACTAATTAAATATTGAATCAAGTCAGGTCGATCATAAATGTTGTGTTGCACAATCTTTGTTTCACAACCTGCGGAATCGGAAATGAATGATAAGCACAACATGTAAAATGTATTATGTAGTAAAAGACAACGATCAACTTTATAATTTGTGAACGAATTGGATTTCAGTGATTTTTTAATTGTTTTTCAATTCATTTTGTAACAAATTAGTGTTGGGGTGTTGGAATGCTAATTTCAATGAAATTATTATGTCGTGTCTATTTTCTAGGACATCTGACATGCATTGTCATGGAGGTCGAATTTGATTCGTCTAGGCTAGGCGATATCCCGATACATCTCCAAACATAATTATTTTCGTTTTCTTAAAAGATTTTATTTTCATTTTACATAAATCACGTTCGACTTTACGGTTATAGTAATAAGGTTAATTTTACAATAATTGTTAATATAATAATTGGTGGGTTAAATTTGTTATTTTTGTATGGTGTATGGCCTGTCCTTGCTGTGACACAACCGACCCACTGACCTGAATGTATGAAATTAAACAATTTCGATGCTTTTGTTAAGATATGGGACATGTTTGCTAATTTATAAACGTCACGAAATTGGAGAGTTCGGTTTTTATGAAGTCAGTAAGTGATGTGTTCATGGTATAAATGCTTTTGTTTTTCTTAGAAACGCAATTTGTGCTGTTTGAGTTTAAAGTAAATTTGGGTTACAGTCTGTAATTCAACTAATGTGAAAGCTGTAAAACTAAAAATATTGTCATGCTCCTGTAGGTGCCAAAAATTCGTTGCTTCTAATTTTTGTAGTTAATAACAAGTTCATGTTCATGTTAAACAGTAGTACGACTACTGATAATGATAACTTATCAATCGTCACATTAAACGGTTTTACTAATATGAGTACAACAGTACTCTGAAGATGCTCAAGGTTCCATTCTCCTTGATTACATACTCAGCACGCGTTTAAATCAAGCGCCGGCTAGACGCATAAGAGCTCACGTGCCTATTAAAATGTTAGGATGACAGCACACTGTTACATGTGGTAATTTTCTAGCTATTACAGTGGAAAATTAGAAATATTGCAGATGCCAGGAGATTAGTCAGCGGTGTTTACCTTGTTCGAGATAACGGCTAAGTGGTACACGTAAATATAAAATATGAAAAAAATGCGATTACTAATCTAGAAGTACTTGTTATTATTTATTAATATCGACAGGGGGATGCACCTACAATTTTCCTGTTGACGTTGTCATATCTATATTTCAGTATATTGTACCGTGTTGGACGAATTCTGATATCAGTTCAAGTGCTTGCTACTGAAACAGAACCATTATAACACAGCGCATTTGGTCCTATTCTATTATGTTCAAAAAGGATTATCGCTTATGTCTAATATTAAAAAATATAGTATGACTACATATAGTTATATAGTTTTGTTGGACATTATATTATTTTATAGACCTTAATATGTACCTTTATAATAAATAAATAATAAATACAACATTATGCAATACAGGAAGTAGGTATCTACTTGATGCCATAATAATATGTAACTTTGTAACCGAGATAGTAACTTATAGTGCATGCCACATACCTACCTACCAATTATGTGTTGCGCAATGATTACACACCTCATATACAGTGATATGATTTTATACCAAGAAAACCCATTTTCCATCGTCTTTTTATACTTGCACAGTCCTCAAACGAACATACACTTCGATCAGGAATAACTATTTTATTGGGCCCTATTACTGCCCACGCAAATCGCTTTGTTGCAACATTTCAATTATATTGATGGAAGTAGTAAAATGCAGTGTGAATTCACACGTCAAATTGTTTACTACTAAAAATATCTTTCCTGCGTCACTTTGTGTCTCCAGACGCTGACACTAAATAAAGTTGTGTTTCGACATTGAGATTTGTTATTACAATTTGTTTTTACTTATAAACACAAACTTGGTGCTGCACACCTAAATATCTATATGTAACTGTTTTGTTTTAATCGAGTTTAGTTAAGGTAAAGACAGATTGAAGTCCTTTTACGTTATCACTGATTTAAATTGAAGGTCAAGATATGAAAATTATTAATAGTCGTACCTAGTAGTATTATCAATATACAAGGTTACAAACATCAGCAACTATGATAGATTTGAGTATAAAATAAAGTGATAGTGTGATTGAAAATGTAATCAAATCCTCCAAGTTTATCATGATTTCTAAACAATTTTCGTGTAGTGTGCTAATATTAACATGTTACAATTACAGGCTACCCATTGTGCACTGACGCATTAAGATTATCAACAAACGACTATTAGGTTCTAGAACAACATTGCACGAACTGAATCCCAGAGCTACGCAAGCCAATTATAATAATCTCACCTGAAATTACACAATTAGACGTAGTTGTAACATCGGTCACTCTCAAGGCTAAAATATCGGCTAACCAGGAAGAGCAGCAGCTTTGAATAGCGTTGTATTTATAGCGGTCGATATCTCAGGAGGCGTGACTGTTGCGTTGTTTTAATGCAAGTGCAACATTTACGCAATGGGGCTTGCGATGCCTCTTCCAACAGGGCTCTAATGAGCAATCAATTGTGTCGCAATTGCACTGTTTCTATTTTTTTAGTAGGTACTCATTATTATCTATACCTACTTTGAAGAGTTTGTTTGAACGCGCTAATCTCTGGAACTACCAGTTGGATCCGAAAAATTATTTTGTGTATGATAGCCAGATTCATGAGGAATAGTATAAGCAATTTAACATCACACTAAGACCCTTAGAAGCAACAGGGGTGTAACCGCGGGGGAACAGCTAGTTATTTATAATTGAGGATGGAGAAAAATAGGGTTCTTTGAGATCTTTTTGTTGTGGATTTCAGTTAGACTGCACGCTTCAAGGCTAAACACACATATTTATTATTATGCTTTGATGCGGTGAATTAGCAACTCGATATTATTTACCACCTGCACTATGTGTAAACTTTACGATTCTCATATAAAAGGTAGCGTAATAACACAAAGGATGTTTCCAACAAATAAAATCAAAGCAAAATATAGTTGTATTATTCTAAAATCAATAAGTAGAGAAGACACATTGTTTCTCAGGTCATTGTCACTAATTTTGTTTGTTATTATTCCATCTATTCGTTGTCAAGACGACTCAAGAACCATAGAAACTACTGAGACTAATTTGTCAATTAACTATTATTATTCTAAAAGCATGTTCGGTCGTTATATTCCACTAAAGTTTTATGGTCCCCGTGGCTAAATGCTTTAAAAGATTGACGTCATTTGTCTAAGTATGTCTATTTGTATCGGTATCGGTATGGTCTTCAGCTTCCTAACCGACCCTTGCTCGAGCCAGCCCGCGCTGAGCCTGTAGATTTAAATATGTCCCTAAATCATATTAATCCGTTCCAGCTAGTAGCCCCTCCCTCTAGTTGTCTTCCCCCCAGCGACGCCCTAAGCCGAGGTCCGTACCCCAGTAGGGGGTGCCCTTAGCGTGTGGTCACTTAGTTTGTAGTTTTTATTTAGTTTTAAGCCTGGCTGGAGGCATTTGTAAGTCCTCACCAGAAGTCCGCGTTAAGGTCACTGCTTGGCTGTTAGAAGCCAACTGCGAGAGGCATTGTCAAAAAAAAAAAAAAAGGTCTTCAGCTTCAAGCTTAGCTGTACTGTAGCTATTGTGCTGTAAAATTCACACAAGTTAAGCCTGTGTTAAGCCGTTACATAAGTATTTACTTTCAAGTAGCGTTTTATACTTGATCAGATATTATGTTTACTGTTGTTATATAGATTTATGGTCCTGAAGTGTAATGCCACATTGAACATAATTGCCACTTTTTCATACTGTTAAATGTTTCGTTCAAAACGTCTGGATGATTCGTTAAATGTCTGTTATGGGTACGTAATGTCTTATGTAATGTAACCAAACCTGAATGTCACAAGTCCAACGCTTTTATGAATAAAAATTTTCTTATTTTACCTACCTGTGCAAAGATGCCTAGAAGAAACCTACATGAAAGATAACATTGCATCTTCTAATATAAACGGCATTATGTCGTGTCAAGGAGAAGTCACACAAATTGATAAAGCAATGAACTCACTGTTTGTTTATCAACAATGCCAACAATAATACTGATTAGATAATAAAATTAAATCTGTATCCTCTATGATAATGTAGGTAATTGTTTAGATGATTTCACATTTTGTAAGATTGTCAATGATAAGATAATTTTAGTATGTTGTAACTTGTAATGTTTATTCATAAATTCGTGGAAATTATGGATTTTTTTTACGTTTGCTAGTAAAAAGGTAATGTTGTGTAAATATTATTCTTTTTACTCAAGGTAGGTCGTCAGTTTTTTCAACATATAATAATAACTACAAACTAACATTGTTAAGACATAGAGCATTAAGACATAGACCTTACTCTTTACTATATATAATTTAGATTAATTATATTATACGAGTACCTATTACTACCTATAATTATGATGATTTACTAATTGTTTTATGTTTTAAACTTCGAGCTCCCATCTCAATACCTAACTTCTGTTTGGTGAAGTTTATTTTGCAAACTTATGCGAATGCGACTAGTCATAATCATAAAGGTAATTAATTAGGTATGACTTCTATGGAACCCATTAAAATTCAATGCATAATAAGGTAAAGAGCAAGTTTCTAGTACAAATTCCCTTTAGAATGCAACGTACATTACGTACAACATCTGCATTTGAATGAATACCTTCGTACTATTTTATATAGTTACTTATTATGCTTTATTTTAATTAATTGATTATGACGTCTATTGCATAACTAATAATGAAAACAGAGGTTCGTACTACAAAAGAATATACTACGTAGTTAAGAAAGTAATAATTTACAACGTAGCTAACAAATGACATCGTTCAGTAGATTAATCGTTTAAATTTCCCAAAATAAACATAGCGTCGTTTATAGATGATATATCTTCATGTCTATCTTAGTAGTTCTTCTGGGAAAATTTAGTTTCGACAGAAAAAGTAATTTAAAACTCATATTAAAACAGACTGGTGACGTATGAACCCATCAGCGTCGGTCGGCGGCGTGGGCGCAGCTTCGCCCGACACTGTCACAGCCGGCGGTCACGTGACAAGACGCAATTAGACGCAACGCACCTTCGTCATGTCATTGAACATATTTTAAAAACATTACCACGCTATTTTAGCACTTACGACTATCGATTTAAGGCTAAAATTATACTTTAACTAGCGCGACAATTTTGTCGTATAGTAATTCAACTGCGCAATTCTCGTCGTATCATCGGAATTTTGTGTCCCAAGATTTGTGTAAGATTGAACAATGGGCAGTGACGTCTTAACACGATCTTGAGCAGCTTCTATGAATTTCGTAAACAGGGTCTTTGTGCCGGTATGATTAATAACAACACATTTGAATATAAATAAATCTTTCGTATGTTGCATCTGAAGAAAAACGTTTCAGTGTCACTGATACAATTTTTCAACACGCCAGTTTCCCGACACCAAGCAATCTCCTTTATTATTTGATATATCGCATGCCCTAGATTTGTAGAAAGTTGGCCTACTACATTTCAGAGAAACGACAAAATAATTAATTAGGGTAAGCAAGATCAAACATTGAAAATTAGAGCCTGTTTATTTTACTATCAAAGAAATCTTTTGATGCAACCATTTTTCTAGTGGGAAAGTGCCTTGTGTTGGCGTTCAATCTTCACTTTCTACATTAAAAGTAAAATTTATTATGAGCTAATAATAAACCGGTTATAATATATATATAACCGGTTTTTAACATAACTAACAGAAATGGCCTTCATACAAATAAATAAGTATTAGTCAGCTATGTACTGTTGGCAGATTGATTGCAACTTTGAAAAAGAAATTGGTTATTGATAGAAGTTATATTATAGTATTGCGTAGTTATCAAAGTCTGTGCTACAAATTGTTATAGTGTAATGATTCAGTACATATTGTATGTATCGAGTCACGTGTATGGCATATAAAACATTCATGAAGGACCAGACACCACAGTAGACGGATCAATTTCGTGACGTGGACTTTGAAGTCGTTTGGAGCCGAGACCTTGACCTAAGTGTTCCAAGGTGCAGGGCTAACGTTTTGAAAGCAAATGTACCCGAGCGATAAGCATTAACCCATTAAAGGCAATCACAATTTAGTTGTTGACGACCCCTTTGACGCAAACATATTTTTTTTCTAGAAACAGGAACTGCTCTTTGGCCACTTGTTATTATGTTATTTGTCAAAAACACAAATGTTTATTTACGTGTGGAAATTTTTCAAGTCCGTCATGTCACGGCTGAATTCCGCATGTCCTCTCCACAGCGGAGTGTTCCACAGATCAGACGGTGATCTTGACCTTCTACGTCAAAATTGAGAGTTTGTTACAATCTTTACGATTTCATTTCGGACGTAGTAAACATAAATGGGTTTCGTTCAACCAATTTTTATGTGACAACATTAAAATTTACTGTTTAAGGTAAAATGTTGAAGGTCCTTGCAGTGATTTTAATACTGCAATGATCTTGAAAAAATAAACATATAGTTTTTCAATACAATCCGATTCCAATTTAAGTTTTACTCGACCAAGCAAAACTTAAATAAAAGTTATTTCATGTAATTGCAAGTGATCGCGTATTCACGAGATTGGTGTGGCAGTTCAAACTACAAAGCATTTGGTAGCCATCTTTGTATCATGTCAATTACCTCAATAGATGACGTCAAAACTAATTACGCCGTACTAATAAAAATAATTATAAATGACGACACTCAATAAAAACAGGAAGGCCATTCGTAATGTAATAGAATAAGCTTCGCGTAATACCTATATATTTGTAACGTTTCACACATCAACATCCAACATCATTGATTGACAGGGAGACAAATCAAAGGGTTATTTTTATCCCACGTCGGGTGAGGGTTGACCCACCGTTGGCGG
Source organism: Thalpophila matura (assembly GCA_948465475.1). Classification (NCBI taxonomy): domain Eukaryota; kingdom Metazoa; phylum Arthropoda; class Insecta; order Lepidoptera; family Noctuidae; genus Thalpophila; species Thalpophila matura. The sequence continues at coordinate 9,585,966 of OX419184.1, read as the reverse complement.
CCACTAATGACGCAGGAACAGACCTTCAGTTTAATATTTTAGTGTTTAGCTTCAAAGTGACCTGATATTGATAGTAACGTTTTTAATCAATATTTTAGTAAGATGAAGGTGACGATTGTAAAATATGAACTTCAGATTATATCCACTGCTTTTAAAATTTTGTTTATTTCAGCAGCTTTCTGTTCGGAAAACTTGTTTAAGTAGATACACCGTAAAAAAATATAATGAGCAATGCGGAAACTAAGTTTAATTTATGTTTATAATCAATATTTTAGTTAGATGAAGGTGACGAATATAAAATTTGAACTTCAGATTACAATGCTTTAAAAATGCTGAACATTGTTCAGCAGCTTTAAGTTTACATAATCTTGTATATACATCGTAAAGAAAAATAGAATTAGCAATGCGGAAACTAAGTTTAATTTTAAAACTCAAAGTTAAATAGACTAAATAATATTAAAAGCAGAGGATGAATAGTTGTGTTGACTGACGCTGATGACAAATAGACAGTACGGTTACTGGCCACAGGTACGTGTATATTCAGTTTTATCTAATGAGCTTACAAAAACAATATTTAAAATATTTTCTTCGAATTACTAGTTTATTGTTCAAATTCAAACTTAGACGTTACATTATTATTTCTAAAATATTATTAGACGTTACATTACTGCATATTTCTAAAATATTATTTGCGTCATTAACAACATAATTAAGTAATATGAAAATAGATGACAAAACAAGTGCGATCAACGTTATCAACGACATTGAGATATTTTCCATTGTAAGTATCGAATAATAATATAAGTTGATACGCTTTGTAAATAAACAAAGGTGTTTAGGTACTACATAATAACGATAAGGTTTTTAATTTAACTATTAATCATACTACAAAAACCCATATCTACACCTGTAGATATGGGTTTTTTGTAGGATTTTATTTATTATAGTATAGTATATTTTATTCACACCTTTAGGACAGTTTTTACAATGTAGGTACCTACCTACATTATAAAAACTGTCCTAAAGGTGTGAATAAAATTGTTCGTCGAGCGAAAATCTTGACTGGTCTAATATCTTCATAATTTCGCTTGTACAGTCGTTTAAATAAGGTTCAAATGTACAGAAAGAATGACTTAAATTGCGCATAATATACTAAGGCCGTACTACAAAGTGTTAGAGTCATCATTGTTTTGTTGCATTAACGAGATGGTGTTATTCGTTTTATAAGTAAAACGAACTTGAAATTGATAGAATACAAGATCTTTGGGAAGATACTGATTAATCATAATGCTTTTTTTTCTAATTATAAAATTGCAAAAAGTGCGCAGCAGACAGTTTTACCAGTATCACAAAATCTAAATAAGATTAACAACATTGGGATCATCGGGACATTTAATAATTCATTCATAATATTCATATAAGCCCGCTAATCTATGTAGAACAGAATTACGGCATGTCTAAAAAAAACAATATCTTATCTAGAAAAATAGTAGGTTGATTACCTAGTTTTTGATGATCCATATACCTACATAACTTAAGTTTCTGCAAAATATTCCGTTCAAGCTAAATTGGTTCATGTTTGACTCACCTGGGTCTGTTCCTAAAAGCGATTGGTTCAATGCGTAGTAGTGTTTTGAGGCCCACTTTCATTTGACGTTACGATGTCGAGACGTCATAGGGAAATTAGGGCATACAACATTTATTAGAATGATGACTCATGCATAATTGATAGGACTGTATGTATAACTAATGAAAGTGCAATTTCTACGATCAACTTGAATTTAATGAATTACCTATGATCGTATTCACCAAATAGTATGAGTAGCTATGTATTCGATTTTAGAGACGGTGTTGTTTCGGCTTCTGAAAAAAGCATTACGATCTTGGTGGCAGATATTGTCCAGACATCGAACACCGTACAACGAAACTCTACCACTTGATTTGTGATGATGGCTATAAATGTTACTCTCTGGAACCGTTAAACATAAGGATCGTATACAAACTTCTCACGTTTAAAACGGTTCATTTGAGTCGGACGGTTATAATACCCCTAAGAATTCGTGTAGAATACCTTCTCACTATTTCCTGGTCTTTTTATTTGTGACTTACAAAGTACATACCTACAGAAATTACAGAAAATAAATTGAAAGCAAAGCGAAAAGCCATATCAAAAAATAATTCATAACTTTTGGTGCGCAGTTACATTTTTCTATGAAAATACTACAAGTAGCTAATGACAATGAATTTGTTCTTGAACCCACTATTTTGAAAAGCATACATGATTTTTCACGTGAACTAACAACAAAACCAAGTAACGCAAAGTCTTATTATTTTATTATCAACCTTAATACAAGGAGACAAAACTCAATACATAATTGGATGTACGTAAACGTTCAAATTGTACCTAAACCGCACATTTATAAGTAGGTATGTCTGCCTTATTGTTTTCCTCAAAGCCAAATTAAATGTGCAGTGTTCCGGCAGACTGAGGAAAACCAGGGACGAAAACAGTTTTAATATTTTTATGTAGATTTTGTCCAGTGTAAAACTACATTAGTTTGTTATTGATAACAAAATACATTATTATAACAAAAAGCAGTGACAGTGCCCAGGATAAGAAGATGAAATCTGAATCCTTATATAAATACATGATATTGAAAAACTTTGGTGGTGATGTGAAATATGTACTTATATACAATGTAGAATAAGTAATGTAATAAACATTTTCAACAATAGGATAGGATACACCTACTGTTTATAACAATGTCATGTGTCATTTAACCACATAACTACTTGCGCGTGACCACGAGAAACTATACACGTGCTTTTCGTTTTTCAACAGTACACAGAAGAAAACGTCGTTAGTGTTTATTTATTTTATATCTGATAAATAAAGCAAAATGCACGATTCATCTACATTACTGGGCAACGCCATATGGTTGAGCTGAAATAACTGTTTATCATATTGAGAATACTGATGTCTCAAAGAGGTCTGAAGATGGAATTGATGATGCGTACAAAGTAAGTGCTTCTAAGCATAGAAAACGATATAAATATAACAAGAATATAATTGATAAGATTATGTATTGTCTCGCGTTAATTTTAGAAAATCATATTTCGCACAGAAAGTGACAAACCTTTATACATAGATGTGAGCGGTATAACAATAGTACATTGTAATATTCAAAACACAACATGACATTTATTTAAATGTTGCTATAAATAATTTAATAGCTTTAAATTTAATACGTTTTTTTACTATCTTCTCTCTGTGGTTTTCCTCACGCTTGTTTCTAAATAAAAAAGGTAGGGCCTGGACATAAAACAGTTAAAGACTGCGCAAAATAAATCTTCAATCGACCGAAAAGTTTAGTTAAACTTACGCCTGAAATGGTTGCTGAAATTAGCATTAAGAAAACACACATAGGTACGCAAGTACGAAAATAGATTTAACCTGTACCTACCTACCTACCAACTTTATAGACTTAGGGCGGGTTGCTTCAAACCATCTGTATCCGTAAGTCAGTAGGTAATCGTTAAGTCATTATGAAATTGTCGTACAAGCCGCCATATTTGACGGTTACAGATACGTAACTGTAAGTTGAAACAACATGGCCTTAGTGATAGGACTTAAACAAAACTCATCGGTTTCACGCACGAGTTATTTCAGCATTCATTTCATGTCTGTGGTTGGTCCATTCTTGTTATATGAGTAGGTAATCAGTTTTTTCATATTAACCTGAAGTGATTCGTAAACTGTTTGAAACTACCTAACGTACGTACGAGTATACCTAATTATAAAGTTCGCATAATTCAGTATGAGTCAGGCGAGTGTTTTGATGGTAAATCTATGCTATAATAGATCAGAAACAGAGATCTTAGAGATTTCTGTTTTTGATTTTCAGAGTTTCGATGGTAAAAACTGTACCTAAATAAGCCAATGGAATCTAGAAGGAGGTAGTCGAACGAGGTGGTTCAATCTCCAATAATAATTGAAGATCGAACCATGTATAGGTACTTTATAGTACCGAATCTACCGATTGGAATCATTTACTGCTGCAACGCACGAGACTACTCAAGCTTTTAAGATTACGAATGCAACTTGAGGCGCAGATGAGTAGAAACGCGTGTTATGAAATTTTAATCAACCTAAATTTTGTCTAATAAAAGATTCAAAATTGTATATTGTGTGTAACATCACAATAAACATAAAAATGATTAATAAAATCGACGCTTTAAAACTTGAAATAAAAAACCGCGATTACAATCTCTCCCATAAAGATAATGATCCAGCCCATCGACAGGTTAGTTACGAAGCAAGTAATAAAATTTAATTAGGCCACACGTGTACGCAACGTCGGAAGGGACGATGCATTTTGAGACTGGGTTACCAATGACGTCAGAAACGCCCTACATCTACTGCCAGACTATTTTGGTTAGGTTTTTTTAGAACGCATCTCTGGATGCATTTTGGTCTAAGCGTGATGAAATAATAACATATTAGAATGAGTTATTTAAATTCATTTCATAATCTAACTGATGTCATTATAATTCTGAATGAAAATGCATAAATAAGAATATTGTGTATTTTATCAATCCAGCCTGACATTATTCATTAGCGGTCATACAAAGGTTTCCGTTTTTTGTGTAGTGAACCTAAGCAGTCTGCTTCAGGTTGTAACGTAAATAAAAACAAATTAGAAAAACTTTGGAATTTTTACGATACCTACTTACTTTTTATTAGTTTTATCAGGTTTGAATATCCATCTATTTAAAATAATTTGTGAGGTTTTGATTTTAAAAAATCCCCGTTTTTTGTTACCATACCTACTTAAAATAATTAGGTACCTACGTAAAATGACAACGTGATTCAAAAACTCCCGGTAAAGCTGTATTGCCTCTGTTTTTCTCAAGATTTGGTGTGACACCATCGCTCTCATAATATTTATATGGTATGTATTATATTTCTTAGGCCCGTATTCCAGAACGATACTCGAGCTCCGATTTCTGCAGCTTGAGCATAGATTGAAACTAGTTTCAACCAATCAAATGGCTTTAAATCTATGCTCAAGCAGTGATCGGTGCTCAAGTATCGTTCTGGAATATGGGCCTTATTGACGCATTGTCTTAATGGCCTCGAAAACATCTTTATACCTACCACCCACTACTCACCAACCCAATAGTTTAGGTAAAGTATTCTGAAACCCATTATTCAATTACCTGTCATCCACGTGAAATGACAAGTGAGGTCCTATAGAAAGGTCACAGTGAAATGACATTTCACGCACGGCACTGTTACCTCACACGCTTCATGCTTCTATCTCTATTAACGGGCATGTATATTTAGTTCGCTGGCTACTCCCCCTATGACGTCAATGCTGACATTTGGATCCCTGTGTGTGGCAAGCGTTTCTAGTCTAATAGCCATCATCCAAGAGTTATTGCTAATAAATAAATTGTCGTGACTCGTAATGCGTTTTTTGTAAACTTTCTACTAAAACGTGATTTAAGAAATTCGCAAAATACATTTTATGTGATTCTAAACTGTTATAAAGGCGAGTTAAAAAAAGAAAAAAACAGAATTACAGGATGGGTTGAATTTAACTAAAAAAAAAACGTAGTAATAATGATTGTAATAGTAATATGCTTATTGATTCTGTATTTTTTTTTTTTACAATTTTGTTCAAGACATGCAGAGTTTATCCCTCGACGAGGTTCAAAAAAATTGTAAATAAAAAATTAAAAAAACCCGACGGCCAAAAAAACAACTAAAAAGTTCAAAACAAGAGCACTTTTCCAGCAGTCTGATGCAGTTAGTGGCAATTATTTGTGTCAAATCTTAGATTTTATGCCACCAACTGCATCAGACTGCTTGAAAAGTGCTCTTATTTTGAACATTTTAGTTGTTTTTTTGGCAGTCGGGTTTTTTTAATTTACTATTTTTATTTTTCACTTTTTAGTGTTTAATGTATTTTTATATATGTTTTCGTAATCGTCTTTTCGAGCCCTTCATTTTGATACCCCACATGATAGGTTTTGAGTAAAACAAACTTTTGAAGATGCCAAAAATCGGCCATTTTAATATTTTATACTTTCGATATAGCCGGTGTCACTCTCACAATTAAGACGCATCTAACGACACCTCTCAAGCTAAAATCAATTAAGCCGTTTAGGCTTAATTGATTGGCTTATATACATACATACATACATACAAACAAACATACATACATACATACATACACTCGAAAAACATAACCCTCCTTCTGGCGCAGTCGGGTAATAAATGATGAGTTGTCTACTCTCCGTAGAAGCCTACCTAATAAGTGCATATTTTTCGGACAGATAGTATTACCCAAAGGAGACGGTCAATAAATGTATGGGGCTTGGTACTAAATTACGAACAGCAATCTGAGCTATATAGGCTCAAAGAGCGTAATTATTTTGATTTTTTTGTGCTTTCAAAATAATTTTACAGGCCTGCGTTTTTTTTTAATGAAGAAATCAAAAATAAATAATAATAAGCTTATGTCACTACAAATATTATTTTATGGGTTGGCAACCCTGTGCCAAATGACGTAACAGTGACAGAAATGACAATAAGATTTTGACAATTTACGGATTTGACCGGATTTGATCCTTTTGGACACGTTTTGTTATTTCATTAACATTATAATAAATATTTTTTGTCATAATTCGATAGAGATTTAGCTAAAATTATATAAAAAACTCAAAGTATTGATTTGAAACGGTAGCTTCAGCTACATTTTTAATAATTATATTGCATGGAAACGAAAAAATAAGGGTAATCTGCGTTTTGTTTTTACTAAAACATTTTTCAATTTTTTACAAAAACGCAGGCGTAAAAAAATAATTTTTATATTGAATCGAGTAGCTTACTAAATAAGCTTTCTAAAAAGATATATGACATGAGTGTTCGAATTTCTTCGGAATATTATACCACTTTTGACCGTCTCCTTTGTTGGGTTAAAAGGGTACGAAGGATCGTAGGTTGGTACTCAACGTTTGACTGTTCGTGATTTCTTGTTAAAACTAAGCAGTTTCATCTTGAGATAGTAAATTCTGCAACAACCTTCAAGATCGTATGCGCAACATTGACTATACAGGAGTTCTAAAAAATAAATATTTACCTCACACGGAGGTGAGGAACATGAGATTGACACTGACGTCTGAAAACACAGTTGTAATCTCACATTGTAGCACAAAATGTTTATTGAACAGTCGGTCTGTTTGAATTATTGTCTATTTTAGTGCTGATCTTGAAAACGTGCTGGATGGACATCAACGACGACAGTGTTGTACGCTGCAGATGAAAAATATTCGCATTTCATGATTAAATAAGTATATTCGAGCATAGATGCCTAAATGTATTTTGTGACTGTACTACTACTTGTAACTGACCTTTTCTAGACAGTTACTCAAATAACACAAAATAATTATTTGTGTTTATTTGACGCGAACGTTTTATGCTGCGTTTAAGCTGATTGAAGAAAATGAGCTATAAAAGGACAGCTCGGTAAAGGGATAAATGCTCCTCACTGTTTCGGATTACACAAAGGTGCATTATTATTGTTTGACACAGAAATGGCAGACAGCGATAAAATAAGAAAGGATAGGACACTTTAAGACGGCCGACACGACGTTCCAAATGTGTCTGTGTACGAAATTAACGAGAGGACCGTTTTATTGTGAGTCACTGAACTCTAACGAGACACACAAACAAACAGGTGAACAAACTCACAAACATACAACATTCGATTTGATGAATCGGTATCGGAAGTGGGTCCGTTGCATTTGATTTGTAATCGATTATTGAAATCGATTTGATGGATTTACGAATCAAGTTCGTAACGTGCTCGAATTAGACGCATCTTTGATCGTAACGATTGAACGTTTGATGTGTTCCACATGCAGAAATAGCACCGGATCTATTGATGATAGTTTTTTCGATTTTGATTTATGCTTTCTGTGTGCCAACATCGCAATTACGTTGAGTTTCCTCAAAAAAAATCAGATTCGGATGTAAACATTCATTCATTCATTACGAAATATGATAGTAACAATAATCCACACATAATACCAAAATTAGACCCAGAGATTGCCAAAAAACCGAAATTTCAAGTAAACTCAAATCTACCAGGGCTTTTGTTTTAAAATACAGAACCATGTTTTCCCTTGTTGCCGTAAAATAAGTTTTACCTCTGGGAAATTACAGTGCCTGTGACATCAAGGAAAACAATGTCACGTCTTCTTTATGTTCTATAAATGGCAGCAGCATGCACTTCTCGAGCCATAAGTTTAGGTGACTCAAGTCTTTATCAAAAATATTTTTCCCAGGAAAATTATACAGAAGAAAATAAGTTTTCCTTTACACAACTCATTCCTTTGATTTTTCCCAAAACTAGTCAACACTAATGTAACAAAAATCTCACAAACTATAACAACATTTTTCTAGAACATCATGAGATGGTTTGTAGAAAATAAACAACACCATATTATGCAGTAATTTACCAATAAATCATAAGCAAGATGTTCATAAACGTAAACAGGAATTACTGATTTGAAGCAGACGAGCAGTCTGAAGAACTTACAAATGTATCTTATTAATATCTTTTGTACTATGTAAACACTTTAAGAAAGAGGTTTCCCGACTCCTTTAATTTAGTACCTACAGTCATCGTAAATTCAATTGTATTTATACTTTGTTTAATTGTTTACACTGACAGTGCATTTAATTTATATGCTAATAAAATAGTTTGGTTTTATTTTAAAAATGTCTTGCAAACTCGCAATTGCGCAATAGAGAGGAAATTTCAATTTTATCTAGATTTGCCATCCTTACTCTATTGTAGAGTATTGTACTCTATTTCATGTAGGTGTACTGTATAGTGTATAATCTTTGAATGAATAAAATACGCTAAAACACTCATTTATCTGGCACCATTCTCATTTGATTCTCATCCTGCTAGTTTGGACTAAAGATGCAATGGATCTATTCAGAAAAACAATTATTTACTAAAAAACTAGAAGCGTCGAAAAAAACATAAAAATAAAATTACCTACTCTTTTTCTCTTTTTCATACATCGTACCTACATTATTTTTGCTATCCTAAAACACAAAATGTACTTTCATTGTTCCAAACAAGATGGCAACCCTAATTGTATCACCGGCTTATCATTCCACTAATGGTCCTCAATACTACAAGAATTGTATTAAATGTAATTGTTTCCAATAATGCTTGAATTATAAAGTATCAAAATACAAGAAACATTGTGGGGGCGTTGACTTTTAATGCTTAAACATTTTATTAATTACTAGCTGTTTTCCGCGGTTTCACCTGCGTTGCTCGGCTCCTAAGCGTCCTAGCGTGATGTTAAATAGCTTATAATATTTTTCATGAACCTGGCTATCATATACAAAAAGAATATTTCGAATCCGACTAGTAGTTCCAGAGATTAGCGCGTTCAGACAAACAAACAAACTCTTCTGCTTTAAAATATTAGTAGAGATGAATTTACTGTTACAACAACGTAGTTTTCTGTATCTTTTCCTACGTGCAATATTATATTTAATTACCTTACCCAAATTAGTATTTTCTTTTTCGTTAACTACAAAAAATAATTAATTAAGTGTTATCGTACTTTAATTAATTATTTTAAATTAAAATAAAAGCCAACTATGTCGAATAGGTTAAAAACCTTTCCAGTTTTAATTATCAGGGAATTAATTGCGTCTTTGTACGTTTTAATATTGGTTGATTAATTGGGCTTCTACGACGTAGATGTAATTAAAGTTCACGAATAATTAATTCTTGTCCCAAAAAAATAATGTATACTTAATGTGGTAATAGTGTTTGTCTATTTAGGATAACTTATAGGTATTACGAATAAAATATTTTTTAAGGTAGGTTTATCTTTTCATACGAGAGGCTCGCGACGAAATAACAGCCGCGCTGATCGATCAATCTGCCAGGTTAAGCTGCGCCTGCCGCGGTCAGTCCATGGATTAAAACATTGAAACCCTTCTATGCCTCGGAATGCCTTGTTAAACAGTCAGTCCCACTCCCGGCTATCATACGATTATCTACAGTCGTTACTTATAGTCAGAAGCCTGAAAGTATGACAACTGATCTAATTTTCGAATACCGGTATTACCCAATAATTGGGTTATGGAGGTCAGATGGCAGTCGCCCCATGCAAAATGCTATATTTTTGTCGCATTTAGTTAGGCTAGAAGCCGACAACAGCCTTATTTAGGAAAAGGCTATTCGAATGATGATACCTTTCTTAATTAAATTCGTTGAGCAACTTCGTGGTAGCTGAATAACAAATAGCAATCTTTATGCTTTTCCATTTATGATTTTATTATAATAGGTATAAGATAAGATCAGTATAACAAGGTAGACAGTTAGAATTTACTATCTTAAGACGCGAGTTTCACTTCCTTCGCTAGAGCTTCCGTAAACAACACTTTCTTCGACTAAACATTGCCCCCCTTACTTATAGACGCCTCTTAGCTTGAACCATTAATTAAATATACAACTATCCTTATCATTTGTATGACAATGAATAGAGATGACAGTTGACTTGAGAGCTGTTTAATTTAATCATCGTCTATTAGTAAGAGGGTGATTGTATAGTAAGGTGTAAAAAATATTATAATTTTATGTCAATATTATTAGATGTCCCACTTTAGTCCCACAGTTACAGTAGTGACAAACCACTATCACCTATTTTCATTGGTTCAATAAACTGACAAAAAACAAAAATATAAAAATGAATTTCTCTAATTTAGTGCTTTGTCATAAACGTCAAATAACCTATTTACTTATATTGGGAGAAATTGAAAAAAAAAATGAGATCACTGAAGTGCTTCCAAGAATTGTAGAGTTGGACTTATAAATTTTATTGAATATCACGCGTAGCCAAGATTCTGTCTGGCTGGACCCCAGTTCGCCAGACAGTCTGATATGATTTCGGGTATTTTTAAAATAAAAATAAGACGTCATAATCATAATTCATTTCGAACAGATTAAATAAACGTTTATCGATGATCTCTCCACGTTAGCCTAAATAAAAATAAGATAAGTGACAGAGAAATTTCATCGGCTCCTTTAATAAATACGTTTGATTGGTGTGTGTGTACGTACGATTTCTAGAATTTTACGTGTCTTAGGTAAAATTCGTATTTTAAGGCGGTTCGTTGATAGTTTTGTCATTTTATGCAGATGCTCACACGAAATTTAAATCAAATGTGAATTTGATACTTTGGCAAGTCATTTGTATCATTGAGTCAGAAGGTGTGCGAGTATGTCTTTGTTTGGCAGTGAGACGGCATAAGTCAACAACTTTATTGTTTCAGAATCTGTGGCCTCTCTCCTGGGCAAAGACCTTTCTCCATAACCAAAATTTATCGCGATTCTTAAGGAGCACTAAAATCGCCTAAGCAATTTCTGATCCGATTATGTAACAAAATCCGATGCATTACCTATCAGTTTATCTATTTATTCTGAAATGTTTATACAATCACAATAATTTAATCAATATTGACATACCCACTTAACTATTAATAACGGTTACTATAAGCATTTGTAATCTTGCTTTAGTTCAAGTTCAAGGTGTCATTTAAATTTATGTCCGCAGTCCGCATCGGAATGAGGACAGTTTGCGGACATCTGACCTCTATACTATGGAACGTATTAACGCCAACCCAAGATTATTCCAAACTTAAATATGTATGAGATAGGAATTATTCGTTTTGGTAAATTACTATCTAATTAATAGAGTACCTGTGTTTCTAATAAATGTATAAAATAAAACGTAGTAAAATAAAATGGCCGCCTGTCGTGCTGGTTTAAATTTATACTTTAGAGGAAACGGTACATTTTACCGTTGTTAACGTAAAGATAAAACACAATGTGTTGTTAATAATATACAAGCTTACAATCGTCAGTTGGGAATAATAAAGACTGGTGGATGCTTTATAAAAATAAACAAACAAATAAAATTTGCATTGTAAAAATAAACAATCAAATCATTTTTATATTTTATTTCTATTTTAGTTCATTGTTCCTACCTACGCCTAGACAAAACTGGATTTCTAGCATGATATTATTAAATAATGTATATACAATTTTAAAATCTAAATACCAGCACCTCTTGATATAGCTACCTGTTATTATAGGTACCGCCCACATTTGTCTAATAGGTATATTCGTACAAGCATTTCAGTCTAATAATATTCAATCGAATATTCGATAATAGCCTTCGATTCGACGGTCATAGAAAGTTGACACCCCTCCAAATGAATGCTATCAATTATTCATCACATCACATAATTTCTGATGGAAATATTTAATTCAAGGGGCACGTGAACTAAAAACGTGACATTGAATTAATTCAGACTTTACGTCTTGGTTACCGTCAAAACAACGTTGGTGCCAGTTTGTTTAATATCCCAATTTAATATAGAAAATTAATGAATAATGATGAAACATATTCTGAATTTTATGGTAATAAATCATTTGAGCACCTCCACAGAGCAGTTAAACACTTTCGTGGCCAGAATAAATATACGTTTTAAATGTTTATTGCTAAGAACAGTAAAGAACAAACGTTATTTCGGAAGAAAGAATACAACAAATCAACTGACAGTATGACTTCTATATCATTTTATAAAAAAAATTGCCGTTTGCCCGATGGGATGTTCCATCGGTGATGAATTTTAATTAATCCTTTCTTAGGCCATGTTGTTTCATCTTACAGTTACGTATCTGTAACCGTCAAATATGGCGGCTTGTACGACAATTTCATACTGACTTAACGATTACGTACTGACTTACGGATACAGATGGTTTGAAGCAACCCGCCCTTAGTGTTCATCTGCATAAGTCTGTGTTACCTACTTAGACCTACGAGGAACTCCTGTGCATTTCATGCTTCAAGACCCAGTAGTTTAGTCTGTAGTCTGTGCTTTGTGTCAGTCAGTTTTAGAATACGTAGTAAGTAGAATGTACAGTACACCATTATTATCGCTGGATAAGCAGCTAAGAAACTGTCGATTTTATCCTTTTAAGAGAAACGGGCTAAGTTCACCGATAAGATAACAGTTAGATAAATTGAAAACGGCCGTTTAAGCTAGCTATAGGTACTCACATTTCTTTAACATCCATATTCAGTACCTAACCAATGCTTGCGTGCAACTACAAGGATGCAAAGTTCATAACCACCACTTTTATTATAATTGCCTCGTTCATGTCGACACGTGTATCTGTTATTACAAATACTATTGAACCTTTATCTATCTTTACGTCGATATGCATAAAAGCCATAGTTGCTTGAAGCTTCAAATATAATGTTCCAATTAAATCTATTTATGATTATCACCTCAGCGGTTAATATTTTACGTTAAAATTTATTATTACTTTGAAGAAAATGTTATGTCATGTAATTTGAGTTCGAATATCCCATTGCTTAGTACATATGTTCTTTTCAGCAGAAGAAAAATAATCCCTACGTAGGTATTAACTTGAATGATTATAACCGTAGATTGACTTCACAATTAAGTAGACTGGACACTAGGATTCGGTTCAAATTAAAAACGTTATAACTTTATATGTCGCCGAAGATTAATATACTTTTTTTATTTACATACACTATTTATAAGCTAAAAGAAAATATAAATAAAATTAAAATTTAAGCATCAAAATATTCGTCCGCAACAATTAACTTGAATATTTTTAATTCTGACATTGACATTATCAATTTGGTAACTCAAGTTCGTTGGCTTCATGAAGATTTGAACTCATTGTTTTTCTGTTTTCTCGACCAAAACACGTGATCAAACTATAACGATATCCAATTGTTTACCCCAAATAAGAAAGGTCGAACAAACTACGCGTACTCCATAAAATTGTGAAAACAGTTCCAAATTGCACGCGGAAGAGCTTGGTAACATTTTCGTTTTAAACAAACATACAATTAGAAACAAAACCCTGTACTCGAGTTTTTGGAACCAACCTAGATTTATAATGTGGTTGTTATAACACTTTTTATAGTTCAGACGTTCACTTGTAATTTATTGCGTATTGCTTACGATTAAACGTTTGTTCTGAAGAAATAGCGAGGCAATACAGATCCTTTCTTCGTGATAAAGAATGTGACAGCTTTAATTGTATTTTATTAAACATCGAAATAACCACATAATAAATTGAAACGGCTGATGATAACCTACAGACATTACTGTAAGACTATGCTCCACGGTAAGAATTCAGTAGGTAAAAAAACATCTTTCACAAATAACGGTAGGCGGGATAGCTTGATTAAATTATTACCTGGAATACTGATAAAAAATGCACATAGGTACCTGTAAAAAAATGGTTTCTTGAATTATGGAATTAACTAATGGATGGAATGGAATGAAATGGAATTAACTAATTTACCTTAATTTACCGTTTATTTATTTATTATATACTTTACTGTACACCAAAAAAGGTACAGAACATATAAAACAAAAACATACAATGGGCGGCCTTATCGCTATCTGCGATTTCTTCCAGGCAACCATAACCGTTTAATTATAATTTTATTTTTAATTTGCCGTATTGGTACAAAAATTCGTTTTCGAAACCATGTATTTATGCATTTTACCTAACATAAACGATTTACTGTTGTTTATAGACCAATTGTGATGTTATTAAAATATTTATCTTCATGGCTTACTACGTTTAATATAAAGTCCATGTTAGTTATTTATCCGTTTCAGTAACCATTTTGTTTACGGAGCTCTTCAGCTTTTGTACGTTGTTTTTGTTAATGAAAATAGTTTATTAACGTAGGTACTATAAATTATACCTCTTTATTTCACGTCTGCGTAGCATTAGAGTGAACGACTTATACGAGTATTTAATATTTTCCGAATTTTAACCTTCAGTACATCTGTACAAACAGGGGTCGTTTGGCTGACGTGAAAGACGGTAAACGTACCTAATAAAGAGAATGGAGAGAGCTCTATAAGCGAAAATTAGTAATTACCTATTTGGCAAACTGAGACAACACGGCTTTTAAAAAGGTAAAACCAGTAATACTGATTATAATAAAACAAGTTTAAACGAATTAAATCGCGTATATTACTGCCTTTGCAGCGTTCGTGGTCGCAGCGACGACTAAACTTCAGGAAAAATCAGTAGGTAATATACGCGATTTAATCCGTTTAAACTTTTTAAATTATAATGTGTAGTACCTAATCGCGAAAACGTAAGACACTATTACCAGTAATACTGCTTAATGTAACGGGATAAGTATAATATGGTAAGATAAACCTTATATGGCCCCAACAAATAGTACATCATTGTGAGACGACTGCGTCACGATCGGTTAGCAACCGTGTATGTACAAGAACTAAAGTTCGTTACGCCAATTGATTGTGAAATATATGTACATAAATTTATTTATTACTAGCGTCAAGCAAACGTAGAAAACTAAGAAAACCTGGTCTCTTTGTAATAAATAAATACATAGTTGAAGTACCTACAAAACGGTTATAGGTTATAAATTTTGTAAACCATGTGGAAAAAATAAAAGTGCCAAACATCTAGAACACTGACAGACCTTGAGGTTACCAGTCGAATCGTGACGTAGCACAGAAAACGTGGGAGCAATGTATCTCGTTTTGCTGTACTTTTATACATTGACATCTCTGTATCTTAATTTAGAAATTTATTTATAGCAATCATTGTTAACATGGATTTTTAGGTCCGGTACAAAAATCTGAATTAGTAGATTTTACAAGATAAATAATTTTAAAAAAACCCCATTCAAATCTAATCTGAAATTTTTGAGAAAATCGCGCACATACTAACATACATACATACATACGGGACGAATACAGAACCTCCTTTTTTGAAGTTGGTTAAAAAGGACAAAATTTGTATGAAATTATCAGCTTAATATAACTATATTAATATTTATCTTCCTATTATTTAGGGAATTTGGTCCAAATTAGGAAATGTCAGTGCTACCATGCCTCAATCTATGTAACAAACAAATTAATATACTAAAACAGAGAGTTTATTATCTATAGCTTACACATTCATAGCTAACTCATACTGCACTATAACTTCTTTGGATGTCGGTATAACCAACTTTAGCCAAACGATTTAGATTAAATTGTTTTCATTAATGATCTTCGACACATTCCATCAATAAATGTTGAAATAAGATAAACGTTATTCAGCAGTGGTGAATCCGTCTATAATTTTTTTGTATTTTATTTAGGCTGGTAATCAAACCTACCTCACCAAATATGGATAATTTAGGCCGTTAAAATTGTTCGTTTTCCTGCAAATTCTTCGATTGGGGTAACTCATCTTTTTCTTCGACTACGAATCGCAGAATAACCTACTTCGTGCAAATTCTTCGATTGGGTAAAAAAAAATACAATTTTATATATAATTTTATTACATAATACGATTGTAATAAATAAATCATTTTATATTTTATCATTCTGGTGACTGAAATATAAGTATGTTGCGATTGGGAGGAGTTCAGTAGGCATATCTTGCGTAAGTGATATAAAATGAGATGGCTTGGCATATCACCAGTTTCATATTGCCCTTGGTAACCGACAGTTCAGTATAGTATACCTATTGTCTAACTATATCTTGGCTACAATTGTGACGAAATCAGTTACTAACTGGTTTTGAATTTGCAATATTTTCTGGTTTCTTCATATACCTACTTAATATTTACAATTATGTAGCTTGTGCCTATTACCTATAGACATTTTAAAGAACATAATACCTATTAGTTACAGAATTAAAATTGTAACATTATTTATTTTTGACATTCAAAAGTAAAAATAATGTTTGTTATTACTTTCATAATTATATTTTAAACATTTTTTATGAAAAGTTTCATAACTAGTCTGCTTAGATAACATCATCAAAGTTTTTGAGATTTGCCAAACCGGATAACTAATCATTTATAATAAAATTATGTCTTCATTTCCAAGTATTTGCCGTGTTCATCTTTTACAGATTAATTTTTGCGAATGTTCAACTACTTCTAAATTTAGTTCATGGTGATAATTTATCATTTTTTCTATGTGGGCCACATCTATCTTGAATCTTAGATACGTCATGTCATTGCTTCCGATATCATATTAGATAAGGTAGATGTGTAGCCAACTACATATTTTTTCGAGATACTAAAATTAGTTCATCCATAACTAACATTGACTGGTCTCAGAAATTGAAGCTTCATAAATTGCATACATTATTTCTAATACTTGTAGAACTAAAATTTTTATCATTGCTTAATGTATGTGGAGTATTAAGGTGCTTTATGCACAAATATATTAGCGTTTAATTTTATAAACTAGTTTATCGACTTGCTGAATAATATCTTCATTAGCCATACGTGCTCAAATGTGACACTAGAACCAGCTTTGCCGTAATAAATTTTGCCGCGAGTCAAATACTCTTTAATGTTCCAGCAATCTTGGCTGCTCATACTTTTGGCCGTAAGTTTGTGTTTTGACGTCCACTAGTTTATTATTATGAGTCGTAAAATAATTAGAATTAAGCTTCTCAAAATAAATATCTAGACAATTTGCTTGTTCCCAAAACCTTCTGCGAATACCCGTGCCGTGAATTAGGTCGTGTTACTGACGTGTAGAATATCCGATTACCTTTAATGTATATTGCAAAATTGAGGTGACCCAATAAACCAATACTTTTACATCCTAAAACGTGAAAGAACAAAGAGCTCTTTGATTACCTTTGTCACTAACGTTGATTTACTTGCCCCATTTTCAGTGCTGTAAAAATCATAATCCATTAAATCATGTCTAGGTAACAGCAAAAATAAATTTGCCAATATCTAACACAAATTGATGTTTGACGTAGAAAGCGAAAACAGAATACTGACCCATCTTTTGAGAGTAACGTTTTAATATGACGTCAATATGATGTAACTGGATTATATGAACGTTAACCTATTCTAAAAGAAAGATAACGTTGCGTAATAAAAATAATATATGAGGGACAGAATGATCAATAGTGATGGAATGACATTTGAGAGGGAATAAAAATACTGTGTTATTTATTATCAAAACATAATTGACCATGTAACGTTTCAAATGCT
The DNA here is from genome assembly GCA_948465475.1 of Thalpophila matura. Classification (NCBI taxonomy): domain Eukaryota; kingdom Metazoa; phylum Arthropoda; class Insecta; order Lepidoptera; family Noctuidae; genus Thalpophila; species Thalpophila matura. Next base: position 9,567,804 of record OX419184.1, on the reverse strand, counting down.
AATTCAAGATTCCATTTTCCATCTATCATCTAACCGGTGGTTAGTAATTGCAGCACTGGATGTAAGTGCTGAATAGCCGTGGAAAATACCAAAATTATGATTACTAAAACACACTTTCCAAATGTTTCGTGACTAATATTTTCTTTGGCTTGCCTTTACCAGCATGCAAAATTGGAGCAAACAAACCACCAATTCTTTTCTGAAAATGTATTGCTATACTGACTTGTGTTAAACGTTAAAAGAATAAGTTATATTATTCTTTAATTTTGAAATGTCTTACCAGCAAATATTAAGTTTGCAGTGGGAGAATTTAGCCCCAGACTTCAGACGACATATCTGTGTGAATGAAGTAGAAGTACATAGTTTTGTCTGGGTCGTTATTTCATTTGGCAAAATGTGCATTTGGCGTCTATTCAAACGGTGTTATTCTTGAATATTGAAGCCAAATAAACAACGTGTTTGTCAAACCTGCTAGATGCTTATGTAAATAAAAACAAGAGTAAAGTAAATAAAATCGGTTTATTTACTTTAAACAAGTGAATTTGAATTGTTATTTCCTATTTCAATTTTAGAATTAGATAAATAAACAAATGAATTTTAGTGTTGTAGGATAAAGGGAAATTAGGAAGCATTTCAAGTTTTCTATAGTAAATTATTCTAGGTGTAGCTTTGACCGGTGAAATAAAATATTATGGAAAGAGAAAGATCTGTATACATTACCTATTTATTTGGTAGTACCTCTGCTAGCAATAACAAAGCAATTCATTTGCGTCTTTCTAGACTTATGACTATGAGTGACAAAACCGAATAACTTTATCTAATCTCAAGATTATCTTTAAAGAAAATTTGGCTTATATCTCTTTGTATTATGTAGCCACATTTTATTATTCTGCGGTTTTTAACAGTTCATCGAGGGTAGCTGGTATTAATAAGTGACTGAGTGAGTTAACAATAAGTATAGCAAGTGCCTCATGTATTTCTATTGTATCTATTCTTATCTTGATAATGGCTTTAATTATTGCATTAAAAGTTTTTACTGCTGCATCGTTAACATCGCACATATCCGTTGACCGTTACACGTGGTACCTCTTTTAAAATGCAGTCGTACTTTCAAGGTAATCTTATAATGTTAATAATGGAATTTCTGAAAAAAAAAACAAATTTTGCGTTATATTAAGATCTGTATATTTTCTGGTTAATAAGAAGTTCTACTTAGTACCTAATTCTGGTTTAGTGGTAGTAAGTGCTACTAACAATTAATAAATAAAATAGATAATAACAAATTATTCACAATGAATTTCGAACACTATTGTTCATTAACTATATGACACATCGTACATATATTACAAAGCTAGATAATTTTATCTATGAAACCGAATAAACCCATCACTATTTTTCCAATTAGGCACAATAAAAAAAAAATTGTCCGATCGCATTAATGTATTTAGGTTGACCTTTTTTGCAAGGCCATAATAATATGATCCATATAAAGTGTACTTAAATTCACCAATTTGGCAGTGGTCTTTTGGGAACACCGGTTAGGGTAAACGATCTAATAATGTAGTAGAAACATTCCGCTAATCCGCGAGCAGTCACGCACGATTTTGAGGTCAAGAATCTACGGGTCCTCGACTTGTGCCCTTGAGTTTTTTTTTTCAAACCAACGGTCGTCTCGCTGGGTCTGCGGTGTTGCCAATTGTAAATATGTAAATTCGCTATAGCAAAAATGCGTGGCTTTATGATGTGCACGCAATGAAGGTGTTAATGTCAAAATTGAATTTCAGGATATATTTTTTCCTCAGTGTCAATGAAAATGTGGTAAAAAGCAATAAACATAAGATAGGTATACAGCAAAAAAATAACAGCAAAATTTTAATGTTTTATGAACATTGTAAACCCTGGCATCTTGTTTGGTATAAGGTCACACTAAATACCATGGTTATACCTAAACAATTATCAGGTAAGTAGGTGAATAAATAACGTAAAATATATAAATAATACCTAGTTGTTTATCACTAGGTTATTAGCACACTAGAATGAGTAGGTGGCTTTCGAAGTATTCATAAGCAAATCGATATTCATTTAAAACCATTATTTCTCATTTGCATGATGAGTATTTAATTTGGCGTGATGTAACTGTAACTAGAACAATCTACGGAATATTATTTAAGTGTGAGATAGATGTGTGAATATTTTTAATTCGGAGCAGAAATTTCTAATGAGCTAAATATATTAATAAAATACTATTCATATCAATTTATTGAGCCCTTTAATAATAATGATAAGATTTTTTATATTTTTAAATGCTTGTTTTTTTATTTATTTTATAATAAAATATTTAAAAACGTAACTATATACCTATGAATTTAAAATGAATAAATTAATAACAAGTTAATAATACTAATACTCAACTTTGAGACTGTTTGTCATTTAGGTATAAATGAACGATACAAAATTAAATGTCGGATGTTTTTATATGTAAACACTTTTAATTACTGAACACCTTTTATAAATAAAAAAGAAAGATACTTCTGGGTTTTTAATTATTTAAATTTCGTATTTACGACAAAAACTATAAGTTTCAAAGATCCATTTTTACTTTACCTTTCAAATTAACATTTTTGTAATAACATGTTAAATGCAGCTGTGCTCTATTTATAAACAAATCGACACAGTTGAATAAAACTCTTTATTTTAAAATAATACAAAAAATTGCTATCTACCTATATTATCTACCTATATAATTGCGATACAAAATTTAAGATTTATAATACAAAAAATATGAATAATGGCAACATAGACTTACTGTCTTTTATTTATTCATGTGCAGTTTACCTTACGAGTTCGACGCCCGGTTACGCACCTGCGTTCATTATGATTTGTTATTTTATTAATACATATTGCCCTTCAAGATATCGGCAGAAAGTTTACTATATAATATGAAATTCATCGTTACAGAAGAATTTCAGCAGTTCCTGTACGGCCAGTGACTCATTGGTTTTACAATAAACTAGGTTTTTCAATAGTTTCGCCTGCATCTGGCCTTCATGTAAATATTTTTCTTGCTGCCGCTGGAGAACCCTCTTAAATCACTGGAAAATTATGTGCTTTTGAAGCAAAAAATCTTTATTACCGGTACATTTTCCCGGTTGGTTTGTATATAATTACTAATTACCATTGCTAAATGCTAAATATTTTGCCACCGAACAAAAAATTCTTCTGAGCCACCAACCCATGTTGCATCGTGGACCACAATTTTTGTAGTTTGAATTTTTCATCACATTTTTCCCTACTTTAATCAGATTTTGTGCTTTAAAATGAAAATATGTAGTTATTACAAGTGTGTATATTATTCAACTGTCATTTTTACACTAACACCTCAGACTGTTTATACAACAGTATTTAGTCTATCAACTAAACACATAAAATTGACACGTTAACCAAAATACACAAACTGAAAGAATTTAGAAAACCAACTGTGTACCTAGATCTGGCGCCAAAACTTCTGTGTAGGTTGAGTGAAGTGTTTCATAAATAAAAATGTTTATTATTTACGTGTTCAAACACGTGACTGAAAAACGTTACTATTTCACGCCAATTTTGGACTGAAACGGTTTTAGGTTAAAAACTTTCACCTAAGTAGGATATCATAAAAATTACAAATTAACGTAGGTATTTATTTTCTTGTAAAGAAAAGTCTGAAAGAGGGCGCATGGTGTGGAATTGTGAATCCATATTATACCACCCAAAATCAGCTTATTGCAATATTCTTAAATAACTTCTTATTAATGTGGGAGTGTTCTGAGCATGTTGTATAGGCACGGAATATAAGAAAGAGATGTAGGTAGGTACTATTCCGTATTTCCAACAATAGTGCAACCTATTTGTTTACAACAGCAATGTGTGTCACGGCTTATGCAATCTTTCAAGATGTTGTACAAAATAATTCATATATGCGCTTGAAAGATTGCTGATTCTTGGACGTAAAAACCGTAACAGCTCGTGTAGTAAAATAACCTCAAAATTAAAACAACTCCATAAATAACCTTCCAAATAAAAAAGGAATTAGGAAAAGACAAAATAATTTAAAACATGCTGAAAGAAGAAATTAATTAAAATACTGTCAGCGATCTTAATCTTGCACACTTCGTTTATTACAATAAAATAAAATCTTTACACAAAAAAGGTGTTACTCGCTCATATTCCCATTTAGTTCTAAGAAGTGTAAGTTCAACAACCTGCTAAGATCCTTGATCTCTGAATGAAAGAGTTTTTTTCATTGAATATTTAAAGTATTGTAAGTAGGTAGTAGGTACTTTAGGTGCAATTACGACAAAAATAACGTTGTTTTTACACTTTTAAATAATTATGGACGAATTTTGGTAAACCAACATTTTACTTAAAAAACAATTGGCTTCCTCTACGTGTGGTTAACACTGCAGCGACTATAAAATGAAATAAGTAAAATAATATTACATTTCCCTACTCCTTATTAAACTACACAAGTACCTAGATACTTACATAATAATGAACGACCTTTACTAAAATTAATGATTAAATCTTTAAGTTAATAAGAAATTCTTGCAATTTTAGTTTTCATCGAATAATAGAAAACACTAACTTGTTTATAATGAGTCGTTGTAATACATTAGTTACCTAGAATATTATGATGAAACTTCGATGGATAAGAGAAGAATATAAGCCGTTTATCACTCAGCAAGCGACGGGTTAATATACATCATGGTTAACTCAGTCTATCAATGCAATTTGTGTGCTCCTCGCCATCTATACTAACGTGTCATACGACCGACGGTCAAATCGACCCGCAGATCAATAAACACTAAGATTAATATTATCATCTTATCTACAAAGGGAAAATGGTGCGAGGAAATGTTATATGTAGAGTAAAATTACGTTACGACTGTACTAATTTGACCCCATAATTTTCTAGATTACACTGCTGTCTGCGTGGTGACCCATGTTCTTTTATGATCGCAATCTCCCCAAAGAACCGGGTAACATGCATACATGCGTGCATAATTATATTGTCACGTTTTAGATGCATGATGCTAAATTGAATGCGCTAAATGTCGTTCTAATAAATGTGAGCGTCAACTTCTTTTCTGAGAAAGTGTGATTGCTGCCTCGATGGGGTTCAAATTTTAGTCTGTCAACTGATTTGCGTGTGAGTTGAGTATAGTCATTATATCTCCAACTAGTCGATATAATTAATAATTATAAAAATGACAGAAAAATGCATATTTTGTTGTGGCAATGTTAACCAATGACAATAGTAGGTAACAGATAATTGCTAAACTTTTGTTAGTGGATTTTTTGTTAATTTAGGTACATAAAAAATACTAAAAGTAAATAAAATAATGCACAACATTGCAATTTTAACTTTAGGTTGCAGTAAATATACAATAGAATTGCTTGCACAAGTAAATGAAATGGCTGGTGCATTTTTTTATTGCAAGGTTTTTACGGAAATAAATATCATTGTTTGCTTTTCATAATCATTATACTTTAAGACATTTTTTTACTCAACCGAATGATATACCTAATACGAAATAATAAAAGTATTTGCTTATCTTAAGCGCATAATACAACGGTATTTTTCCAACCACCATCATACATCGTGATTTTCATTCATTTTTATCGTAATCTCTTCTCTCTAGGTCCTATTTTATCTATAGTTTATCTTTTGAAGGAAAAATACTGAAGGGACGGATTTTTCCGGGTTTTGCAATGATGAATTCGTTCTAAGGTTTCGTTTGTAGAATCAATTTGTTTTATAAGAGTGTATTATGTATTAAACATGCAACTGCTTTATTTAGTTTGGCAAGAAAGGCTCAAATGAGGAAATTGTCTTGCCAGGCAAACTACAAAAATAACATTAGGTTTATTCACTAACGGTATTCTTTAATAAATTATAACAGTCGTTGAGTCTTTATTAGTTTTAATAGTATCTCTTACTGATAAAGTATCTCACGAAATAGTAAAATAATATTTTAGTATATTTCATCAGGCAGAACAGTGACCGGTCGCAAGTGACTTTATTTGACTTTATCCACGTTAAAGTAAAGCCACGTATTCATTAAGAAACATTTGTATAAAAACATACCCCCTTACTTATAAACGATGATTAATTTAAAAAACTCTTATGTCAATCATCATCTCTATTCATTGTCATAGAAATGACAAGGATAGTTGTATATTTAATTAGTAGTCAAATTAAGAAACGTTTTTAAGTAAGGAGGTAAGTATTAGATACAATATTAACTACTACAACTGTACTAGATACAACAATTATTATTATTGTATCAGAAACAAATATAAACATCGCGAAACATGTGAATGTTTACGATACAATAGGTAATAACGTATTTCTGATATGATATTTTTTGTATTTGATATAGGTAAATAATTATTATGTCTGATTGTTATACAAATGTTTCCTGGTGACGTGGCTTAATGGACAAAAGGTTGGGAAACAATACATAAGCACCTGATCCTACAAGAACTTTGATGAAGTTTTTCTTGAATTGAATACCAATATGTACCTATGTAATGTTCAGAATTATACACGGTTTCAGAGCTTTTAACAAAAGATGTCCCATGAACATAAAAATCGTGATTGGTGATGCTAATTTTTTAGATGAGAAAAATACCATTTATTTTTTAGTCGGCGTAAATAAATTATTATTGAAGTACCTATGTAATTGTAACTACATAGGTACATTATTTTCCTATAACTATTATCTTTATAGACACGTTCAATCATAGGTAATTTTCTTTGCCGTTAATTCCGTTATTACGTTGTTTTAACTGACTTTTTTATGACTATTTTATTCTTTAATTTCAGTTGGTAATAAATAAAAAAAAATACACATATATACCTATCCAGAGAAAGGGGGTTTGTCTCATCAATAAGGAACCAAATAAATAAGCGAATTCACATTATAGGAATAGAGATAATGGTGACATGGTTAGTTCATCACGAGGTATAACACGCGATAATAGCATGACTGACTAAAATCTACTATAATTATGCTGTCACATAACTAACTAAGACAAATTATCTCAGTTATCTTACTTACTTGGATATAGCATCTTATATGTTTATGAAAAATTAAAGAATAATTATTATTTTGAAGAAGAAAAACTAATAAAAAAAACTAGGACATTGATCAAACTAAAAAAAAAAAAAATCGTGGGTCGTAGCGTAATCTGAGTAACTATCGCGCCCCACGATTTTATTTTAGTCTGATCAATAATGCCCTATATTGATGAAGAGAGTGGTGCGATGACTGGTACCTGGTACCTACCTAATTATTTTTTAGATTTTAGTACATTAAACCGTTTCACTTAAAAATGTTTTTTACTTATTTTTTACTCCTAACAGGCTGACGCGGGCAAAGGTATCCATTGATAAATAATTTACCAATATGATTGACGCTTTACAAAGATAACTTGTACGTTGACATTATGCCACCTTGTCCGTAACTTAGATTGCTTCCGAACCAGTATTTTAAAGTCAACAGTCCGTTTCTAATCCGGCCTACTTTTTAACCGTGACAGTAAATGTATTGTTTACTGTGTGGACATGAATATGAAAGTGTGTGAGAACCGTTACATAGGTACAAATGTTAATATTATGTACGGATGAAACTTAATTGGAATAATGAACGGATAAGGAAAAACATTTTGATAATTAATGGTCTTAAATAAATGTCTTATCCTTAAGATTTTTTCTATTAGGTAGGTAATAGTTTGTGAATGTAGGTAACGTGGTACGTATGTTTCTCTTCCGGGTTAAACTTTTACCATAAGCAGGAACTCGGTTAAAAGTATTACATAAGTTTTTTGACAAGCTATTAATAGATTAAATATTTCATTGCAATAACTTGGTAAGTAGTTATTGCAGTGAAATATTAAGTCTATGAAATATTAAGTCCCCGGTGGTCCAGGTCACAGGTAGTACTTACCTACCTACTTTCGAAAGCTGTAATATATAATTATACATATTATAATTAATGTTATTTTATTTTACCACGTTTTTATTAACTCTCTTGTCTGTCCGTCTGTCTGTCTGTCTGTTCGGTACAATTTTGCAATTCATTTTTCAAGCACTCGCTAGCATCGGAATAAGGTGAAAGGTATACTTACCTATGTGGTTATTGTACCTATTATTACTAAAAAGTAAAAAAAATATTAGGAAAAAAAATTAAACCACGTTTTTAAATTATTTATTAGAGGATCAAAGCAAAAAATCCATAACACATTGTAAGATTAAACTCATTTGCATTACGAAATCTCTTTAATAGTTGTTACAGTTTCTCTAGCCATCAAAGTCCATAACTTTCACTTTTCTAGAAACTTGTCATCACGACATCGAGTCAGCAAATGCCAATTAATTACTCGCGAGATAAGAACAAATGGTAATGTCAATGTCTTGATAAGAAAAAATACCAGAGAGTGATAATCTTATAATAGATGTTTGAACTGTCTTGATATTTGATACTTGACTTGATATTTGATATTTGATACTGACTTGATTTTTTAACTACGTAAGTTCTGCTTAGAAATAAAGGCAGTTATTTCACAGTGCATTCTTCTGCACATCATTGCTAATCTAATTAAAAATGCATTCTCGATCTATCTAAAAAGTAAAGATGATCGCTGCGATCAATCTTTTGCGTCAGTAGGTGCATAGCATGACGGTATTTTAAATAACTTTTAGCTGTAGTATATATATTTTTTTTCGCCATCTTAACTTTTTCTACAAACTCTACATAATGATGAAATTATAATTTAGGTGTCTATGTAAGTTACATCATCAAAATAAACAATTATATTTAATTAAATAATTAATTTAAACGTTATTACTTTTTTGTTACGATATAATTATTATTACATTAGTTATTTTTTTACTATTTAATGTAAATAGCTGGTTTTGGAATAACCTGAAAATATCTGTATTGAAACAATAATTGTTTTATCTTATTTGCTGATTTCAGACAAACTATTTGGCTTTGTAATTTTATGTCCATCGAAGAAAACAACATTTTCTTACAGAATTTTCCATTTTCTTTTACACATGAGATTTATCTTATACTGGGTTGTTTCTTTATTTTATTTAGTAACTGAAAAATATTATAAGCTGCTGTAATCTTATCTTTTCCTCATCCGGCAAGAGGAATGTTCAAGTTTGACAGTCTGTAAGTCTTCGTTAGTAACAGCCGTTAGATAACATTATTTATGTTATTTAGCTTACGTATAATAGCGGTTACAGTAGGTTATTTGTAATTGTTAAGTGTAGATATTGTTGAGTGAATAATAGGCACATGTGATGTATTTAACAAACGATGTGAATAATTTTTATAATGTTACGTATCTATTACCTTGTATACATGTATAAGTAATTATACCTAGGAAAATAATCATTTAATAACACAAAGTTTTCTATTTATATTTTCTTCCTTCTTTGGATATAAATAAAAAACCATAATATTAATTGTATTAAAAACCTATTAGAGGCTGAATAGGATCATAACTTTCCCATCGGAAGTAAGTTCTCGTGTTGAGTTTAAAATATGATTATATCAAAATAATATGATTATTTCTCAAGCAATCGATCTTCTGAACTATTATGAATCCCACGCTTTCCGTTGATTTAATTTCCGTTGTTTTAAAAACAAAGTATAAATACTAACGTAATAGTAAAAGTTCACGTTTAGTTTCAGTTGAAATATTAATACACGCGTAACGCACACACTTCGTAGGTATATTTGTGCATGTGTGCGTTGCTCCGACCACCTACGTATATGTCACAGAGCAATCAAAATATTGCATTATTATAACCGGGATTCTACACGTACTTTGATGCCTACGCTAGTTGTTCAAGCATTTACTTATTATGCGTTATTATTGTAAGCAAAATGAACATTCAAATGGACATTCATATAATGTTAGAGATGTAAATATAAATAGGTATGTAGTAGTGTTTATATTGGGTTTCCAAATGATGGAATTTCCAACTATTTTAAGATATGAATCTAATTTCTCATAATTTACTTACCTACCTTTATTGTTCCATAATTCATTGGCTGATAAGGTCTTATCGACTCAACAAATGCGCTTTCCTATTAAACTATGTTCACGATTGCAATAATTATCAACGTACCCCTTTATATCCGTTTGGTCGGGGTCGGATTGACCTAGTTGTAAAACAATGCACTGCGAATTGGTTTAACGCAATTGTGAATACCTGAGTACCTTTGTTTTGGTTGCAAAAGTCGATAATTTAGATTGACAACAAATAGCAATTACGTGACTCGGTCTACCAAAGTAATTGTTATGTGATTTACTTGTGCTGAATCAAGTTATGAGGAGAAAATGTGTTGGTTATGCTTTGTTTGCATCCAAATATGTATTGGAGCCAATAAGTTAATTAATAATCACAAATACCTATTACTGCAAAATATTATTCAGGCAATTGAAACCAGCAATTTGATGTAACTACATAGTTTACGAGACAAATTAATTAGTTTGTATTGACTTGTATGCGGCGAGCCGTCTGCACAATTACTCTATGTCCACCATATTGAATCACGTGTCGGATCGTATCACACTTGAGACGCGTGCGGCGTTGTACCAATGTGTTGGTTGATTGCTTCACTGTGTGTGCCGTGTGAGTTGGGTTTCAGTAATTAGCTGATATCTTAACGGTGTAGGCAAATGTATTATATGACTCTACCGTCTGGGATTACTGAGTAATTGTTTAAGTTTTTATTACAGCGATGCAATGTTAGTATAAACCGAACCTTTGACCCTTCGTTACAGATATGTCTGTGGTACAATATAAGTTCTGTGGTGTCACTCTGACACAATTGTAAGTACCCTTACCCTATTAGAAAAAATATAAATTTTACCCTCCGGTTTTTAACATGGGGCTTGTCCCTTCCTTATTATATTCCTTTGTCGTTATGACACTGGTCATATTATGAAAATACATAGTTACGTAAGTACCTACCGCATATTTTTGTAGTAAACTTATTTTTACTCTTATTGTATTAAAAGCGTGACAATTAGGTACAAAATAAGTAATACTACGTTACACGTTTGCAGCAGCACGTGACTTCGAAACGGTACTCATAAACCTTTTGATTATAGGCTTATGTAAGCTGCTAGGAAATAAGAAAATATCAGCGAAATAAATCTACCAATATCTTATGCTTATGTACCTATGTATAGTCTATATATATAATGTAGGTATAGTCTGTATACCTAGTAAGTGCGCCTCTATAGAAAATAAGGTACCTACTAAAATAGTATAAAACTTTCAAGGGCATAAACTGGCCTTCATACCTGTTGGCAGTTAAAAGATTTCTTGTTAGGTATGTTTACAGAATTGTGAAAAAAAAACCAACAAAAACGAGTAGGTTGACAGATTGTAGGTGGGAAAAATAATTTTCAAAATCAATGCAAATGCTTTGGGGTATAAATCTCCAAAAATATTATTGTATCTCTGCTCTTTGGTAATGTCCCTAACCCAAAAGAAAAAAGAAAATTCCGACCAGTATCAACGTCACATCAAAGAAGACGATTAAGGAGATCTGAGGGGATCGAGTATCAATAAAATACTTGATTGGAATGCTAAGACAAACTTTTATTTTAATAAAAACTCCCTATTACAATTAATAACTCCGTAACGTCCTACAACCTTACACCGTTCTCCGCCATATTCTATCCTGCCATTCCCTTTCATTCCATCACTCACTCATACCTTCACTTGCGTTTCGTTTCAGAACTATACGCACTTACATAAAGTCAGATACCGTTGTGATTTACCCGGTAACTTATACAACCTGTGTAGGATGATAAACAGTTGCTATAACTCAGGTTTTCCCCGCGGGTACCCACTTTTGACGAAGAGGTTTTATTCACCAGATGGTTTTACCCATCCAAGATAAGTATCTCAATATAATATTAATAGAAATCTAACCGTGTGGTGCTGAATCCCGTGGCTGAATCTATGAATAAGTGACCCTATTTCTTCTTGTGGGAGTTCTAAATAGGCGAGGGCCACACAGCATCTAAGTAACTGAACTCTACCAATAATAAATTGACAACAAAAAATAACCATTTTCTTTAGATATTATTATAGGAACCTCATGGTAGATGTTTCATGTTGTGTTGTAATACCATGGATATATCAAGCATGGGATGCGAAAGATAGTTGTTTTCGTCTGTATCCGTCTTGTCACGGACAAATATATGGTCTATGATTATAATTCAGTCACATAGACTTGTAACAGGGCTATAAGAGAAATAAGATAAGCAAAATTTATACCAATCTCCCTCGTTCCTCAAAAGTTACTCGATTTGAATTTCATATATTTCTTGTGTGATACTAATGGCATTGATTTATGTCAATGACCTTAGATAACATAATAGTACCTGAATGACCGCTGACCGAGCTTCGCTCGGGATTTTCTCAAGGACGACCAGTGAGATACAACCCCTGACTTATCAGATAAAGTTGGAAAGTAAAACATTATCTAAAAACAAGATTTCATCCCAATCCTTAAAGAACAGCTTTTCGGGAAACCAAATTATAAAATAAAAGAATTGCTCACATATGTGATAAAATACAACATTTATTTAATCCTATCAAAAGGTTTATGGCCGTCATGGAAAGTGCCTTTGGAAACTTGTAATGGAAAATCTTTCAAAAGGAACATGATCATATCATGATACTTATTACACTGAGTAGTGACTCATTCATACACGTATTTTCCACTTAAGTACAGGCGATTTCACAGTTCATAATTAAAATAATGTAGTAGATATAATATGTACCTACTAATACGTACCTTGCTAAGGAGCAATCATTTACTTACGTAAGTACATAAAATATCTCATTGTGACGAAAATATCATTATTGTTACTAGTTTTTTCTTTACATGTGCGTCATTATACTGAAACCATATTAAATAGTTACGGTACTGTATAACATTATAGACTACAATACCAATTTCAGTGACTCACAAAAATCTGTATAAAAGATTAAAATTAAAATTTAAGCTAACAATTGTACATTGTCTTTGTGCAATTAAGAAAACTTTTATTTATTCTACGATGGCGGCAGATAAGCGTACAGCCCGGCCCGCTTAATGGTAAGCGGTTATCATAGCCCATGAAACGCTTGCAACACCGATTATCACATGCTCATTGCCGACCCTCCACTTGGCTGTGCCGATAGCTTATGAGACAAGCAGGCCCTCAATGACGACACAGCGCAGCGCACCTTCAAGAGCTCTGGCGACTTTACTCACTACAGGAACATAACACTAGGTATACCGAAGAGTAGCGTTATTTGGCTGTGTTGAAGGTTTTTCCCTAGTTGGGCTGCTCCAGATTTGAGCGAGATATCTGGCTATACTTTTCTTAAAACACCATTAAAATGAGGAAAATTTTCTGGATTTCAGCGGTGTTTAACCACCGAAAAGTCTATTTTCTGGTAAAAACACTGAGTTACACCGATTAATCTTCTAAGAGTAATCTCCCTAATTATAAACCTGGTTTTTAGTATGAACAATAAACAAGTTGGACGTTTCGAGTTTGTGTCTGCATTATGTTTAGTTTTTCCCACAGTAAACTTACTAGTAGTTGCCCAGTGGTTGAAATTCGACCAAGAGTGAAAAAAGAAATTGCTTTCTGCACTACCTACTTCTCCATTGTAAACTATGCCAAATATCACACTTCTCTGTGCACGCAATATTACTACATATTACGCTTAAAAAGGGGTAGGTACAAAGTTTTCTCTTCCCGCAATAATATAATAATAATTAAAAATATTCTGAGTATCTTTCCCTCATTTTCGACATCTTTAGACATTTATAACTGAGAAAATACATCTTCCAAAGCTAAACCAAGATGTTCTTCAGTTTACAAGCGCGGAACATTTCAGAAAAGTAAACAGAAATAGAGAAAACCCGTTCTTCACCTTCACCAAACGCAAGTAATTCACTCATGGACAGACTACCTGGAAATCCTTCATGTCTGTTTACATTGCATATACAAATTGATTCGCGATTTATATACCAAAATAAATAAAAAACTTCGTCTGAAACTGGAACATTTTGTAGTAAGACGTGCTCAACTCACGTGTACAATCACGCATGTTAACCTAAACCAAATGATGGCCCCATAATCTACACAAATTTTGTTCTACAATTTATTTTCTCTTTTCGTCATTATCCCACTATATGCCACTCTACAAGAGTATGTAACATATACCTAGTCTGATTGTGCCACTCTTGAGATAGATTGTAACTGCAAGAAGTTTGCCAAACAATTACGAAATAATTATAATTACCTATAGCTTTATTTGCCTCTATCATTCTGAGCAATGCTTTGTACCTTTGTTTACAAACATCCCCGCATTGTCCTTGCTATAATCATTTGTTTCACTCTCTATCTATAATGCTATTACACATAATTATGAGAAATAATATATAAATAGACGAGATAATAGATTGAGTAGATATTGCTGGAAATAGAATAACAATAGTTCTTGAGGACACTCAAGAATAACTGTAGGTACCGTGTTTGTTATCTAAGCAAGCAATGATCTGGAAAATTATTTTAAGGATAATTATTCAGATAAGATTGGGTAATTATAATTAAGTAATTCAATATGAAGTCTCCGTTTGTCACGCGGCTGTAAATGTATTACTGCATTTCGAGTAATCTTATTGTACTTGTGTTATATATGGCCAGTGATAAGATGCCTATTATATAATTTCTGATTCATTGACTTGAGTAGTCTCGAGAGATGTCCCGTGATACAATTACACTGCAGCTATCTTTGTCTTGACATTTTTTTCCAATTTAACTGCTACTTGTTTAATCAATATGGTAAAAATTAAAGCTTCGGCTATAATATTTTACCAATAAACTCAGCCTATTGCATATTTCTGCTGGATATAGCTTCACGCTGATATATTATTCTAATCACATCAATGACTCTTCTAAGTCATAATATCTGTACCTTCAGTGAAAAGTGATACATGTCGACTCAGATCGGTTTTTATATTCTCTGATTAAACTTATTAAAAAAAAATTAACTTAATTTCTATCTTATCCCCGTTGTTATAAGATTAAAAATGAATGAGATTTTTTTGTGTATATTGATATAAGTAAGCAATTTTTTATTGAAATTATTGTGTAAAATAATACTTTTTGATTCATACCAAAGTGAACCGAACCGATCTTTATATTTCTAAAATGTATTTTAATACGACTCGAGTTACCACATCTTACGCGAACCGAAAGCTTTTACTTCAATTAATCCAAAGTGATACAAATGAAATCCTATCACAAAACTTAAAAAAATTGAAACAATACATTCTAGTGAATATTTACGTAGGAATTTTAAATAAAACAATGAAAAAAGGTTGCTGATAAACAAAATGATCATAATTAGTTTTACGACTTTTTCTCACAACAACTATTTGCAGGCAAAACATGCCAAAACACAAGCCTTATAACATTTCACACAAAACGGTAACTAAATGTGTAAAATAATTCATTTCATTATAGATTTAAATATACAAAAATAAGCAAAGAAAACTATAGTGTACGGTGATATAACTGGCTATTTTTACTAATTACTTAAATTCCGTGCAAAATAATATATTCAAACCAAGCTCTTTATAATCTTTATAATATTATCTACACATACCACATATCGTTTTTTATTTTAGAACGTTAGAAAAATAACGAGATTTTTTTAAATCTTTAACCTTAAAATTACTCAAAACTATGATTTTTCACTTATATCACTTTTCACTGAAGGTACAGATATTTATTGAGATTTGAATTAATTGCGATATTGACGATGCTTGTTTTCCGTGTTTGCAAAAAAACCCAGTTCCTTGAAACAATACAAAACAAACCTTCGTGTTTTTATCAAATCGCGATAAAGTTGCGCAATCAGATACTATCGTTGAAATTCATAAAATAACAATAACCAGAGTGCAATCAGTTCCGCAAGAGTGGCCGGGGATTTAAAGTGACGCGATCACCAGCTATCATATGTGCGACGCGAAATGTTTTTTAAATATAATTGCACAGTATCTACCTAAGTACCTACATCATGTATCGCTTTACTTTAAACGTACACTCGACGTCATTGAATGTTTTTTAAATATAATTGCACAGTATCTACCTAAGTACCTACATCATGTATCGCTTTACTTTAAACGTACACTCGACGTCATTGACGGTCGACCACTTTTCACCCTTATGTTCTTAGCAATAAGGGTGAAAAATGGTCGACCGTCAATGACGTCGAGTATACATTCAAAATTCAGTAGAATTGCGCAGGAAAATGTATTTGGGACATCATTATCAATTATTGTTTCGCTGAATTCACACGCAGAATTAATTATTTTATTAGAGGTCAAATTAATTGCTACGTATTATTGTTCTTGTGGTTATGTAGGTACGTCGCTAAGATAATAAGTACAATGTAATGTCATATTAATAAACTTCTAGGGTTTACTGCCTACTCACATTTGGTGAATTTTCTATGAATATTCTCGCAACACTGTATAAAATAAGTTTCATATATAAGTGATGTCAAATGATTTTTGGAACGGAAAGTTCCGTAATTAACGCGGCCTGCGGTAGGAGTAGAAATTGTCATCTAAAGAAAAAGCGTTATGCTCCCTCCATGCCTCCTTTATCAACAACTCTTCAAGTTTTTTGTTTTTTTTTTTCGATTGGCTAGTTATAAGTATGTATCTTAAATCATATAAAACGTTTGGATATTGTCACTAAAAAAATAATTGTGAAATGGTTCCAAAGGATTTGCTCAGTCCATTAACTTGATATCTAAGGGGATGAGGTATAAAAAATAAATGGGTCAATAAAGCTCCTAGCAACATCCAGAATCATTATCTGCAAGCTTTTTTGAGTTCAAAATCATGCACAGAATATGGTCCTCTTATTTTGCACACTTTCAACTTCATCATCTTCTCAATCCAGCGCCTGGTCTATGTAATAGGTCTAATATGTAATAGGTAGGTAGGTACTTTAAGCCCACAATTCCGCAAACTATCAGTTTCCTTGTAAAATTGTCGTACCTACCTAATTACATGTATATAAGTTAGTACTGTCGAGTAGGCGACAGTAAGGTTTCGCCTTGGCACAGTTAGCCTAGCTATTTCACAGCTGTGCCTTCCCGCTCTATGTAGCACTTATAATGATGGGTTTTGAATTGCTAATAAGCAAGAACTGATTGTAGTATTAACTGGTTTTAGGTATAGAATCATCAAACACGATGATAATTATTCTAAAAGTCATATAAATAAATTGCAATACATAGTTTCAGAACAATTTGCTTAGCTATCGCATGTAAAGGACTCTTTTTTACAATGCAAATTGCATGAGATGACATTCTGTTAAATTCAGATACATGATTTATCGATTGACAAGGAAATATAATTTACACAATATACATAATATATTAATAGAGTCACAACGATCAATATTTTTGGCAATCAGGAAGTACAGCAAAAGAATTGTTCGGTTGTTACCCAACACTGTTCTTATATTAGCCAACTTATAATCTTTAAACAGTTCAAGAACGGTTTTAAAATATTTCTAAATGTCACCGACATTTATTAGGTGTATATTTTAGAGGTTAAACAGGCTGCTTGTTCAGGTTTTTATCAGACAAAGGCTATAAGCCATGTGATTTGTTCGTGATCAATTCGACGTGCTTTGGCATTGTCTATTATTGATTTGTTACTCATAATGGCTGCTAGCTGATTTATTTACCGTGCAGTTTTTTTAGTTTCATCCTAGGTATAAAAGAAGAATGCACTAACTGAAGTGTTATTTTTTTTTTTATTTACGCTAATAACTAATAACATACAACCTAAATTATATTTCCGCAAACCAAAACAGTTGGTGGCAAAGAAAATAAATGCAAAATCTGTTAGTGTGGGAGCGCCTCAACGCGGCCTTTCAACAACCGCCGTCATGACTAACTCGCGTGATTGCAAAATCGCTTGGCCCCAATACTTGGCTGAACTTGACATCCATCAAGTAGTTTTAATTAGGCCCTTAAATTCTATATGGAAAGAGCATAGTAATTAATAGACATAAAGTTACGAACTTTGAACATTTCGACATACATTCTGAAAATTGTTGCAATGTCCCAACATTTTAAATCTCTGATTTATTTACATAATTTCAACTCCAGCTGTCGAACTAGTGTTCTGATAACCTTTTGATCTACATTCTCAGATAAAAGGCTAGGATAATCCTTACAGATGTGGATGTTTAGACAAAAATAGAATTGGGGGTGTAGTGACGCGAGACCTAAATTTTGAAGTAGGTATCTATGTTTTGAAGGAGCTATCGAAAAAATATTTAAAGGTGTCCAAAAGCTGTGTTTATAATTTGGTCTCGATGATATAGTCTTCATCCAGGTACCTACTATATTATTATAATTATACAATAAATAATTACGCTCGTTTATTACTGAATTTATTAATAGTGCAACCCTGGATTAGTCAAAAACCATTGGTTTTGAAGAACGGGTCTTAAAAGTACTTCATAATTGAGTAAGTACTTAATTGTAGAAAAACATAACCTACAGTATTTCCATTGCCAGGACTGAGGCCTGCTCTCGGTAAGGGGGTGGGCCGTATTCCACCACGCGATTCAAGTACGGATTGGTGGACGATATGTACCTAGAAATAAAATGTCAAAATATATCAAACAGTCATTAAGACCGGTCTGTCAAAATAAAATAAATTACTCTTTAGTTACACCTTGTATATTCAAGATAATTCAATAGTTGTCAACTTCAAAGACAAATGATTGGTTAAACTGTTATTAGAACATATTGTTAACGTCAGAAGATTGATAGGGCATTACGTAGAAATAAATTTAGTTCACTAGGTATCTTATCATGACATCAAGCAACCTTCAGTTGATATTTATAACTATGTACTAGTATACTAGTACATACTTAGAAAAGCCTTGTTAAGAAAACTTTTTAGCATAATACCTACTTTGGAATATTTAGTCCAGAATTTCCTACCACCTGCTTTGTAGTCTACACTGCAGCCTTCCTGCATTAGGGGTGTGTTAAATTATGGATTGGTACAAAGCTTGCTTGAATAATTTTCCCGAAGTTTCTGTTTTATTTCATAACTAGCTTTTGCCCGCGACTTCATCCGCGTTTCCGTCGTTTTTCGTAAAAAGTAGCGTATGTCCTTCCTCACGGTTCAATAGTTTTAATGTAACAGACAGATTAACTTTTGTATTTTAGTAGGGAAATATAATATGTCAATCCACAATACTGTTGAAAAATATCGCAATAAGTAACCGCAGAATATTAATTAATAGCTGTGCCCGCATCAGCGTGTAACTCCTTGCAAGTGTGTAATACAATCAGAAAGCTCCGAACTGCTAAGCTATCGGGAGTTACACGTGTTATTGTGAGTCAACCATAAAAGATAGATATATCCTGTTGTGGGATATTTTTTAGATAATTTTATGTAGAACATTTCCGTCATACATGATTTCTATGTAGCTTTAACCATTAAGGCTGCACACGCGACGGAAGCTTAAAAAATGGAGTAACTTCTCCCGTTTTCCCAACATTTCCCTTCACTGCTCTGCTCCTATTGATTGTAGCGTGATGAAAAGTATACTATAACCTGCCCAGGAGTATGAAGAATAATTGTACCAAGTTTCGTTAAAATCCGTCAAGTAGTTTTTGTTTCTATGAGGAACATACAGACAGACAGACAGACAAAAGTTTTACTGATTGCATTTTTGGCATCAGTATCGATCACTAATCACCCCCTGATAGATATTTTGAAAATATATTTCATGTACAGAATTGACATCTGTACAGATTTATTATAAGTATATAGATAATACAGAAACAAAAAAAGCACGATATAAAAGAATGTTTACTAAATGACTTAATATTTCGCAATTTCTGATTAACACTTATCTTGGTAGATGTAATCTAATCTGTCTGATGAAGAATGATGGGTTCATCATTTCGTTCATCAATCATTTTGTTTACAAAAATATGCTAATAAGACGTAGTATCATACAATAGGTACATGGTACACGTATACGAATTGCGTAGAGCTCGTATAATAATAATTATAGAAACTTTGCCCCAATTACATCCCCCTCAAATTTGAAAATCAATACATGGAAAAGAATGAGAGAGACAAAAAGAGGGAGACGAAAACTTCAAAACTACTTTATACAAATATTGATGTCCGTATGGATTGAGGAGCCACTTTTTGTAGCTTAATGAAATTAATATACTTATTTAGTAGTAAGTTTAAAAATATTGTAGGCTCAATCCTCGAATTTGTAGTATAATAGTTCAATAGTTATATGAACATAAAGGTGGCTCCTCAATCCAAATGTTTGGATTGAGGAGCCACGTGGAAACACGGAAAGTATACAATGAATATTCTTGAAAATATTGTATCATTTAGTAGCCATTATGTAGAATGCCTACTAAAAATCTGATTCCAGTACTGTTGATATTCAAGAATGTACAATACTTTTAATGTGGCTCCTCAATCCAGATAGATGAGAGCGTGAATTTCCATAAAAGCAAATGGTAATTTTAAATTCCACTCCAAAAACATTTAGAAGTAAGTGTGTTAGAATTTGTAGTGTATGGACAAAGTAGTAAAACTGTGTGAATTTAGTAAATAAACGCATTTTATTTGGCTCCTCAATCCTGACGTTACTGTATTGAGAAGATACTTGAGTTACCTGAGATCACAACGGAATAAAAAAACAAAGACACTAACATTTAGTATAAATTTCTACTAAATATATATGCACAGATCAACATTGTATGTATTCGATATCTGATAAACAAATAACTTTTCGATATTCCATAAGAATTCGCCATTTAGGGGGACCATGTTATATGAATGAAACCAGGATAATCAGTTTTTTTATTTTTTTTTACAAATCAAAATATCGGGGTACAGGTACCTATGTACAGAGATACTTCATAATATATTATGTTTAGGGTGGTGACACATCAAATGGTACAAAGTTATTAAACAAATATTCACTCAACAAACAACGAAACGCAACATTATCATTTCGCAAATCATCATTCCATATAAAAATGTTAAACAAACTTTACATTTCATAAAGTAAGTACTTAATGCTTTCTAGTACAAAGGGGTCTCAAATTTCAGATGAGTCGGGCGAGACCCGGTAGCTCAGTTGGTTCAGAGCACTAGTCACGGTACGGCAGAGGTCGCGGGATCAAATCCCGCTCGGGTCATATGATTTTTGAGAATCACTTATATATTTAATAAGTTATTAAATATATAAGTGATTCTTTCTTTCTTAAAGCCATGTTATGCTTCTATCAAGTTATTAATAATAACTTGATAGAAGCATAACATGGCTTTGACATTCACATTTGAAATTCACAAATAAAAATATACATTTATCCCTCCAATTAGCGACGTTGGCATGGGCCACTATAAATGTCACTACCCCATAAAGGACGAGATGTTTTGTTACGACGACTATGATTGTCATGGTAAATTAAGTAAAAGCACCGACCAACCAATTTTGTATCATACAATAACTTATGTCGAAAATGATTAGTAAGAAGTACCTATCTTAAACATTATATGAAGTAGGTATCTCTGTACATATTCAGATATTTTGATTTGTAAAAAAAAAATTAAAAAACTGGTTATCCTGGTTTCATTCATATAACATGGTCCCCCTAAATGGCGAATTCTTAAGGAATATCGAAAAGTTATTTGTTTATCAGATATCGAATACATACAATGTTGATCTGTGCATATATATTTAGTAGAAATTTATACTAAATGTTAGTGTCTTTGTTTTTTTATTCCGTTGTGATCTCAGGTAACTCAAGTATCTTCTCAATACAGTAACGTCAGGATTGAGGAGCCAAATAAAATGCGTTTATTTACTAAATTCACACAGTTTTACTACTTTGTCCATACACTACAAATTCTAACACACTTACTTCTAAATGTTTTTGGAGTGGAATTTAAAATTACCAATTGCTTTTATGGAAATTCACGCTCTCATCTATCTGGATTGAGGAGCCACATTAAAAGTATTGTACATTCTTGAATATCAACAGTACTGGAATCAGATTTTTAGTAGGCATTCTACATAATGGCTACTAAATGATACAATATTTTCAAGAATATTCATTGTATACTTTCCGTGTTTCCACGTGGCTCCTCAATCCAAACATTTGGATTGAGGAGCCACCTTTATGTTCATATAACTATTGAACTATTATACTACAAATTCGAGGATTGAGCCTACAATATTTTTAAACTTACTACTAAATAAGTATATTAATTTCATTAAGCTACAAAAAGTGGCTCCTCAATCCATACGGACATAAATATTGACAGTCTACATGAACTTGTTATTATTAAATTAGTAAATTTAATAATAACAAGTTCATGTAGACTGTCTTTTCTGACTGTCTTGTCTGAATTTTTCTTGGAATATGTGCCAGTTTGCTATAGTTGGCACATATTCCAAGAAAAATTGAAAGGTATAATAATCGTTCTGTACCAAGAATATAATAATTATGTAAAAAAACAAACAGTTATAGCCATACCTTAAACGGAAAAGACACAAGTAAAGAAGGAAATAATAGACATAATATACTTAGGATAAGTCACGCGCTGATTACGAAGAACAAAATGCATTAATTCCAACGTGACATCGTTAAGAACAATTGTAATTTTACACCGTCTGCGCGTGCTTTAAAAATATAAGTATATTTTTGTAAATTATTGGTTAAATTTGTTATAATATATTTGTAATATTTTTTGGCCGTATCGTTATTGAAGGAAGTGGAACGTTTCATCCACTTCCTTCAATAACGATACGGCCGAGAAAAAAATAATATAATCGCGTTATGTAATCATATTCTCGATATAAAGAAACGCTCACGCTCAATACCATGGACTTTGAAAAAGTAAAAAAAAATATTCACGGAAATTATGTTCTTTTTCAGAGAACCTCTTAAAACCATCTGTTTAAAGGTTTAGACTACGTCAATACATCATTGACTGTGAATCCAGAGTATTCGTAACACACGGTTCTCAAAACTTAGTGTAAGTATAGCGTATACTAGTGTCTGAATCAACCCGTAGCCTGCAATGCGTCACCGAAATGAGTAAAACTGAAACTTAACGCAATTCATTTGATACTCTTTTCTGAAAAATCAGCGGATATTTTTAGTAAAACAACTCATTACCCCATGTGGTTAACTGGGTCGTCTGAGGTGAATCATCGTGTATGGCCCACCAATCGTTTAACACTGCCGGATTACTTCAATATAATTTGCGTTAGTTAGAATCAAGGTGTGATATACTCGTTCTAATTCCTAGTAGATCCAAGTGTTGACCATTTGGATGAAATCAAATTTGTATGAAAGAGAATTTGGTTTTAGTTTTCCTTTTCTCTCAATAATGCTTTAGGTAAATTAAACAAATGTTTTGGAGCGTAAAAATGAAACTTTTATCATTTTCGGTCAGATTTTATCTAAATCGGTGTGAATTTTTTACTTCTTTAATGCCCACTTTAGCCAGCTCTCTATAAAAGTCTTTAAATTTTATTTTAACAGATGTTTCTTGAACAAATTCAGTGACCTCATTTCTTGAGAACATCTTGCCGGCATTTGCCCATCACAGTTGCAGGCGGAAGCTACGTACAATGAAACAAAGGTGACAGTAAAATTTAAACTTTACTGCCATTATTTTACGGATAGAATTTGTTCATCAATTTTAACAAAGTACAGGAAAAGTCGATGTAAACTTTGGTCACGAGTCATGACATCAGAACGATAGCCGTATTAAGCTAAAGTAATTTTAAACATATGTTCATACAGTTGTATTTCATATTTATGTAATATTAACACAAAAAAAAACAGAAATAAAACTATGCCAATCGTTTTTAGTAAAATGCAATGAAAATAAAATTGCACTACAATTTCATGACTAAACTATGTGAGTTCCTTTGGTAATCCTAAAGATCTAAGTAGGTCTTTGGGTAATTCTAATTGTTTAAGAGTGCCGCAATAGTTGTGCTGAAATAATTGTATTTGCACAAAAATTGATATAAAACAGACCAGTAGAAAGTAAATCACTCTTTAAGAACACACTGGAAGAGTTGATATAAAAACTTGTTTTCTAATCGGTTAGAAATTTATTTCTCTGATCGTTGTCACTTGTCGGTCATAACATCGTCCGTCGTTCAATAATTTATTCAATCATTTCGATCAGTCAAGCTTTTATTTAACTGACCGGTTTGTTCTCGAGTTCATAATGTCGACATTGAACTATTCATAATGTCGATATAAAAGTGTCATCAAACTTTCTTTAGTTGATTCCTGGGTCAATATCTCATTATAATTGATGGTAGCTGGCATAGACATCTTACCTACTTTATGGTGTCTACGTGCATGTTAACATGTGATAGGTAGGAAAACGTATGTTGAGGACAATGATAGAAATACTCCAGATGAAGTATAATTTAAAATGACAGTAAAGGGCACACCATATTGTTATGCTGGCATACTACAGACTTTACCATAAGGAACAATCGTCTGATAAATTGGACTTCATCACCGCGGACCACACAATACAATATTTTCACATAATTTATATTAAAATATTAACATTATCACTTAGGACTTTTAACCTCTAAGGTAAACGATAAAAACCTTGGAGTAACTGGATATTTCTGCTATGTTCTGATAAATGTAGAAACATTAAAGGGCAACAATTTAATGCTATATCTTTATACCTATTATTATTTTATTTATTTTATTAGATTAAGTTTGCAATGTACAAACGTCTAAGATTAAGTAGGTACATGTCTCAATATAAGGACCAATTGCATAAGTATTATATATTGCAATAATTGCTAAATATTATTGCAGATTACCTACACGTGATTACTGAATTATAAAACAAATTACTGTATCTACTGCACTGTTTCCTTCATGAGGCTAACGCAATATACTAAATTAGATACTAATAGTAAACAAAAATACTATTTAATATGTACTTAGGTATGTTTCAAACGTACTTAGGTATTTCAAAAGTTTTTCCGTAACCTATATTATTTATTTTTATGAGTTCATAAAGATAACTTTTTGTGTTTCCGCGAAACAACAAGCATTGTGTTAATTTTCCTCAAAATAATTGGTTTTTATTCCATGATAGCAATATTATTAATTGAGGATATAGATAATAACATATTGTGTATTTCAAATACGATCTTTGCATTAGGTAAAGTTAGTTTTTTGAGTGATGCTTTACAGCTGCATAATATATCTACATCTGAAAAATAACGAAGCTTACTATGGACGTATATGAACCGATATCTTGTAAATATCAAATCAGGCACCTCTCTAAATATCTCCTTGAACTTTCAAGTCTGCATTATGACTTGCAACTCATACATGTCAAAATAGCTGGATACTTAGGGCTCATAAGTTGAACCCACAAGTTTAAGTATTTAAATATTTAAAATTATTTCTAATGCTTGAATCAAGTCTATGTTTTGTAAAGGATTTCTAAGCTAAGCTACTCCAGGAATTAACATAAGTACAAAAGTCATGACCACACGATTTATCCATACATGGTGGGCATCTAAGTTATAGGTATGTCTTGCAGTAAAGCTGGTCATACTGTTGCAAGTTGCAACTCTCGATTTATCAAAGAGAGATTATCAAATCTCGAGATTATCAAATTTTTAGATACTTAGTTGTGTCTTCGAGTGGGTTTTAGGGTTCGGATGTACTAGTTAGTAGCTGCTTTGCTTAATATGTACTACTTATTCTTATTAATTAACATCTAGTTAACGTGAAAGCACCAAAACCTTAGGTAAAAGGCTTACATACACGATGATGAATCAACGAGAATATGACTCAATGTTTTGAGTGCAGTATCACATTTACTCAACCACCTTAATCAGCCTTATGTGGGTTCTGTACACCCTGAATAATAAGTGCCTTCACCTACTTTTGACAACTCACTTTCACTTCATTTGACATCTAGTAACTACTTTCATTACTTAAAACTCTTTGACACCCAATACGTTTACCTTCAAATTGAACAAGCAATAAACAACTTTGTCTACAAGAATTAAAGTATTTTTTCTCTTGACTTTGAGATCGTCAGAAGTTTATAATTCGCTTTCTCGTGAGCGTCAGTGGAAATATAAACAATATGTTACTAGACAATCGCTGATTGAATGATACAGTGACATTCAACTTTTAACCTCGACCTTTAGTAAGCAACAGTATCATATTACAACATTTATGTTTTTTTTGAATGACCAATCTTCCATTATTGGTGTTGTCACGCAAAATTGACATTAGTTCTCGTATATTTTTTTGTGTTAAAATATGAATGTTTTCGTATTTTTAGGATTCCATAAATTACGTACGTGTAAGGTGAAAGCTTGCATGTTACGGTGTGAAGTTTCGTTTTGGTTATGAAAATTTATGATTGTTTCTATCGGGGTCGCCTTTGGTGGGACGCATTGTTATGTCACACTGCGACTAATTAATCGTAAAATGATTGATCGTAATTTAATTTTTGTTTTCGCTTCAGATTATAGTCGATGCATAGGTGTTATATTACTTTTACCTCATTAGGTATTTTGTTTTTGTAGTTGATCATTCCACATTTACAACTAGTCCATTCCAAATTGAACCGTTTTTGGTAAATAAACATAAATATATGTTGGTACTTAGCTTAATTATACGAATGTGCAAAAATATTTATTTCCAATAACAAAAAGTTCTATATATTAACACTAACCGCGATTATTCACTTAAGTTCCTAGATCATAACATTATGCAATGATACTATGTAATAGATCAATCGGAATCGTTTAGTAAACAGTACGACCAGTAGAATTGGTGAATCAGCGTCTATGTAAGTTCACGACGTTATATTTTATTAGTAATTATGTAAACTTGCATATGTTATGACATTTTCCGACAAATAGCTACGTACAAGCAGCTACGTATCTTCCCGTGGGCGTTGATGAGGGTTATAATATTACGCCAGTACGCCAGAGTACGCCAATATAATAATTGTACTAGGAAAACATAAGTCAATCGGTGATAAGCTTCTGACCACCGTTAGATACTCGACTTCTCTAGAAGGTAGACGTCACTACGTCAGTCGCGTGATTAAACCGTGATTTCACGTGACTGACGGTATAGTATTACAATACTAGTAATAACGATGATACTTTTCTAGTCACAAACATGTTTATAAATTGATGACAAAGCAGTTTACTTGAATACTGTGGCACTTTTTACCCTTTGGATTGCTTAAAAGTTACCTCCATGTAGAAATTTTTAATCGATGTTTTTTTGCATGACTACGATTAGATAATACCTATATTGCATCGTGTCATGATCCCCGGTTTGTTTATTTTCCTCGTTCGTTTCGTGACATATTGAGTATCTATCATAGGGGTAAAAACAGTAATTTTACAGTTGTCCTCGTTCTTAATAAGCGTTAAACCCGTGGTTAAACCCATCCCCATGGATGTTAAATTGTTCAGATTTAAACATTAAGCTGCTGTAGCTCTTTTATAATGCAGTAGAATTTAATAGCGATTATAAAATGCTTCTTTGTAAAACACAGGTATAATAATAGACTAGAAAAGTGTACATGGTCCTTGAAAAAGCACTATATCAGTTGATGGGATTTACTCGCAATGGAGAGTTTTCATATAAGAAGTATCACCGCATTACGCCACAAACCAACGTTAACCGCTACAATGCAATGCGGTAACTACGTTAATGCGGAGTAGATAGTAGGTATGTTTGTAAGAGTACAAACTACGTACTGTAGGCTAAACGGATGACTATGAAGGCAAAATTACATCATGGATTTTAACAGAGTTCTGCGGTGTGGAGAGACAAGACATAGTACCTACTTGCTTGCGTTTTTTCATCTCTACCTTTTTCCAATATTTTTGTTATCCATTTAGCGAAATTTGGATTCGTTTGACTGTTGATTTGCAGTCTGCTTAGTGCAAGGATGTTACTAGTATTCCTGCAGACTTAACAATTTTGCCGTGTGTACGATTTTCATAGTTTCACTGACGCTGATGTCTCTTTCAAACAATGAACCACAGTTGAATCATACTAGTAAACAAGGAAAGGAAAATGTGATTTGAATTACTGCATACGTACTGTTTACATTTCTAATAAATTATCTGCAATGTGTAAGCCGCCTTGCTAACGTTTCAGTGCATTTTACATTATCTACTGTTTTTCCTATTCAGAGAATTAACTCACTTGGAAGCTTAAGTAGCCATTAGGTACTAAAGATACTTGTTGGTATGTATTACATAATATAATGCTAACAAGACACAATAAACCAATCGCTTTCCTTTTCAATTACTTTCAATCTTGAAATGTTTTTTCGTCTTTTTCGTTTCTTAATATTATGACTAATATTTCCGACTTTCAGAAATGAATCAGTATGTAGTAGGTCGCAAAATTATATCTTATTAATAGAAAGACTTAGTCAAAGTCAAGCTTGACTACGGGGTGATTCAACGCCGTCTCCGGTGTAGTCTGAAGTCTTGATTTATTAGCATAAGACAGTACGGTCATTGCATCGCCATATTGTAGGTTTTATTGTGGTTTTATCCAAGGTTATTAGCAAATTTTTTATGACAAAGTAGGTAATAACGTTTTTCTGGTGAGATTTTGAATTAGGATTTAATTAAGTTTGAAATGATTTAAAGAACATTGATTAATTAGGTACTAAACTAATCATTTACTTAAGTAAGACAGTAAAATTGTTACGACAGCACTGCCTTCTCTCTGAATTAATTACCGGGATAAAAATGTTCATGATTTATGTAATAAAAAAAAACATTTTGTATAATTCTGCTACCAAAATATTCCAATTACTAACTCACGCTCACACCAATGCTCTAAGTCGATGACAAAGATCCATGAGTAAGAAACGATTCTATATAGAGCAAAAAGGGCTCACATTCCCCGCCGTGGATCCAGACTCGCTTGTTTTTATTGTGTTCCTCCTTTAGACAGAAACCTAAATAGAAGAACTGGAATTTCGAAATGGATACTGCATCCTCCACGTTCTCACAATATTTTTTCCATCCACACTTTACGCTTGGTTGGTTATGGTGTCGGGTTTGCCGTAAAACCATAACCAAACCAATCTATGTTCTAGCAACAAAAAATGATTGAAAGTCAGTCCTTTATAATCTTGAATAAATTTAAAAATAGCTAGGTTATTTTTATTGTATGGATGAATAAACTATTTGACCTCAACTATCTTTAAAAAAATCCCTGAACATTTTGCTTATCTTAAAATTATCAGGCATAGGTAATATAGGTATGTAAAATCACGATTAATCATAAAATTACTTCGTAACCCATATTGGGGACAATTCCAAGATATATTTAACTGATCACAAACGCAATACACTGGTTCCTGGGGCTGGCTTTCTCTATAACTGGATTGCACTTCCGCAGAACACGACCATAATAACTTTGGTCTTTACCAGTGAAAGTTGGTCTCGAATGTATTGCTCAACCATAGTTACCGAACCGGACGGAATTATCACAACTTACTGTTATTGATTTTATTTGAAAAATTTATCATAACTATGACAACTATGAATAACACAAGTTTTTGACGGAATAGGGAACAACTTTAGGTTGTCATTGAATCATTATAGGATAAAATCTGATTCCCAAAGTGGTTAATTGTACTATTAGCATAAAATTGAGATAGACTGATGGTTTTTCTATTTACCGAGAATAATTTTAGATAGCTGGCTACTATTGGGAATTTAGTGACTGATGAAAACCAATAGCAAATTTTAATTAATCGACTTGAAAAATTAAACTCACATTCGGCAGTCGTGCTTGCGTCAAAATCAATCAGTAGGTAGTTTATAAGTTTCGCATGAGTGGAGATTAGTCGAGTAGGTATAATTATTATTCTCTCCTTTCTAAGCGCGACTGATTTCACTGTTTCGTAAAAGTTTGATCCATTATATGCTCAGTATACGCCATATTTTTTTTTAGAAATCTCGACAGGCTCTCATCACTGTATATTTATTTATAACAATGTCATTCCTTTTGTGTTGTTGTTCAGTTACTGAAATATAACTAAAAAAAAATTGATCACAGGGTCTCACCAATATTTATGTAGTTTTATCAAATTATGTATGTTAGTGTTAGAATTCATTAATTCACTAAAATAAAGATGGATTCTCCCACAGTAATATTATATTGTTTGCAGTACCTACCTACGTGCTAAATGCTATGTGTAGCCGCTGTATTGCAACACAAAATTATTTCTCTATCTATAATGAGACTGCCATGACAAAACAGCGTGAAAAAATAACGGTGACTTACTCAAGCCAAAACATTACAGCCAGTATTTCAAAACACATCACAGATATGTTTGTATTGTATCAACGCTGATGGTCTAATATAAAAATGTCACAT
This sequence comes from Thalpophila matura, assembly GCA_948465475.1. NCBI lineage: Eukaryota > Metazoa > Arthropoda > Insecta > Lepidoptera > Noctuidae > Thalpophila > Thalpophila matura. Next base: position 9,537,173 of record OX419184.1, on the reverse strand, counting down.
TCGCAATATGTTCTATCTATTTACGATAGGTCATTACAGGGTTCGTCAGCATTGACGCAATATTTAAAAAAGATTTCTTATACATCGTAGTCGTACGTGGTTTTACAGTGATTTCAGTGTTATACAAACGTGCCATAAAAAAATCACGTGTGCGCTTACAGTTTCTTCCAGTCATATTCAGTCGTCGTGATCTTCAAATCATTATAGGTATAATAAATTTTATGGAGCACAAAGTCACGTGTTTTAAATAGTTGATTCTTCTAACAATTGCCATTGTTTGGTAACATTACTCTGGATTGTTTCTCAATACATGCTATGTTGCTGTGTTCACACAACATAGATGTAATAACCGTAACGCTTTATTAAAATGATGTCTGTCTATAAGTAGAGGTAATAAAGAATTAAAACAAAGAAGAAAATAAGATTGTAAAGACTAAAATATGTAAATTATATCTTGCGAAATAAATTTTGCGGCAACGTCGTTTGATGCATGTGGAAGTTGAATAGTGCAGACAGATGCGCAAGCGCAATGAAGCGAAATTATGAGATTATAACCAATGTAGGTACAATTTAAATCTTCCCCTAAAAAGGCTTTAGTCTAGGCAAAGTATTTATTAACTTATAACTTATTCCGCACCCGTATGAAAGTAGGTACATAAATCGATCGCTATCAAAGTCCTTACGGATTTCCCTTCCCCCTTACACTGACAAGGTCTTCCGTCGTGACTTTTAAAGGACATCCATATTTTATTCATTTATTAGCTTACTGGCATCGCTTGTCGACCTTTATGCAACTTCAAGAACAAAAGTTACATTACAGGTCACCTCAAATCGGATAAAAATAATGTGAAACGATGATTATTTTTTAAGTACTTTGGTACTTTGGACTACGTTTCCGTCATTATACCTGCACGCGTCGCATAACCACGATAGAAATGGGTTTTTTCGAGGGAAGTTTAGGCTAAATGACAGATTGTAGAAAGATTTATAGGTACCGTTTTATACATACAATGAAGAGTAGAAATGTTTCTTCAGCAGACAAAACTCTGGTGAGCCAGTCACGGGGGTCTCCGCGTGCTCAAGCAAAAGAGATAACGAGTTAGATAGATAAAACTTAGTCTATTCTTTGGTAGAATAGAGATAGAATTGTCATACTAGGCGTGCTGTACGGTTACACTCATAGAATACATTTCTGTCCTCCCGCAGCGAGTTTGTATTGTCTCATTATATGCAACTAGAGGAATAAGTCCAGAGAACGTCGAGTAAAAGCTTGCTGAAGCATAATTATCAAATACTTCCTCAGAACACGATGTAGTCCGTTTATCAAGTTTTGAACTTTTTTGCGTAGCGGTTCATTAGGCCAGGCGCCTTGGACGGCTCGGCACAGGAGTTTTTTGAGCTGAAATTATTTTGAATCTTATTTTAATAATCTTAGCGTTCGGTTTTCAAAGTATCACGCCATTCAGCAGCCTGCTACAGTATGCTTATATCTTGTAAGGTTAACAACAAAACACAAATCCCAAAAGTATGAAAAAAGAAAGATTCAAATTAATTTAGTTTCAATTCCCGCAGCTGTCTTGTCTGTGGACGCCGAGCTATTAGGAGCATCATGTTTAGCAATAGACGTTGAGAATCTTTCAAATCGAACTGGTTGCCATGCAATTAAAAAAAACTGCTGATCCGAATTTCAAGACCCAATAACAGGTTGCTGTGCGAAATATAAAACTTAAGTGCAATAAGCGCAAAACTGCAGTTACGCCGCATAAGCGTTCTCGGCATAATATCGATCATTCCGTATGAGGAACAAGGTTACACGTGTCACGGTAGAAATGATGGGTTTGCATGCTTGGAGGCTAAAGAGTTGATTACGAGGACAGAGGCGTATTTAGGGGGTAATTGGAAATGTTAAGAATGTTATACCTATTACATTAGTGGCTTCGAATGCAGTAATTTAGACAAAAGATAGTCTAAGGTCTAGTAACAATAATCGTATCGGAAAATTATTGTATTTTAAGTAATAATTGTAGACTTTCATTCTCGCATGCTCACACACACTCATATTTGGGTGTTTGTTTTATTGAGGGAAATGTGTTTCATTCTTCAGTGTCCCTGCAGTTCTCATAAATGTATAATTAAATGGTCTTGAGCTAAGTTTATATTATTTACTAGTAGAATGTGGTAGCTTAACTACACATACTTATAAATGCACAGTACATAAATATATACCAGGAAATGCTTTTATGCTAAGTGCTTTTAGATTAAAAAACAATTATTTTTAATTTTAGAATCAAGTATCAAGACTAATAGCTTTACTGTCAATCGGAATCAAATAAAAAAGCGACATAGACGCCTTTAATTTATTACTGACCTATAATATTGATTGTATTACGCAATTTTCTATTATACACAAGATTGAACGGAGGTAGCTAGTGAAGTCTTACCTGTGGTAATCTATTTATCATGCAGGAACTGATTGCGTCAGTCGCCAGAAACGTTACGTCAGTTTTAGGGTTTCATCACTCTAAAGTCTAAAGGCTTACAAAACAGAAACCTTACAAAATCAGAGCTCACTAACGTCATAATGTTCCTTTAAATACTCCAGTATAATTGGAGCAAGATATTTTTATCAATATAGACAATAATAAGTAAAATACATTTCTGTGATGGTTATTTTTTATTTATATACTTAATCGTTCATTCCTTCATTTGTTTAAAGACAAACAATCTCGCAAATTATCCTGTGGACTTACTAAAATAAACAGTTTTGCTTGATGTTAACTTACTAAAATAAAGAGTTTTGCCTGATGCCAAGGTAAAATAAAGCTAAAATAAAGAGAGAAGAAGATAATGATTCAGGAATGATAACATTTTGCATAAAAATTCTTAAAAAAAATATCACACAATTCATAAAAAAAATATAATAGTTAAAACCTAAAACAATCATGTTACAATACCGCAAATGCCTCCCAGGATACCCGAAACGTTATAGGAAAATACCAGTTGAGAGTGCATTAACCCGGCGAGTGCGATGCACTTGTTACACCTGATCCCATCGTTAGGTCTGCATGTGGAACATGAAACCTTCGGATACTATGTACAAAATCGTCATCTGTGATACATAAAAAGGGTTAACGACTCCATAGTAAAGCTGTTCAAGTTTTTTTTAGTGAATAATTAACTTTTTAATTGAGTTCATGAAAGGAAGTTGTCTATCTGGTTTGTATAAAGATGTGTCTGTATGATGTTTAATGGATCTCTGGGTAGATTTTGAATATGAATTGTCTTTAGTTACAGTTACGCATTATGCAAATCTTTATTGAGTTTGATGGACATGCTAACCTATGGGTTAGCCAATAATTTAACCTTCAAATGGGGAAAATCAGGATTATGTTGCATAAAATGTTACTACAACATACAGTACTTACGCATTAAGATGGTAACATCTTTTTGCAAGAAAATGTTGGACAAAATTAAAAGGAAAATGGTCAGTTTTAAAATAACCAGTTATTATATTGAGTGGATAAATATCACTCCAGCCAAGCATGATCATAAAACAGTATGAAACGAAGAGGCCCAAGAAGAGATTCTATACCTATAAATAGATAACTGCCTTAATGCGACAATTTATTTTTCTCTTTGTTATGGTTTTAATGGTTAGTTGGTTCCATCGATCAGATGTAGTAACAAACTGAGATGTATTCATTCGGAGAACTTACAAAAGGTATTATCTCGGTGTTTCCGTTTCGCAGAATCAACATTCCGCAAAACATCATTTGGTTTTCCAACAGCAGGGCTCTATAAGGTATAATTGACACGCGTTTCTTAAGCTTCCACACTGTGTCATACTGTGTCTTGTGTCATATCGTCAATCTTGACACCGTATTTCGAGTTTCACAAGAGTATACCGTTACCAGAATCGTTGATTCCTGATACAACCTTGGTTAGTATTGGTGTCGCAATATTGTTAGTTATGTTTTAAAATAATACGAGGAAAATATTTTATACACAGGATAATTGCGTCACGTCCCGACATTCGGTTTAATTAACCGCAGTGGGAATTTCTGTGTATTGAACGTGTAAATGCGGTTTTTCAGATGTCTGCTTTTTAATTTCTGTCTGAGAATAAAAAAATATCAAACACAAATCGCTACATACTTAGCTTCTTCCAATTCTGTCGTGTGATTGTTTGGACTAACGCCTAAACTAGATACTTGAAGCATTTTTCTGCGATATTTGCTGATTAACGCTGTTATGCGAAGGTACTGGTACTTTATAATGGACATTTATCATCGTGATTTGTCAACTGACAGGCAATTAGTTTTAACTTAGGCATAGGTAAGTAATATTATGTCTATAGATATAACAGCCTGTGCTCAAGGCAAGGCTAGTTCAGCTAGTTACTATTCAAGGTAGGCTGTCGACATTCAAACCTTTAGCTCCTGCTAACAGTGGTCCAGCATGGTCACACATTAAGGTCCACTGCTTCTAGTGACTTCTCTCATGTTATGTTAGCCATTGCCTCGCATTCCTCAGTCCACAGTCAATTGGATATACTGCAGCATAAATAAATTGTGATTGCTAACAAATCCTGAACTTGAGCATGACAAATATGACGACATAATTATGCTCTCATGACAGTTTTTTACAAATTTATTTGGAAGTCCATGCTAACTGATCTATGAACAACGGGGCGAATGGGTCTTAAAGTGTTTTAACGGTTTTTAATAGAAGCTTAAGTGCCGTTTGAAAGCTTGTTTATGAAGTAATGGATTATGTATAATGCACAGCCATTAGTAACTGAATAGTTTAGCCTGAGCCTGCAGTTTATCTACGTAAATATTGAATGAGGAAACTTTATTTATAGTGCATTTTATACCTATTCGAGCTACCTGGAGGTTTTGCTATGTAGCTAAGCTATATGTGTATGTGCGTGCTATGTTTTTATGTTGATTAAAGCATGAAACATGAATTCTCTCAAGGTGGAATCAATGAACTTGAAATAATATTGCAATAACGCTTTGTAAACGGCTTATTAATACAGATTAATCAAATCGACTATAGGCAGGCTGTGCTTATAGTCGATTTGATTTTAATTTGATTTGATTAATTTATCGTGGTTATTTTTTAAAAATCCTTTATTTAAGTATCCTTTTATTTACACTAAGTCACTTTACCTGCATATTCTGTGCCAAATTAATAAGAATTAAGACCATAATATTTTTAGGCTATCATAAATTCATGTAAAAATACTCTATAAATCTTCCATGGCTTCTGTGATGTGTAGTTGGGTAACAAACCAACAGCTTCTATTTTGTAGCAATGTAGTTTTCCTGGTATTACGGAATATGGCAAAGATATAAAGAGAAACTCCGTTTTCCTTTAACGGGTTTGCGTCAAAAAACCCAGAACGATCGTATCGCTCGTCCCACATTTTATTTAACGTTCCATAAAATTTGTTGTTTTTGCTTTTATTTATCCGTTAGAGCTTTTAAACTGGGTACCTATGGCATTATTCTTTGTTGCTTGAATTTTATAGGTAACTAAAACCAGCCATACTTATTCATTTCGTAATTTAGTATTTACCTAAGTGCAGACTGTCCCACTTAAATCGAAAAACAGGCTAGAAAGTACATAAAGATTTCGAGACATTGCACCGCATAAAATAACATTTATAGAAGTGTATTGTTGTCTGTGAACCCAAGGTAACAATGACTTCAACCAATTTGATGTAGGTATTCGATTATTAGATATTTTGTTTCGCATATAAAAAAATCTAAACGACTTGCACATAATAGTCGAGAGTCGAGAATCATTGCAATATTTTGTATTTTATTACAGCAAACACAATCTAGTTTCAACTCTGGTTAATATGTCACTCATCTTTATAGACAATACACAGAATTTTTTATAATTATTAAAAGCAATTTCGATATCGAGTTGTCTCGATTCAATAATTAGTATCAATCAATACGCATGATATCGATTTGTTTACGGTTAGTGTTAAGGATAGGCACCGTTCAATTGGCGAAGTGGTACGCGCACCCGTTACCCGGTCGATGTAGTTACGACGCGATTTTACTAACTGCGTTTAGACGTCGCACTCAAACTACCCAGACAGTGGTCGAGTAGTTGTGTGAGCTTAATGGAATACAAATGAATTGTATTGACATTCGTCTGCAACATAATATAAATTATAAGACAAAGAAATGCCATAATATTTACAAAATATATTCTGTTTATCGCTTGGGTACTTTACAGACAAACGGCATGGACTAAAAAGAACGTTTACATAACAACTCGTCTCTTTTACTAACAATTGAATGCAAATTTTGAAACATGCGTCTCAAACATTCGCAACTTCTAGAGTGTGTGCAGACAAAATCTGTTAAACATTTTTTTAAAGGATTCCCTATTTGCCAACATTGGAAGGTTCTCAGATTTCTCAGGTCTACCGATGTTCCCTCATCAATCCCTGTTACAAGCAATAGGTATTCACTCTGTCCGTCTGAACACACCTTAGGTACAACCGACTCGACCGCGCAACTGGTTCCATTTACTAGTGACATAACGCTATTCAATTTGCATTTTAAAACATGATAATCTTTTTTTTTTAATTTTATTAATGCCATTAGGATCTCATGTGGTATACTCACGTTCTTGACGCGTGCACTTTGTTTTTTTGTTTCTAGGTTACCATGTTCTGTTGAATTGTTAGTTTTTTTTCTGTTACTAGATATACGAGGTATTATTCAAAATCGCGGACATTATTTTGAAGGTTACGCGTTCTTGATGACGTGTAGGTAGTACTGGGTTCTATTACGAAGCAAGAATAATCAATACCGATACCGAACAATAGATACAGTTATTTGATATAAGTATAATTATTTAATGGAGTCACGATACCATTAAAATAACACAATTCAGTCTATCTAATTCCATGACAAGAGAACTCCTGAAAATTTATTGATGCATGACAACACTGGATTTATTTAAAGGAATAATAGAAAAATACATAGTTAACGAACCGTTAGGTAGCTGGTAAGCTACCTAACGGTTCGTTAACTATGTATTTTTGTTGCATTTAATTTGTTATCATAATTATCGATTTTGTATATTTCCAACTCACAATACAACTAATATAATTTTATTAGTAATCATTTTTTTTTATTTCGTTTAATACTCACATCACTTTATAATTTAATTAAAATAGTAAGATAAACGACTTCCAATTAACAGTTTACAGATCAAAATTCACGATGAACGTTTTTATTCGTATCATTATTATGACGTCAGAGCCTCAAGAGAGAGGTTTTTGTTAGATCACCATCGAGGAATTATAGCCCGCAAAAAGGCCTTTTTGCATACAATTATCACGTAATTTACTCACAAACAATATGGTGCCTATGGTCTAAGTATTAAGGTTTTGTTTCCTTTGTTTCAGATGCCCCGAATGATGCGAATTACATGATATGTGGCGTCGTGATCGCGATGGCCCTCGTTGGGCTCATTATAGTGCTACTGGCACTCACAATAAAGTAAGAAAAACTGCATTTTTTTATTTAAATGTTTAGGTTTCGTAGTGGAGATAATAGATAAAAAAGTAACTTAAACGAATGCTTTTAGGTAGGTAGCACTAAGTACAAAAAAAAAATCCTTTAAGTTTTGGTGTAGATATATATGATGAAAGTCCACAGTATAGTTAAATGATGATTGTATGTAGTAGCACTTATATTATATACATTTATACTTTTTTGTTATAAAATTAAAATACAACAACATAATTAATTTATCTCTCTCTAGTAAGAAAGGTAGGTATCTACTTAGGGCATAATAAATAATTATAATTACGTAATTATAACCACTTAATGAATATTAGGATACTGCTGGTTTACCCACAATATGTAATAAATTAAACCGGCAATAAAACGGAAATACAAGCTAAAAGAGAGATCAAATACATCACATCTCCATATCAACAAATATCAAAAGCCGTAAAAAGAAGCATTCTCAAGGCACTTACATTTACGATAACTTCGCAATCGTTAAACTAAAGATATAACGTATGAAAAAAAAACATTTTCATTGGTAACTGTTCCTGTTGATTGAAGCGAGCAGTAAATCAGAGAATATTGACTATAAAATCAAAACGGTGGCCAAATCGTACGTATTATTCAATAATATTGCTTCAATGAGCTTTCTATGGGCACCTCTAAAAATAATAAATAAACTGTTCCATCCAATTTTTGCAAATTATTCGATTGTTGAACTTGGCCGATGTTTGACTGTTTTTATTCGAGATTAGAAAAATATGGTTCTAGAATACGTTTTGTCTCACATTTTAAATAAAATATAGCTGTCAAACGCGTGGGTAAATTATGAGATTCAATAATGCCATTTTTCTGTTAAAATATGTGTATCAGCTATTTATGGGTGTGTCTTTAATCAAGACTGACGTCAGTCCAATTCAGCTGTTGTAGCTAGATCTTTGAGGAAATATTTGATAAGTTAAATGACGCCCGATAATATTTTCTATAAAAAATGTAGTTATATATCTTTGCGTCAATGTATTATGTAAATTATATCCCAATATGCGTCAAGCGTCAATGTCATAAGTAAATTACAAAAATATTAATCGATTACAGTTTGGCAGCCACAGGATACTTCTTGTGCATTTTGAATTAAAGTACCTATTATAAATACCGCACTAAACTCTAGTTGTCATTTATTTAGACCATTTTTTTCCACGTACCACAAACTATTGAACACTTGAACGGAGAAATGAGGAAAATGTTACGAGAAAAGTTTTGAGTAGATATAAATGTGGAAGACATACAAATGAATAAATGATTATGATTATGATTATTATACTTCCTTTATTCATTTTATTCACATAATATGTTTTACATTTTTAAATATTTAAATAAAAATAAATAAAAAACATTTAAAAATATAAAAAATAGTGCCCCACTGGTATCGGGAACAGGGTCCAAGCTACCGGCGGTCAGGACTCCAGAGAAAGGAACCTCCTCACGATGCGTGCCGTGTCTAGGAGTACTGCTTTCTGTATCAAGCCCTTGATCCAGCCTCCTAATGAGAGCCTCCAAAGGTGTTGGTCGAGGCTCTTAGCTATTAGTCCATTGACCGAAACGACTATCGGTACAATGACTGCTGAGTCAACATCCCACATGCCGACAACCTCGTGTGCCAAGTCAAGATATTTTATTTGTTTATCTTTCTCGGCTTTCACGAGATTCTCGTCATGAGGGACAGTGATATCAACAATAATTGCACGGCGCTCTAGTCGATCTACCACCACTATATCAGGCTTATTGGCAACAATAGTCCTGTCAGTGATGATAGATCGATCCCAGTACAATGTGACATGACCAATGACCATTCTCGAGAACTGGGTCGGGCACATATCTATAGTATGGTACTTCGGATTCCACAAGCTTGTATTTCAAAGCAAGTTGCTGATGGATGATCCTAGCCACGAGGTTGTGTCTGTGCAAGTACTCGCCGTTAGCAAGACGAGAACAACCGGAGACAATATGTCGGATCGATTCGCCGGGACGGTGACATGCCCGACAAATGTCAACCGTACCGTCCTTGACAATATATCTGCGATAGTTGTTCGTCATGATAACTTCATCCATAATTGCACACACAAACCCTTCGGTTTCTCCGAAGAGATTACCGAAACGTAGCCAGGATACGGACGCTAAGAAATCTACATCGGGCCCATGGAGGGCCCGGAAAAAGCGCCCGTGAAGCTCCTTGCTCTGCCATACCTCCATGCGGTCTTTAGTATCAAGCACCATAGGTTTGCGCCAGTTCTCTTTAGCCAAGGAGAGCGGGGTGAGTCCTTTGTCCACAGTGACCACATCTCGGTGCATCCCCGCTCGGGCCTCGAGAAAATACGCACGCAGGCTGCAAACCTCGCGGTTGTTAAGGGTCTTGGCATTTAAAAAGCCTCGACCCCCACACTTCCGCGGAACGTATAGCCTCATCACCGAAGACCGAGGGTGATGCATCCGGTATGCCGTCAACAATGTACGGACCCTCCTGTCCAGGGCGTCAAGTTCCGTCTGAGTCCATTTGAGTATACCGAAGGAGTACATCAAGACGGGCATGACCCAACCGTTAAAGGCGCGCACCTTATTTCCGCCCGACAAAAGACTATTGAAAACCTTTTTCAGGCGGCCAAAGAAGCGCTCCTTCAACGATTGCTTCATGTCAGCAGCATCGATGCCCAACGCCTCCGACATACCCAAATACTTATAGGTTTCGGTTGGGGACAGGGATCTAAGGTGTATGGAATTCGAGAGTTGGGTTCCCTCGGATTCCATAATCTCCCCTCGCTTCACATGCATGACTGCACACTTGTCCACGCCAAATTCAATCCTGATGGCGTTACTGAAAGTTTCTGTTACCTTCAGTAACTCCACCAGTCGAGAATTGTCGGGAGCAAAGAGTTTCAGATCATCCATGTAAAGGAGGTGCGATATTACCTGACCTCCTCTTCTCAACCGGTAGCCCAGCCCCGAGCCCTCCAGCAGTGTGCTTAGAGGATTCAAGGCTAGACAGAACCACAGCGGACTCAGACTATCGCCCTGAAATATACCTCGCTCAATCTTGATCGGTTCACTGTCCCTATGAATTTCTCGACATCCCGGATAGTGAAGAACAGTCCTTCATTGCCCCATACACGACATCAGGAAGGCACGTAGAGTTGTATTTACTTTATACAACTCCAGTACCCTCATGAGCCATGTATGTGGCACGGAGTCGAAGGCCTTCTTATAATCTATCCAGCATGTCGACAGATCCTTTCGAGACCGTCGAACCTGTTGGTTGATGGTCATGTCAATGAGGAGTAGCTCCTTAGTACCACGGGACCCATTCCTACATCCATTCTGAGAGACAGACATAATAGAATTACTATCAATATGATCCGTAATTTTTGCTCTCAAAATGGATGTAAGAACTTTATAGACCGTCGGTAAACATGTGATCGGCCTATAATTTTTTGGTTCCGCAGTACTACCTGATTTGTGGAGCAGGTGGGTAACACCTGTTGTCAAGAACAGTGGTAGCGTCCCGGCCTCTAAAGATGACTGGAACTGCGATGCCAGGCGAACGTGTGAACTCCGCAGCCATTTAATCCAAAAGCTGTGCAGTCCGTCCGGTCCCGTCCCGTATGATTATGATTATTATGATTATTATAAGACTATAAGAATAAAGGAAGACCAAGAAAACGATGAATGGACTGTGTGATAAGGCCATAATGGGGTGTGTGAGTGAGATGACGGCTCATAGAGATGTATGGAAGAAAAAAACATGCTGCGTCTACCCCAAATAAATTAGAATAAGGACAGGAGGATGATTTTGGCACAAACTATACGAGTATAATAAATTGTTCATACTATAATAAAAATATTTGCAAGTATGAAACTGAAAGTACTTTTTCATAGAAATTTTAATTTGAACTATTGATTTATTTATTTATTTGATTTACACGGCTTATACCAATTACATAAATCAAAAAATTGATAACTGCTTTTGTTCATAATTATGTTGGACTTGTACTACAAGCGATTCAAAAGCTTATAAAAGTTCAGAAACACAATAAAAATTCCCCTCCAACAAACTAAAAACGTTTGTAAGGACTGCGTTTACGACAATAGTTAACGGGGTTGGATTTGAAACCTCCCAATCGCAAGTCAATGCCTTAGCCCGCTATTATTGTAGTTTCAATATCAAAGAATTCATGTTAGCATAAAAGCAAATAACGGAAATTAATATATTTTGACAGAAACTGTTCAACTACTCTTTATAATTTATAGTACGGAAATAAAGATAAATGATAGTTACTGTTGTTTCTAACACAAAAGGACAGATTTTATTATTAATACCTTCATAGCTATTCAATATTGACCCTGTTTGAGACTTAATCTCTTTTTTATTGTCAAACGAGGACACAGTCGTGGGTGACAATAATGTGAAATGAATTTACTGAATTGGTAAGTGTCCCCAAGTCTAAACGACATTTTAAAAATATGTCACTGTTGGTGGCAGACGAAATGAACATAGTAACATGAACATATGCACGCACACAAATAAAAAGCTGTTGTTCACGACGGCAAAAGTAGGCGTGGCCAATGCACGATGCAAATAATTTATATGGCCATATGGCCGCTATTTTCGCCAGAAGGGAAGTGTCCCAGATGTACTTACATCCTGTTTCAATAAATTAACTTTACTTCATTCAAATGGTACGTTAGTTGTGACAAAGCCAGTAAGGATAGATACTAATCTGGTCATGAATATTGTTGAAAAGATTTTAATGAGAACTATTCAAATAAAATTTGTTATTACATACCTACAAATTATTAAAATAGTTTCGATGATTGGACAATTAGTCAATGTACACAAAACCAGCACCCTAATTGCGTAACTCAATTGCTATCACCATGGCATTGATTTTGACATTCATTACGCCTTATGTTTCATAATCCGTGCTCCCGTAACTATCACAACGCCGCAATGAATGTTGTTGAACTGTCAAAATGAAAGCTATTGAGTTACACAATTAGGCTGCAGTAAAGATTTTAATCTGGTCATAATTATTGTTGAAGAGGTTTTGATGAGAATTACATAATCAAATAAAATTTGTCATTATAGTAAAACAGATTCGATGATTAGACAATTAGTAGGTGTAATTTAGGTGAACTACATTGAACCAGAAGTATATGAATGGATTTATTCAATTTTAAAATACGCAAGTCTAGCAAAGGTTATGCGTATTCGAGCATCTTTTATAACACTTGGTATGTCAATCAGGTGATGTAACTGCTATTATATCTGCATATTAAACAAGAGAATTGAGTATATGGACACGTGTCGTTGGTATAGGAAGTACGCAATATTATTTTATATAAAGTACCTACTTAGATGTAAGTGAACCTATGCAATTTATATGTATCACTGCACTTTTGGCAAATTGACAGAGTTTTGTAATTCTTCGGATTCCCAGTCACTAGTGTAATTTAGCAGTGACGTTATCTGATTAGATGGTAGCTCTAGAATTATTTATTTTATAAAGATGACATACGTAATCATATTTTTTAATTTTTTTATTAGTTTTGTGAATTCATCAAAATAAATGCATCCGGCACATAACATCGCTTTGCGTTTAGTTAATTTTAACTTTCGAGGGTCAGATTTTTGAGAAAATTACAGGAAATGTAATAATGTGTTTCAATGCCTTATTTTATTATTTGAAGATCGACTTGTATGACGACTGCTAGCTGGTTGGTGATGCTAAAAGTATAAAACATTGATCAGTGTAGTTTTGTTTGAACACACTTAAGTTTGTTTTCTTTTATCAGGCATGACGTTATAATTCTCACTATTTGCTTCAAATACCATGAAATATAATCATTAACTGTTATGCCCATATTGAAATGTTTTTGTAGAACATTACACAACACTTCGGTGACGTGATTGACGTATGAATTAATACAAGCGGCTTGCAGCGTTCACAATTCAAGACTAATCATATCGTCAAGGCAATAGAATGGCAGAACATCTGTACCGGGTTACTTCAAGGATTTTGCGAAATGAACCTCGTTTTATTTTATTTGACTACTTGCATCTAGTTTTATCATGACTAGTTTGTATGAATCATCCTCTGCTGTATTTAAGACTATGTATAAATCTTTCACTGTGTGTACAAAATCATCTTTAAAATGGTTTTAGAATGAAATTTATTGTTTGGTTCGGGTGGTCGGTCTGGTTTGCTTTAAATTCTTACTTAAAACGATAAAAATGTAAATTTAAATGTGTATTATTAATTCGAAATAACAACCAATGTAGCCGGTGAAAATTATAGTCGTTTTCTACAAACATTTAATTGATAACATTAGGTAGACACATCAGAAATAAAACAAAAACCATAAGATTTACCTACCTGATCCAAAAACTAAATATTAAAATTTAAGTTACCTACGTAATTCTATAAGTTGATAGGTATTTTTATTAGGTATTTAGTCTGAACGGCCCAAACCGAATGGCCCTCGGGCCATTCGACCGTAAACAAAATCGTCTACGTTGCAAAGGACCGGTGATAAAAATTGGTAAACAAATTCAGTGTCATTTATAAACTACATCAAGTACATTCGGGTACAAAAGTTAAAAAGTTGAAATAAAAGTTTGATTTTTTCTCTTACATTTGTATTATCTTCCTCTCCTACAATCAACAATAATATATAATGTTTACAAAAGTTAAATTTGGTAATGAAATAATTTTAAATAAAAATCAGTCTTATTTTAAAGACTTGTGACTTGTGATTTGTTTGTGATTGGTTGACAAGAAAGGGTCATTGATGAGCTAGCTACCTGAAGTCGTGCCAACCGGTTATGAAGATGTATTTTGTTTATTTAGGTGATTTCAAATAATTAAACAGTTAAAATTCATAAACTAAGCGACTATTACAATGTATGCGACTGTCCCTTTAAATTAATTTTGAAATCATTTTATCACCAGTCCTTTGGACTGATAGATTAGTATCTATTGTATTGTATTGGACTGATAGTAGTATAGACGATTCTTGGTTACGGTCGAATGGCCCGCGGTCCATTTGCTTTGCGCCGTTCAGGCTAAATACCCTTTTCATTAACATCACAAATCAATAACGCAGGGTATTACCCGCTCGAGTTTATTTATTACAAATCATATAATTAATAAGCATTTAAGAAGTAAATAAATTATTATCCTCAAAGGAAAAATTTAATTTTAAAAACTTCATTAGGTATATTTGCCTGAAATAAGAATAAAGGAAATGTTTGTTATTAAAAAAAAAAAACTTATTGATGATTAATAAAACTGATAATAATTTAAAAACGAATTGACGTACATCTTGGTCAAAACCATTTTAATCGAATGTATTAATTGGATGGTATATATCTTACTTCAAAACTTATAGTGAACTAAATATTCACCTAAATAGAAGAGTCATTTAAAAACTTTTATGTTATTAAAGACCTATGCAACGATATCCCGAAATCGTGCATGAAAATATTTTATTGTATTTCTCGTAATTGCACTTAACAGGTCTTTATGGCAGTTTAAGGAAGACATCTTAATTATGAACGATGATGATGATATGATTGTACGAAAGTGTGACAGACGGACATCACGAAACTTTAAAGGTTTCTAGTTTTACTACGGAACCCTAATAAAAACGCATTTTAAGACGTGTGTAGTTATAGAAATGACAAAATCCTTTACATCTCAAAAAGATTTTCCTCTGAGGAAAACCGTAAGTTTTACCAGCAAGCTTTATGATCAATTTAGTAGATATCTATGTGATACCAGTTTGGCAGGGCTACCTTTTACAGCTTTGAATAATTTATTGTCGGCACGATAAATTATACTGTCAAGTGAGTAATACAATAGACTGAATGTCTACTGGCAATGGTATCGAAATCCGGGTATAATTTTCAAAGTAAATGTAACATAGCTATGTGATCTTATTTTGATTTAATGATTTCATATTTAATATACCTTTACCGTGTTGTTAGACTCGTACCAAATACGGATTATTCTAAGGTTATTGAATGTGTCTATGACTTGCGGGCACCAGACATCTGTCAAGGATTTGGACAAACATCTGAACTTTTCCTTCCATTTACGTTTTTAGCGCACATCAAAGCGTACAAAGTTCAAAAAACCGACAATGGACGGTGATATGTTTGTCCAAATCAGTAACACATCAAATTTTATTAATTGTATTTCTGAACGCATCAAAAACCATCATTTATGAAATGGTGAGGGTACTTCAAAATTACTTTTGTTTACACTACCCTCTTCACTTGATAGTGAATGTTCTTGTGAATTAGCAGTTGAGTTTGCAGGTTCTAAACGTTTCAATATTGTATTATTTTATAGTGTAATAATATTTATTTTGATATAAAGTGTTAATACGATATTGAAATGATTGTGTTAAGTGTCATAAAACGTGCCTTCAAAAAATTATTAAGAAACATGTAAGTAATTTTAATAGTTAGTAGATACGTTGTAGTGACTTGAATTAATGTGATATTGGTCTCATATCTTTAGTTGGAATAAACCTGAATAGGCTCCATAACCAGTTTTATTAGCCAGAGTACCCATAATAGGGGAATAACAGGACGAGCTTTCTAAAAGATTGTTGAAAGAAAATAAATAGGTAACCTATAAAACCGGAAGAACGTAATATCATTAATGAAGGTACTGTTCATGCCCTTGCGTTTAAGTACACGGCCAGTGGCTTACGCTATAGGACCTTTAGAATATACGTATAATATAAAAGTATGTCGGCCGTACCACAAAAAAATAAACATCTGTTCAACACACGTTCAACACGAATGCTACCAAAAATAATAGGCAATTGTTTAAGCATTAACTTGTCTAAAACAAGTGTGTATTATTTTTGGTAGCATTCGTGTTTAACAGATGTTTATCTTTTTTGTGGTAAGGCCTTGTATGTTTAAATATAAAATTAAGTAAAACGGCTGTTCCATCGACTACTGGTAGATCGAAGGCACTAATGACAGGCGGTCGCTTAACGTTTGTTCTCTCTTTCTCTTTAAAGCATAGCTGTCATATAGCGATATCTCTCTCTAGATCTACACATTATTTTTCATCGCCAAATAATTTCTGTGTAGTAACTACCTTCGTTAGTATTTCAAATAACACTTAAGTTAAAGTCACAAATAAGTAGGTGATAACTTTTATCTAAAAAAACATCTCGTAACCAAGAAAGGGTCATCGTCCATCCTAAGGAGTCCCTTATATCTAACAGCTTTCAGAATTTTACAGTTTTGCCTAGTTTAAAAGACCATTGTCGTGAACTGGGTAAATTAATTCTGAACAAGGAAATAATTTATCATTTAGTAGAATTGTCCAAGTCGTGCAAAGCATTGACTTTGCACGACTTGGACAATTCTACTAAATCTACGTTTTGCGAGTACGTGTATCATCGTATACCTAATTACCTACTCTACAAATAGGTACTGAATATAACCAGAATATTGTGCAACTGGTTTTATCCAGTTACGGCACTTCACACTTTGCCCATTCCAACACGAGTGAACCAGGATCAATAGTGGACTTCAATGAGAATATCGACCGTTGACGGCCTTTTGAAAGCCTTGACAAGATATTAATCGAAGTAAAAAATATGGCTACTTTATTCTTTTAACCTCCAAAATAGTATTAAAGGCACGGATTATGATCTATTTCTAATGATAATACGTATTAAACTGTTCACGGAAAGTTAAAACTACCACGATTTCTTTTATAAGCAAGGTCATGGTTTTTGTATAGATGCTGATGCTGGTGCATTTAGGTCTTGGGAAGCTAAAATAAACCTAATATTTTCGTATTATAACAATGTTTTGAAGTTCAACGGCCGAACCGTTACTTACTTGTTAATTATCTCCATCGACTCCTTTATAATGTTAACCGTGAATAGATATTGCGAATTAGTTTGGTTGACACCAGATGTTCCTAATAGATAACGTTAGCTTTTAATAAGCTACGTCCTTTGTTAATTGATATTTCCGCATTGGGATCTCTACGCCACTAATTAATCCCACAGCTGGATAATTGCGGACTTTATTAATTGTTTTGCACATGTTTTTGATTATACCACTTAGCTCACGTTGTTTTTGTTGAAAACCGGGATGTAATTTGTTAAATAAGTCATCATAGTTAAATCGACCTCTAAAAACGTGCTCTGATAAACGTCGAAAAATGTCTTCTATGTTAAAAAATAATAGATAATGGTAAAGCCCAAAAAAAGATGCTGCTTTTTACAACCAGAGCGACGAGAAATGGTGTTCCCCATTACCCATACACCAGAAATCATTATTATGATGAGTAGGGAGTAGGTACATAGAACATCAAAATACTTACATCTTAGGCGTCGTAATGTCTGCACGATTTTAAAACATGTCTACTTTTGAGTTTGTAGAATTTTCATAATATTAAACAAAAATGTTATGAAGGCACAATCAACAGTCAAAGAATTCCAGAATACACGCCTAGCTATTTCATTAGAGATCAAATAATATAAAAAGCGTAACAGAAATATTTCAAAGCGTTACTCAACTGAATTATGATAATAATTGTTTAACACGCATACATAACGGCGTGTATTATTAGAAAATTTGCAATTTAACGCATAAAGAACCCCAAGGTTTGGTATCAACGTTAGACTGGACGCTCGCCAAATTTCACCAGCCAGTCTGGACATTACTATACCTAATCTCTGGTTATTTTTGCTAACTGTGCTGTTTTAAAATCGCAAATCACAGCAATCAAATCTCAATCAGTTAAAAAAGACTGCGTGTTTCATCACTTGAAACGCGAGATTCAATTTTATGTCTCCCGTTTAACAAATAAATTATTTCTGCAAATAGTTTTCAGCCCATATTTTTCTGCAAATTGCTAACAATCTGTAACAGTTTTGCTCACGATACTAAAATAGAACGGAGATTATATAGCTCTGAGAGGTTTTGGGCGGAGTTTGGTGAAGAGTGCATTTATCCTCTTCAACCTTCCATTAGTCATAATTGTATAAGTTTACTAAATGTCAGGCAGTTTATCCTTTACAAATACATTTTTTTTAAATTCTATTGTTTAGTTGGAATGGTTAACTACAAAACTTGGTGATTCCTTTTGGAATTATTTTCACATTATTTCCTCTTTATATACGTTCAAGAAACTTTCTAATATTACACGTATAGAACTTAATTCGTATAATTAAGTTTTGATCTTAGAATTCTGATTTTGTTATTAATTTTCCTCTTGTTTTATTTTCTCGTTGACTGGTCATTCTCATTAAGTAAACAATTTGTCATGTAAAAAAGATTTTAATCTACATTCAACATGCATGTAGAATTCCCATTTGTAGTAACCTCTGTAGCTTCATTGAATACAACAATTCTGATGTTAGCCACGGCAGTCAGAACGAGGTCAACCATTGTGACCATCTACTATGGCTAACTTGTCAGGGCATGGCGTTCCCACGACGAGGACATGAATGCATGGATTGATGATTAGCATTTGAAACATACCTACTGCCCTACCAACTAATGTGATGTATTGTGACCTAACAGAAGTATCTTAATTAGGTGTCATTTTTGCGTATTTATTTATATTGTAATGATCGAAACTTAAATTGTTAAAATATTTTTGCTTTATCAAATATTACAATAATTGTACAGATATTTTTTGTATACTTTATTTCAATGTTTGAAACATCAAATAGGTAGTTGATACCTACCTAGGTACATTCAGATGGTTACTATCTACAAATATAGTTTTAGGCAGATATTACAGTTTTAGTAAGATTACGTTAAAAGTGTCAACTTATCTAATCGGTACATAACAATAATATTAGTGAAGCATTACATTATCTAGTTGCTTTGCATAACAGAAAGCTGTGTAAGCTCTGACGTCAATGTTTGATCGAACGGTCTCTAATGCTTCAACGAGTTTGTTCTACTCTTCATTTATCCAGTTGTTTGTAACGAATCCTATATGTTGGTATTTTGTGTCCTCCTAAACAATTGCCTGTCCATCTGCCTGTGGATCTAAATAGTACCTAATGTGATAAGAAAACGTATATTGATAGAACGAAATAATAATAAATGATTACAATGCAAAAGCAATCTAAAATATTCAGTCATGTTACATATACAATTTCTTGTTCGATTGTCTTGTCTCCTACAGACCACGCTATTTGTTATGTATGAATGCGACACACGGGGGCCAACATCCGCTGACGTCCAACTGTTTTCAGTTAAGCCACAACGAGCATACCTATAACAAAGCCGTCTTCGTAGAGATTTGAATTTGAAAGACTTCTTCGACTGAAGAAAACAATGTGTTGATTTGTTATATATATTATCGAGTCCGTATATATACCAATGTTGTGTTTTAGTTTGAGTCCAATGTTATTGGTGTCTGCAAATGAATGGATAATGGATCGCTCACATCTGGGACTCGGCAGTCGTTCGCATTGTAAATGTGGAGTTTCCTGAATATGGAAATAGGTGGAAATTAATGCAAATTACAGTAACGCGACGGACTATTACGAAGGGCTTTCGCAGTGCGGGGTCGGTCCCCATAACATCAGCAGTAAGGTAACGGGAGAGGTGCGTGTTCAGTCGCCACCCACCGCTGCGCGAGGCGTGGTGGCCGGCGCCACGAACGCCGCTCAGCCAGTCAAATAGTCACCGTCGGGACGGCCGAGTGTATTGAAAACTCGCACTGGCGGCTGGCCGCCAGAGTGCGCCAAAACGCCCGTTTGCGCGGCTCACGTTGGCGATTTGCCTCAACTTTCCTTACTCACAAGTCTCTTTATAACCTGTGTCTGTAAAGTGTCTGTGCACGCGTTTCAATGCTCTTCTCTCCTATCGCCGTCGAGGCGATGAAGTGCAAAGAGGAAAACTGCGAAGTCGGCGTGGTGCTAGAACACAACTCCCTGATCGTGTTGTCTGTTGACAAGACCATCGTCTGCCTATGCGGGAGGGATAGGAACAATCCCTTCGAGCGCGGGTAATTCTCATCATTCTGCATTCTGGTACAACGCTGATTACCTCGACTTATCTCCTGTGTATTAACAACTGGTAATAGCACACAATGGTTACCCAACTCCAGTGGTAACACCTGATCGTTACATAGCCACCAGAGAACCGGCTGAACTCCATGTCTCACCTCGATGGTATAGCATTTTTGTATAATATAAGTTTATAATTTTACATTTTACCACGAAAATCGCTTTTTTCTCAAACAAAAACCAGTTTGCTTCTTCAATATGCTTGAAGGTTATCTTCGATATGGTCAAGGCAAATTCCTTGCAATTGGCCATATTCCAGTCTATATATTTAATTATCTATATCTGAATATATGTATATACGAGTATGTTATAAAAGAACCGATACTAAAATAACTGGACATTTTAATTTTGTGCCGTTCTGAGGTTTCCGTGTTCAGTGATTGGCTATTTTATTCAACGTATGCACACCGTTCTATTTAGAAACCAACAATTCTATTGAATGAGTCAGAATATTGTTACCGGTGACGGACAAAAACCTGATAGTGGAGCTGTACCTACTGGATATAATATGTTGCTAGGTACGGTAAGAATAGTATAATGACCGAAAGAATGATACAAGGTCGTGGCCGACTGTACAATGGCTTCTGTCAAAGTGCTCGAAAGAACCAAATAACTTAATGCTGATTAATATTCATGCAGAATAATTTAATTGATCAACTAAGATGTTGAAAAATATTAATGAAAATTTGGAGTCCGTTATAATTAAAGTCGATCTCGATATTGGAACACTACCTATATTTTGCAAAAGTGATTTACTACTTACTGTCCGAGTGATAGGAAGTAGTTACCGGGGCATGCGGAAGTGACTGACAAGTAGATAAAACGGAATACATAAATAGTGTAGGTACGTAGAAAACTAATTAGTATACATACTACGTCGTAACAAAAAAGGTTTTATAGAACGGAGGTTGAGTACGATAGCCTTCTATCTTTATCGGTAACATGTTAACCTACACTGACTGGGCAGGTGTGAGTGTGCCGGTGTTTCGACTTTCTTCAAACATCAGAATAATCTATGTATAAACCAATCCGTAAACACGGACATGCATGCCGTAAACAAAACCCTGCCAAGAAATGAATCCAAGATCAGAGAAACGTTACCTGTACCAAGGTTATAGGTACCTATTGAACGCGTTTTAAAAACAAGAAATGATTTGATAATCTGCACCAAAATATTATAGGATAAAGAAAGTTTTGAAAGTTGAATAGGTACGATCGATTAGTCAAGATGATGCGGTATTTAGTGTGATCTCAATAATGTTTGAATACAATAACATTATACTGCAGCTTTCGATTTTATTCTTTAGTTCAATGTAGACAATGCAAATTGTCTTCGGATTATTCCGTTGTTTGTTAGTTCAACTGCGTTATGGGTAGGTTCATTTTTAATAAGATTGTCTCTCATCAGTCATCAGTCTCATCATACGGTTTGACGTCAATGCTAACAATCGAAAGCTGCTAATAACCATAAATTTATCAAATACATGAATGGCATGAATGGCTTTTATTGTTCAGCAATCAAGTAATTTCGATGGAAAACGTGGTTGGGATGGATAACAGGTTTTTGTTGTAAAACAACATTAACGTTTTCCCAAATACTCAAACAAAAGATAAAAAACACGAGAAAAATACAAAATTATAATCACCAGGTGCAGAGGTTATGACGATTGCTAGTAACATTGTTTATCCTCTAATTAAATAATGGCGCAATGATAAATAGATAGCCTCTGATTGACGCAAGAAGAGGTCAGAAAAAATATTTGGTTACTAAGTCATTGTCACTATGACTCCATAGTTAGCCACTTATAAACATCGTGTTTGATATGATTTTGTTAATATAACTACGTAAGACGCTAAAATCACAGAGAAAGCTCTTGTCAACTGGAATATTCCGCTCAAACTGAACCCATTATTTATCGATTGATTATATCAATGTCTTGTCATGACGACGGCAACCTACTGTCATTGCACTAATGTTTTAAATCAAATATCGGTCATTTGAATGAAAACATAATAATATCTTAAAACTGAATTTTAAGAAGGTCTGCTCAGATTATCATCCGCCGGTTATATATCTCAAAGAAACACTTGAAGAAGCACTCACACAAGTTCTACTAACTGATAAAGAAACAAATGACATGGCATGTCAAGTAGGTAGACGAAGCAGAGGTTGGTTACATCGCATTATGTTATTATTTATGTTTCAATGTCTAACAATCATGCACCGTACGTACGTATTATAATCTCCAAGTTAAACACAACGTTAGCTTTGTCAGATGTGATAAACAGAAAACTTTGGTTCATTCATGCAAGTGATTATGTTCGGACTGAATTTATTAATATTCACAGTATTTATTACACTTGATAAAAAGGAGAAACAATTTATCAATTTATGGTCTAACGATGTCTTTAGTTATTTCTTTTAAAATATGAAATATATTTTATCAACTGCGGCTTCCAGACAAAATCGTACTTTTGCACGACATCCTAGTCGATATATTTATACCTATCATGTTAGGAATTTTTTTCAGGAATTGAATTCCATTGTGTGGAAAATAGTATTTTGCATGGGTGGCTGTGGACAGATATTTTTGAATTTTTAATATAATCTGACTTGTCTTAACAGATATTTTTGAATTTTTAATATAATCTGACTTGTCTTATCGAAATGTTGTATCGCAAAATTAATCGTCTTCTTTTGTTCTTCAAAGAAACTACAGTTTTTTCTGTTTTATAACAATATCCTCTAGACGTACCTCAAGGGTAACGACTCATAATGGCTCACTACCTGTGTTTTTTATCCCACCAGGCACTATTCGAGTCAAAGGCCCGGAGCTTTACTTAAGTTAGCCGTTGCTAAGGGCATTGCACCTTTGCGCTCTCCCTTGCCCTGCAGCCCTACTTTAACTTTTGGAGTCGAAAGCTCTCAATGTGAGCCTCCCTCACTGTCGTGTGAAAGCAAGTGTTGGTCGGAGAGAGATGCAACGTCAGCGTTTAGTACGTCTACTTTATCCATAAACCCAGCTGTGCGTAAAGTATTAGCTATACTTTACTATGCATATTTATATTGTGGACTTTGAACTCGTTTAATGGTAAAATGCAGAACTCCCTCTGATTTATTATTATCTCTGGGATCGATACAAGCACGTTTGATTACTTTTATATCTAAAGCAGTTTTAATGATGGCGTGTTCAGTGTTTACTTATTTCTCGTATTATCAGTAACTAGCTAGAAGCTAACTGACAGTAAGTAGGTACTACCACTGATTAGTGCCTACTTGTTTTATGTCGTACTATGTATTTATTAACTTTTAAAACTATGGCTGTAACATCCGTATGAAGCAGCTTTATTATTTTAAAAAATATGCTTTTATTTGAAACAGGTCCAGAAAGACGCAAGAATAACTAATTGCCACGGAATATATTATTAAGTTATAACCAGTTTTCCACTCACAGCCCTAGCCGTCATAAATTTTAATATGGTTTTACCATCAATTTTCGAAGTAGACAAATTTATAAGTGCCGGTTGATCGGGGACAAACCAACGGTCGGGCCTTCTGTTGGTGCGTCATAATCACTACGATACGATAGCATCGGGCGCCGCCGCCACGCCACCATTCGTAGTTTTTCGCGGAAAACGGTCATATCGTCAACCGTCCCCCCCACGCGCCTCCTTCTGCCCGCGCTGGCGCCGCGTCATATGCGCGTCTATAAAAGCCATGCGCTCCCCTCCACTTCAACTCAGACGCATGGAGTACTCCGTAGAGGTCGTTTGGCACGAGCGAGCGCTTTGCTAGGCACCTGCCGGCCACTCTTCACGATATAATTCTAGTCACCAACCGCGCAGCTGAAGCTCGCGTAACGCGGTCTGCCGCGCGTTCCTACGAACAGTGATATGTGCAATAGCCTAATTACAACAAAAAAATTGTGATAATTTATTTAAATTAGTTATTAGTTACACGCGTCAATTATTAAACCACGATACGGCTGTGAGTTGAGTGAAAACTGTGAATTGAAATGTTGTGACTGCCCGATTGGAACTTGTTACCTGTGATCCAGCCCAGTGTGATCAGTTATTCTTGCGTCGAAGGACCGTTTGCAACAATGGTTGGAAATAACGGTACCATGATGGCGATTCGCATCGTCCACAGTAAGCTGCGCAAGCGAGAGGAGCATTCGGCTTCGGTGCACCCAGCTGAAGTACTTCAGGCTGCACCTGCATCTCAGCCGGAGCCGCTCGCTTTCCGCCAGCAGCCGCTGTGGCAGTTCCCGCCGCCGCTGCCTCCGCCTTACGTCTATCCTCACGATCAGGTGTGTACACAACTTGATTACAAACAATAACAATACCTACCACACATTAATGCCAAGTAACTATTTCAAGAATCGAAACCAGTTCCAGCCGTTATACTTGACCCCAATACCGTTTTAACGAGCACCAATGTCCAGCTGCAACGCATTCCAATTTATTCGCAAATCTCCGTTCGCCTCGATAACAAACAAACAACATTGAAAGTTGCACGTTGGGAAAGAAACATTACACTATAATACGAAAGAAATCGTGACTGGTTCGACCCTCCCCGCCACTGAGAGAGAGAGAGTTGGTGGAACACGAAGATATCTAAGTGCGAAATAAATTTAAATGTCGGGACACGCTCGTTGAATAGAAAGCTGCACAAGGCGAGCATGTCGTAACGCTCCGACCTTCTTTCTTGCCGTCTCTCAAACAAAAGAGGTTAATACAAACTTCAGTATGAAATTGTAACTTGTTAAAACACTGGCCCCAATATCACGCTCTGATAACCGCTTCCCGAGGCGAGGCTTACCTGCGAAACGGCCCATTGATTTGTTATGTCGAATCGAACACTATGTTTGTAACAACGGCTGCATGACTACATATCAAGACGGCACACCAGGAAGTAGATAATGCTAATGTGTCTTTGAATAGCATATTCAAGGCTTGCCTCATTCTCGTTTGGCCTCAACATTACTTCTACTTCGCAATATTAGCTTCCTAGTCATGTAGCAGAGCTTATTTGCAACTTAAACAAACTTGAACTTAACGTAGACGGTTTCTACTTCCAAATAAAGCAAGAAAAGGTCTTTATGTTAATGTGAACAAAAAACGCTTCCTCCAATACATAATAGCACAAGCTTCTTTTATTTCCTCGCCTGACAACAGTTTAAAAATAGCGGCAGATATTGTATAACGTCTAAAGTTGTTTAAAACGGGGCAAAATAAATGTGGTGAATGCATTGGGGTCGACAACAGAAACAAAATCTGGCAACAATTTTTAGGGTCAAAAACCTTTGTGAACTCCCAAACATGACAGACTTTGGCGTAACGAGACTAATTATTATTTTTCTGTTGTTTATAGGACAATTTGATGCAGCCGCACGGCAACGAGCGTGCGAGTTTCCGCAGTCTTCGCAAGAACATCGGTGGTCGTTGGAAGCGACTAGTGAAAAAGAAGCCTGAACAGGAAGTTTACACGATCCCGCCTGAGCTCAAGCCACAGCTCAAACAAATATATGTGTACTAAATATACGGACTAGTAATTATAGCAGAAGCAGGATACTTCGCTGCGTTGATCTAAAGGCGATGACATCAACCTCAACTCGACGGTTGTAAAAACATCAACTTATATCATTACTTGAATATCAAAATTGTAAACCTGCACGGCTCGACAGCCACTATTTCTGAACATATCCCTTTCGACCAATTAATTGTAATGACCAATGTAACTAAAATATTTTTCTTTTCATTCACCACTTCATTGTGATTTTAAAGCCTAGAAATTGTATTATTAAGTATTAGAATTTGATGTTTGTGACTTGTGAGTGTTGTTCCGTTGCAGATCGTATGAGAGTGATAGTCAAATGAATTTAGTTTAATTAATTTAAAGCTATGAATGTGAATTAAGAAGATGCGGTCGCGCATACTAGTGACGAAAATCCAATAATTATGAATAAACAATTATGATGCCTTGTTAAATGTAATTTTTGACTAATTAGGGCATTTCGTAGTTCATTAACTTATTGTAGACATGATCGTATTCGTAAGTGAACTCCGATCAAAATAGTTTATGAACTTATACATACTGTATGTATATTGTGTGAAAGCTGAGGTTTGAAACATCTTATTGTTTGATGCAGTATTTTTAGATCATTCATTTTGTGTTGCGAGTGAGACTGAATAATGGTACAATTTTAAGTGTAACGTGACATTGAAAATTTTAAATAAAATACAAATATTTTCTGATATTATTGACTATAAGTATCAAATATCAAACAATATCACGATGGAATATCAAATGACCTAGTTGTTGAATGTTGAGTTGCTCGAATTGCTTTTGTAGTATAATTATTCAGATTTTCGCCCGGTCCTTACTGTGATATAATTAAAATGAAGGAATAAAGAAATTATTGACAGAAAGATGTAGTTTTAACTTGATTGCCTTAATACCTTGTCAATTAAAGTCTAGCAAGGGCCGACGGTCGAGAATTTTGATAGCTCATATTGAGCCTGATATTTTGATGAAGTAAGCCGATAGATAATAGGTAGAATTGAGCCATGAATATATTTTCTTTCATTAAATTAACTGTTGCTATAGAAAATACCATGTTATAACAGTAATTTTAACATCGTGAGAAGTTTTTGTTTTGAAAAAAATGTAATCTTTCGTTGAAATATTGGAAAATAAATTCCATCATTATACTGAAGTTTTGTTTCCTTATTTACCTTGTTTATTTACAATAATCGCAGTAAACAGTTGATTGTTTACTTTCGCAACATGCCATTGCAATAAATTGAGGTTATGTTCGTAAAAACATGAGGTTTTCATTCAAACTTTATTAGTCATTATTATGCAAGTAAATGAATAATTTTGACTGGATTCACCTTTTCTTAATTTTAAGTAAGTATGTATGTAGAAAAGTTGAACTTGAAATCAAAAATACAAACGCTACCCAAAAACGTCAATGTTGAGGTTAGGTTGACAGCGCCATCTAAAATAGCGTAAAGAACTAATCAATTTATATAAAAGCGCCCTCTACCCATGCTATGGTTTCGTCGTGAATTATGCAGCGCCATCTATTGAAATCTCATAAAACCAGGTAGTTGACTAAATATGAAGATAGTTTCCCAGTTTCATAATTTCAGTTGCGGTATTCTGAAACCAACTAGTTTATGGGAGTAGAAGCAGATGTCACTTAAGTTAATGAAAAACTGCGCCATATTCAATTTTATGAAGATTCAAGTTTATAAACCTACCTACATATATTTACTAAGCCAAAAAAAAAACACCCAAAGAAAGTTATAAATAAAAATGCTACATTATTTACAGCATATTATAATATATGTAACAGACAGTGTACACATGCCTGCACCTAATTACAATTTCGGAACAGCAAAATGTGGCCTACTTAAACATAAATGAGTGAGTAGGTGCACCTTCCCTTTTCGACACTAAAAGGCTTTGTAAATAATTAACCCGTTTGGTTAAAATGGAGCCGAGACCAACGCCCGCATGATGTCGGTTTCGACCCTAAACCGCTAACCTTTGAGAGATTATTTAGTTTGTATGTATTAGGAAATTATCTTCTTTGTGTCATTATGGGGAAATGAAGGCATTCGCTGCGAATGTTTCAACTATTATAGCACTAACGGTTGATAACATGTATCAATGTATGCCTTATTGTCATGGTTCTGTTGGTTGTTATTTTATCAGATACTGCCTAGCTTTTGTGTTCTATTAATATTTGTGTAACCGGTGACTAAAGTAGAGCTACGTGGTAAGTGTGTAGGTATAGTGGAAGATAGAACAGATTTTTGATGATAGAAAAATATCAAATCGAACAAGGTAATAACAAGAACCAAGAGTCTCGCGATTGATAGAAATCACCAGTCAAGGGCGATAATTGAAGAAGAAAACAAGAACTGAAAATTATTTATCAGATGAAAGCAGACATCAGGTAAGAACACTACAGAACAAATTCATGTTATAAATCATGCGTGTAACAAACAACGCATTTCATAGCTGTAGACAAATAGAATCTGAGCCAGCTGAGTCATCAAACGGTTTCACAAAAACGAAGCTGATAGGTATACGTAGTTGCGTACGTAATAGACCGGAAAAATTGCTAAGATAAAAAGAATACCTACTTATAAAACTGACCCTCCTCATCCGAAATTAAATTCCGCATCCTCCAAACACGAAATCTTAAAACTCCATTACTAACGATCTATCGGCAGTAGATGCGATTACGGACGTCTAGTGAAGCTCTCGACTGCGACGGTTGGTTGCCGCAGGGCATCACGTGACGCCGTCCTTTGTTGTTACATAAATAAGCCTCATTGTGTGTAAGAGGGCCGCACGCCCTCATTATAACGAGAGAGACGTGCCAATCTATCGGACTAGATTTTGAAAGGTTGAGCGTGATTTGTACGATATCTGTGGTTGAGCGGAAGTTTGTACTTACAGGGGCTCTTTTTGTTCGTGCTGGTAATTTTGGTTGTTCTTTAAGCTTTATTTGTCGATATAATAAGATACTGGTGCGGAAATTGGTGTTGTGTAGATAGATCAAAACAACGTTCATATTATGGTTAACAAGTTATTAGTGCACAAATATTACGATTGTAAACCAATTTCGGAGAAAGGTAGAAATTATCTTTCTAAGTCATAAACACAGTCACTGGCAAAAGGTACGAAAAGGTTGGGATCTATGTGGGTATATCTAGGTGGTGATAATTGTTATTTTATACGCGTCATTTTATAATTGTATGTCTATGCCAAACGTGTGATTAAAAATAGTGGATTTGCAAGAGATCGAATTTTGCCTAAACATATTTTTTATATTCAGTATTTTACATTATACAAAGCTCAGTCTATAATTTTATAATACTTTGTCATAAATATACCTACGAAGTCATAAAAGTATTACTGAATAATAGTCTGTTTCATGGCAGTTTTACAACGTTAGGGAAATTTGGAGAACAATAACTGAGCTAAACGACAGGAAGGCGCCAGGGTTTGACTTGATTACAAAAGAAATTCTGAAGCAACTCCCCAGAAAGGCTGTCGTGTATCTAACTATCCTATACAATGGAATATTGAGGGTGCAGTACTTCCCGCATATGTGGAAGGCTTCCCAAATAATAATGATCCATAAGGCAGGCAAGCCACCCCATGAAGTTGGATCGTACAGACCGATCAGTCTCTTATCGATCCTTTCTAAGATCTGCGAAAAAGTCATACTGAAAAGAATACAGCCAATCCTGATTAGTAATAAAACAATCCCAGGCCACCAATTTGGATTCCGACAACATCATTCAACAGTAGAGCAAGTACACCGAGTGGTTGATAAAATCAGAGAGGCACTGGAAACAAAGCAATACTGCTCCTCGGCATTCCTAGACATAAACCAAGCATTCGATAAAGTATGGCATAAAGGTCTCCTATATAAGCTAAAGGAAAGCTTACCACATAGCTACCACATGCTGATGAAATCTTACCTATCAGGTAGGATATTTCAAGTCAAGGAATCGGGGGAGACATCTGAATTCCATGAAGTCAAAGCAGGGGTTCCACAGGGTTCAGTTCTGGGACCTGTGCTTTATACTATCTTTACCGCAGACCTACCAGAAGTGGAGGGCGTTACGACTGCTACCTTCGCGGATGACACAGCAATTCTAGCCAACAGCAGAAATCCGGAAGTGGCATCGCACTCTCTCCAGATTGGATTAGATGCAATAAGTAACTGGCTGAACACCTGGAAAATAAAGGCAAGCACATCTAAGTCCGTCCACGTAACATTTACCCTGAAAAAAGGAGATTGCCCGCCTGTTCACCTGGTGACACCACCCTGCCCAGCAGTGCTGGAGTTAAATATCTTGGCCTACACCTCGACCGCAGACTGACATGGAAAAATCACATAAAGGCCAAAAGGGAAGAACTGAATATAAGGTATAAGTCCATGCTCTGGCTACTAGGACGGAACAGCAAACTCTCCGTAGACAACAAATTACTGATCTACAAAACAGTACTGAAGCCAGTATGGGTATTTGGCACACAACTTTGGGGGAGCGCTAGCAACTCAAATATTGCTATGATTCAAAGACTACAAAATATGATCCTGCGCACAATATCAAATGTTCCATGGTTTGTTACAAACATTGAGATCCACGAAAACCTGAAGGTGAACACGGTTATGGAAGTAATCCGATGCATCTCAAAAAACTACCAACAGCGGCTGGCCTCGCATCCGAATGAACTGGCAGCCCAACTGATAAACCAACAATATCCTAATCGCCTGAAACGGCATGACATCATGAAGCTGCACGAGAGGGTGTAACTACTTTGCATTAAGAGTAGTGCTCTCACAGGAGAGCACACTCGTCCTGACAACAATTTTTCAACGCATCCATTCATAGTTGCAAGACTGATCGTGGATAAGAAAGAGAAAAAAAAAAACAAAAAAAAAAAAAGTTTTACAACCACCATCTAGACCGGTCTCCTATGAAATATGTCAGGCGATACTATCGCTGAAAATGATGCGTTAAATTGCATTGAATTCTCACTTTCTCCATTCTATTACTCTGTGCCTTATTCATTACTTTCCTTACGGTTTATTTGAGTGTGAAAGTTTATTGTTATGGTTAAAAATGAAGACTTAGATGTCTACGGGTTCTTCTGCGGTGTTCTAGAACCTGCCGCTTCTTATAGCTTATACACTTTCAAATCAGTATCTAACTCATCTGTATCATAAATTAGGTAGGTATTTTATATTTCCAACACACCAAAACAGGAAAAAACTTTGTTATTCCGTTAACAAAAAGTCAAATCAATAAAACCATTGACTTGAAGTCCAGCATTTAATTCGGATTTGATTAGTTCCCGCCCTAGCAAAAACCGTAGATTCATGAATAAATATGAACGGCCGTTATCACAAGTAAACAACGGTTCGAGCGGAAGCCTTAACAAAAACGAATTTCTTTGAGAGCCGCTACTAAAACGAGCCGACCTAATTTCTCTTAACAAGTTTGTTTTAATCCATTTACTAGAGTACTAAATTGTGGGGACAATAGAATGTAAAAGTTCACTAATGTATGGTTTGGCAAAGTCAAATTGATTTGGTGTAAGCGATGAATATTTATTGATTTGTCGTTTGGTAACGGTGTAATAGGCATTGTATAGGTACAGAAAATAAATTTCATGGTACATAAACTAGACTGTCCTCATCATAAAATTCCGTGATAACCCACTCCAATGAAGTGAAAATTAAGCAAATGTTCAAACTACCCGCAACTGTGTCTTACTATCCGCTTAATCCAAAAGCAACATTGGATGCTATTTAGGTGTTAAAATTAAAAGCATAAATCCACGTGAAACGTTGAAGTACAGTATAATTACAGTACCTACCTAGCTATTTGTAATTCATGGGCAGGCTGGCCTCCTGAGCCATTACGTGAGTCCCCTCCACCGCACAATGAGTACAAGTATGCAGTAACATATTATGTTGATGTAAGTATTGCTGGATATGACATGCTGAGAAAATATTTAAAAATTTATATTTAAATGACAATTGCTACTTTCGGTTATAGGAGAGAAGGTAAACAAAGATACCTACCTAATATTGAAATTTTTTGGGACCGCAGCCTCTGAGAACCTTGATTTTTTTTAATATTTTGAATATAACTCTCAGTAGTTGGGGATATAAAAGTAGAAGAGGAAGAAGCGGGTGATGATTTGTCTGTTTTAATAAATACTACAATAATACCTGTAAATCTCTCAAGATAAATGTCATATTCAGTACTTCCTCATATTAAATCCATGTCCAAAAGTGCGCACGGCAAGGCTAACAATTGTCGTATAAATGAACAAGGGAATTTCAGAAGCCTCTTTAGTACGAATTAAGTAGGTTTAAGTGTAGAGAATAGTGCAAATTGAACGTGGCTACAGGACGACGGAAGGTATTTTCACTTATATTTTATATCTAGTTAGTGTTACATTATGTAGTTTCAGGTAGAGCTTTGTTGGTTTAAGTTCGGTTTTATGTTTATGGTGTGGGAGATTTGATGTAGGTTAAAGTGTGTAATAAAGTAAGCGACTGGTACTGGTACCTACCAAGATTAATATGCTACTAAGACTGAAACATTGCTTGTAGGAATAGAAACGTTAACAGTCCGCAACTATGAGAAATGACTAATGATTTGGGGTAAATGTTATTAATTTATTGTTATTCTTTATTATAAATTATAAACATAATAATTACACAGTTTTGATGAAAATGTCATGTACAAAGGCAACTCAAAATTAACATCCATCATTAGAGCGATAAAAAGATTTAGTTAGAGTTGCAGTTTGTTTAGGTAATGCTATTTCCCTGACATAATTGGGTCTCTTTTTGGCAATAAAATAAAGTTGATCAATCCCTTCCTGGTAGTCATAAAAGCGAAACGTGCTACTTTATCTTTAAAAATAAACTTAAAAGTTAATCTTTGAAATTAATTTGTAGTCGATACAGCTCCGTTTATAGTTTCCAGGTCGTGTAGTTTACAAACTTGGTCTGTTATAACATTATAAACTGTTTTCATTTCCACTTTAACAAAGTAGATCAATTTCCCTCACAAAATAGATTTAAGTTCACCTTGTCTTTTTATTAAAGTTTCCAAAGTAGGTAAGACAGACAGGATTATATATTTGTTCTAGAAAAAATATGTAGACAAGATCTCTGATACCAGCTTTGGCCCAAACTTGAACTTTGTTGGAGTATTGAAATTTTGACTATCTGCAAACATTTTTCAAGAGTAGCTACACATTCTCAATACCCGTTTTATGGGATCTTATCGGCTTTCGTACAGTATTGAAGTTGTAAAAAGTTTAGCCCCTTTTCATGTAACATTTGGTTGTATAACCAAATTATCAATACAGACTTTAACTTTCTATCCAACCTTAGGGTTGGTGAAATATGATTTAAATTCCTTTGACAGACTTATATGAAGAGAAAACCGTAGAGGTAAGTGGAAGTTCGTCTCATATCTCGTCATAACATTTTACTGTTACAATACGTATACATATAGGACGTCTTTAAGTATGGCAATGTACTACGGAAATTGGCTGCGTTGTAATCTGTACTAAACTTTGTATCTTTTGACGTCGAGATATGTTAGTTGGTAGACGTTTCGTTAAGTTTGTTATTCAATTCTATTTTAGCATCCCTTTGATGTCTTAAGACTTTTGTGACGAATTCTATACCTTTGAAAACAGAATTTGCTTTTGATACATTTCCGTAGTCCTGGTATCGAATACATAAT
Source organism: Thalpophila matura (assembly GCA_948465475.1). Classification (NCBI taxonomy): domain Eukaryota; kingdom Metazoa; phylum Arthropoda; class Insecta; order Lepidoptera; family Noctuidae; genus Thalpophila; species Thalpophila matura. Next base: position 9,503,190 of record OX419184.1, on the reverse strand, counting down.
TTTATATGAACAGTAAGTAGGTACCTATAATTATAGAAGCAGTTACCAATTTGCCTGCCGAGAGCTGAATTAGTCATTAGTCAATACAATTTAATTTTATAGATAGAACAGCGTTCCTGTGGGGTGTCGTGAGACCTTTGTTCAACAGTGGATATTCAATTATTGTAGCCTATATTAAATATGAATTAATATTTTCATCTACACTGTCTTTATGTTACATAACTTTTCCCATTTAAAATCAAAATAATTCCACAACAGATAAATGTATTCCATAACAAATCGGTTTTCAAATTATGGAGCAGAATAAATACAATTGTATAATAAAATATCTACGTACGTTCACAAAAATCTTAATATGTATCACTAAAAGTATGAATGCTAGCTTATAATAATAAACTGTATGAAATCTGTTTTTTAATAAATAGAAATATTAAAAGTACAAGCTGCACCAATAAAACAATTTTATGTAATTAAATTAAAGTTTCGGAGATACATAAGATTTTTGTGACTGGCCCACATTTATTGCTCTCGAGTGTATGCAGGTATATATTTTTTTTAAATAAAATACGGATATGTAACAATTTCAGTGGTAAACATTGAAATGTAACTATTTGGCATGGCATGTAATGCTTGCACACAGTACTACTACTCAGTACCTACAAAATTAATTACAACATTACTAGGCCGTGCGGTCCCTTAACAAAATAGGTCACAGCATCTCATTCCGTGGGTACCGTCGGAACCGATTAAGTGTGATAGTACCAGTATCAACTTAAAAATGTAAGTATTATCATTACTATGTAACACTGGCGTTTAAATAACGCATTACAATTGAAATTCTACCCGAAACCCTTACTCACCCCACGAAACAATATGCTAACTTTCTTTCATTAAAATAACAATTTCCTTCCCCAATTCAACGACATAAGAAGAATCCAATTAATAATGTACCATTCCTAAAACATTGTACTTGCAAAGCAGATGCCTCTCAATTTTCTTAACAAACGAAGCGAAAAAATAATATTCCGCACATGGAGTTATCTGCGTATTACAAAAGGATAAGTTTCCGATTGACTAGACAATATCAAAGGGCAAAGCATTAACACAATGAGGGCTTGCCGTATATTTATACGGAGGGGTACAAGTGCAGTCAGAATAAAGTATACAGAAGTATTTTTTTATACAAGATTGATTGCGTGATGGAATGCGGATTGAGTATCAATCCGTGATCCGTATCTTGATGTCTAGCGGCTTATTCGGTACCTATCGAGGAAGAAATTTTTATAAAAAATATTTAAGTACCTACTTATTAAAAAAATAAACAAAATTCTATGATTTTATTTAGAAGCAAGTCAAACAATTTACATAAAAATAAAATATTATTTACGCACTGTAAAATTAATTTTGATTATTTTAATTTGTAACAAGTGTAATCGTGAGTTGGGCGTATGTTTTCCACACTTAGCTTCACGATTGGGCCATTGGCCATGGTTTTTACCCATATCATAATTATTAAAATAGCTCGAAATATTTCTCTACTTTTTATTAACAATATATTTTAAAGCTGTTCACATGAAATGAAATTATAACAGCGTTTTTTTCAGACGGTACATTTACTATCTTTTTTAACGTATAAAAAACAGTATACCTGGGCGACCGAATTTTGTTCGACGATTGGTTAATCGTCTTTACCTAGATAAACTTGGAAAGTAAAACATTATCTTTTAAAATTTCAACCAAATCGTTATAGCCCTTTCCGAGAAACCAATATTATAAATATATTCAAGAATTGCTTGCTTAAAGTAATAAGATATAAACTACATTATACATTATAATTTCTATAGATTTACTACAGTGCTTGTTTATAATGTTCATTCAATTAAGCCATGTTATGCAAACCATAGTACAGTTATTGTATAACGGGCTGGTGTCCGCAACTCCACGTCAAAGCGCGTATTTTGCGTGCGGCATAGTACAGTTATAAACGGAATCAAAGCAACCAATCAATTAATCTGTAAGATTGTAAGTAAAGCCCAGATGGCATAAATTGTAACCCCGAATAAAATCCCAATTTCTCCCTTTGTTCATTCATTGAAAATCTTGAAAACACTTTTAATTTCTTCCATTACTTAAAACATTCCCTATTGGAGACTTTTCATTTGTGATGTTTAACCAACGGATTGACTTTTCGATTGACTTGAGCAGTTCAAAAGGGCGGAGGGCTCGAAATTAACGCAATGTAGGGTGTGCAATGAAGGAGCGATCGTTTCAAAGGGAAACTGATTTCCTTATTTTCTTTGTAAAATATATATATTTTTTGACAGTAAATTGGCTTTTGTGTAGTAGAATAATTAGGACTGTATATGTGTTTTGTATGTACCTATATTTTTTTCCTGAAAACAAGAGCCTCAAAAAATGCTAGTACATTATTAGTCTTCTCCAACAACAGACAACTCAAAAAAACACTCACACTAAACTACACTCAATGATTCCCAGCAATTAGTCAAGTCAGAGTCCTTAATATTTAGCAGTTGCTAATTGAGTGCATCACAATGCACCCGATGAAATAGCACGGTTCCACTTGGACGCGCATCGTTCACGATCCAATGAATAAATAAATAGCTTTCGGTTCCAGACGACGACTGTTAAGTGTTCGAGTGATTTTTGTTAATGCTGTTTTTTGTTTTTTAATCCTGCGAGGCTAAAAAGCGTCTGCCAACAGTTTTGAGGCAGAGTGATATTGGCTTTATAATCCATGATTTTCTTTATTTTTTGTGTCATTTGCTCGTACAGCTGTACGCAATTATCATTACTTAAATAATTTTAAAGTTTAAGGTATATTAGTAATAATAAATATATATTTCTAGTTGTAAAGCATAAGCCTGTAGGTCAGGTTGGCAGCACAGCGCTGCTTGTGCCGTCACACAACAAAATATTTGCATTGTTTTCAACAAAGCAAAATATGTTAGGCCACACCTTTTCTCTTCCATAATATTTCATAATTCTTACAAAAATGAATATAATATAATAATAGTAAAGTGCTGATAATGACACGCCAAAGGTTTCAATTACGTGAACACATGCGATGATCGAAATAAGAATTATGAAGTATTGCCAACATTTTAATTGTAGATCGGAAAATTGGCGTGGAAATGGAACTAGACAAAACTTCACAAGATTAGTAAGTGGCACACAGATATCTAACGGTAGACACATTAAGCCAGAACGTCTCAGAAAAAAGCGTTGAAGGCGCAATCCAACGTTAAGTCAGGCTACTTAGCAACTTGCCAAATGGAATCCATTACAACAGTTTGGGTTATCGACGTGAGGTAAGAAGAGCGTAAAAGAGTTTATTTTTTTGGTGTTTTCCTTTAACTTTGTGACTACAGAGTATTTTTTTTCTAAAGTAGAAAAAGGTAATTTGCACCAAGTAACTTCTTACATAAAATGAATTAGAGAAATCAAAACGTCACGTCGTTCTTTGCCTATTCAGCTACAATAACCCCATACAAAATTGTAAATTGGTTAACTACGCACATGAAAATAAAATAACAATTTTTAAGTCCATAACTTCTGCTACACAATTTTGAGTCGTAACCCACCGCAATAAGTGTCAAAAACATATCAATAATTGTATTATATAATAAGATACTAAAACGAAGATTTACACGAATATCAGTGCACTAAAACCCGTTTTATAGGATGTTTCGTACTATAAAAATGTTATGATAGCGTTTTGTTATAAAAAAAAAAACAAGGTAGAAAATATAAAATTGACAGGCCATGTTTTATGCTGTCGTCAATAGTAAGCCGCTTTGAAACGATTCATTAGGTATTTATGTAAATGTTGAGTTTATTACAAAAAGTATAGATTTAGCTCTAGTATCGAATACGGGGCTTGGGCTGTAAATCGACATAGCGTTTTGATTTTACTGCTGATACGAAGTAATAAGAATGGAGTGCCAGTACAAACTCCTCAGCATGTTATGAAACACATTACGGAACATGATAGGCAAACAATTGAACCTAGTCAATAAAAATAACTACAATTGCTGTTGCATAATAATTATTGAACCATTTATAATAAAATTTAAGTGATAATACCTGTCAATGCAACCCACCAATGCCTAGTTAGCTCTTCATTACTTCTTACTCCATGTCTACAAACGAAATAACTTATTAGCAAGTTTATATTTGAACTTCCAGGTTTAGTTTTAGGCTTGATTCGGATAAATTAGCCCAGGTCAAACGCCTCACAGCTAAAGACAACGTTTTAGTTTTGCTAACTTCATTTAAACTGAAAATAACCCTCGACGCTGCGAGGTTTTTGTCGCAGTCAGTTCTTGGTTAGGCAACCATTAACCAAATTCAAGATCCTTCTATGCTTAAGAAAGCACGTGAACTGTCGTCTGGCTATCATATAATTCTATAACAGTCGTTAGGGATAGTCAGAAACGAGAAAGTCAGACATATTTTAATTGGATTATGAAGGTCAGATAGCAGTGTAGAGATACAAAACCGTATCTAGTAAGACTGGAAACCGAACTCAATCTACTTGGGAAACGTCTAGGCGATGGAGGATGATGACTTAGTTAAAATTCATGTTTATGTTTACCGTTTTACTAAAGTATTGATCATCATAGTTACTTATAATAGCTAGCTAATAACTATGTTTATAGCTAATGCATCTTTGAAAAATAATAAATAAAAGATAATCTAAAAACAGTTTTTTTTTATATTCTTAGAATGTTTATTATATCCCATCTAATAATAAACTACTTGTTACCGTTGCCTTTTTCAGCGGGTGTCGAGATACTAAAAATAGGATTTCCTTATGTATTTATTATATAATATTGTTGAATTAGAGCATTTCAGGAATAAATAGAAGAGTATTAAACCTGTGTTGAGAAGAATTGCTAATATTTTTGTTTATTAGTAAAATACTGAAAGTATGTTATAGTCGTTATGCTAAACTTTTTAGTATTCATATAGCAAAATTTATAGCCAAATAATTTATTAACCAAATTGATGTCTATACCTACTACTAACATTTGAAAGGTTACAAACAATTCTGAAGCATGAAGCATTTTTATCTTAAAGATGTTCCTAGATTTTCATAAAACTGAATATGCTATTAAATACAATGTTAGTGAGTGGAGTTTCAATACTTACTACAAAATAGTTTTCTTAGGTCGCATAGTCGTAGAACCAATGTCGTAGAATACGCTACGAGCGTAGCGCTGTAGCACCGTAGCTGTTGCTACGTACGGTCTCGGTATAAATATTTCAGTACAGGAAATTATGCTTTTACTGATACTGTAGCCGTGCAAGGTTTTGAATGGAAAAGCGAGTCTTCGACTGCTAAACTGGAATGGAACTTGAATTATGTATTTCGGATCTGTTTTATTGATAATTCAGAGGAAGCTTTTCCTTTAAACGTTAACGTGCAAAGAAATGGTTTCTTCGCGATTTTATCAGCATCAATAATGTCAATAGCATCCATTTAAAAAATAAATATTATAATCGCCTATTTTAAGTACAAAATCCGCCAGCTGACCTGATTAATGTTCAATATTCACGAAAGACAATAAATATTATGTAGCTGCCGGACAAAGATACATTATTATTTACTGTTTCATTACCGGTCCTATTTATTATTCATCTAAACGCATAGCTGTTTACAAGTACGCACTAATACTATCCGCGTATATGGACTGATGTATTATTTATTTACGCCTCGTTGATACGGAAATTGCAGTTTTGTAATATTCACGAGAAACGGCGCTGGATTAAATTCTAAGCTATAATTTATAAGCGTACAGCGGTATGCGGTAAAAGGGTTGATGTTATTATTTTAATTAAGTAATGAAAAATGGCGATGCACATACCACTAATATATGTGTGTAATAAAATTAACATGTAGTGCTTGAAATAAAATACACAACGCACTTCGCAGTCTTTTGGTCGTTGTAGACATACCATTACAATCGTCAGTGTGTACAATAGATGAAATAAATACAAATACGTCAAGAAGATACACCTATATCGTCCTTATACGTAGTAAAAAATCACGAAATTGAGTAATGGCCGATTTCTATAATGTATGTATTGGTCGTTTTTCTTACTACAGGTAGAATTCTGACATTATTTCTATATAGCTAAAAATTCGACCTTTTGTCAAGCCGATGGATAGGTTATAGAAACTGAGTGTGCGAATCAAGTCACCACGCTCTCATGTCTATCAATAAATAGGTTACCGAATGTCAATGGGCTAATATAGAAATGTAAGTTAGTTTACACATATTTGGGGTAGGAACCCACTTTTAGTATATCCTGTAAATACACATAAATATAATATACATTTTGTTTGATACAATAATCGCAATTTACTCAGTTTTCTACTTCGTAATTAAAAAAAGAAAGTTAAATATTTTTATCGCTTGACATAAAAATCGTCACTTAGGATATAAACTAAGGCAAATCAAACATTCATCACTAGCTAAACTAAAAGATCTAGGGGCTAAAATTAAAGTCCATGGTTTTACATAATCAATAAAACATTGGCATAATTATGTATTATTTTTTATAATGTCTACACGCAATCATAACTTCCTATAGTTCCTATACTTGTGCTCACTTGAGCAGATGACGTGATGACGTTTTTTGACATGAAAATGCTAATTATTTACATCATCAGGTTAACCTACATTAGTATTTTTTTCATTAGATATTGAGGAAAGTTGTACATATCCTCGTCTTGGCGAGTTGTATTAATATATTATTATATTGTGTGTAACCTTGAATATCAGTCGCTCCGCTACTGCGTCTTATTATTTAAGAATATTTTTATTTTATTGGAAAATATACTTGCGTTCGTTTTTTTTTTCGATATACTTATACACATAATCATATTATAATTACGTAGTATGCCGCATAAGTTTATAATTTGAACCACACATCATCAGGGTGCAGTAAACCCAGGGGAGAGTGTTAGTGAGTTCGTTTGAATGATTCGACACCTCCCTAGAGTATCAACCCTTTCAACAACTCAGGGGTGCAATTTTACATAATATTAAGCTGTTTTTTGACTTTATGGTTACAGTAGAACGTTGTTTTTGGAAAGAATCCTTTTGTATTTGAGTAGTAAGTAGAATGTGATAAATTTTATTTCTTTTGGTGATACAAATACTTTGCTGTTGCTTTGATAAATATTTTCATTTCTTAGAACTTCATAAAAAAGGTAAAACGTCAAGCGCTATCGTACAATACCGCTAGTATAATAATTGTCTTTTAACGCTCCCCATAATCATATTATTATTGTATTAGTTAGTACCTAGACAACTACACCAAAATCCCACATCAACGTTTAAAAGTGTCAAAAACTCAAGTGGTACTTTTCATACGTTGAAAAGGTAAGTACGTGTCGTGGATTCAAAGCCACGGCCCTCAAGCAACGTCTGACACTTTCAAGCCATTCCAATCAAAGCCGGCCCTTAAATATTAAAAGCTCGTTACACTAATGAATCGTATCTGATTTTGCCGTCGTCTGCAACGCCTTCAATGTCTTTTGGCCTTCTTTACAGCAGTTTCTTAAGAAATCTTTTGTTGGTTCACGTTTTTTGCTTGTGTTTTAGCTGCTATTATTTTTAATGTAGAACAGCTATGATAATAAAGTCGCAACTTTTAGAGTTTAGCTGATAGTTTATTATTTAATTCAATGTATCATATCCAAAGGCCTTCACAATAAATAAACCCAAGTATACATTCGTTTCTAAAAATGACTAAAATATAAAAGAATTTAAGAAAGAAAAATCTGTATCTATTCCAGCAAAATCTACAAAATGTCCGTCATTTCGTCACAAATTAATGTCACATTCCAAAGAAACACAAAAAACAACACGCCAACAACAAAGGAACAAAGAAATGCAACTAACGATCGTCATTTATCACAACAGAATCACATTTAAAGTCCGTCCTAAAGAATCAATGTTTTGTACCAAACATTTCTATCCGTATTCTGTTTTAAGGAAAATCCATTGGAATTGTAACAGTTACAATACATTTTACTTATAGTGCAGAGCTGCACACCTCGGTGTTTCACGTCGATTGATCGGGAATAGGGATGCTGATCGAGTAGGCGACACGGAGCGTAAAATGAGTTGTTCGCATCGCCGCTTCGGCCGTCTGCCAACACTGTTCGCCAGTAAACATCTATTGTCTTGCTCGTAAAACGTACAAAGATTTTGTTCGGAAATTGCAAACGTCTTAGATACCCTCCCCCCGAACCACGGCAGTAAAGTCGCTTTCATTACATCAACTTATTGGATGGATTCCAATATTTTTCGCGCGACTGCATCCGATTGCATATTGCGTACGGTATGATTATTGTCGATTTATTACATGCGTTCGATTCTGCATATTTTAGTATTCGTTTTGATTTTCTCGATTGAAAAGCGTCTGATAAGATTTTGCAGGTATGTTTTTTTTTAGAAAACGTCATACCTGCAATAGCACGTACCTACTACTTTAGAAAACGTAGAACAGCATCTTTTAGATACGTAAGGTACTTTGATTAAATTTTGCTTGGTGTCTTCATCAAAACATTATAAATGTGTTTGTTGTTTAAAAAAAAATATTGGACACAGAGATTGACACAAACCAAGCAATATAAGTTTTTAAAATAGCTAGATCGAGTGAGAGACATATTCTGTGACAGGTATAGTAGGGTATTTTCACTAGATATATTATTTTATTCGAGAAAATAACAAAAGGACCAAAATACAACCATTAAATGTTTCTGACTAGTAAATACCGTAAAAACTTACTGAGGGAAAGGGCTGCTGACTCACAAGGAAGATTCGGAACGTGTAATGTAGTGAGAGTATATTATTGACAACTACATATCTATAATAATGTATCTTATTTACATTACAATTATATTACAACAATATTTTAGTTTTTCTTTGTGGAAGACGACCGACAATGTCAAAATAGGTATGTTTCCTAGGGACTTAACTCACGTAGGCTTTTCTCATTTTAATAAAAACATTACATTTATAAACGCTCTATAAAAATTTGTCCTTGATGTTTTCATGTCGATAACTAGGAGGGCAATAAACTATACCTAGGTACTCCAATTTACTACGCTTAGGAATAAGTGCGCTGGTTTTGACTAAACCTACTCCTTTGTCAACATTGTTCACAATATAGTTACTGTTCTGATCTTGTCTTAGTATCATAAATATCAACAGGTATATAAATAAAAAAAATCGGACATTGGTGCTGATTCTGTTGAACATCGCACTAAACTAATTTTAATCACACTATATCTCTTTCATACAAATATCATTGAAAAAGGACAGAACATATTTAGAGCTGTCAAATTAGTTTACACCCACACATTTACACACATTTACGGAAAAATAGTCGTGACCTTTGGCGATTACGACTAAATTGACATCAAAACTATTCAAGCGGACTTATTTGACAGGATTAAATATCTGCTATCCCTCGCTCATGTTTTTTATTAGAAAGAGACATAATGAGACTAAATTAGTTAAGTTTGTGAGCAACAGAATCGGCACCATTGAGAATAGGACTCACGCCCTGAGGTTTCCGTACCAACTTAATTAAGTATGTTGTAAAATCGCTTACCGAGGAATTTATAACCATAGGTCAGTGTCCTGAAGCGGCAGACAATAGCAGGTCCTAATTATTTCAACAGTTTGTCAATTTTACTGTCAATTTATCGATTGCAAGACAATGGTTCAACTATGTTCTCATAGTTGGCGCTATTATCAATTAAATCAAAATATATACCTACATAAATAGTCGTTTATTTTGATTGCGCTGACTTTTAGATGCTTGAAATTTTTACACTTCTAGTCTAGGGGACCGCAGATTTTAGTATTTGATATTAATTTCACCTTGATAACTTTCGGTTTAAAGACATTTATTTCTCAAAAAAAGAACACTACAGTTCACTTACATAATTGAGAAAGGTATAAAATATAAAAATACAAAAGTGCAATTCTCTGTGATCACAAAAAAAAGGCAAAATTTTGCTAAAATGTAACATTCGGTGTTAGTAATTTATTTTATTTTTTTCCTAACGTATTCTTCTAGGCCTTTTTTAAATGAATATAAGCTTACACTGTTAGTTACATCATCTGGTATTTCGTTATAAAGCTTTGCTCCCTCGTATAAGATATTTTTCTTGCCATAGTTAGTTCTGGGTTTTCTTAGTTCTAGTTTACCTCGTCGTCTTGCGTTGTATGTGTAGGTTTTCTTTTTAAAGTTTAGTTGTGTTTGTGTTCCTTGTGTTATAATTTTATGTATTAAAGTACATGTTTTAAGTGTATATAATTGGTTGATGTTAAGGATTTTTGTATCATTGTATATTTTGGTAGTTGGTGTTAAATAGTCGTAGTTGTATAGTGTTTTTATTGCTTTATTTTGCAGAACTTGTATTTCTTGGATATTCGATTTTGCTGCGGTTCCCCATATCTCAACGAGATATTCTATATGGGGTCTGACAAGAGAGTTGTAGATCATTGCTCGAACTTTTTTAGGAATGCAGACAGACATGCGACGTAGTGCCCCTATAAGAGGAGATATTTTGGATTTAATGTAGTCAATGTGGTGTCGCCAGGCTAACTTTGTATCCAAAATTAGACCTAGATATTTTTCGCTGTTCGATGTTAGTATTTTTTCATTGTTTATTGTTAGTTGGGTGTGATTGTGAATTTTTTTGTTTTTTGCTGCAAAAATCATATATGAGGTTTTTTTTGTGTTGATAGTTAGTAAATTGGCCAGGAACCATTTATTTAAGACATTCAAATCATTTTGAGCTTCTTTCACGATATCAGTTAAATTGTGACCAAAATAAAATAAACAAGTATCATCAGCATAAAGTGTGATATCGCCCGAAGTTTTAACCGTGTTTATATTATTGATGTAAATCAAAAATAACAGCGGACCCAGAATCGATCCTTGTGGGATTCCGTAGGTTAATTTGGCTGGTAAACTTTCGTAACTTTCAATTTTTACTATTTGGGTCCGGTTTTCTAGGTATGATGTGAGAATTTTATGTGCAGTCCCTGATATCCCCACGTCAGTTAACTTAGTTAAAAGCAGTTTATGACTGATTGTGTCAAATGCCTTTTTTATGTCTATAAATACACCGAGGGCATATTGCCTTTTGTCTATAGCATTTTTTATTTTGGTAGTGAGATCTATGGTTGCGGATAAGGTATTAGATTTTGGCCGGAATCCATATTGTTGCTCAAAAAAGAAGTCTATATCTGTAAGGTAATTAAAAAGACGAACGTAGATTACTCTTTCAAAAATTTTGGACATGACCGGCAGTACGGATATTGGACGATAATTTCCCGGATCAGTCTTGCTTCCAGATTTATAAATCGGATTTACCTTGGCAACTTTCAGACTTTCGGGAAATACCCCTTGTTCAAGGCATTTATTTACACAGTTGGTTAAGTTATCTAATATTAATTTTTTTATGCATTTTATCTCTTTAACAGTAATTCCATCAATTCCGCTACTTGTATTTGTATCTAAGTTGTCGATGATTATACTAATCTCTTTATTCGTGCATGGTTCAAATGTTTGTAGGGTGTGGGTTTGTGATTGTGTGCTGTTTAGTGTGATATTATTTTGTGTTTGTGTTATTTTACTGGCTAAGGTAGAACCAACTGTGGAAAAGAAATCGTTGAAATGTTGACAGATCTGTTGCCCACTTGTAATTATATTGGTTTCAGTTTTTAACTTTGAGGGAGCAGAACTATTTTTGTGTTTGTTATTTGCTAGAGTGTTAATTAAATCCCACATTTTCTTCGGTTGCTTCTCACACTTCTTAAAATTATCAAAGTAGTAATTCCTTTTTGCGTTCCTTATTGTTTTAGCAGCTTCGACTCTTATGTTTTTGTAGTTTGATTCGGTTTCATTGTTGTCAGTGTCTTTTTTGTAGGCGCCCCATGCGTTATTGCGCTTATGTAGAACATCTAGCACGTGTTTATTGATCCAATCATCTCTAGGTTTGTTTAGAATCTTAACTTTTTTAATTTTGTTTATTTTTATTTGATTTCTAATGAATGTTTCCAGTGTTCGATAATCGTTCTCCTCATTATTGAATTCGGCTTCTTCAACTGATTTGTATAATATGCTGTAATCTGTTGCTAGGTATTCATGTTTTAACTTTCTTGTGACTTTAGGCTTTTTTAGTTCCAAATACATCTGTTTATGGTCCGATAGTGGGGTATCAAGTAAGGTCATATGAAAGGTATCTCCTTGGATATTTGATGAAATGTGATCAATGATAGTTTTCGTAGTTTTTGTCTCACGAGTACAGTAGTTGCTATTTATATTATTTAATATCTGATATCCAGATTCGGTAAGCATACTTGTATAGGTGTTTGTATTTCGGTCGTCGTTTAACAAATTGATGTTGTAATCCCCGAAAACAATAGCTTTTCGTTTTTTGTCCAGTTGCGAAGCATACGTTTCTATAAATTCGTTAAAGTTTGTACTGGGTGGCTTGTAAACTAATCCAATGTGCAGCGCATATTTCTCTAAGTATATCCATAGATATTCGTTTTGGCCCTTACAACATAGTTCTGTAACGTCATACTTTATGCTATTGTGTATATATGCGGATACTCCTCCTCCAATACGCCCCTTTCTGTATGTATACACATGTGAGTAGTTAGGAATATGTAGTAAATTAGCTTCGGTATCTGACTTAATCCAAGTCTCGGTGATTAAAATTATATGTGTGGTTGACTTTATCGATTTTAACATACATTGACTTTACTTACTCCTTCCTTAGAAAAAGGGTCTTGATAGATGGACTGACGGACAATAAAGTGATTTTATAAGGTTCTGTTTTTTGGGGTACGGAACCCTAAAAATTACAAGAATTGGCTTTCAGGAATTAAACTTAAAACAACTTCAAATAAATTATTTTCCTTCACTATAACTCGAGTCATTTCTATATAACATTTATTAAATGCAGTCACAGTCTGTTTATTACTCGATATTAACACTTCACTGGCTAATAGAGTTGTTTACAGTACTCCATTGATTTGTGTTTTGGCAATCAGACGTCGAAATTGTTTTTCACATTACCTAATTCGCAAAAGTTTTGTGGAAAATCCAATTTAGTTTAAGCTTAATGGTGTGGTATTGCTCATCTGAAGGTTTATATAAAAATATACTTTGCCAGTCTCCTGCCCGCACTCAAAATTAAGGAACCATTATGTAATGATTACTTTTCTTAACAGGCAGCATTGGGTATCGATTTTAAAAATACTGCATTCGAATCGTTAAGTACTATGGTAGTTACAAGTTAATGGTTGATTAACCTTTTGAAGTGTGCTGGATAATTTATTAATTTGAATAATATCCTTTTTGTCTCTTTGGTATCCACGCAACTAAACTTAAAGTGTGCATCTGTGTGGCTTGGTTTTTTAGCTAAACAGTCGCGGCTCAATCCGATATTTAACTTTTCTTTTATCACTCTTACATAACGGTAGTTACAATTAGCAATTTGTTTTACCAGAGCAAGATCTCAAATTACAGCAACACTTGCAGTCCAAAACAATAGTTCCAAAATACTCCTTCTAATTTCAACCAAAAGCTCCCATTAACCATTCTTATTAAAACAATATTCCCGTACGTTCAAAAATTAAACTTTCCTCCAACTTACAGTTTTCGTGCCGTACGCGCCGTAACTTGGTTACTTGTTTGCACCAAGTTGTATGCGAGGCATTATCTTAGTAACACAGGCAAAGTAGTGTAAGACTAAGAACGAGGGGCACACGACACGTCGCTGCTTACAATAATAACTGTTTGTCAACTTAATACCATGTTTTTATGTTAATTTTATTTTACGTATTGTTTCAACCAACCTCGAGTGGGAAATCCTAGGTACTTAATTATTATGTATAAAACTTATAGGTCCCGATTCTTATGTCGTCTTCCTCAATACTTAAGGACCTGAGATCTCCGCCGGAACAATGCAACCGTACCTATTCTATGCTGGGTATAGACTAATCTGCTGGAAGCACACTTTTAGCACGCAAATCGAACTTTCATCAATGAATCTGATTTATAGTAAAGCTTTTCCATTCAAAAGGAAAAATCTCACAAAATATAGCCACAAGGGACCCAGTTTCATTTCATCCATGTCGCTACGAAATGAATTATAAGTAGCAACTTGATGTATCAAGTTGCTACTAGGGGGTGTGGGGGGTGTACCCCCTCTGGCCGTATCGGGTCAGCGTCTAGAGGATTATATCCATTACTCTTTTTATACAGAAACGGTTTATCATAGTATTTACTAATCCAGCAATGGACGGAATTTGTTCGAGTTGGCCAGCCAACTTGTAGATGCAGGGATATATTTCATAACTGCAACGGACGCTATCTATGCATGCAAATTGCGTTTTACCTTGTGCAGGAATGAAAATATTTTCTAAAGAGTTTTTAAAATATTTTCTAACTTACCTACCTGGTGTTATCGTTTCTTATAAATTGTTTTAGTTTGTCTAGTTATGGTTTGGTATTGGTCATTTTATACAACATCATCGTATGTTGTTTAAAATGACCGAAAGAGAAAATAACATCAAATGAAACCATTGTATAAGTATTTAAGATTGTTTTTTCTTAATGAGTAGGTACCTTGTTGCCAACATTGGACCTCAAGAGAGTTCCACCGTTGGACCGGTCCAATCATGGCATCGTTTTTTTGTATTTTTTTGTCATGTAAAACTATGTAAAATACAAAAAAACAATGAAAATGCAGAAGCCATAGAGAATCACAAAGTACACGTTACTACAAATAAACTGCCGGTAGAAATAAAAAAGGCGTACCAACCAAAAATAAAAGAATAATGTTAATTATTACGAGAGCCACGAACGTATTTTTACTAACAGAACCCACATTCCTTTTGACACGATATTTAATTATAAAAAATACACTACCTACAGAACACAATTGTCCCTTTTCAAGGGAAGTTAATTTTTCCCTCAACCGGGGCCTGAATAAGCAGATTAATTAGTGGCAACAAGGCGACTTTATATGCTTCCAGTCTCCATTGTGATGTTGTGAAAACTGAGGACACCTTATTGTTATACGATCATTGTGAAGCTTGGCTTATGAATAGACGCACACGTGAAGGATTTTCTTGTAGAAAGCCGTAATAGTTTTCTGGAATGAATGATGAAATAACCATAATAAATAACTTAATAAAGGAGAGAGATAGACTGTACAAGGTGTGGTGCAACGTTCCAAAGAATATGGTTAAAAGATTAGAATATACTAAATATAGAAATAAATGTTTTAAAACTATAACTAAATGTAGCAATGAATATGATAGGCAGAGTATTATTAACTGTAATAAAAATATTAAAAAGATATGGGATAGGATAAATATATTATTAGGAAACAGTAAACAATCACTAGATACTACGATATTATCTAATATGAACATGCAGGGAAACACAAAAGGTATTGCTGATAGGTTTGCGACTACTTTTGATGAGGAGATACAACAAATTAAACATATATGTGATGACAAATGGCTAAGTAGAGACAACTACGTACAAAAATCTGACAGAAATATGAGATGGCAACCAGTGAGTGACAATTACGTTATAAAAATAATTAAAAATATGAATGCTAACAAATCACCTGGATGTGATCTCATACGTATGTCTGACCTAAAAATGATAGCTAATAAAATAAGTCCCGTCATAGCGAATTTAATTAATTTATCAGTAGAAAAACACAAATTTCCTGATAAACTTAAAGAAGCAATATTACGTCCGATATATAAAAAAGGCGGCCGTAAGATATACTCTAATTATAGACCGATTGCAATTTTATCTAGTATTGACAAAGTTATAGAAAAGTGCATTATAAATCAACTTGGGAACTATTTACAGTCAAATAACATAATAAATAAATCACAACACGGCTTCCAAAAAGGAAAGAGTACTAATACATTATTGTCCAACTTTACTAACGAAATTAACAATTATTTAAACGAGAAGAAGTTTGTAGTCGCAATATTTTTTGACTACAAAAAAGCTTTTGATACATTAGAATTAGACACGTTGATAACATCTTTAGGAGAGTGTGGTGTGGAGCAGCCTCTGAAAGAATGGTTCAGAGACTTCCTCACTTCACGCTCTTACCGAGTCAAGATATGCAACACGTTAAGCGATGAAAAAATGGTTCGATGTGGCGTGCCGCAGGGTTCAGGAAGTGGTCCCGTATGCTATTTAATACATGTTAATAGCCTGTGTAATGTGTTACAACATTGCACGGCGCACATGTACGCGGACGACCTCTGTGCCTTGCGAGCCGGCACAGACCTTGCCGAAACGTGCCGACTAGTTCAACAAGATGTGAACAACGTTGTTAAATGGTCTCATGATAACGGAATAATACTAAATTCAGAAAAAACACAATACATAATTATACATTCACCATACTTACCTTTAAAGGAAAATCCCCTATCATTATACACTCACACTTTTGATTGCATCCATAGTAACCAAGTCAATTGTAGCTGCAAACCTATTCAGAGAGTAAATTGTGTAACTTATCTAGGGGTTAAAGTTGATGAGCATTTTTCATGGATAGAACATATAAATTTCTTATGCAATAAACTAAGAACTATACTCAGTAAATTCTACCACCTAAGTTATCGAGTTCCTCGTAGTACTTTAAAAATACTGTACACATGTATGATGGAGTCTGTAATGGATTATGCTCTTGATTGCTATGGGCTTACATTCAAATCTTACATTGACAAATTAGAAAATATACAAGTTAGGTTCCTAAAACTATTAGTGGATAAAAAAACTAAAAATAAATACAAAAATGATTATAATAAACTATACAAAATTTGTAAAATATTGCCGGTCAGACTAAAGCATAAATACATTTTTGCAACCAATAACCATGGTAGTCAGGAGCATAATTCACCATTAATAAGTGTGTGTAACAAGTATAACACCCGAGGGATGTCGTCTGGTAAATATGTAGTACCGAGGGTTAATAATGTCTATGGAGACCGTACATTACAAAAGCGTATCCCATATTTACTTAACAATTTACCCGACGGAATCAGGGAAGAAAAAACAAAAAATATATTTAAGAAAAAACTTAAAAAATATCTACTTAGTACACTGCCATAACATGTATACATAGGTACCTACTTTCCTAATTATTAAATTAGCATTATAAAATGTATACATAGGTACCTACTTTCCTAATTATTAAATTAGCATTATAAAATTTTCTGCATTAGTATAATAACGTCCATATTTAAACTGCGATATTATTATTATATTATCTATTATTGCGATCCAACAGACAAACTATATATATAGTTTTGTTGGACATTATATTATTTTATAGACCTTAATATGTACCTTTATAATAAATAAATAAATAAATAAATAATAAATAACCGCTAAACCTCGCCTGTTATAAGCAATTTGGATGCTTTGTTGATAGAATCTTATCTTAATTTTATCATTTACTATCGAAATTAAAGTGTTATCCAGCTATAGTTATCTACTATTGAACCGATTTGATGCTTGAAAACTCACTACGCCGACTATAGTAGTTCTCTGGATACGAGAATTTCTAGCTGATAAGCACTTTTATTGTATCAATATTAACTCTGACACCAGTATGCAGACAGTAGCGATAACGATGCTCCTTTGTTTTCGATGCGATATAGATACGCGAATTTATCGATACTAACAAACGTTAAGAAAAACCAGCATCGATACCTGCATTGCGTACATATTGAGACCTGCAACTTAATTAGCAGTTTCGAAACCTCTTAGCATTTTATGGTTATGTGGTTCACAAAGCTGGACTCCAGATTACTTCCCTTCGCGTAGTGTTGGCCATCTTCATCATTAAGTTAGTGGTAGGGAGATAGGTTATTGGACAGTGTAGTACCTACAAAGGATTAGCATAGGGATTAGGAGGTTTGTTTTCAACGTGGACGTTTTGTGATCTAATTGTGACCATATATTTTAACATTCTATTATTACCATTGCCTATATGGTTCTAACTTTATTGCAACCCGTCGACAGCCGAAACATAGACGTGAGACATACCTAATAGATTTTTAATTGTGTCTTTAATTATGGCAGTCAAGCGGTATATAATAAAAAACTCAAGTCAATACCCACCAAGTTAAAAACAATCATAAAGAAATAACAATGTAGTAACTAGCAGACCGATGTCTATGACCGGCGACTTGTAACAAACTTGCTAAGAAAATGTATTTTTAAATCGTCGCCGTCGCGTCTTCTCACTGAATCCACTCAATTAGTAACAGGCTAGGAGTCATTAATTATAGCGTTCCAGACACTGTTATATGTACTTCTTTTATGGTTTGAATGAGTGGTATACTTATGTATTGTAAATTATACTGTTGTCGCATTATGATGTATTAAAATCATCATTGATCCTTTGTGAAAATACGATGGTGCTATTTGTTTTATTTTTATACGATTATGTAGTAAACAAGCCCACCTGCCTACCTGATGGTAAGTGGTTACTGCCACCTTAGAGAGAAAGCTGAAATGTCTCACGGTACTCTTACCCTTCAAACCAGAATACAGCAATGCTGCTTGTCACCAGAAACAGGTTTGATAGAACTAGAATCTCATCGCATACAAAATGTAATGATTTTGACATGGCAATGCATACTTGTCACTTTTCAAATGAAGTACGAGTTGTGTAAAATCCTGAAAATTGCTAGTATTAGCTAAAACTCTTATCCAACTACCCCAGTGCTGGTAGCTACAAATTTTAATCTCTACATTTGCCATCAGATTCTGGTCGACCTATAGTACTTTCCCACACAAAGAGCTCTACTACAGCTACTTTAAATCTATTCTGTACATATTCAACAATTATAGGAATGACAGATCATAGAACGGTAGGTACCGTGAGTTTTGTATTTAATTGCTAACTGAATTGCAATTAAATAAAAAACTTACCACTCACCATTTTTTTTCTATAAACATTTTTAAAGGATACCAGTTTCAGTAAGTCAGTTTCTCAATTCATAGTCGCAAAAAAGTTGAAAGGTCTCATGTGGATTTATTTTGACTGGCATTCCTTCGAACTTATATACAGAATTACTGTTTGATGGCAGACTTCGTAGAGAGGTTTCTTTTTATACCATATCTCTCTACTAAATACATTATATATAAACTATTACTATACTATTATAATTAATATATATACTAGTATTATCAATTACTAAACTTTTGCCCGCGACTCCGACCGCGTGGACTACAATAAATCGATCATTTTAAATGACCTGCGAAGTGTAGGGTGGCTGGTACTATGAAGAGTGTAACTGTATCTTTGGTTCATCCCACCGAAATTAGATGAAATGTGGGCTGAATTGTGGATTGGAGCTTGGATCAAACATGCATAAACAGGCAAATAGACAATAATTCCAAAAAATGTTTTTTGGGCATGATTACGTACCTCCCAATACCTACCCTTATCCAACTGCTTTTTCTGGAATATCTTCATTGTAAATACACAGTTTTTTACAGTTTTATAGTAGAATAGATTATTATTACATCGCAAATAGGTATATGATTGCCTCTCATAATTTAATTTTGAGTACCTATGATAAGTGTATACTTTACTGTCTTTGTAGAATTTTAGATTAATAAAGCAAAGAAAACTTTGAACTGAAACCACCTTTGTGTTAGCCTAACGTTTAGTTCAGTAAGAACTTTGACAATCTAAAATATTAAATTAGGTAAATATTTTTGGACCATGTTAACCTCGATTACTTTTAAACTTCTTCCAATATTGGTCGGAGCTTGTGAACTTGGGAACTTTTGAATTACTACGTTCTAGAAACTTAAAATTATGTAAGTAGAGATGCTTTATGGAATTTGGATAGCGGTCGTCATAATTGAAGCATTTTTTTATCAAACGACAGGATTATGGTGACATTCTATGAAGAAATTTCACTCTAGCGAACTGAAGGTACCGATCTTTCGCATTTAATATTAGTTGATTCTATTTTTCTTTTTTGTATCAGTAGAGCTTTTTTTTTTTTTTTTCGAGGTGAAAATCCTCATGGATGTCCCCCGCCCTGGGGAGGGCGAGGGGGTCTGTCAGACTCTTACTGACTAAAACCAACCCGGTGTTCCTCCAACTACCTTACGCCGGGGGCACGGGAGTCGCTTGCGCATTCGTCCGCACCCCCGGCAGGTATTGGCCCGCCAAATGAAAGGCGGGCCCCGTCACCCTATGCGGCCGTCATGTACGGCCGCAATTCCTCTGGAGAGGCGCGCGCGGAACACGTCGCGCCACTGTCTCGGGCCTGTTTCCGTTCGGGCGCCGGACGCCCCAAGTCCGCCGCCCGCAGGCCGCACCCTATGGTGGCCGGAGATCGTTGGCCGCCCTACAGCGCCCGGTGCGTCTGCTGCGGATGGGGAGAGAGGACACCGCCTCCCTCTCCCTTTCCGCCGCCTCCTTGGCGTCCATCACCTCCTCGCAGAAGGAGGCGACGGCGTTCCAAGCGCTCTCGCTGCCGACCATGGCCTCAACCACGGCCGGGAGCGAGAGGCCACCCGCAGCACACATGTGGTGTCCTAGACGGTTCTGTTGTATCCCACATTAAAATCCTAAAAAGCACAGAAAATGCATTATAACCAAGCACTAAGGGTGGCATAGTATTTGATATTAAATCTCTATGATAGCCACTACTAAACGCATTAGCTGTTGGACTTTAGTCGCTGTAACTCGCTTTCATTTATTTTATTACTTCTTCAGCAAACTAGGTTAAAACAAAGTTAAAGCGCTTGAATTGCTAGAAGTAGCTTTATCCGTTTGCAAGAAAACTGTAACGATGCTAGTAAACGCATAACTCACTCGAGAACTTAAGCCTTCGAAGTTGGAGTAATCGTTATTTATTTTATGATGCATGCTTATTGGTCTATAATATTTTTATTTCTCATGTTTAGAGAGTGCTCGTCTCCAAATATTTTGCAAATTGAACCGTGTTCATTCGGGACGTGAATACAAATCACTAAAATAGCACATAAATCGAATAAATATCGGTTTTTAGATCTTCTTCGTGTCAGCACGAACTAATTTTCACATGGAAACAGCAGCTCATGCCGTGGTGTAGAGATTAACCAGTCAACAAGGGTGGTAGCGAGGTTAACTATCCAGCAGGGTGCACCGGATGTACTCAAGTACCGTCACTTGGGGAAGCCTCCCCGAGTGACGGTAGTTGAGTACATCCGGTAAAAGAATAGCTAAATGAAAAAAGATGAAACGATATGTTTAGTTTTTATTCAAAAACTATACCTAGTGTGCAAGTAGAGAGCCCTCTACTTGCACACTCTACTGTATGTATCCAGTTACTGTTGTCCACTACTAACTCCATGACTTGGTATTTACCCTATGGCCAGGTGCCAATGTCAGTACTAAGGGTGAATATGAGCGCTAAGGGTGTCACAGTAATACCTTTTCAAAATAATTTCAGCTTATGAAAACCTTTTGAACTTGCCATTGACATTTAAAAATAATTATAAAGAAAAACAAATAACTGTCTGTTCTAAAGATTATGCAGTCATTTTGATTACGCACAAATTAAAATTAATCAATTTATGCGCACTGTACATCGAACTGACATAGGCTGCCGTGCCGCTGCGCCAGCGCCTTTCTGCGCGACCTACCCGCCACGTGAAATACGTAGACAGACTGCTGATTCTAATTTTCCCATCACATTTTACAATAAAATAAACAAAAAAAAAAAAGTACGGTTTGTTGTTTTTCAGTACCGAGTAATCTCACGAAATTTTTAAGGTTATTTTTTTAACATCTTAAATAGCCATACACCTACAAT
Source organism: Thalpophila matura (assembly GCA_948465475.1). Classification (NCBI taxonomy): domain Eukaryota; kingdom Metazoa; phylum Arthropoda; class Insecta; order Lepidoptera; family Noctuidae; genus Thalpophila; species Thalpophila matura. The sequence goes on along the minus strand of OX419184.1, from coordinate 9,481,249 downwards.
ACTCTGCAACAAACCAACCGAGACTGCCTACATGTCAAAGAAAACAACAGGATAATATTGAAGGTAGGTATAATATATCACGAAGCATCTCAGTCAAGACAAACGGCTCGGAACTAAACACCGACATGTGATGTAAAGTACGAGAATGTTAATTAAGTCTGAAGCAAATAGAGTCAATCAAACGGCAAACAGATTTAATTAATAGCACGACTGTCTGGAGTTAACAGGATCTTGTTGTTAGCAAATAATGAAATTTTCTTCTTGTACCCTGGTATTAGGTATGAGTACCTACATGCTTTGCCTAATAATAACTATTTCATATCAACGAAAAACAGCTGATGAAAAAGAGCTATTCTTTAAAGTTCTTTACAAAATAATTCAGATATAGTGTAGGTACCTCATTCACTCATTTTGTTTTTCTATTGTACAAGTTACGAAAAACATCTATATTATTCTATACTCGTATATAACATAGCCTTCAAGTAATTATCAATCAAGCAAAGTGGCTTTAAAATTGTTATTTTAAAGTTTCCTCATTAAACATTTGAGTATATCCCCTTCCTACAACAATCGTTCAAGTGTGAAATAACAAAAACTAATATCAAAGTTTTACTGCTGGTAGTTTTCTCCAAGAAAATCCGTTCATTACCTCACACGTAGTAAATTCTCCGAATTTCTTATTGCCTTTCTTCCCCCGTTTTGTTTTATCTCATTCTTCAATAAGTACTTACATACTGATGAGTCAAGCGAGAAAACCAATGAGTTTCTTGAGAATTAAAATATAGGTAGTATCTACTTGAGTTTCTCACCAATGAGTTTCTAGAGAATTAAAATAAATTTCATCATTAAACTCGGTGGATACATCGTTTATGTCTAATAAAACTTTTATTAATGTATTGAAAACTCATTCAATATCACTTAAAATGAAATCATTCCTCTTTAGACTAAACACAGACATAAGCAAGATTCTTATTACATCTTACTTCAATGTTTTCCATTCCATTCTGATATTCAACAAAAAACTCAAATGAAATGAGATCCATATAGAAAAAAACACTATTCATACCCAGGTATAAAACTAAAGATATTTTGCAACTTACAATACTATGAAATTGCATTCTTAAATATCCCAAAACCATAGCTCTGGTAGGAAGTTTCGTTGCCAAGTATTGAGCAGACAGGTGGCAGACGCTTTCTGCCAAGCCAATAAATCACTGAGCTACTTGGTATTGCCCAGGATGCTCCGATACGCCGGGCAACTCCTGATTAATGTGCCTGATTTGACCGCTGCCCAGATTTATAGAAAAAAATAAACTGTTTATATGTATTTTTCGTGGCTTCGGATTTGCTTTGCCGTCGGTAAGATAGTTTTTCTGGTAAGATAAAATAAAGAGGTAAAATAAATAATGAGAAAGGTAAATTATTATGATGCAGAGGTATGGTTTATGATTTTGCCATAATTCATGTAAATACTCGTAGTATAGTTGTATAGATACCTAAATGTGGACAGAGTTGTTTGTGGCTGTTAGGTAGTGAAAGTGTCTGTAGGTACATTGCGTAATATTATATTCTTTGCTAGATTTTCATCAAAACTTCTTACATTAGGATTAAAATATTTATGATTGCGAGTCGACTCGCAATCATAAATATTTTATGACCCGTATGAAATATAAATATATAAAAAGCAAGACGACTTAACAATATCTACATAATAAAAGTAAGTACATACACGAACACACCCCTCTTCGACAAAGGAAAAGTTTTCAGTTCAAGCGTCTGAAAAATATTACCCAACTTAAGTTTAATCTCTTGAAAACGCTCAAGGAAACAATTGTAAATAGGAACTCTTCGTTTAAACAACGAGGATGTTTGCCGAGACGATATAGTGGTACCGAAACAAATAAAAATATTGTCACATGCTACTATACGATGCTATGTATCAGATGCAGGAACCGTCCAGTACATGTATTTATTTGGTATTTGTAAGGTGTAAAAGTATTTTTTTATTAGATACATAAAAGTAAGATAGAGCTAGGTGTAAGTACTTAACGTTAATTTTAGTTTAAGGGTGATTTAAACTAAAGTAAAATGGTACTTTTTATCCTGCCTTCATAAAATTTCTGTCCCTTTTGACCGAAATTTCGGATTGCTGTTTTATTTAAGTAAGGTGCGTTCAGCGTGTTTGATAAAAAAGTTCATAAAAAGTATATTTTTCTTAGTTTATAAACAAACAATATCTTACTCAGATACCGCTACACACCGTGAAAATACAAAATAAACCCATGGAAAACTTTTTATTGTTATAACTTAATGTAGTTACAAATAAATTGCCTCGCCAGTCAGATAGCCCCATTTATTGGACGTAGACGTTATAATTTTCCAGGCAAGTTGGGGAAAAACAAATAATTCATAAACATACAGTAGCGTAGGTGTACATAAAGTGGATAGCGTTTACACAGATGTGTAAGTAGCAAAATATTATTATACAATATTAATATATTCTTAGGTAACATACGAAATTTAAAACGTAGCCGAAAATACAGTACCGTACTGCCAATGATCTTTGCAACCCAGTTTTTTGCCAGACTGGAAAGTAGGTAATCCCGAAATGCCTAAAAATAATATAGGTTGCGTGAATATCGCAGTTGGCACATTCTTTTGTCTTTAGGCCTTTTATACGTAACATATAATCTACTTAAACAAAAACTCTAGTGAATCCGGTCATCCTTTTGTTCAAATTCCTTTTAGCTACTGAAGTATACTGGCGTCAATTTCGCAAATTGCTGCCAGTCACTGCATGGGCAAAAACTTTTTGTAGAGGCTTTCACACCGAGAACTAGTAACGTGTGTATCTACTAGTTATTAGTTCTTGGTGTGACGGCCCAATAAGCTGGACAAGTAAAGTTGAAACTGTTCCAAAAGTGATCGAGTTTGTCCCATATCGCCATAAATCGATGTTCACAGATTGGTGGCCGATAGGGATTGATAGTATGGTTTTGCTACTAGTTTTATATTTATTTTTTACCGTATTGCAATCTCGGGATTGCCAACAGTTTTCTCAATAATCTAGAATTTAAAAAAGCAGATAAACCAACAAGTTACTGGTAGCGGTGTTAGATCCCATGCGGAAGTGGAGACTTTATTAAGATGTGCTGGGCACATTGTCAAGCCTAAAAGGTATTGAAAAAACTACAGCAAAATAAAACAAACGTTTTACTACCAATCCTAGGTACCATAATTATATTAATTTCATTTTAGCCAAATCAACGGTCTTTACATCCTATTATTATTGCCTCAGATCATAGAAACAAGGAGATAAAGGCTCATAGCAAATTAGTACGGGAACAACTGATGCCACTTTTAGTACATTTTTCGACACAATTACGCGCATAATTAAGGCCCCGGTATACGCCAACGGCCTTGAGTGATTTGGGCGGTATAGCTTGAGTGTTCTGCGCTGAGCTCAAGCAACGCGACATACATCCACCGAGCAATACGACTCGCCTATCAAGGAGCGCGCTGTGCAGAATTAGACGTATTATTACTTTTTAGTATCTAAAACATAAAATAAAAAAAAAGTAACACGTATTATTATAGGTAGTAACATAGTCTTTCCACACAAAACAAATCATGAAAATATCTTAAGCGGTTTGAAAGTAATTACGTTTTTATGTTTTGGGTAGACACGAATTCATGAATTTATTTCATTAAGTATTTTACAACAATAGTTAAATATTCACAGGTACGATTGATGTATATATGTTCTAGTTTAACATAAAAAAATTGCACAACTAACCTGCATTATTTGAAGGCGAAATAAGAGATTTAAAACTGACCGTTACCATTTACCTTCGCCTTAAGCGCTCCTTGTGAATAAAAAGATCTCCCACGCATTGAATATTCCGCACACCCTCAATCTAACACTGTTAATCGTCACTCAACACTAGCACTAAACTAAAACACTGTATTTATACCATCGATCGTGTTCGGTTTGTCGCCAGCGCGTACGTTTTTAATATGAGCAATTTGCTCAAGATCAGGCATCAAGCTCGATAGCGCCTTGGCACATCTACTTGTTTCTATGATCTGAGATTATTGCCATACGTTGCCATAGTTTAATGTTACGCAACGGTGTGAGTGGCAGCATTTTTAATAAGTTTATTACCGGACGGCCACTAACGAACGGTCGCAGGCTGGGACACAAATTGACAATAAATAACAAATGGCTAGGTGAAGCTACCCTTTGTCTGCAAATTTACTCTCTATATCTTTGTGGGTGTTCATATTTTACAACACCGGGTACCAATTAAGAATGTCAGTATCAATCAAAGTTAAAATGAAGTACCTACCTATATTATGAATGGGTGTATTATTAAATATTACTGTTGTTAATAGAACAAACCGTGGAACAAGCCACGTAATAATTTTGCTACTTTTTATAAATATCAGTTGCTGGTTGATTGTACAGTCATTATTATAAGATATGAAGCAGAATTAAGACTATTGAACTACAAGAGGTCATAAGTTTGAATCCTGGCGATCCTTGTAATCTACGTGTTATTGTTTTATTTATCACTGACCATCACTTTATACAGAGGAATTACCACTATTATCCGCAATCGAGACCACAGGAAAATACAGGATAGCATGAGAGAGAAAGATTAAATTGCAACATACATCAACTACCACAACCATTTTATTTATATCAATATCACAAATAATTACACGTTCCGTTTCATTTGGGAATTTATTTGTGGTTAGTATTTACTAGAGAAAATACATTCAAAATAAATATTTTATATTATCAATGGCCACAGATTCTATTTCATAATTTATACAATATAAAACGGCCGCAAAGTCACGGATATCAATTAAAATATATCAATATTATTGTGTCAACTAGTTGCTCTATTGCCTAGGTCAGAGCTAAGTTATTAAAGCCGGGTGCACCTGCACATATTCGATCATTGTATCCTGTAATTCCTGTATTACCGTATCGTATCAAGTTCCTTAATTGGTTGTAGAAATATCGACGCCTCGATTTTATCCGTATTGTTTCTTCAGAATAGTCCGTTTTTCCTTTAATGACAAAAAACCGACTCGAGATGGAACGGGTTGTGTCGCGTATCGTATCAGAGTGGCATATGAAGACCGCGTATTATGATTACGTATCACCACTCGTCCACATAATATAAATCATCGCGTATCAATCGTCGCATATTATGCAATCATGATAAGCGTCGGTAATTTGAATGCGGTGATCGAATCGAACAAAATATGTATGTACATTGTGTGAATAGAGGGAAATTCCGATACTGGAATTTCTATAATAATGATATTTTTTGTTGAATTTGTTTTATATGCATAAATATTACAAAGCAGATGATTACTGTCAAATAAAATTATTATGTAGTAGGTATTATTAAAATAATTATAATTATGTAACTAGGTATATAGAATCGCGAAAAAGGATACTGGTATTACCTACTACATTTACTTGTATTTCGTGACTGATTTATTATTGTACTGTAATCAACTACTAGTAGGAGAGATACCTAAAAAAAATAGTAAAACAATATATATTATCTATTATAACAATGCTTATGAAATAAGACTAACGTCCATGGACAGTAGCGGACATTAAACCACACGTCGCATGACAAATGACGAAACAAGACAGTAAAAAGAATGCTACTAAGCTTACAAGAATTACAAACCTAGCAATCATTCAACAATTACCACTACAAGTTGACAAATAGAAAACACTCTCCCTTCTAAAGAAGTAATTGGACACGGATCCCACACGAATTAATTAAAAACCGCCATCATAATCGTACCGTGTGTCAACTGCCAATTAAGATCTATTAAACATTATATCGCTTGTTTCTCAGTCGTTGGGCCGTGGCAGTACACATAAAGCATTTGTTAAGGACTTTCTCGACGCCTCGAGTTAATCAAAGAATACTAACGTTTTGAATATCTAGATGTGATCGATTTAATAATTATGTTGAGAGCAAATTTCTGTCATACAAGACGCGCAATGCCATATACCTACTAGAGACGTGGTAACATTTTGGGCACACCAAAAATATAGTATACATACGAGTACTATAAGCAGATGTAGAATAAATGTAAATATTCCATTTGGAGTGATAACCATTATTATTTATTGATCACATATTTGGCTGTCATCTTGAGAACAGAAATGAATGAATTATGATATCAGATTGTAGAACTGTCTTTGGTACTTTATTTATGCTCGTGACCATACCATTAACATCATTTTATTGCAGAATTCTGAAGGTTAATGCTATCTAGATTACATTTTACTGCGAGCCCATTACACGAATTTCTAAAACCCTATAGCCTGAACAATCAAAGTAACGTTAATGGCACTTCCAGTACGCAATAAAAGGACTGTAACTGTATCGTTCAGTTGTACTTATTGAGACTTATATCTTCAGGAAAGGGTACCCATCTTACGATTACTGGATTATTATTTCATTAGAGTGCCTTTCAATTGGCTGGCATTGTTTTCTATGGGTCTAATTTACAAATATTGGCTTTGAAGCGTCATTAAGGTGGTTATATTTTAAGTAAATATTATGATGACAGCTTGAGGTAATGTTAATGAGTTAATGTCGAATTGTTAATAAATAAGAAAATGCCAGCATTATTCTTGTTATTTTATGGTTGTGTCTCTTACTATTGACAAGGTCCTAGGGTATTACAATTTGACAGTCGACAAACCTATCGTTTCTCAATGGTTTTCTGAGTTCAGTGAATGAATGCTGTTTATTTCGAATTTAGTTTGTGCGTTAGGTACTTACTAACAATTTAAAGACAAATGAATAGGTGGTAAATAATAGGTACTAAGATGATTATCTTAGTTAAAAAAAACCGACCAAGTGCGAGTCGTCGACTCACGCACCGAGGGTTCCGTATCGGTTTTGGACGTATAAAGTGAAAAAAACCGGACCGCATAACAAACTTTGTTTTTGAAGGAATTTTGATGATATTGAAAAAACTACTTAGGTAGGTAGGTAGGTACTAGATCTCGTTCAAACCAATTTATTTACATAGTAGTAATGTACATCATATATTTTTTTTAGTTTTATCATTATCTTATTTTAGAAGTTACAGGGGAGGGGGAACACATTTTACCACTTTGGAAGTGTCTCTCGCGCAAACTATTCAGTTTAGAAAAAAATGATATTAGAAACCTCAACATCATTTTTGAAGACCTATCCATAAATACACCACACGTATGGGTTTGATGAAAAAAAACTTTTTGAGTTTCAGTTCTAAGTATGGGGAACCCCAAAAATTTATTGTTTTTTTTATTTTTGTGTGGATTCTTAATGCGGTTCACAGAATACATCTACTTACCAAGTTTCAATAGTAGGGGACAGGCGGGCAAGACGAATGAGCTAAGTTTGTTTAAAAAAAAAGAATAATAATAATCAAATTTTTTAATTAATCTTATGTTTATTAGGAACATTGGTAATTAAACTTTCTTAAATTAAAAAAAATGACAATACTAAAATTACAAGTTAGTTATTTTGGAATATTTAAAAAAAACTGCCATTATCCGTTTTGCCCGACCTAGGCGGGCAAAACGAATATCACAGTCGGGCAAAACGGAGTATGGCTATTAATCAAAACATTTGTCACTAAATTATGACCCGTGCCTCATGTACGAGTACTTGTGTGTTCACTCTTGGCATGAACTACATTCCATCCAGTCTTCGGTTGGAGGGTGGACGTACAACTCCTGGCATACTGTGCACCTGTACTCTATAGATTGTATTTCGATACTTGTTAATTTTTTTTATGTCTCTTTTGAGGGTCCGGCTTTAGGAATACCTATCATTTTTGTTTTTCTTCACAGAGGCAGCTTCTTGCTTTTTCTTCTTCATCCATCTTGCCGGGTTTCTTTTTGCCCGCCAGGTACATTTTCGAAACACTGTTAAATCACACAACATTTAACATTACGTTAGAATTAATAGTTTTATAAAAAATATTACTTTAATACACATTCATGTTGATTATAATAAAAATTAAAATGATTTGATTACGAATAAATTATAATTTGGAATGTGATTACCTACCTTGTAAAATCATTTTTTTTCCGCTAAAATGACTTTTCGACGATTATGGACGCATTTCTTATATATCACTGCTTGTGCTGCACTGATCACGTGAAGTTGGTAATAGCGGATCGTGTGACACTATTCCTATTTCTTTCTAGACATTACACACGATATTATTACAATTATTCTTTATGCCCACCCCATCCATCTTGCCCGTCCGTCCCCTATAGTTCTTATAGTTTCGGGAAAAAAATGGCTGTAACATACGGACGGACAGACAGACAGACAGACAGACAGACAGACATTACGAAACTATAAGTATTCCTAGTTTCACAACGGAACCCTAAAAAGCATAGCGCTTTCCTTCTACTTAAATACTATTCCAAAAATCTAGATTTTTCTCAATCCGACTATTACGCCTACCATTAATAATTCAAAATGAATGGCGATCGAGTAAAGTAATTGCATAATAATGTCTTAGGTTTTCGCGATTATTACACATTATACGTTTCGAACACTTTGCAGCGTTCGTGGTCGCAGGACGACTTGTCGTCCTGCGACCACGAACGCTGCAAAGTGTTCGAAACGTCAGGAAAACTCTGTAATATACGCGATTAATCCGTTTAAACTTGTTTTATTATAAAGTAATTGCAGTTGAAATTAAAAGAGCATCCTGCGAGACGTCGCGACGTCTTAAGATTAAAGTTTACACAACAGAAATATTTCTGAAACGTCGACTTGGAAAAGTTTCGTCTTTGTCATGTAAGAAAATACGGAGGAGCGGGATCGTTTGTCTTCGGCGAGTGAAGCACTAAACTCAAGAGTTTTGCATCCCCAGCAATAAATATTCGTGAGAATGTAAAAGCAGATACGGAGAGGAATTAAAACGATGGATCTAGATTTGTAAAGGCTTTTTCGTTTGATAGATGTTTTAGTAAACCTCTTGTGATAGTAATATGTCTTCTGATAAATGGCCTGAGGCTTCTTTCTTCGGAATATTTGCTATTTCGGTACATTGGCGAAAAAATAAAATTGTGTCTGGGTATGAATAAAACAACAATTAGGTACAGTATTTCAATATGTACCAGTATGGAGAAAGTTGGATTCAAAGAAGAGTCTAACCCACGTTTTGATTGATTATACGGAAAAACTACAGCTATAGGTACCATTTTTTTTTTTTGAGGATGGGTAATCATCAAATGACCCCTCCCGCTCTAGGGTGGAGCGGAAGAGAGTGTCAGACTCTTACTGACTAAAACCCACCCGTGTTCCTTCCTTTGCCCTTTATGTTCCGGGTCAGCGGTATCCCTTTCGGACAATCCCACTTTCCCAGCTGTAGGTACCATAACTATAATTTAATGTCTGAATTTAGTCTTTCAAAAACTGTAAAAAAACAGAACAGATAACATTATTGCCTGCCAGAGCTAGCCAGACAACATTGCTAAAATAAAATACGTGCTATAATTTGCAGCAATTAGTCAATTTGATTCAATCACTAATTGAGTGCTTCACAATGCAGTTGATGTCATACGTTTCCACTTGAACGCGTTTCGTTCACGATTCAGTGAATAAATAAATAGCTGTTGACTCCAGACGGGTGGGTTATGACTTATTTTTTGTTCATCCAAAATTATTTAGCTCTAAGATGTGAAGAAACGTTTGCAATTACTTTGCAGAAGGCAGACGGAGATACGATAAGTCACTTTTGCCTGCTTGGCGTTGTAAATCTTGTCCGTACTATATTCCTCTGCTTGGTAACATACGTATACGATTGACGATATAAAGATGCAATGAAATAGGTACTTCATTATAATTTTATAATGATGATGATAAAATATGAAATACTTTTTTCTTAATTTTCTCCTCAAAAGTGTAGTCAAAGTCGAGTCCTATGGTTATATTACAGAACCGAACTCAAGACTCTAGCATTACTTAAAACTAGTTTCAACCAATTAAATAGCTTTAAATCTATGCTCAAGGCGAGATCTGTGCTTGAGTATCGTTCTGTAATACGAGCGTTAATAAGCTTGCTTCTTACATTGATGAACAACTTATTGGAATGCGTTTGTCAGATAGTAGTGAATAGTCACTACAATAAGTACAAATAATATTTCTGAGGGAATATGCGCATATGAATTCACATTAAGAACTCCGTGTACTAGCCTTTATCCAGCAAAAGTTAACCACGAGCTCTAAAATTCGCTAACCAGACGGTCCAATACCAATATTTAGGCATCTATTGATCACATTCACTAGACTCGCTTTTAAATATGCATAGAAAGAAAGAGACGTTTTGTCAGTTTTTAGGCATTCCATATTTTTCCTCCAAAATTCTACTGTATCACTTAAATACTATTTATCACATTTCCATGACAAGAAACCCGAACGTAGAACAAATAGTATGCAAACAATAGTTTTTGCTGCACGATTTCATGGGCCGTGTATTCGCTTTGAGTCTGAATGGCGCTAAAGAAATTATGCGGAGCGCAACAGGCTTATATTGTGAAAAACACTATCTTTTCAGAGAAAACCAAATGAAATGAAATATTCTTTCAAAACAGTCAATGCTTCCGACGTTGTTTGTGTCATAATAATTGCACGAGTAAGTGACAATATTGTTTAGATTTTTATGATAAGAAAAGTTTTTTGGATTGTTAGGTACTTAAATTAATTACCTACCTATACATTTCATACGTGAGACTTAAACATTATTGGCGAAATGTAGGTTTATGTTAATACAATACCCTTTCCCTAACCTCTCAAGAAATACAGGCGTGATGTTATGATATGTTAAAAATTTTTTATTTTATAAATCAATTCGTCATCAGCACAAATTTCTGTTCTGCCGTAGGCTGCAAAACAGCTATAATAAGCTAAACTTACGGCAAAAGAAGACGTCAACTAAATCGTAGAAGAAGATATAGAAAATATTTATTTAAAGAACGCAGTTTTCTATAAACTAGGGTATTTAATTATTTTTTTACTGATCCGTAAAAAGGAAATTTCATTCCACTACGAAACTGCGTCTCTTTATGCTTATTAAGCAAAGAGGCGACTTGTTTCAAAGGTTAATAAACAACAGTAGGTACATAACTCCAACGTATATTACACAGAAGGTAAAAAGTATTAATATTACGAGTACGACTTTCAGAATCCCATTTTCAGTGAAAACGTAACTTCCTTTTCAATTTACATACAAATCTTCTTTTGTTTTTCTTTATCAATAATTTTGCAGCATTCTCAAATAATTATTGTATTCAAAAAGTATATTATAAAGAGATCAAGATACTATGACGTTATAAAACCATAATTGTTTCAGTGCGAGAGAGAGGGATAGGCGACAGGACGAATGGCACCATTTCTTTTTCGCAACATAACAATTTTATTATAGATTTATTATATTAAACCGTTCTAGTAGCGCAGAATATTATCAGTGGGTACATGAAAAATCTGGTACCATTTTAGGCTTGCAATATCAGGCGACACAGGTGTACCTACAACTTTGTCATCGTATAGTAAGAATTAAACAGAAAATACACCTACTAAATAGTGGTGGACTCAAGGAAGGCAATCGTCCCTAATATTTTAAATAGTAAATAAACATACGAAAGAAAGAACATGCACTAGTCACCAGTCAGCCGGCCGTCTCGTTGCTGTCGTAGACAAGCATAGCAGATGGCAACTAGTCTTGACAACGAAGGAAAGGCACAGCACACACGGTTACACTCAAGCATTAGTTTAGCTGCCTCAAGCGTGGGTAATGGTGTTCTCCCCAAAGCAGAGCGTGAATGTTATTACACAAAGATATTCACACTGAAACAGGAATACTTCAATCATAGACAGTTCTGGTGATGAGTAGCTGGTTGAAAAGTGGAAATCTATTTAGTAAAACTCAAGCGGTGGGTTTTCCACTTTTGCGCGCGGGTACTTGTTTAGACGACGCGATGGTTGGAGGCACAAGGACAGATAGCATGCGCTTCGTTTGCTCTTCGCGGATCTTCGGAAAAGTGCGGGAGACTTCACGTTAGCTGCTCATATAGCGCCTTAGACTAAGCGTAAATCTGCAACATACTAGAATTAAAATTTCGATATTTATTAAACGAATATTAGAATATAAAAACAAAATTCTTTTTTTGTCTAAATAATAACGGAGAGAATGAGTTTAACATTGTAAACTGATTCAAATAAAATATTTTCATATCCGTTTATCTGATAAAAGATCTAGGAGTATGTATGTCTATAATGCCTTTCAGCTGTACCGATCCAGGCAAACGCATAGTGACAGATTCATACTAGATATTTTTGTCTAGCACAAATAAATAAAAACAGAAATCATACACAGTTAGGTAAATAACATTTTTTTATAAGATTTTCGGTTCGTGTCACAAATGATTTGGGTTTGATTGGGTCGAGAGCCCATATCACATTTCTATCCTTCGTAATATACATATTACTCGCCTTTGCCCGCAACTTTTTCACGTACTGTCTTATTTCTTTACTACCTGTATGACGAATAAAGTATTGTTAATTCTCATATTATGTTTTTAATAGATTTTATTTATATATATTGATTTAGAATTCAAATGTATCTCGTTTTATTGTTGTTTTGAAAAGTTAAGATTCGGACTCCGGAAATAGTCAACTATTATTATGTATGTACTTCCTTTTGGGATGCCAATTCCAAAAAAAAACCTAAATAATTGAAAAGCCGATATTATATAGGTACTTAAACTCGGTATTGTTTACCTACAAGGGATCTTAGATAAAGTCTAAAGAACTAAAGAAGAAGAAAAATGTAAAGAACAGTCAACAACGTTATCTGAATTTAAAATATCAAGAGTAATCAAAATGAATAAACTGTATTGGTTTCACTCTATTTACACTTTATGTTTTATGAAATCGATAGGTATAGTAATTATTCCTAGGATTTTTTATCTGGCGTTAGGAAAATCGACCCATAGTAGCTCAGGTAGGTACGTGTTAAAAGATAACAAACGACGATCAAGTTTAGTAGTGATTCCGATTTGGGACAGTCCACAAGTAATGTGCATTAATGCCCACGCAATAGTTTGACGAAACCTTTAGATACCCGTACGATAATAATGTAAAATGTAAGTGAACGATAAATTGTTTGGAATAATTAGATCTACTAGCTTCGCGCATGTGTAATGAACACTCGACTAAGCTCTAAGTTCACCGACAAGATAACAGTCCGTTAATTTGAAAACGGCTGTTTACACACCTTTTTCTATACAAAAAGTCATGTTAAACGGCCCTTTTCAATTTATCGGACTGTTTTCTTGTCGGTGAACTTAGGGCTAAGAACATAAGGGTGAAAAGTGGTCGACCGTCAATGACGTCGAGTGTACCTATGCAAGTAAATTGGTCTTTGAAGACAACAGCAGCCTAATAAAATTGCGTAACTCAATTTCAATTACCATGGCTTTCATTTTGACAGTTCAACAACATTCATTGCGGCGTTGAGCTCGTTACAGGAACACGGAATATGAAACATTCGGCGTAATGAATGTCAAAATTAATGCCATGGTGATAGCAATTGAGTTACGCAATTAGGTTACAGTTCTTGGTAAGAGAGCGTGTGACGTGTATGAAGAGGAAGTAACGGATTGTAGGTTAGCATACCAATTTTTAAAGAAGGCTAAATACTCCAATCACCACCTTCGATTAATTGCTAAGACATTAGACTATAACATTTTATTCAAACCTAAAGATCATATTGATAGAAATTATGTTGCTTTATTATATTTCAAAAATGCAACCTTCGCTTTTATAAATTAATATGATTTACATGCTATCATACATAGACATAACATGAAAAGAGTATGACCCATTTTTAACCGACTTCAAAAAAGGAGGTTCTGTATTCGTCCCGTATGTATGTATGTATGTATGCATGTATGTATGCATGTATGTATGTATGTATGTATGTATGTATGTATGTATGTATGTATGTATGTATGTATGTATGTATGTATGTTTGTATGTGCGCGATTTTCTCAAAAACTACTGATTCGATTTTCACTAACGTAATCTACATACTTTCAGGAAGGTTTTAGTATATAATACATTATGTAATCATTCCTATGTACAAAGTTATATGCATAAATGTACACACTCCGTAGAAGATTTACTGTTGAACGAATTCGTGAAAGTAATCTAACACGGGATAAAGAACTAAAAAGGGAAAAATAAAAAACTTTTTAACAAAAAATAACCGACTACAAAGAAAATAATAATTTTGGTTTCGGAAGTCGGTGGCAAAAAAAAGGAAACAAAAATCAAAGCCACCGACTTCCGAAACCAAAATTATTATTTTCTTTGTAGTGGATTTTTGAAGTCGGTTATTTTTTGTTAAAAAGTTTTTTCACGTATAATTACATATTACAATTTTATTATTTTCCAATTGATACTATGTTAAAGCAGCAGTATAGCTTATAGCCATATTTCATTTTCACATGGTTGTCAAAACTTTGATTACCATACTTCAAAAATATGTGACGACTGTGCACATAGGTTTGTCAAAAGCTTTATGAAAGCGAATTTCATGCATATTTGCTACCCTTAAAAGTATTGTGTTAATTTCGCCCCCAAACTGGGGCGGTCGGTATGCTTTGACGAACCCTCCATAAGTTGCAGATGAACCCACCTTTCTATATTTTATTTTATTATATCGAATCATCGTTATTTTTATTGTTTTAATTTTCTGAATTGTTTGATTTCAGATTGAAGTACGAGTAGTGGAGTATAAGATAAGCGTTAGTTTTCTATAGGATGTAATTTATTTTTATTTTTGTAACTGTTGGGGCAGGTTTTAGAGTACCCAAATGCGGCTGCCAGAATTGTACAATAATCTATTTGCCGCCCATTTGACCCTCAAACGTATTACAGAGGAATATCGATAAAATATGAAGCCGCGCTTGCCAGATTGAGTATTGCGGTTTTGGTAGCCCAGTTACCAAAAAAAAATGTTAATTTGTGTTTGTTTTACATTCTATCTTTTTTTACTGTAAAAAAGTCGTAGAACCAATCCGTATACGTGTGCATTTTTTGCGAAAGAAACATTTCTACTAGTTGATATGACAGACGCACCCAACGTACGGAATACGGAGACGAATTTTTTTTAATTTTTTATGAACTAGGTACTTGCCAGAAGTCATTGGAAGGAAAATAGCATTGGATCAAAACAAGAAGTCAATAAGAATGTGTAAACGATGTTACTTAAATGGATATAAATAGATAATAAGAATTATCGTAAACATATTCAAAGAAGTATGAGGTCACTTAGGTCGGTGGTCAGATGACCGCACTTGTCAGTTTATTTCTGTATACAGGATGAGTCAGTCTGATATTAAGCGATAGTTAAATAATTGAAATGTAGTGTTTCGAAAAATAACATTGTTAATGTTCCGGAAAGGGTATGTCAAGTTTGGTGTCGGATAAATTAATAAAAAAATAAGTAATAAATATTTTTAATTTTGTAACACAATCGAATCTTATGATTTGAAGAAAAAACTTATGCTGTTTACAAGTAAAAGTCAAATATTTTAATGTTTCTACTACATATTGCCAAATATGGCACCTGTGGAGGTAAATAATTTATACATTTCTTCTATTACAAAATTCGCAAATTATCGCACACACCTCATAAATATAAATAATAACATACTTTTATGTAATATTGAGTAATTTATTGTGTTTATGCGTACACCTGTAGCTATCTATAGGGTTATTGTCCGGGTTAGTCAGTTAGGCAAAACAGCTGCCGATTCTTTTGTTAATGATATTAATATGAAATACTCTACATTTATCACGGGTTTGCTTTGAATATTAATAAACATCGCTATTGATTTCCTAATACTATTTTAATTTACCCTATAAATTTTGGGATATTTTTATTTCACATCATTATAGGTACGTTACAAAACACGCGCACTTTATAGGTTTTATCACATTGCAGCTCTATGTGACGTTTAGCATTAAGAATAATGGATTTTAACAAACTATAATACATATCTATGTTACGTACTAGTCAATTTAAGTTTCTTTTCTGACTTATAACAACATTTTATTTTTACTTTTCCTGCAAATTTCATGTACAGACATGAGCTTTATTTAGAATGTTTAATGGATGATTGTAATGATTATTATATACCTAACATAAATTGTGACTAATTGTAGAAATACTGACCTAATTATTAAGTAGGTATATATAAATGCATTGTCGTACCGATAGAACAAAGATGTGTCTCTTTCATGACTCATTGAGACTTTCACTTAAAAGGCAACAACGCTGGGTACCCGAAACCATTCTTTGAGTGTACAGATATTTTTCAACACACTGTATATAAACTTGCGATAAATATTCTATACGCATACTTTAATTCCTTTATTAATTACTTTAATAATTATTCAAGACGACGAAGTACGTGTTCAGTGCTGTTTTGTTCTTATTTAGAAAATATGAGGGGTAGAATTTTATTTTTAGTTTTCGTATTGACATTTACTTGGGAAGCTAGTTCGGTAGCTTTAAAAGGCCCTGTTCTGACTATATATGATCCCTGTGGGTTAGGTTTCATACATTTTGATAGATTTAGTGAGAATTACTGGAGAGGTATTGTGCATTTTGGACTTTACACAAATATTGTTGAAGCTGAAATGGTGATTATATTCAAGAAAGAAGTTACCATAGCTGCCGTGAGTATTTATTTTCTAATAACTATTATAAACTGTTAACTTTTAATTTTCTACAATGGAGTACATGACTTACTCCGGTCTACTAAAGACCCAAAACCCTGGCTGAAGAAAAAATCAAAATTATATTTATTAGGAAATTATAAATTGTAGGTAGGTACAGTCTGTTTATTTAAATTATCAATCGGTTGAAGAATAGTTCATTTTATTGGTGGGTTGTTTTGTTTTACATGAGGAAAGCGCAAGCAAAAAATGGTAGGTAGATAATGGTATCTTAATTATTTTTATATGCCTATTACTATTATTGTGAACTGTCTTGTTTATATTGAGCTGTTCGCATAATGATACATGCGTCATGTTTATGACTCCGTGATAGATTTCGAACTTTCCTGCGTCAGCAGAAAAATAAAACTATGTAAAAATTGTAAATCCTTTATGTATAAGCAGTTGCTTTTGCTTCACAGCATCCCAATATCTACAATTTCACAGCACGAAGAACAAACAAACACGACCTAGTAGTGAATGCAGTGCGACCGATAGCGGAGCGCTACATATTTTACGTGTCTTCGGACCATTTAAAAACAAATGAAAGCGATACTCCGATTGTTAATATTTTAACATTGAACAATGTCACACTTTGTAATGACAAGATTAAGGTATGTATCATTTTAAAACGATGCCTCCTCTATACATTTATTTTTGTAGTATCGTAAGTGTACTTTGCAAGCAAAAACTAGTTTGATTTGAAACCGACAGACCACATTAATCTGTTCGGTGCAGCGGTCAAAACCGCGGCCATAAGCACAGAAATATTATAGCTATTGTGGTTACTGACCCCTATATATTACTTAGGTAGGTACGAGAACTTTAGTTAAAAGGTGAAGCAGCTAGTCTGATCAAGGTAGCAAAGAAGCAATTCCGTATTTTTTCCACCGGGCTCCTATGGTAACCACACAACGATATCCACTTAAATAAAATAAATTGTTTTTACACTACCTACTGATTTATTAATCTTTTAAAATACCTACGCATTGTAACGCAGATAACGTAGTATCTTATTTTACTATCACTTCATAAATATTCATTCATTCATTTCAATTGGGTCACAGCATCAAAATCACATGTTTTGCTCAATAATTAATTTTAAAATTTCAGGCGGCACAAACAATAACATCGCTGAATGTTACTCAAAGACATAATGGCAAGCATTACGCCCATGTTTGTGGTAGAAGGTCCATAAACCATACGGAATTGGTGTCAGTGAGGACTGAGGCTAATGCTGGTGACTGGCCCTGGCATGTCGCTGTCCTGATCAGGAATAAGCCCAATGTGCTAAAATATCAATGTGGCGGTAACATTGTGTCCAGGACTGCGGTATTGACTGGTGAGAAAATTCGTTCATTAATTATGCAAGAAGTGGACGATAGCTTCCAAAACGCACATATTAAATAGTAAAACCTTGCAGTTGCGCGCGCATCATTCTTCCCTACGTAAAAAAATCGGTGGTGACACACGGACAGACGGATAAGAGAATGATTTTATAAGGGTTCCTTTTTTACCTTTTGAGGTACGGAAACCTAAAAAGAAGATAGAAGATTTTAAAGAAACTTTACGTTTTGATCAAAACGTCACAATTTTATCAATATCGAGTTGATAATAGACGATAGGTACCTACTAAACTTGGGTACCTACCTTATAAAAACCAGAAGCATCAAACTAGACTTAAACATCTTTCGAGATTAATTTGAAATCGAACAGTTTGCCTGTTTAGTAGACGATTTAATTTTTATCTCACTCATTTCGTATTTCGTGACGTAACGCTTTAATCAAACTGTAATTACCTCAGATCACAGAAACAAGGGAAATGTGCCAAGGCGCTATTGATACTTTAGTTTGGTAATTTTGAGCGTAGTACAAAAGAACACGCTGGCGACGAACCCAACACGATCGATGATATAAATACAGTGTTTTAGTTTAGTGCTAGTGTGGAGTGACGATTAACAGTATTAGATTCAGGGTGTGTGGAATTTTTAATGTGTGGGAGATCTTTTTATTCACAAGGAGCAGTAAAAGTGGCAACAGTTGTTCCCGTACTAATTTTCTATGATGGCATATTCCTTGTTTCTATGATCTGAGGTTTATACCTATAAACAAATAATTATCTTTTATTTATAGCTGCTCACTGTCTTTCCAAAAACGGCGTAACTACAGAGGCACACCGAGTCGTCATTGTCGCTGGTATCAGTAACCTTAAGGCCGTAAATCAGTCTGGACGACAAAATCTCACCGTAAGTAATTCAAATTTATTATTTTGTTTCTCACTTCATCGAGTATAAAAAAGATTGACGTGTAAAATAATTGAGTTTTGTAAAATAATAATTATTATCATTTAACAGGTTTCCCAAAACATTGTACGGGTGTCAAACGCACGGTTTTAAATTGATTGAAACTTTATTCCCCTTACGCCTCTTAATTTAACCACTGATTAAATATACAACTATCATTGTCATTTGTATAAAAATAAATAGAGATAATACCTACATAAGAGCTGTTTAATTTAATTATCGTTTATAAGTAGGTAAGGGGTATGACACAAACATAAATTATTTATAAACGGACTTGATGGCGAGGGCTATTTTTAGGGTTTCGTACCTAAAGGGTAAAAACGGAACCCTATTACTGAGACTTCGCTGTCCGTCCGTCTGTCTGTCTGTCTGTGTGTCTTCAGGCTGTATCTCATGAACCGTGATAGCTAGACAGTTGAAATTTTCACAGATGGTGTACGTCTGTTGCCGCTATAACAAAAAATACTAAAAACAGCATAAAATCAATATTTAAGGTGGTCTCCTGTACAACAAACGTGATCGCTCCGATGAATCCCACTCATTTCCCTCCCAACCCAGACCACCGTCCTGACGTCCTCGACATAGCGCTTCTTAAGAACGTGAACCTCGGTTTGCGCTCTATTGAGACGCTACAAGAGCTCGATTCGGACCATAGACCAGTTGTCATGGTACTAGGCCCTCTCACGGGTCCTAGAGATCCCGATCTTACCAAGACCGTTACGGACTGGGGGAATTTGAGCGAAGGCTTAAAATCCACCCGGTCCGTACACTTGGACTCTATCCCCGACGCTATTAACACAGTCGACGAAACGCAGGCGGCGGCCTTCTCGATCGGCAGTCACGTACAGTCCATCTTGGACGACTCTTCGAGGCAGGTTCCAGCGATGGACGACCATCGCTGGAGACTGCCCGATGATGTGCGTGCTCTGCTGACCGAGAAGAACGCGGCCATCCGTGCGTATGACGCTTTTCCCTGTGAAGCGAACCGTGCTCATATGCGCTATTTACAGAGATCTGTAAAGAAACGCATATCAGAAGTGCGGGGAGCCCGCTGGGACAAGATGTTGAGCGAACTCGAACCGACCCATCAGGCTTTTTGGCACCTGCAGAGGAAATTAAAATCCGAACAGGTGACCTCCATGCCCCCCCTAGTACGTCCCGATAAGTCGATCGCCTTCGACGACGAAGACAAAGCTGAATGCCTAGCCGACAGTCTTGAAGCCCAATGCATGCCTAGTACGCTACCAGTAGACCAAGCCCACCTTTCCCGGGTAGACGCTGAAGTCGAACGTAGAGCTACGCTCCCTCCCGTAGACGACCCCGATAATCCCTTGCCCCCCATCACCCCTGATGAAGTGCAAGATCTCATTAAGGGGCTTAACCCCAAAAAAGCCCCTGGCTCCGACGGCATCACCAACAAAGTGATTAAATTATTCCCCGCCCACCTCATACTGCTAATGACCGCCATCTTCAATGGTGCATTAAGCAATAATATATTTCCACAAGCGTGGAAAGACGCAATAGTTATAGGTATCCATAAACCCGGTAAGCCCAAATCCGAACCCTCTAGCTATCGCCCCATTAGCCTCCTCAAGGTTTTCGGGAAGATCTACGAGAGGCTAATTTACAAAAGACTCAAGGATTACGTAGAATCCAAGAGTCTCCTTCCTGACGAGCAGTTTGGGTTTCGACCCAGACACTCTTGTATTCATCAAGTCCACCGTATTGTTGAACATGTAAGCCACGGCTTCACATATGGAACGATGACGGGCATAGTATTTTTCGATGTGGCAAAAGCCTTCGACAAAGTCTGGCACAACGGCTTATTGTACAAGCTGTACGAACTCGGAGTGCCAGATCGTCTCGTGCACATCATCCGAGACTTTTTGTCGAATCGCACCTTCCGCTATCGCATCGAGGGAGGCGCTCTCTCCTCCCCTCATCCCATAAAAGCCGGAGTCCCTCAAGGCTCCGTGCTGTCCCCCCTCCTGTTCACGCTGTACACAAGCGACATTCCCAAAAAGGGAAAGGCCCAGTTGGCTTTATTTGCTGACGACACGGCCATCTATTACTCAGGCATCAGCCCCAATAGCATAGCTCGAAATCTACAGACCGCGGTCAACGCCCTAGGCGATTGGTTTCGGAAATGGAGAATCGAAGTAAACCCCGATAAGAGCCAGGTGGTTTTGTTTTCCAAACCGCGCACTCCTCCTGATAACCCCTCCCCGATCACCATGTTCGGCAAGCCGATCCCTTGGGATAGGCAAGCCAAATACCTGGGCATCATCCTCGATAGGAGATTGAACTTTATCGAGCACATAAGGACGGTCCGCTCTCGCGCCGCCTTCGCTCTCGGTCGCCTCCACTCCATCCTTAATGCACGTAGCAAGTTGGCACTTAAGTACAAAGTGCGCATTTACGTGACTTGCATACGCCCTATCATGACCTATGCTGGCGCTGTGTTCGCACACGTCAAGGCATCTCGAATCCATAAGATGCAAATCATCCAAAACAGGTTCATGCGAAAGGCCACGGGAGCTCCCTGGTACGTTCGTAATGATCGCCTGCACTTAGACTTAAAACTGCCTACCATCCAGCAGTGCTTGAAACGCGCCTCCAAGCGCTTCTTTGACTCTGCCCCGAACCACCCGAATCCTCTGGTGGTATCGGCCGCCCGATACACCCCCTCTCAGATTAGTAAAATTCGCCGCCCGAGGCATGCTTTAAATACTCCCGATGATGCTATCACCTTACTGCAAGAGAGCAGCAGGGAGACCAGCACTTTGCGTAGGTACAAACACAGACCGGCGCCATTCCGACCTCGCCGACGAGGCCCGTCGCGACGTCCCCATCATGACCCGAGTCCGCCGCCGCGTATGACTCAGTCCCCTAACCGACCCTTGCTCGAGCCAGCCCGCGCTGAGCCTGTAGATTTAAATATGTCCCTAAATCATATTAATCCGTTCCAGCTAGTAGCCCCTCCCTCTAGTTGTCCTCCCCCCAGCGACGCCCTAAGCCGAGGTCCGTACCCCAATAGGGGGTGCCCTTAGCGTGTGGTCGCTTAGTTTGTAGTTTTTATTTAGTTTTAAGCCTGGCTGGAGGCATTTGTAAGTCCTCACCAGATGACCGGTTAAGCAGTGACGGCTGTTAGAAGCCAACTGCGAGAGGCCCTTCAAAAAAAAAAATAAAAAAAAAAAAAAAAAAAAAAAAAAAAAAAAAAACCGACTCGCCCTTGGCCGGTATTTTTAATTATTTAATTCGTTTCGAACAGCAGACGCAGTATTCCAAATCTATCCATCACCCACACGTTTGTACCTACTGTGACATTTATACATAATATTTTCTATGTAATTCAACTAAGCAGACCATTTGCGTAAATTAATTAAGTAATAAATACTCTGCCACGAATTTTCGATGCTTTAGAATAATAATTATCTACTAATATTTATTATGTCTATTTGGACCTATAGTAAGTGTTATGTTATTGATGTGTGGTTGTGATCTGCATTTACTCTAGTTACAATTTAGCTTGAAGATCTTTGCAGTGCAAAGGCTTTTTTTTTAACTAGAATATTATTAGCTTGAATGTAACGTAGAAATTTAAAGACACATAAATGTTATAAAACACTTAAAAGAGCAAACGAGATATTTTGGTATGATATAATCTAATATCTTTCAAAAAGCAATCTTACACCTGAAAATTGGTGTTAAATTACAATAGTTTGAGTTTAGTAAGGCTAATCGATGTTTGAAAGTTCCATTGTGAGTTTAATTTAATCCTGCTCTAATTACTTTAACTTGCTTGCTTTACCAAAATATAAGTCGTCCATTTAATTGTTTAATCACTTTGTTCCGTGAATTTATATTATATACTTTTGTAATCTAATACTTATATCAAGAAGCCCGTTGCCAATACAGATGCATGTCAAAGTTGGCTACAAAATCACCACTCCAGCTAGATGAATTAATAAACCTTTAAAACTAGTAGGTAACCCTTATAGTTTCGTCATGTCCGTCTGTCCGTCTGTCTGTCCATCTATCACACCCTCGTCAAATCTATATTTCATAACCAATTTGTGTGATTCAACTGAATTTCCAGGCTGAAGAAATAATACTCCATCCAGCATATACTGATGATCTTGCTACGTCAGACTTAGCTATCATCAGGGTCAAAACCCTAGATTTCACGGAATACGTACAACCTATTTGTATTTGGGGCCCGGTGTATGATAAAACGAATCTTTTTAGGAAAGAAGCTACGGTAAGTTTTACAATTTTTTGAGACACTATCTTTAAATAAACGAGGGGCTCGTGGCTAAATGACAGCCGCGCTGATCGATCGATCTGCGAGGTTAAGCTGCGCTTGCCGCGATCAGTCCTTGGATGGGTGACCGGTCTTTACACATCGAGATCCCTCCGTGCCTCGGAGAGCACGTTAAACAGTCAGTCCCGGTTATCATAGGAATATCTTTGACAGTCGTTACGGGTAGCCAGGAGCCCAAAAGTCTGACAACTGGTCTAATACCTATTCAAATACCAGTATTCCCCAATAATTGGGTTGTGCAGGTCAGATGGCAGTCGTTCCATGTAAAATATTGATATTCAGCCGCAACCAGTTAGACTGGAAACCGACCCCAATCATGTTTGGGAAAAGGCTAGGCGGATGATGACTATCTTTAAATAAACAGTAGTCCATCCTTTCTTTTATACCTATTTATTGTTTATATTTCGATTTGGCTTCATTTAAAGGACTTTGGTAGTTTTGGGCTTGATATGGTACAGTAATAAAAGCTTAACCAAAAATAAAAATATGTTTTAATTGTTCTTTGCCTAATTTATCTTAGAGATTTAAGAATTGGAATCAAAAATCGAAATAAATAAGAAATAAAATGATTATGCCGTTGATATTTTGAAAAAACCAATAAAACAAAAACGGGTGCATGCTGGCTGGCGCGTGCCTCCACAGAATATCATATCGACAATAACTAAAACCTTTGAATTGAGAACTCATTAGTCGGGCTGTACTTCATTGGACCTCCACAGAATATCATGTCGACAGCAACTAAAACCTTTGAATTAAGAACTTATTAGTCGGGCTGTACTTCATTGGATCATTCACACCATACTTAACCTCACTGTCACAAAAACGAAGATTTCTCTTTAACCCAAATTACGTACAAAAACAAATAAAAATTTAAATACTCTTGAAATACTCGATCACACCAAACCAATTTCATATCTGTACCGACATAAACGATCTGAAGCCCAGCGTTCTATGGGCGTCTGCCAGTGTCCTTTATAAACTAACCAACAATCATTTTGACTTCTGCAAGGTTACTTTTTCAGATTTTTCAGATATCTGATTGAATCACAATCTTTGTAAGTACCATACTTACTGTATTTATGGCTATACATAATTCCTGATTTCAGGTTGTAGGCTTCGGTGTAACTGAACACAACAAGTTGTCCGATGTTTTAAGGTCAACCTACATTATGGTGCAGAACGATACGACGTGCATTAACTTTTCTCGCAAACTCTATACAAAATTATTAAATGAGTTTACTTTCTGCGCAGGATACGGACCTTATTCTTGTAAGATCTCTTTTTGTTTAACGTTTGCTATGAAAGCTAAAGATACGATGCGGAGTTGTATATGTAGCCAGCTATCTTTAGCTCTACTACAATATCCGTCTTTCCACGATGCCTTCTTTTTACCCGACTCCGGAGAAACCCAAAAGGAGGGTATAGTGTTTAACCTGTATGTTAGTATATATAAATATGTATTACCGTTTCTGTGTTCCCTCCTAGAGACTAAACGAGTGAACGGATTTTAACAAATTTGCTATCATTAGATTCGTGTCAACTATGCAAGTGTTTATAGGCTGTATTGATTGAAAATTCGTAGTCGGATGCATCATCTACAAAACTTTTTTTCTTTCCAGCTATCAACCCACGCAACGGCGATAGTGGCGGGGGTTTGGTAGTGAGCACCATCCAGCCTGACCACATGATCAGCTGGTTCCTCCGAGGTGTTCTCTCAAAATGTGGGGTATCACCAGGAAATAAGGAATGCGATCCGAATTACTACGTGGTGTACACCGATGTTGCACCTCACTACGGCTGGATTTATCATCACGCTGGGCTGGAATTCAGGAATAATATTATGGTCTCCTAGAGATGATATTCATATTTTGTTTTGGAACTGAATTTGCACTCAAGCTCACTAAGTTATTAGAACGTAACTATAGTGTCTAAATAGTCACAAGGATTTTATAGGTTTTTTTTGGGAATTGATTCTCTCAATTTTGTAATTTGGTTCTCAATTTTATTAGATTGATGTTAGATATCGTAATTGTACCTACAGATAATTGGTAGATATATTTTAAACATATTTTATAAATATTATTTCAGTTAAACACGTTCCATGTAGATGTCATAAATATTAAAGGAAAATGTATCATTAAGTGTAGGGCTAATATAAAGTTAATAAAATAATATATCCTCATCGGAATAGGTACGGTATTTTATTATCTTTAATATGTATGATAAAAATAACTATTTTATAAAAGTAAAACATTGGTCAAAATAGCATCTTTGCTATATTTTCCAACTGATATAGCCGATGTAAATGTTTATACAAATATACTTTTACAATATTTTCAAACTTTTAATCAACCAAGTTATACTTTAGTCCACTGCTGGATTAAACTCGTCCCTAAAAATGGAATATGCAAATCAAAACAAGCTTCTTTATCTACTAAAACGCAACCTTTCATTTTAAAAATCGGAAATATATTAATATTTCCTTGAAGCAACATCACCGAGCGTCGCTCTTGCATAATTTATTAGAATGTTATTAAAAAGTGTCAGCGAAAGAAAAAGGAGGGCTTCATATTTTAAAAGTCTCTATTATGTAGTTGAACTAAGTTGTTGTACGAAAAAAATTAATTATGCTTCTCTTTGTTTCCGGAGTTCATTGTTAAATTTTATCGTTAAATAAATAAGTTTCTTAATCCTTTAGTGGTTGACGTGCATGGACTTTTTGCACCCTTCTTGAATTGATATTAGGCAAATAAACAAGTTTACATGTTTGTCTATGCAGGCAGCATCAAAGTGTGATAACTATTCTGCGATAATATTATTTGAGAATCCAATCCCACTAATATTATAAATGCAAAAGTTTGTGCGTGTGTGTGTGTGGGTGTGTGTGTGTTTGTTATTTCTTCACGCTGAAATGGCTGGACGATTTAGATGAAATTTGGCAAAGAGGTAGCCTGGGACCTGGAAAAACACATAGGCTACTTTTCATTCATTTTCCGCAGACGAAGTCGCGGTCAGCAGCTAGTGTCCTATAAATACTCATAGAAAAGTAAGATAGATGAAGAAAAAACTCAAAAAAAAAAACTTAACCCTCATAAAATCACCTAGTCGTAAAAATCGTATGCACAGAAAATAAATTACAATGAGCAAAGAATAAAAGGGTACATACCTATAAGTACGTTGTGGCAGGTTGTGAACTAACGAAGCTTTGCGACTAGACCACCGGTGTATGACCGTGCATTAAATTAGTCGACAAACATACACTAACCAGGGCTTATGTTACGATGATATACTCTACTCACTGGAGATACGGGCCAGTGCTCACTGAAATGCGAAATTGGACGCAGTTGGTGACAAAGAGTAACTAAAACGCATTTAGAAAATGAGACATCCAAACTACTATTATGACGAAGGTAAGTAAATCTATCTGTCTGTTTGTTATGTTATCACGGGTAAACAGGTAAACTGCTTGATGAGATTTGTGTGAAAATGCTTGAACCCTAATAAAGAACATGGGGTACTTCTTACCCTTCTTCTTTTACTGTAGAAGTGCCGCTAGGATGCTAGTGAAACCACGAGCAACGGCTTGTAAAAGATAAATGGTCATTATATTAACAGAAAAACTGCCCAGCTTATATGGGACTGGACATGCCACATGGTGAAAGAGCTTTGGACCCGTAGAACAAAGGATTAGTGCCTTAAAACAGCAAGACGGGGCCGCGGCAGAACATGAATGAGATGGTGGGATAACTTGGATGTCTTTTTTGGGCATTGCCAAGAAGTAGCTTATTACCGGGACCGTTAGAAAGAATAGAAGGAGGAATTTGCTCAGAACCTAGATTTATTGAAAAATCTATAAAGTACATTATAAACAATCAAGTTATAAATTCCCTAACCAAAAGAAACAGCAATATTATTAGTTAAACATATAATGACACCTACTACCGAATTCTGCATGCCTTGGACTCAATTACCCAACGGCCAGTAAAGGGTAAGTAAGGAAGTAATTTAATTAAGTAATTAACTCCAGAAACGTGGTAATCGCATGTAATACCGCCGTTTCACCGACTTCGTTTATAAAAATAGAGGTGGCGTTGTTACCACTAAAAACACAAAAACTCTTGCATAAATTCTCAAGCACTCTTATAATAATAGAGTTAAGTCTTAAAGTTCTACGTGTCCCTTCCAAAGAGGCGCAAAACGGTTATGGCCGTTTAGTAATGTTTCCTTTTTTGTAGGTATTAAAGTTAGCGTCAAGTAATCTTCTGCTTTCCATGTAAAAGCATTCCACACCTGGGATCCTTACGTGACACTACGCAATAAAGGCTTTTGTGTTGCAAAGATAGCATTGCAGCTAAAAACAACTTTATTTTCAAAGAAATAAGGTTGTATTTCCCCAGTTTTCATGAAATTGGAGGAACAGAAACGAGGTCAATGGAGCAAGAAGCTGAATGCGTTTGATAACTTAGAATAGGTAAAAGACTAGAATGCTAGTACAGTCTCGACTGTTAGTACAATGCGGATGTAGTTGGAGATATAAAACTGCAAGCGCACTATCAGAATGAAATTCTTATAATTTAAAAGGCATACAGCGAACTTTGGTACCTAAATCAGTATAATGGAATAATTTCAGGATTTGCAGTAAAACTGTTTTTGATTATATCTTTACCCCTATCATGAGTTTTTTTGACGTATAGTTTCGTTAACGTAAGCATATTTTGAATTTAAAATACAGCAGTCCTGGAACTTTATGATAAAATTTTATACAATTTGCACATTTTAAAAAATACAGAGAAATTAATTTAGTATTTAATTTATATAAATATTTTGTGTAACAAACGTTACACAAAACGTTTCAATTAAATTTATGCTTACGTTAACGATACTACACGTCAAAAAAACTCATGATAGGGGTACTGGACTAGCCTCGACGTTTCGATAAAGCTACGTTGATATTTTGGTAATTAATGTTTGTGCGCGAAGAAGTCCTAGTTAAAAATCACGTGCATAATTCGCCAAAGTTGAAATATAATTGCTTTTGTTGTCAATAAATTGTCCTATTTTGCAGCAGAAGAGATACAAAGGGATCGAATAATGATTGGTAAAATTGTCTGACATAAAAACATACTCGTAAGTAGGTAGACTATTTTCAATACTTTGATGACTTGCTTAAACACATTGTCAAACTAAATAATTATGTAAGAGAAGAAAATCTGCTCCTATGCAACTGAGATAGAAGATAATATACTCGTAACATAATTGTTTAAATATTTCATAAAATATATTGTTTGGGATTTTTGCCTGTTCTATACATTGACTTAATCTAAGGTATGCTGGTGTTACTATAACTTGGCAACACGCATTGCGTGCTTAGAAGGTTTAGACTGCTGTGCAGCAACCTGTGTGTTTCATTTGTTATTTTTTACAATACTTCTGAGTTCTATTAATTAAAGACCAAACATTTACAGACATTAAAAACAATATAGTTTTGATTGTTCTAATGTAAAAAAAATATTTTTCAAGATCTGTAGAAATAGGTACTTATAAATTAGTAAGTTGACTAAATTGTTTTTTTTATAACTACTGGCATTTTTTGAATTTTTCGTAGGTAAGTACCTACTAAAATTATAGGTCCAAATAGACTTTTACTGCCAGAAGTTATTCTTGCAAATCACTTGTCTTCACTAAGTTGTCTTGAGAACTAGTAGCGGTTGGAAGCAATGTTTACAAACTTTGCAACATTGAGCTGGGACAAGCTAATTCAATGGAATACCCATCCTATGAATCGCTTCTTTTATTCTTCCATTCCTAGTATTGAGTAGGCAATTGTTAGTAGGTACACGATTGTATTATTAAAGTCATAATTTCGTTTGTTGCGGACTTTATGGCTTGTACATACATATGGCATAACCTATGATATCGATCAAGCAAATTGTTAAATAACTTTTTCTGCGGTTGCAATTCGATCTCTTTGACACATTTATACTCAAATACCACGAACGTGACAGCTACTCACAAGGATCCCGAAAATTCAGTAACCCCTTTTGAAAAAATGGCGTGACGATGTGTATCTACGTTGATTGAGGACGGCTATCGGCTAGAATTTAACGACCACAATTCTCCGGATCAGAATATATTTGACAGGCTAGGTACGTGTTGTTTATCTTATAATCTATACAAAATCTCATGTAATATAAATAGGAAGTAAAAAAACAGAAAAAGATCTACGTAGAGAAAGTGAAGCTCTAAATTCTCTGATAACTTAATGACGTAAAATTTATCTAACGTTTCCCCGCCTATCTCTTAAGAAAGTGGCATAATGATACTGACAAAGGGGGAATTTATTCTGTAGCGATAACAAGAACACTTTTTTATATCAAAATCAAAGCGTTGTTCGAGTTTCTTTGATGTGCCACAATTCCTTTTCAACTGGGAATCGAATTCGGAGCACGTAAAGTTATAATCATGTTGGAGTCCTCCAATGTTTGATAAAGTCTCGTGTGTAGGAGAAATGGCGTGCAATTTCTGAGTTTCAAAATATTGTGAAGTTTGATAATTTTAACATTTTTCAATGTGCCACGTAAAATATAAATGTCATTTGAAATATTATAATGTTTTTACTTTCACTCACATAAATATATTGATATCATGCAAGAACTTCTTCATTTACTACGCTTGGTAGTTACATTACATTTTTGGCAAATGTAGCATATTAGGTACTAGAAAAACTTTTTTCATAAGTAGCATTTAGGGACAGATTTGATATTTACAAAATATTGGTACTTAAATAAATAAACAGTACCTATCATCAAAAACAATTCGGTAACATTAAAAAACACCATCGTATTTTTTAATTTTCCTTTTATTTTCTACATGGACATTTCAGTAATTAAAACCTTAGTTTCAAGTATTTCAAAGGCTTGTATTTATTCTGGCAACTAGAACAGTTAGGTCGGGCGGGTCTTGTGTCCGATTGGCCGGGATTTAGTCGAAAATTGCCCAAATGAAAGCTCAATGAACGTGTCACGGCGAGTCGCCGGGCACATTTGTCCACGTCCCGAATTGTCCGCATTGCCGTACACTAGAGTTGGCGGGTGTCGATAAAAGAGACGACAGCAGAAACATAAAATAACAGTTATATAAAAATTCAACATTGAAGAGATCTAATACTAAGATTGTTTACTAAATAAGACAAGTAAGGAAAATACACTATTAATACTAATCGATATTGTTTAGATACCTGTTGATTATTTATGAATTTTATGTTAAAAATTACTTAAAAAATAAAAACGAAAAAAGAAAAACAATTGATTATTATTATTTTTAGGCAGACGCGTTTTTATTGCGGATACCATTTAAATGAATAATGTTATCATCATACTTTTTATTGTTTCTGTTTTTGACATATCTAATATGGCACGTAGTTTAAAGCTTGCGCATTGCGTGAAATTGCATGAAAAATTAATTTCTACAGTTCTATGATCCAAATATTACAAATAACTTTATATTTGTATCTTTAGAGAGTAAAAAATTGTCTGAAATAGTGTAGTCACCGATTCAAATTGAAAAAAAAAAAGCTAATAAGATCTTATTTTATCGACAGATATTTTCTAGTGCCTGCTACGTCACTAGTTGACACAAGCTGCCCTAGGGGTCGGACGTCGGGTCATCACAGGGAGCGATCCGCCTACCGTGTCTATGACACAACGTGCTGTCATTTATCCGCATGCAAAAATAGCTTGCATAGTAATGAATGACACAATATTGGGATCGCTTCATTAGTCTGCGTCTGTGAGTGAAAGGTTTGGGGTTTGGTTCCTAGGGTGGGTCAAAAAAGATATTAAATTCGGGAGAGTTTTATCGTGTTCTATAATAAAAGTACAAATTATTTTATTTCTATAATTATTATACCTACTTTCTGAGATAAAAAAAAAAAAAAGACATTTGAATGGGCTTCATCTCAACCCAATTAAAGAGCTTCTTCGATTTCTCGTGATTATTCTTGGCTTAATGTTGCAGAGATTTTGAAAGAGACTAGTTGTTTATTTTTTTCTTTGGATTTTACGGTCAGTGACATAACTAACACTATTACTATTCATTACTTTTACATAGTATCTAAATTAATACAAAATTATTCGATACAGTGCTTTTGAGCATTTCATGTGTGTCAAGAGTTTGTGTTATTTTAATATTTATACTAGTTTCTTTATTTTTAATATATTATTATGTACAGTTGTGATTTTAAAAACTTAACTTTTAACCGACTTTTGACACTTACTGTACCTACCTAGCAATAATATTATTATAACGAAAAGATTTGAATTTATGGCAGTAAAGCCTTTTATTATACTGTTTGAAACAATTAAAGAGTTATTTTAGATCTACAAAGTAGCAATAATTTGAGTTGGCCAAAGTTAACTGACGCGAAGTATTCTAATTTTGTACTGTAACAGTAATTTTGTAACAAATAACTTCAAAGAAACTCCAAATGGCGCTATGAACTTAGTCGACTACGATTTCCGCTAAAGAGAGCGAATATTACCTTTATTTTACTTAATCTTTATTCATAATATATGAACAGTTTTTGTACGTACTTATAGCAAAAAAGTATGCTACACACATTTCTGCATGTGTTATATATTTTTAAAACCTAAGTCACACGAGCTCTATTGATAAAATCTAATAATACGTAACAGCACAATATAATCAAAGACCACGATTGGCAATTAATGGACCATTGATTACTGATCCGCTAATTGCCAAGCGTAGTATCTAATTATGATACGATCCCACTGAGAATTTAGTGGTGACTACGTATTAATTTTAACCGTATTGTATGATTCAAAGTTGATGAAGTTTTCAAGTACGAGCACAAGGTACTAACTGCACGAAAAATAAAATACATACAAAAAATATTTTTTAGCCAACACAAAGAGCCAAGTAAGCAGTACCGCTATCCATCTACCTACGTACCCTAAGTTTCAAGATTCCTCATAATATCCGGTGTAAAACTAAACCTCTCGGACTACGCTGCCTGGCCCATTAAATTAAATGTGCAGGCTTTAAGGTAACGGCTACTTATGCTCCCACGTAGCTTGGATATTATTTTGATCCAACCTCTTTTACTTGAAGATTTTATTCCCGGAAGACATTGAGATTTTTTGCCGACTTTTGTGTTGGTATATCAGCATTTTTTGGAGGAGTGAGATGATTGTGAGTGTGATGCATTTGCAATCATGATGACTGATTATTTTTTATTCATACAATTATGTCTCTTCCAGTGGTTGCATTCAAGCCAGACTAGAGAATTTTGTGGGGAAAAGAAACCGGACTGCTAAGTTTGTGAATGGAATTTGATGATTTCTAAAAAACTGCTAGTTACGAACACTAATTTATTTTTAATGAAATAAATATTATAATATCTATTAACTCTAATTATTTCAAACTTTTTGCTTTGCAAACAAGGACAGGAGTTAAGGGGGGAGAATGGTATTTTTTTAATAATTTTTCATCATAATATGTCAAAAACTATAAGGCGTAAAAGGAAACGAAAATATATTTTGAAATGTGCAGTTAAAGCTCTTATATGATTTGAAATACCAATTGATCTAGAAACCCCATTTCAAAATTTAGAATCGCCACTTCACCGCCATTTGCATTGAAATAAAAAAAAAATACTTCTTTCATTAACAATAAAGGTGGGCAAGCAGTCTTTATAACTATTCCAAATTTCAAGTCGATCGCATTAGTAGATAATATTGCTGAAATAAGCAGCTGTGACAGACTTACAGACGATGTCGCACCATAAGGGTACATAAGGGTTCGTTTTTAACTGACTTCTTAGCATTTTGGTACGAAACTCCAATTAGTACTTGATCTGGACGACTTCGACGCTAGCCTGTCCTTTGACCTTGACCTTACACACACATAAATTTTTAGACATATAAATTCACAGAAAATCTTCATTACGAGAACGTTAAATAGGTCATTCACACTTCAAACCTCAATAAAATGACGTAATACTTCTGACTCAAAGCAAAAAAGCTTTCAAGCGTATGCTGGAGTCGAGGAATATGCACAAAGCCGTCGAAGCCCAATTGACCTAAATGGACACACAAATAGTAAAGGGAAGGCCCGTACGAGGTCATTATTCGCTCCGAAGTCCAGCAAAAGTGTCAGGCCGAAGGAAGACGGACATTTATCTACATCCTAAGGGCACCAGTGATTTTGGGAAGGATGTATTAGTGCGTAATAGGGTTTTTCGTGAAATCAACGCGGCTTTGAATTATTTAGCTGTTATATTGGTTGTGGTTCTGGGAAAGAAATAGAGTTTTCAGCGTAATTTTATTATGTGTTAGGTACTTTCTACATTGGAATTTTGTAATTTTAAACAAGTGTGACCCTAACTTACTTCAAAGAGCACGTTGAATTGTGGGGCCAGGTGGTCATAATCGAAGTTTGGAATTCTGACAAGTGATCTAGAAATGAATTTTAGAATGTTGGCATTACCCAAATATTGAACTGTGTAGGTCTAAATATTATGTTTGACCGCTTTTATTACTAAAAGCCTTACTTAATCCAGTTGGAGAAAGGCAACATGGATGGTGAGAGTTGAGACTCTGGCAAATTTTGGCATAGGTACTTAACAACTCTGCATACCTCTTCGTAGTCTGTTAACTATTGCATTCAAAATAGCATATAAGTACCTTCCATTCACAGAGAAATATTCTATTATAGCAAGAAAAGCGATGCTTCAAGAGAAACTAGTTATACTTTAAAAAACCTTTTCGTAGGCCGGGCAGGAGCAATCTTTTGGTCCATTAAATTGTTCACGCTCACCGACTATGGAAATTGGACGTAAAACGAAATAATGTATAGCAAGGAAATAGTTCAGTGAGATTTGTAGCGTCGTTAGACAACTAGTTGGGACATCTGCGTTTAGCTTATGTTGTTTGTGTTACGTTTTATTGTAATAGCTTTAGTGTTTGTTGGTTTTTAGTGAGAAACACAGTAAAGGAATAAAAAAATATTAAAAAAAATAAAAAATCGTGTATAAGCTCCTAATGGTGCTGTAAAGCATTTTCAATGTTTTTTTGTGTACCCCGTGAGTGATTGTAGTGATGAGTTCCAAAACCTTAGACAAAAAATATATTTGTATATGGTTAATATCAAATAAATTCGCTGCTGACTTGTTGACGATATAATTTTAATATTGATATTGTGTGAAATATATTTCATTAAATAATGTGTTTAAAACTATTTCCGAACATTGATCATAATCAATTCATACAATAAAATTAATATTGTGTTTCACATATTAATTTGAGTTTCTATAATATTATATCATAATTTAGGTTCCTACTACGTGAACATTCAAATTGGAAGTTGTGTTTAGCAATTATAAACATATTTTACAAACGGACCTACAATGCAATATCGAAGTGCACATTCTAACATAATTTCATGGACCACTTCATTCCTGTTAAATCGTAACAGTGGTAAATTACTGGAAGGGCCTGTATAGATACTAAACTGAATGGACTGGTATTTTTAGAAAATAATTAAAACAAAGTCGCGCATGTATGCGTCTCGTCATGCTGTTCTAGTGCATGAATCGACACATGCGCGATTTTTTTTTTGGTATCAAAAACCTCGTTTATCTTTTTTTTTCTATTTTAATTAAAATAAAAATAAACTATAGATCACGCAATAGTTTAAGATTAAGTAGGAAAAAATGTCCTAACGTCCTAATGTAGATTTACAGCTGCTTTTCAACGTTTTTTTGTGACACTGTGAAAGACCTTGATTAATTCTTTGTTAAATTTAATTTACCAATAAACATTCCTCAGTGTAGCAATACTGCTGACGCATTTATTTAATCAACTCAGATGCACGATCATTGCTGCTAGTCCACTTCTAAGGGCTTATGAATAATATATTATAGGGTAAAGCTGCTTTTTCAGTGGGACTTAAATGATTATTTGTTAATAATAAATATAAATAGTGATGAATTTAACCAAAAGTTTAATTAAAAGGCTTTATTCTAAGCTTTATTGGAGTATGTTGGTGATAGATGGCGCTAGTAGCAATCATTCAAATATTTTTAACCTCATTGACATTGAAATTCGGGTTGTTTTCATCTTTTGAAATTTAGTAGTTTATCGCAAAAAAAATATTTCGACATACTGTTCATAGCATCATCATAGCACAGCTATTTTTTCGCACTAACGTTCGTCCAAAAAGTATTCTATCGATGCATAGTTCATCGCACTACCATTCCTTCGTACTATCATTCATCGCAGAGGCAATCTGTCGACAAACAATTTTATTCATCGTACCTCTACCTACGATCTTACGCACTACCGTTCCTCGCACGTTTGTAGTTCAAGTTAGTAACAAAATCAGTTTGTCAATGCCTCTTCTATATTTTCAGTGTCTTTAGGGCGCGCGCTCGGAAAACTAGGTTGGAATAATCCAGTTAATCTGCAGAGTTAGCGAATATCACGATAAGCCAGCTAAGTTATTAATTTTCATTTGATACGAATAAAAACTCTTTTCGTTTTGGTGTCTTTTTTTTTTTTTTTTTTTTTTTTCTTTTGGCTTCGCACGGTTTGTGCATTTAGCCAATGTCACGTTTAGGTAGTAGGAACAAAGGTAGGGAAACGAAGATATTATTTTGAATAATTAATTAAAACGGGATTTATGATAGGACTGTATATAGGTTTGGTGTCTTATCTATATTTTATTTAATTCGATGTGACGTTTTCTGACTACCTAATTTGAATTTAACTCTTACGTTGTACACAGTTGCTAGCTGTGAGGCGATTTAAAAAAGTAAACTTGGTTGTATTTCACCTTAGCGTTGATTGGCCAGCGGTAAATAACGTTATTTTATTTTTTACCTTAAACACAGGCTTAAATTAGATAGACTCGGATTTATCTTGCAAATTCACAGTTTTTTGTAAAATTACATTTTTTTTAACCAGTACCTACCTAGGTACTTGCGCATAGTGAAGGAGCTACAGTAACCGGGTGATGATTTTTCAGACTGAAACGGCTGTTCTTGATATTTTAGTAGGTATCATTTCATTTTATGAACTGATACCTACTGTTTTGTCAGATTATTATAAAGTAAAACACACGGATTAAACAATGTCATTGTGGATTGCCACGCTTTTGCATTTACCTAAATATTTGTCAGAAACTTAGTACAAAATTAAGTCTACGGTCATGTCGCGACAGTCGTGGCAAATCTTGACGTTGTATGAAACCGCATCTGTTGAGTTAGTTTCAGACTGTGAAACTGTAACAAGTATTACTGTTTTCAACAAACTACAATTGAACTTATTATTAGACCCAAATCACATTGAAAATGGTTTTGAATAGTTTTGATTAAATGTCTATGGATCGCGAAAGCTTTATTTTGTAATTTAATTTAAACCTTCATAATTTAAAACATCATAGTGTAACAAATGTCTGATTTTCTCATCTATTCTATTATAAAACTATAAAAAAACCATGTCTGTCCATTGAGGATATTCCAGAAAAACAGTCGAGACAGGGTAATACGTATATATTCCGTAGTATCTACCTACGTATTTTGATGTATTTTTCAGTTTGGCAGGCAATAAAAATTAAAGCCACATTTAATCAATTCCGGTGGGATTATTTAAAATGGTCATTTTAGTGTAGCCCACGCGGACGGAGCTGCAGGCAAGTCTGGTAATTTATACATACCTAATATATTTAAGAGATTTGGTACGTACTGTAAACAAAAAAAATATTGTACCTAGTTATTATAATTATGTTATAAAAATGGTATCAAGCATTTCGTAACTAGCAACAAAACAAAGCGATTTTTTTCCTAAACTTGACTAAAAAATCTACTTAGTACCTTAACTTCGTAGATGACTGAGGGTCTCCCCACATTTATCGACGCGGAATCGGCTAACGCCGGTCAAAAAAGCCTTTATGTCTACAAAATAAGTGTGTTACTTATACCATTTGCATCGGCTCGGCTCGGACGACTCGTCGCGACACCGGCCAACGGCAAAACGAGCCGTTTGCCTAATAGCTGATCGCAGTGTGGTGATACGCGCCGATTCCGCGTCGATAAATGTGGGGAGACCCTAAGAATCAATTACATCGGAATGCTAGGAGCATCCTGCACGCTAATAACATCAAAGTGCGTAAATATCGTATCCATAATTGCTGCGGATATCAGGCAGCTTATCTATCTACTTCCTGTATCTACACGTAGTCGGTTATGTATGCAATATAATCAGAATAAGGTGGGTTCAGATAATATAATTAAACTTCATTAATGAAGAACTGAACATCCAGCTCATCCTTGCGAGCAAAATCACCATTTCTTTGAAGAGTTAAAGCCGTTCTGGAGTATGTTATTATCCAATAACAAAATCTTCTCAGCTAGCTAGGTAGGTATAAGGGAGCCTCCAAGCCAAGCACAACTTGATGGAATAAAACTACATAAGGAAGGGAAATATAGGTAGAAATGTTAAAGTTGAATTTTCACCTTACACTGCTTTAGTAGGATAAACTGTTTATAAAGGATTATATAAAAGTTACAATTCTCCACAATTGTTGATTGTATTTATTAAATTTGATTTTAATTATGACTACACAACGGTCTGCAGCTTTGAATCACGGAAAAAACAACCGACCTGTACAATGTGGAAGGAGGAATTGAATTTGGAAGCATAAAAGTGGCCAGTGATGAAAGATTGCTAAGTAATGAAATGATGATGAGGAAGGATCACTTTTTTATACCTAGTTAATTAAATATTTTGTTTGTTTGACATTTACGACTTTACTAGATTCATTGACATTATCTACCTTAGAGTTAGCTGTGTGTCCTATTCCATAGTATTACCTATTGCTTTTCAACTTAAAACTTCCGTATTAGTCTTCCATCCAAGTTATATAATACTAAACTAAACATAAACGTTGTCGAAATATTTATACAGTGTGGACAATAAACAAAATAGGGACTATCTTCAGCCCGCATCGCTGGCTTTATGCAAACTTATATAAAGCAAGTTCGTTCATTTAGTTGCAGCTTCCGAAATGAGATAAAACAGGTCAAGTAGTTTAATGAATAACAGCTTTGGCAAAAGTAAACTTAGTCCCACTTCTCCGTTTGTGGTTAATTAGCTTTATAAAGTAAATAGATAGGTAGGGCACGTTCTAAGGAGAATTATGTGTAAGGTGTGTGTGTAATCTTCTGTTTTGAATAAGAAAGTTGGTTGGCTAAAAAAACCTTGGGCTTTCTTTTAAACTTATACCTACCTATAGGTACCTATTGACTTTCGCTTTGTTAAACGTGATTTTTGTAAACGTGCTCCTATTTAATCTTAGTACCTATCTGCACTTTATATACATAACAAAACTGTGAATGATCTGTTCCCATTACCTACTTCCCATAGACAAACTGTGAAAACGATTTTGTGGGGCCTTGTTTAGTTTGTAATATGGGGGATAGAAGTAAGGATCAACGCCTCTGTGTATGAAAAGTGTCCGTCAAAATGCGTTAAATTAGGGTGGCGCTACAATAGCAAGAATGATGGTAAATTTCAAAGAAAGCGCCAAAAGTTCCATCCAATCAAAAAATTCAACCTGTCAACAACTGCTACATTCATATCATATCCTTTGCCTATGCTAACGCCACTTTGGAGGGTTTTTGAACTGCATAATTTACTGCATAAGGCTGGACACTTTTTCAATTTGTATCCATAAGAGTAGAGTACTAGAGTAGTTATCCTTACCTCTATCCTCCATAGTTTGTACTTGTACCTAAGAATATTGTGAACCTTTTTTTATTAATTAAGATAGATACATAGACTAAGTAAAAGACAGTCCAAGAAAAACACGTTACCTACCTATTCTTAATCATAGAAAAAACCATGCAGCATGCATGATTGTTGTAGATATAGGTACATAAAATACATACATACCATCACGCCTGTATTTCACGAAGGATTAGGCAGAGGTGTAGGTACCTATAGACCCTATAGTATACCCACATTTTGCTAATTATGTTTATGTCCCATGAAATATGAAGCGAGCCTATTGCCATCAACTGAGCATAAATCTAGGCTCCGAGCTGCTACTGAGAGTTTCCTAATCCAAAAACCCAATAACTTGATGCCTAACCCGGGGATCGAACCCAGAACCCCACGCTCAGCAGTCACACTCGTGACCACTAGATCAAAGAGGCGGTCTTATTGTTGTAGATATCAAAACCAAAATAACAGGTAGGCGCAATGTCGTAAAACGTTATAAATAGCCATAGTTCTATTTGAATACAAAATGAGAGCAGAATCAAATTAAAAGTAGTTCAATTCACAAAAAATAGAGGCGCCTCTGAGATTAATAAATAAAACTACGCATATATCATTCGACACAGCGACCACCCGCTGTTCCATATTATATTGACTTTGTGACCCTATTTTTTTCCATTAATCCGACGTTTAGTTACGTAAACAAATATTAGATATTGTAAAAAAGTTTATAAGACAAGAATTAACGACAAACATCATATCGAATATCATGATGGAATTTGAAAAATTAATCCGGAATATCACGTGGTGCGACGCGCACCTTTCTATGAAACGAAACGATTAAGCTACAAAATGTCAAAAAGCAAAAGCACCAAGTACTAGGGGCGGCGACCGCGGCTTAAAGAGGGGAGAGGGGGGCCAAGGGGAGCGTGGCCGCCAGTTTCTCGCCGACCACCGCGCCGCGAGCACGCTTTGTAATGCTCACAGTGTTTTGACGCGACATGGCCTCGTCTGCGAGCGGCAACATCGTCGTCGAGTGGTTGCGATCGCTCCACTTGGGCCAATACGCGGAAAGTTTTATTGATAACGGATATGATGACTTAGAAATATGCAAACAAGTAGGAGAACCAGACTTGGATGCTATTGGCGTCCTGAACCCTGCTCATCGTCAGCGATTGCTTCATTCAGTCAGATCTTTGAGAGAGGAAGGAGCGGCGGCTGTTTATTTTACTTTGGAGGAGGCAGCCGCCGCTCGGGACTCTTGTAGATGTGAGGAAGAAGCAAGAAAAGAGCAGGCGACAGCAGCAGTGGAACCGGCTAAATATGTTGACGAGTATGAGGAAGGGAAAGCGGAGTTAGTGAAGATACCTCGGATGCAACTGAAGCGTTTGCTTCGAGAACGCCTCGCTCAGGACGGGATCCGTCTGAGCTTGCAGCCATATTCCACCACGGTCAGTGATCATTAGCCCTAAACCGTGGGCAGTGCTTCTCGTGGTAATGACCGGTAATTTGTGAAAGTGAGAGGATATCTCTGATTGTATGTTATATGTGTCTGGAGTGAGACGTGAATATAGACTTGGTACTATCTGTACGACGAGCCAACCGCGTAGAGACACTGCCCGCGTCTTGTTATTTCTTTTGAATTAGTCTGTGTGTGGTGCGGCCCGTCTTCGACCGCCCCGAGCGAATCGCTCCTCGGGACGTGTTGCCATAAAGTTTGTTGCGTGCGTGATTTCCCTCGAGATGAGGAGTTTGCGCGCCTTCCTGTCGTGAGAAGATTGTAATCGCGTGCCTGCTGGCTCTAAATTGGGTTTTACGATAAATCGCGAAACCTGTTTTAGCTCCCTAAGGCGTTAATTAGTAATACGGCTTGTCCTGACATGAAACAAAGATTTAATTCCCATATAAATATCTGATAAATTGAGACTTTAGACTTGAAGTTTGTGTACTGCATTTCGTAACTTGATAAAAATGTTCGCATTTTTTTGGGTTTCTTTGGATTAATCAGAAAAAATCAGCAATAATTTTCTTAAAGAAATGGCTACCAATCAAAACTTTTTACAAACCTTGATTTTTATCCTAGATATTGGTGAAACAATTAACACCCTGAAAATAAACAAGAAACATTATAATAATAAACATAAGAACTTCATATCCAACAATGAAATAACGACAAACAAGAGAGAATCATAAAAAGTAAACGATTAAAATAAAGTAGGTAGGTAACGTTTAATGGGTCATTATCAGAAGAAGGTAGGTAATAACTTAGGTTATTGTACAGAAGTTTATAAATTTCTCGAGTAAACGTTATCTTTATCACATGGGCGGAAGCGGTTAGTTGATATTTTAATTGAGGTGTTATTAATTATTCCAGTGGGTAGTGATTAAGAGGGTGGAATATTGCTTGGAGCACGCCTTTCTGTGTTGTGTACATTAGACCTACCATTTTTGTCAGCAACATGGCATTCGCATCGTTCTTATCGTTCATTGATTTTTTAACCGACTTCATTCATATCAGCGTAAATATGCTCCGATTTGATAAAACTGATTACTTTAGGCTTACTTTCACATTTCTGCAAGTGCACACAAAAACTGAATGGAATAATATTTAGTATGATTTAAAATTTAAACTGTAGTCATCGCATTTGACTAGCCACAAAACGTGCACATATTTTTGTCCAGCATAATACCAATATTGAAAATTGGTTTTAACTAATTTTCAATATTGGTATTTTATTACTTCCCTGGTAGGTATAAAACCCAACACAAAATCCATAGCTTTCCGCGTATTCCTTACTTTTTACTAGGTACTTGCAGAATTTCTTTGTTTCCAACCTGGCTTACAATGCATTGTTTCTAATAATTTCGCTAACAAGTGGTTGGTAAATGGCACGCTACAATGGACAGTTAGTAAAACCATTTCAAAACAAAATAAATTCCTTTTATGCAAAAGCAATGTTAATTTTTTTTGAAAAGTCCTAAACACTAAACACTATTTCTACTTATTAAGCTCTCGAGGAAACAAATACAAAATGTGAAAAACTTCGTTATTTATTGTTTTTTAAATTTATTCGATATTTTCCATATCGAATTGTGAAGGAACGAGCCTACCGTAATTACCTGTGATGATTTTTTTACCGGTTTTCGGTCTCCATGTTGAAACCTGTTCGGTCTCAAGTGCGCCAAGAACCCACGTCGAACAGGCGCGCATTGGATCGCCGGCAAAAAATAATCTAAGAATGCCACTGGCATTACAATCTTGAAGCCAAAGCTATGTATACCTAAGTCTTAAGTAGCAACAGAGCAGATGATACATTATTTAGGTACTTTGGTATAAATAATTGACAAAATATTGGACGATAACAATTTTCGGAGACTAGTTAGGTACATATTACACTAAATTAAACATAAATCTCTCTATCAGAAATTTCAAGAGCGCTCTAACTAATGTCATAAATGTCGTAATTAGTATCTGTGTCGCTATTAACAAAATGTGCTGTCACAGTAACGCGCTTTGGATTAATTATCACCGTGGTGCATTGTGATCGATCCACCCCCATGTCTACCTGGGAGCATTTCTTTCAACTTTAGCGGGTAACAATAGATTTGGCTAGGATTTTTTGTCTACAAGCGCTTTGTAAAGCGATTACCGCCGGAACTGTGCACAAAAGCTCTAACGAAATGTGGTGGGTATCAGTTCCGATTAATGGCTAATATTTGTGTACTGTTGTCGTGCATTGTGTCTGATACATCCGCTGTGAGATCACCGTTATTGTCAAAGTTAGGGTTGCTCCATGTAACAGCTTGCTGCAGTGGGTGTTGTTCTGTAATTGATAGGCTTCCATACAACTTTGTGTAAGTAAAAGCTAACACAGCACCAAACAAGATTTAGAGTAAAAGCAGCAATAAAAAATATTGTAATAGACTTAAAATTTAACCAGTAAAAGTTTATTCAATTGAAATGGATTACCTTATCATACGAAGGTAGTAAGGTAGTACAATAAGGAAAACGATTTCGAAACGAGAAGTCTTGGAAATTAAAATAAAGTGAAAGAATCTTTCAAAATTAAGCGTTAATGTGTTTCTACTTAAGGATTCTGTTTCAGAGTTAATCCTTCCCTAACCATATCTATTACAAATTCCAATCTTTTGTAGTATCTTTGTGAGCCCATTATGATCCACATCCTCCTTTACGTTGCTAATTTTAATCGAGGGGTGCCGAGGTGCGGATGTAACGGATTATATCGACATTAACGCCTCTGAATGGATTCGATTCCATTCTCAAATGATACATGGTAGTATTTTATTAGTCTGGAATTCAAACGTATCGCGATAATTACCATTAAAATATTTTATTAGCAAGTTTACCGCAGAAGTGCTCATATTTGCCAATTTATTATCCCAGTACCTAATTATTATATTCAACTAGTTTAAAAATAATGATATCGTTATAAAATACGTTAATACTACAATCAATGTGACAACAAAAGTAATTAAAGGTGTAATATATTAATCAACAATTGAAATGTCTAAATTGACAGCTTTATTTCTGATAGCGTCAACATTAAAATCGGTCCCTTTTATGTTTGTCCACTTTTGAGTCACTGATACAAAACGGTTTAAAATACAACACGTATTTTAATGGTCGTAAAAAATAATGTCTCACGATTAGACTTCACTTTAATACGAAGAGAAAAAGCTACTATCTATTCAATACGCTAAAATGGTTCAGTAAACAGGTAGAGATGATAGAAAAAAGTAAATTAATGAACGCTTGGATGGTTCTCATAAGAATTAGTTTATGTATGTTAATGGAAAGAAGACCATAAAGGTCAATAGATGTTTATGAACGAATTGAATCGGACACGACGTTAGTCAGATTTTTATCTAGGTACCTATTTAAACTGCGTGGGCAAGTCCATAATGTTTACACGAGGCAATAAATGAAAGCATTCGGTTCCATTCTTCAAAGTTTTATTTGAATAGCTTTTGTTGATCCTACGAGATTTGTTAGTCGTTGTTTGTCCAAATAGTTAGATGTCTTTCAGTTACCACATATGTATGATTTCCGTTATTTATCGTTTGGGTAATGTGTATTCATTTTGTACTTAAGTTGCGTTTTTCATTTATCTAATATTTGTTTTAATTAAAATTGTGCTCCTGTACAAAGAGTTGTTTGCTTTGAGACGAGGTTTAAAATTAGCTCGAGCGGGTTTTTCTACCTGTGTCGCCGCTTTGTTACAATGAATGTGTGCGAAGTCACGCGGTGTCCCAACTCCTTGATATTCCTTCGCCGCTTTGGGTTTATGTATGCCTTGGTAACTTTAATCACATGCAGTGAAATATATTCGTAGATGTATTTAATAAATAGACTTCGTGAAATTGAATGCAGTCTTTCCTTTGTAATGTGATTGTAAATTAATGTCAGGTGCATCTTTTCAGTTTCTTAACGGTGCGGTGGCGCACCTATTTTGGTCCTGTTTTAGAATGGTAGAAGACATTTAGGTTTCATTTTAAAAGCTAGAATTGAATGTATAGTTGTTAACACTAATATTACTCTATAGTCTTTCATTTTGGGTTAACGCTAA
Organism: Thalpophila matura; assembly: GCA_948465475.1. NCBI lineage: Eukaryota > Metazoa > Arthropoda > Insecta > Lepidoptera > Noctuidae > Thalpophila > Thalpophila matura. Next base: position 9,436,390 of record OX419184.1, on the reverse strand, counting down.
CCAAAAACACATAGGCACAGATAATAGAATACTAGGCGTACAGATGCCTCATGTTATACAAAAAAACCGCCGCCGTAACGCGGGCTATCGGGCTATACATGTTTTTGTAACTAACGAATTTTTAAAATTTTAACAAATATTTATATTTGTCTATTTATTCATATTCTACATTTTACACAAACTTCAATAACAAATCGATACGTATAACGCCATCTATTAAGAGTTAAAACAAATGTTCCTTTGTTCCTGATAAGACCCCGTGACATAGGTAACATTTTTATACTCAAAATGTAAACTTTCTCGATGAAACCGCCTGAATCCAAGGTCAAAAATATCAACAATTGAAGTTCGGCAGGTATAAGGCGATCTAAGCGAGTTTGCTTGACGCTTTTAGATGTTTGCTATGCCCACAGACTGCAAGGCCAAAGTCGGCAAACTTAGAGATTTGCTCTTCAGCTCACCAGGGAGATTAGCATCGGTAATTGTAAGGCCAAGGAAGTTTGCAGAATCTATAGTTGTCGGAATTAGATTGTATTTTGTCGAGTCTGGCTTTGTTAGCTGTTCATTATGCTCAGTTTGATAACTAAGGAGTTGTTTCTATCTTGATTAGGTTTATGTGCGGTATTGTCTTTGTGTGCGCCTATGTTGGTAGAATTTATTTAGGGTTTACATTTTGGCTCTCACCGTTCTTCGTTATCACTTATCTTATCATACATAATATTATATATTTTAATTTATTGATGATGAGATTTCCACTATGGATATGGAGCTAAGAGCGCTATGAATACCTAATAGTACAGGAAAGAACTTTAGGTACCTAAATCATAAAATAGATTTCATGAAAACTTCTCATATTTGTTAGAGTGGTTTTACATAAATAACGGTCAATTAAATTTTTGTATAATTAGTAATTTAGATATTTCTTTATTAGTACCTAAACAACTTTTTTATTTGCATCATATTTATATATGTATTTGTTTTTAAATAACTTTCGTGTAACCTCATAACTTCGTACCTCTTCATAGAAATCGTTTGTATTTATCTCCGAAGGTACACGGTCAAGTATCAAAGATTTATTATTGTTAAACGATAGCGTAGGCAGTAGCTGTTACTCTGTCAACTTGACATCAAAATGTTTAGTAGCATTATTTACATTAATTTTACAAGTGCCTACGATCCGGAGATTCAATGCATTCAAGGAAAACTGTCAAGGAGACATTGTAGCTTATGCATATTTTATTTCTCTTTTGAAGATACCTTGCGAAGTTTTCTGCGTAATATGACAATAAATTATTCTGGTATAATTATACCTACATACCTATTTATTTCTGTAAGAACATCTTGAAAGTTATTTTGTATGACCTATTTTAATATTGCTATTGTGACTGTTGATTAAATAATAGTATTTTTTATATGCCAGATGAATACTCGTACGTAACCATTTGTTAAGTTAGATTATCTTGCTTTAGCATCATAGCTTTTGATCAAGGGTACCGATTCAATACAACTGCCGTGAGTGTCACCAATTCATCAGTAATAAAGCAAGCCGATTTTCAAACGTCGTCATCATGTATGAAAAGGTTGGTAGGTATTCGACATAATTTTACACGTAATGCGGTTATAAAAATGAGTTGTATACCAATACAGTTATGTTGAATATTTACGTGTTTTTATCATATTACCTACTCACTGTTATATTTTGTAGCTATTCATGGAAAGGCATGTCTATACATATATGCCATATCAATGAAAAATACAAAAAAATGAAGAACACACTAAGAAATTCTGATAGCCACCGTACCTTTTTTTTTTTGAGGATGGGCAATCATCAAATGACCCCTCCCGCTCTGGGCGGAGCGGAAGGGAGTGTCAGACTCTTACTGACTAAAACCCACCCGTGTTCCTTCCTTAGCCCTTTATGTTCCGGGTCAGCGGTATCCCTTTCGGACAATCCCGCTTTCCCGGCAGGCTTGGGCCCTAGCCACCGTACCTACGGTGGCTATCAAAATTTCTTGGTGTGTTCTTCAGGTGATTTTTTCTTTGACGAGAAGTTTCATGAAAAAATACCCATAGACTAAAAATAATTAAAAATTTCAAATAAAAAAGTGAAAAGTACCTAAGTACTTATTTCAGACTTTCAAAGAAAACATTCAGTCTAAAAACATTCGAAATCGCTTCATGATAGATCTCCAGCTATAACCTGTCCACCAGAAGATTTATTTATAAGAGTTCTTAATCAAACACACAAGGGCCTTCCGAGAAGGTGAGCTTCAAAATAAACTGTGTCTTTGTTTTGGCTTCTTAGGTGGCTTTCTCGTATTGAGTTTGTTAGTTTGTACAATATAAATTCATATACGTTTAGTTCATTTGGCTTGGTTGATTATTTTCCAATTAGTAGATAAATTATATTTTGCTGGCGAGGAAGTTTCTTTATTAGATTGATTACACATCTAGTTTTAGATTCGAATTTAAGTAAGTACCTACATACAACTAACTTTTATAGGAATCAAAAAAAAAACAAAGCAACCCGCCCAAATTTGGTCGAATCATGTGGCTAAATGAACTGCTATATAAATTGCAACTAAAAATAAAATAAAACGGCTCCACAAAAATTTTGGAAAAAGAAATCGAAATATCGTGCTTCGGGAAGCGTCACAAATTGGTTACAATAGCGGAATAAACGTTGCGGAATTTTTCATTTGCACATCGTTTCACACTTTGGTGTTAGCTTTAAATTTTAACGGTTCGTGCGGGCATCGATCAAACATTGGCTTGTCACTAACAAGTATAATCATAGTTAGGTACTATATCTTTTGATATTTGACGATTGTTAAAAGTTCTGAATGTTTTGTTTAATTAACCGTCGCCCGTCAAAAAAGGAAGAGGTTCTCAATTTAACTGTATCTTATTATATATATATTTTATTAAGGTTTTTCTCGATCATTATTATCTTCGCCAATTATGAACCAATTTTTATTATATTTTTTCGTTTGGCAGAAAAGGCTTGCGCAGTGATCCAAAATTTTATTAACTTTAGTTGATTAGTTGCAATAAACGGTAGATATGACATTAATTTCGGTATTCCCTTCGCCTTACCTGCAGGTGAAACAAAGGTGCACCGAGCAGAAACTCTAGTTGATGTAGGTAGGTATATCACGTTTGCGTATCTTTTTTTAAAATAAATCTTTAGACTTTCTCATTCCCTCTGGCCTCTATTACCTATATGTATTTGGTAAGCTTGAATTAGTTTGGTGCGTTATTATTGTCTATGGGCTATTAGAGTCGTTGACGATGTATTAACAAATAAATAAAATAAAATGCATTTATTTCAGGCGATTATGACACCCATATAACAGAAACAGACATAATTATACAAGACATACGCACTTACAATCATATATGTATAAAGTAAATACACACAAATAGAACATAATAATTATATATTTATAAGTATAACACAATTACACAAAAACATTCAGGCACTGCTAGTAACATGTCTGCTACAGCAATGCCTGATGTAGGGACAGTCAATCCGCCCAGCAATCTTCGCCAGGACAGTATTGGAGCTGGCCCGCACCCTGCGCACCAAGGACGCGCACCGCTTGCTAAAATATAATAATAAATAATATAATGATAAATAATTGTGCTGATTCTGTTGAATATCGCACTAACTAATTTTAATCACACTTTATCTATTTCTTACAAATATCATTGAAAAAGGACAGAAAATATTTAGAACTGTCATATTAGTCTACGCCCTTGTCATTTACGCGAAAATAGTCGTGACCTTTTGCGATTACGACTAAATTGACATCAAAACTGTTCAAGTGGACTAATTTGACAGGATTAAATTTAATCTATCCCTTTCTCATATTTCTTATTAGAAAGAGACATAATGAGACTAAATTAGTTAAGTTCGTAAACAACAGAATCGGCACCATTATGTAGGTTCTTTTAGTGGTAATTAATTTCGCGTGTGTATAAGTCACAACAGAAAAATAAAAAAACTTAAAAAAATATTATTAAAACAGATCACAATAATGTTATACCTACGTGAATCAGTTTTGAAAGTTGGTGCTGAATTAAACTAAATGTAAAATTAAAGTTTTTTTTTATTAAACAATAGGTAGCTTATATTTTCTAATACAACTTTACCCCACGCTTGGCAATGGGCTCAATAATATTTTTTTTATTGATTCATAGATTTGTATTGTTAGTACTTTCGGCTGTGCGATGACTGCTAGTCAATCAGTTAGCCTACAGATCAAATAAACAGTGTTCAATGTAGGTCACAACTCAAATCCTGCTAATGGATTCCTTAATAGGTACCTACTTACTTCAATTAATGCTAGATGTCTACCTTACGATAATATCTAGATTACCTACGTACCTATTCAGCTGCACTGCTCTGTAGAATATTAATATTTAGTCATTTGGGATGAATACAGCTGCTCTAAATATTTCACAGTGCTTATAGGAATGCAAATGAAAAGCAAAACGGAGATGCACCAAATTATGGTTGAATTTAATTAGTTGATTAATTTATTATCAAATAAAACCAACCTTTCATGATAATAATGTAATTATGTAGCAATTTGCTAATGTAAAGTAGGTACCTACCTACTTACCTATAGATGTATTACAAATTTATAATATAATACTAAAGAGTATTATTTCGCTTCTTATAAACCGAAGAAATTATTTGCAGGAAAGAATAACATGGAGTTTATGAAAAATAATACCTAGTCAACAATGTGCTGTTTACATGAAAATATGAATATGCTTCCATGTTTAATTAACTTCGTCTAGAAGAAAATAATACAGAAAAAATAAAGGGTGCAACTTGTGAAAGAATCAAAGAAATCCCCTGATTCTGATAGAAGATAGAGGAGAGTTAATTTTATATTCTAAATAAAAGAAAATTAAATAGGACATAGGCTATCATTGGATAGTTCACGGCTACCTTAGCTGTCACTTTGTAATGCAACCAATCTTCGAAATAGATAATTCTTCTTAATTATTTATCAATGAATGCGATTTATAAACACATTATCAGGTTTTTACTTACATAATAAAAATCAGTTTAGCTGTTTCGGTGATAATATCAAGCATACAAACATAAACTTATAAACTCTAAAAACTAATTTCCGGCCAATAATCCTTACTAATATTATAAATGTGAAAGTAACTCTGTCTGTCTGTCTGTGTGTTACTCAATCACGACTAAACTACTGAACCGATTCAAATGAAATTTGGTACAAAGATAGTTTAGAGCCTGAGAAAGGACATAGGCTACATTTTAATGCGAAAAAAGGGCTGTAAGGGTTGAAATAGGGGATGAAAGTTTGTATGGAAATTACGTAATTTTTAAAGCTAGAAGTTTGACACTTATTTTTGAGGTTTGGGGTGTAGGGTAGGTGTAGGGTAGGTGTAGAGTAGGTGTAGGGTAGGTGTAGGGCAGGTGTAGGGTAGGTGTAGGGTAGGTGTAGGGTAGGTGTAGGGTAGGTGTAGGGTAGGTGTAGGGTAGATGTAGGGTAGGTGTAGGGTAGGTGTAGGGTAGGTGTAGGGTAGGTGTAGGGTGGGGTAGGTGTAGAGTAGGTGTACTAAACTTTAGCCGTGCAAAGCCCGGGCGGGTCAGCTAGTCCTACTATAATAATATTATAAATGTGAAAGTTTGTGAGGATGTATGGATGTATGTATGGATGTTTGTTACTCTTTCACGCAAAAACTACTGAACGGAATTAGATGAACCTTTACAGTAATATAGCTTATACATCTGAATATCTATCTATCTATCATAGGCTACCTTTAATCCTGAAAAACGCAGGTGAAGCCGCGTGCGAAAGCTAGTCACAAAAATAATATTTACTGTCACAACAATCAGCGATAAAAGAAACAGTACCTACCTATATTTTTAAATTGCTGATAGTTATCATTCTGCTGATAGTTTTACTGAGAAAGAAACAATATTATCAGTGCGGTGTTATTGTTAACTTCGCGTTAAACAGTAAACTAATATAGGCTTGCTTTCCAAGAACTTTGCTTTTATTGCAAATCCAAGGATTTGTAATAAGTAGGTATTTTACTTTACGTAATCAAATTTAGGTTAACACTAAAAAACTAGTAAGCACTTTGGTTAAATACTTTATTATACACCTATTTAATTAACCTATTAATTTTCTAGTAGCTGATTGCCTGTAACTAATTGGGAGTACGATATTTTTTATCGCCTTTAATTAGAAGGAGGCTATCTTAAATTAGGTTGTGTAGGTATTTTTATATTTTTCGGACAAGACATATATTAGCTTATTATTTCTTTATAAAATTTAATTCTTTAAAATATATTTTTTCGGATCACAACTCCTTCAGCTATGTACGCTACAATAGCATAGTGAAGTAGATTACAACCCAGTAATTACGTGTCTCATAAGGAGCTTACAATCTAAATCCACTTAGTATTCTGTCATGGAAATATAGCCTATTCTTATTCTATCGGAATAGTGTTTACCTATTTTGTTTTTGTGAAAAACCATGAATATTTTTAGTCAAATACGCCAAGTGAAGTGCCGTCTTAACGGATAGGTACGTGTTCGTATTTGTTATTACGTTTGAATACAGCCAGTTTAAAAAACAAAACAACCTTATTACATAGCTTGTAGAAGAACCAGAAAACGTTAAGTTTTATACCCAAGTGATCTTGAAATTTTTTGCACAAGATAGATCGAAAATGGCTGCTCCAAGGAAATTTGTAATTTAATTTTGTGAACAAGAGGAAATCGTAAAAATACTACAATGGAATGATGTGAGACTAATGAGACTGAGCTATTGATCTATGAACCCATAGTGATGTTATTATTATTATCCTAGTATATTTTTGAAGTACACATCATAATATAATTACATAAACGATCATTCTTTTGAAAGAATGTTCTAGCGACTAAAGCAGACGTTTAGTGCCATCCTGAGCGATTAATTAGTTGATTGATATAATACATTTAATCCAGAAATGTTACGAGTAGTTCAAAATCAAATTAAAGGAAATGGCAATTTTTGCAATTATTTTAGCATATTTTTTTGTTGACCAAAAATTATGTTATTTACATACAATTATTAATATTAGTTCCTAGACTACGTTCTCCACATAAAATTTTTCCTTATATCCTTTCCTTGAATGTACCAATAATTTATTACTCTAGGTAGTGTTATTTTCATGGATGTTACCTTGCAATTTCTGAAACCATATTAAATATACACATGCATCGTGCACCCCATACGCGGTATCCCACAGTCTGTGCTTAATACCACCAGCTTTAGCCTCCTCTCTGCCAAACGTTGCTTTACAAACTGTACGATGTATTCTACAAGGCTACAACAACAAACATTGGAACAAAAACCTTTAGTTCCGTTAGGGTGACTCGTAGGCTGTTAGATTTTTTTTTTACATACTTCTTCTCTTTTTAATTGTAGCGGTATTGCAGGCCCGATATAGTCCTTTATTTTTGGCTAAGGCTTCTGTCTTTTTCACGAGTATTTATATCATTTATTTGATAATAATATGTCAAGTATTAATTACTAGCTTCCGCCCGCGGCTTCGCCCGCGTTTTTGGGATAAAAAGTAGCCTATGTGTTATTCTGATGTATAAGCTATATTACTGTAAAGTTTCATCAAAATCCGTTCAGTGGTTTTTGCGTGAAAGAGTAACAAACATCCATACATCCATCCATACATCTTTACATCCTCACAAACTTTCACGTTTATAAAATTAGCTTGCAAGATGAAACCTTTCTGGATGGTGACTACTTTTCTGGAGAACAACAAAAATTAAAAAAATACAAGTAGAAAAGCTATTTTGGGCTCCATTATAATTTACCATTCGTACCAGCCTCTTTATTTTTATTCTGGTTTTTATTAAATAGGTAGTAGCTGTGCGTTGCAATGCGTTAAATGCGTTGCAATGCATCTCTTTTTTGTTTCTCCGAAACCTTTTTGGATATGCGCACAACAGCTGTATAAAGCTTTAAGTCAATCGAATGAACGATGCAGAAAAGCATAGGTGACAAACAAACCTATAAACATTAATTTTTAAATGTTAGATAGTACTAGCTTCCACCCGCGGCTTCGCCCGTATTTTTCGGGATAAAAGGTAGCCTATGTGTTATTCCAGACTATAATCTATCTGTGTGCCTAATTTTATCTAAATCCGTCCAGCCGTTTCAGCGTGAAGAAGTAACAAACATACACACACACAAACACACAGACACACGCACAAACTTTCGCATTTATAATATTAGTGTGATGTGATTTTTGTGTTTAGGTGACGAATTTTGAATTCAAATCTGAAATATCTGATCGTGAGCAGCACGATAATATCTTTAATTTTCATCTGAGAATAAGAGAAGCCTCCCTGCCTGCCTCAATTTTGTTAAATATAAAATAAGGATTCCAACTTTTTTGTACGTCTTTGGATACCAATTACGTTTCCGTCTATAATGAGGGACATTCGAATGCTATTATTTTCGTATTAACTCGTGATCGGTTCAAACCACTGGACACAAATTTGGTTCCCGAACGAAATTGGTTAATAATGATAGGCCGTCCAAAACAATGCAGCTTCCTTGTTTTATTATTAAACTAGCTGACCCGCCCGGGCTTCGCACGGGTAAAGTTTAGTACACCTACCCTAGACCTACCCCAGCCTACACCTACCCTACACCTACGCTACACCTACCCTACACCTACACTACACCTACCCTACACCTACCTTACACCTACCCTACACCTACTCTACACCTACCCTACACCTACCCAGCCCCTACCCTACACCTACCCTACGCCTACCCTACGCCTACCCTACGCCTACCCTACGCTTACGCTACGCCTACCCTACGCCTACCCTACGCCTACCCTACGCCTACCCTACGCCTACCCTACGCCTACCCTACGCCTACCCTACCTACCTACTTACACCCCAAACCTCAAAAATAAGTTTCAAGCTTCTAGCTTTAAAAAATATGTAATTTTCATACAAACTTTCATCCCCTATTTCAACCCTTTACAGTCCTTTTTCACATTAAAAAGTATCCTATGTCCTTCTCCTGGCTCTAAACTACCTCCCTGCCAATTTTCAGCTAAATCGGTTCAGCCGTTCTTGAGTTATAAGTGAAGTAACTAACACGACTTTCTTTTATATATATAGATTTAGTTTAAATCCCTAGAATTATTAAATCGTTTAAGCTAACTGATAAAAGCACATTATTAAAAAATGTTATGTGCTATAAAATATTTTACATTATTACGAGTATTCTGTGCGATGACCTCCACGAGCAAATTGTTTGACTTTACTTATAAAATATCAAACACGAATAAAATTCCTAACATCAAAAAATTTACGACGCACGGTACCCTTCAATCTGGGGCTATATCTAATTACATAGAACCTCCATCCAGGCAATATGGAAGCTTCAAATCTAATTTTGCTCACGTAACTTAATATACCTAATAGTACCTATAGCTTGAACTACCCATTAGATTTACTCCAAAAGGTTAAAGTGATCAGATTTCATGTTTGTGCCTGAATGGGACGATAAACCGTCTTATTTAATAGCTCGGCGTGGGTTGACCATGCATGTGCGTATACGCAGGTTATTTTTTTTTCATGTCCATCAAGCAAGGCGCCTTAGTACGACGTACACAGCGGGACCTACCATAGGTGTTCGTGATTCATTAAATTTATTACATGACTGTGAAACGTCCCTTTTTGCTGGATATCTTTTTGTTAGGTGTATTTTATTATTGTGAGATAAGGATTTTCATTAATGACAGCGGGTGAAGATCATGATGTCGATTAAAATGAAGACATAAAGTAGGAATGCCTTTGTGTATTTTTAACCGACTTCAAAAAAGGAGGTTCTGTATTCGTCCCGTATGTATGTCTGTATGTAAGTATGTATGTATGTATGTATGTATGTATGTATGTATGTATGTATGTATGTATGTATGTATGTTTGTATGTGCGTGATTTTCTCAAAAACTACTGATTCGATTTTGATGGGGTTTTCACTATCGTAATCTACATACTTTCAGTAAGGTTTTAGTATATAATACATTATGTAATCATTCCTATGTACAAAGTTATAGGCATAAATGTACACACTCCGTAGAAGATTTACTGTTGAACGAATTCGTGAAAGTAATCTAACACGGGATAAAGAACTAAAAAGGGAAAAATAAAAAACTTTTTTAACAAAAAATAACCGACTTCAAAAATCCACTACAAAGAAAATAATAATTTTGGTTTCGGAAGTCGGTCGCAAAAAAAAGCAAACAAAAACCAAAGCCACCGACTTTCGAAACCAAAATTATTATTTTCTTTGTAGTGGATTTTTGAAGTCGGTTATTTTTTGTTAAAAAAGTTTTTTCTAGTTTCTAAAGACATGTAACTTGAGGAATCTTAGTAGAGATAATGAAGTAACATAATACTACTGATAATAATGTGTAAAAGTTTAAAATCTATTGTTTGTGTAACTGAAGTAAGTAGAGACTTTTTCAATAGACGAATTCATTGTTAATTTTTAACCGACTTCATTAATTTTATGATTACATTTTTTAGTCTGTTCATGGATTCAAAAGGTTTATAGAAGGTCTCGGAACTGGCAAAAGAAATAAAATAATTTATATTATTCTAATAAAAAAGGCTTATAGCTGATCCGGACGTGCTCTTAGGCGAGGCTCTTGCTTCTTTTTTTTACGACTCTTGAGCGATAATCCTGTGGTAATGCCTACTAGGCTCTCAAAAATCAGTCGACCAAAGGTCTAGACGATCGTCAAAAGCCCTTATATCCTCTAATAATGAGTTAGACGAACATAGGCCCTCATCGGCTCGGGACTACACACTTCTACACAGAGGTACTTGAGATTGTGAAACGTTGGTACTTAGTTCTTATACATTACGATGAAGTTGCAGTGATGTCGTAAGAGATATCTGAAGTATGACCATATGACAGATATTGGCAGCCCTAACTATAAGTCCACAAAAATGTAGTTTCAATGGATACAGAGTTGTGCAACATGGTTGCAGCAAAATCGCTAATATTCACTATTTAGCGATGGTCTAATACCTATAATGCGCAGTATGCTCAAACCTCATTGTTGCTGTTGCTTCAGACACCATTGATCACATTACGTGTTATACATATTTTACCCAGTCAGGTACCGTACTGTGAAGTGTTAAAGTCAACAATGTTCTGTTGCGAAAAAAGGATGGCACTATACGCTATAGTATGACCCTAATTGCAGATGTCAGTCAGCAGTCGTTCCGTGTAAAACCAAATTGAGCTACACATACATATATTGATGCAGGAACTTATCTACTGTTGTTTATGATTTATGAGGTCATTCTCGAGCCAATGAGGATTTATGGACTTATGAACGTACGATATGTAGTTCCTTGAACAAAAATGTAACTACATATCTTCCATCCAGGCTGGTGGTACCCTAGTAGGCCAAAGCGCCATGCACGCACGTCGCTTACTGACACTAGTGATAGGTACTGCGGCAGTTAAGGCTGCGTGCTACAACATCTATGTATTCAATTAGCATAAGTTTCTACTAAGGTCTTCTAAGTAGCACTTACATAAGTTACGTACGTGGGTGCCCCTTGAATCTGCAATAACGATATAATTTGAGTTGAAATTAGCAATTTGTCTGGGTTGTTAGCTTGACACTATTGTAGCCCACATGCATTATTATCTCCGATTGAATATAAGCAGATAATATTGGATGCACTTGTAAGAATGTAATGCATGTAGATATAGCCATTGATAGCATTGAACTATATTAAGTAGTACCTCAATGATTGATAGTCGCATAAACAAAACTTAAGCATCAAGCCAAAAAAATCTTTGTTCTGGTGAAAATTGATGATCGGATGAAATCATCTCAATAACATCAAAATTGTAGGTTTTGATCGGGATATAGTAAAAGTTTATTATTAAGAAATTATCAAACTGTGACCGTAAAGAAGTGCATAGGTTACTAAGATGACTAATTCTCTTGTGTGTTAAAAACGCCTGCTCTCGTTAAATCTCCAAACATCTAAATTGTAGAAAATACCACTCTCTAGTAGGTAAGTATAAATGAAATAATTATATATAAAATAAAACGATCGTTTTATAAGCTATCAACAACCAATTTTAAGGGAAAGGCTCCTAATGGTATCCGAATTGAAACTTTCACTTAGTTTGCTTGAAATTGATTAAGGCCAAAATGGAATAGGAAACGTTGTTATTCCCAACTTTTTATTGTTAAATCGGAGATTACTTCTCGTAAATTGTTTAATTATACATATAGTAGAGACGAGTTTTGTAAATTTAAAATACACTAAATGAGTTTCTTTCACCTTATATCCCGATCATATTTTGTCCTGATTATTTTTTGAAGTAAAAATTGGCTCAAAAACTGAAATATGGAAGGTCCTTCAAATATTAAAAGGCGAAGATGAATCACTGTCCCAAATTCTTTCACTCTTTCCCCAAAGTGACGCATCCACCAATAAACTGAGTCAGGGTAGAATATATCTTTTTTTACAACTAGCTCGCCCGGACAGTGGTGTAACGGGAACAATGCATTCCTGTTGTTACGTTCGGTCAACAAAAAGGCAACAAGAGCAAATGTTTTTTGTCGCCAACCCCGCTAAATTAAACAGGGAAGCGGATTTTGTTTTATTTTTTTTCGGAGCAATTTTGCTTTATGGTGAACATGAAAGCCGAAACAGTAATGACCTTTATTATTCTTGTAATGTTAAAAAATCTTTCGCCTGGTGTTTTTGTTTAGTACAAGCTTAGAGTTTAAACGTGGTATATGCGTGTTATTTTTTTATTATATTACATGAAGTATTTGCATGAAAATTATATTTGATTGAAAATTATATTAAAAAAAAAAAAAAACTCATTTTCTTCTACAAATTGCCAACATACAATACATTATATTCTCGTAAACTTAAATAAATCCTATAAAAATCACACGAGTAAAATTACTAGGTACCGCAATTAAATTCAAAAATATCCTTAACCGAACACGAAACGAAAGATATCCACAGTTTCGATTTAACGATTACCTACACCCGTTAAGATTTTATTTACAAAGTATAAGCTACATAATAGCTACATAATAAATAACTAAGAAATGCGGCTTAACGTTGTTTTGCATGCCCACAATCGGCTGTAACTTGACTAAATATTATGTCGCGTGCAGTATAAATTTGGTAGGCAGACGCAATTAAACATTTACGATTAATTTTACGACTACGGCCCTGAAAGAGTATACAGTGTTGTATTCAAATCAATGCATTATTTAAGGAAAGATTACGATGACGTGTCTGTTGCAAATAATAAAGAGTTATTTTTGATAGAATCCCACTAGTAGGTACTTATATTAGAAAAGGCTTTCTTAACAAAAATAATAGAAATCATCAGAACCCAAAAAATGGATAAGCATGGAAATTTTTCTGCCATCACCTGTATACTTACCTACATACTACCGGGAATCAATTTGCATGATTCGGTTGTTGAATAAGCAACCTTACAGCTTAAATGGATTTAACGATCTATAGGTACCGTTAATGACAGACGGAACCAGAATTAATCAACGACTCCTTCACATGCCACAACGATCCTTAATAAAATTACAACCATATCTTTTCCTGAGAGATACTTTCAAGTTAATTTAATTTGTTGTAGGTGGTCTTTATGTTTTATGCAATAAGGAACTTCGTTTGTGTATAACATTGCCTAAACGTGTTGTGTTTCCAGTGTTGACCCGACCAAGGGTTCGATTAACATTCCTCGCTCCGTATGATCGCTTCGGGATCCAATCAGGCCGGTGTTCACATAATTGTTTGCGGACATGATTTTATCGGAAAACTACAACGGTCGAGGCTTCGGGACAACGGTTGTTCGTTTCATGCCATCCATCTAGAAATTATTGGTGCCCTCAAGTGTTTCGCAACCAAATTGCAAGCGATGGCACAAGGAAATTGGATATTGATCCACGATCCATCATGCATGGCATGACCAATTTTATCTCTATTCTACCAAAGCATAGACACAGTTCTTTCTATCCAACTCTTTATCTCTTTGACCGAGCACGCGGCGATCCGTGCTTGGCTTATCAGAGTTTTGTCTACTAAAGAATAGAAATATTTCCTCTCTTCATTGTAGGTATCCATAAAACGGTACAAATCTTTCTACAATCTAACATTTTGTCTATTCTTCTGTAGACAAAACCCGTTTCTATAGTGCTCATGCCAAGCGGGCAGGTAATGTGTAGTTACATTAAAAAGATTACTACCCATAGAAAACGACGGATTCTAATTAGTTTTGTAGTAAGGCCACATACGATAAGCGGCATCCTGTCACTAGACTGTAACTCACTATTTAACACACTACATCCTCGCAAAAACTAGTATCATTATCGGTTCCGCAGTAACCGCGAGCGTTCTTAACCCGTTTAGGATCTCTGGCTTAATCTCTTATGTATGTATGCTCAACATCCACGAACGCCATCATTTACCATCAGTGTTGCTACTTTGCGAGGTCGTATATCGTTACCAGTGTCCCTTAATCTAGCGGTAACTGTGGAACAACAAAACTCATTACTCGGCGCTATTCGTGGCCGTACCTGCGAGTACTGGCAAGCTCGTGTTGGGTGAGTGGTGTAAGGTATACGCAACAGCGGTTTTGTAAGGGTTGATGTCGTTTAAAATCGCGGCTGAAGTATTTTGTTAGAAAATTACTAGGTACATTACAACTTTGTTTGTATTTAAATACAAAAAAAAAGTTTTATTTAAAAGTGACAGTTACAATAAACTTGACACCATCTATTGTACAGCATACATTTACCTACTAATCGGCAAACACCCAACAACAGCGTTATACTTACTGCTCACTAAGTCGGTCCGTTGATAACAGAAGTTCTGGAACACCGTAACTTACTCGAACATAAATGAATATTATGCCTATAACTTACGACATTACCCGCATTAATCTCCCACAGCCTGGTATAGACAAAGGTGACATCTAAAATACGATCGTCGCCCGCGGCTTACTTTTACTATGAAAGTTTATCACTTGCGCCGCGTCGTTATTTGGCTTAGGAGATTAGCAAATGGGGGCAACTTGTTCGGTTTACGAAGCCTAAGCCAGACCACTAAACCCGGAGAACTTACCGCTACCTTGGCATGGGGATTTTTAATTATATCATTAACTGGACCAACGCACGCGCGTGCCGATTAGCAGTTTTATAGCTATGAAGCCGAGCTTGGCCCTTATTTATGGGTTACAGTGTGGAAAGTTAGCTTACATGAAGTAATTTTGTTCCGTTAATATGTTTTGTTGGGTATACGCGGTTGTCACGCTTTTTCAAGTGAATATAATTTTAAAGTTTCAACACCGTATGATATGGTCGGGTAACACGGACTAACGACATGAATGAGCAAGGTAAAGTAATTGTATCTAATAAATGCTGAGGCAGTATAAGTATAGCGGTAACCTCAGATCATAGAAACAAGGTAGATGTGCCAAGGTGCTATTGAGCTTAGCGCTTTAGTTTGATCACATTGATCATAATTATACTTGGACTTTTAATTATTTGCAGTAACTTGACAGTTCTAAGCAAAATAATGATACCATATCTACACTAATAGTGTTGAGGCCCTGAACGAATTTGCGAAAAGAACGAATGATAAAAATAGTTGAATTAAATAAATATCTACAAATCTATATTTATGTGAATTTTAAACATGCCAAAGCCATACTTATGCATATACATATTTTACCTTTTATAAGCGTATCGTATTTTAAATCATAACAAATAAATGAAAAGTACATTACAATAAGTATCATTTCTTTTTTCACAGTTCATTCCTTTTTTCACATCACTACCTTTTTTTTTGTTAAAAAGTGGTATCCCTCCAGTTGTCAAGTTACTGCAAGCAATTAAAAGTCCAAGTATAAAGCGTACACGCTGGCGACGGACCGAACGCGATCGATGATATAAATACAGTGTTTTAGTTTATTGTTAGTGATGAATGACGAATAAAAGTGTTAGATTGAAGGTGTCCGGAATTTTTAATGTGTGGGAGATCTTTATATTCACAAGGAGCGTTTTTAATTGTATCGCAAACTGTTCTAAAAATGGCGATACAGTGGTTCCCGTACCTACTAATTTGCTATGATGGCATATCTCAATTTTTTTCTACGATCTGAGGCCGTAACCCTTTCCATTCTTTACCCCGTAATTAATCTCAACCCTCAGATAGTCCCCTTACACAAAGCAATGCATCAGCAAGTAGAAAATACTTCTCAAAAATATACCTACCAATTGGAAAGCTAATCATTTGAGTACCTATTTTTAAATCAATGAGATTCAAATTTTATCTCATCCTATTCATTTGTAATCGATGAATACCTGTTAGAAAACGATTAACAAATATTAAGTACCGTCTTACTTATCCGTCGATCAGATTATGAATCTCAGTTCGCCATAATCGCCTTAAGTACTAATCTCCCCTTTTCTATTACGAAACTCCTTCAACTTGAATAATTAATTTTAAAATTTTGTGCCAAACAAATAAATTACTGAGTAACCTTTTTTTCATATTATTATTACTGCCCTTACAGGTACCTACTGTTTAATTAAAAGGTTAAAACGTGCCTATATCTAATACTTACGTGTTAGTGCGCTGGTATTCGCAAGTCTTATTAAAACTTTAATCAAGTTCGTACTTTTTTAATCTGGCCACATCAGTGTTATTTAGCAGCGGAGCGCGCGCTTACTCTGCTAATTTAAATTTCAGCAATTTATAAATACACTTAATTAACTTAACGTGTTTAAAACACATGCTGGCCAGGTGAATTAAGAACACCTGCTGTATTATTCCTACGCGAAACTTAATATGGAGAGCAATTTTTTTCTTTTTTATATTCCTTTTAATTTGCAACCCGATAACTCATGTGACCAAGGAGGACAGATGAGCCACTTAACTCACGGTCTATTGAATTTCTGCCGGATCAAACTCTCAATGTAATCAAAGGATATAAAGAGAAGAAGGACGTCTTTGTTTTATAAGTAAGATTCGTGTGTGGACTAATCAATCACGTAGGTACTGAATAAAGAAAATTCTGGCACAGAAATGTATTTTGGGACCTAAAAAGATTTCTTTAACAGACGGAAATTGGGTAAATGTGTATCTAATGTTTAGATGGACAAGTTGATGGATGTTATTTTTCTTTTACCGAATAATGTTGACAAGGCTACATGAAATCCTATACCTACCTATTTAACTAAATTATTAAATTAACTTTCAGTAATATTATTTTTAGTTACGGTCCCATTTATTGATAATAATTTACAAAAATAAGGGAAACATACTTAAAGGATTTTTAACCTTTGAGCGTACAATACTCAATTAAATATAAAAAAGGCAAAATACCTTAGAAAACTGACAACAAAGAGCTATTAAAACAATGCCCAAAGCTTCGGTTTGTTATAAGTATAGTTCACAAAATTTCTAACGACATCAACTTTGAGTTACTTGTCACTTCGCTCAAATGGCAGTCATTTATTTTGAACAAGTTCAAAACTAACTAAAGGAAAAACTGCTACAGTAGTTACATCACGCTTCGCCAACGAATTGTGCGAGGGACACACGGAGCTCTGGAATGAAGCGCTAATGTATTTTCTTGGGCAATAGTAAAGTTTACACCAATTTACTGCTTCGGAGAAATCCTGAATATAAAATTCCGATTCGATAGGAGTTAATAATTTTATTAATAATTTTTAAATTAATAAATTTTAATTCGATACAGGGCAAATAGTATAAAGCTTTTGAATGTAATTTAATGCATGCATGCGTTAATATTGAATTCAATTACATGCGTTTATCAAATTGCTTGAATTTTTCAAGAGTTGTAGAACTTTATATAAACTGTAAAATGTATTCAAGCTCCTGAAATTCCAGCTTTTATTTTACAAAATTTCCGTTGTCCCTTGCAAGTCAATTTCACCGTCCGTGTAACACATATTTGGAAAAGAAAAGAGGAAAACTTTCATTTTTACGCCGTCTAACGGATTCAATATCGACGCGGCTTGAATGAGTTTTGGGGGTGGAAAAATCGTTAATCATCCCTTTGTTGGAATTTTGTTACGGCCTAACTCGTTGCTCGCCTGTTTGGGCTTCCATTTTTCCTTTTGAATGCTGGAAGTGGGGCCGTTCTTGACGAATTGTTTTCATGGGAAAACAAAAACGGATTCGTTAAGATTCGGGCTCGTAATATGTAAGGAAAGCTGGCTGGTATTTCATTTTGGACATACGAGTAATGTAGGTATTTGTATGATATTGTTTCGTAAAACCTTATATTACAGAAAGATCAGTTACAGAAGCAAAAACAGTTTCGACATTAGAATAATAATAAAATATTGGATATCTTTTCACTTTGAGAGAATGATTAGACTGTCGACTTCTTCACATAAATTCACACATATCGAATGTAATCCGGTTCCGTATCATCCTATGTAATATGAAACTCGACTATTGCGTTGAAAAACAAGCGAAGTGATAAACCTCAGATCACACTCTCAATTACAATTGCGGTTATCTCATACCTCCGGTCTAAAAAAAGCTATAAAAACTTAATTAGAAAAAAGAAGTTTACCGCACCGGTTAAGTCATAACTTTGGGAAGCAAGTTTGGTTTGACCTTTACATTTGTAGAGCTCTTGTTGACACGTTTAATAAATAGAATGTCATTAATAACTATCAATTAGGTGTTTACCGTTCCCTTCCTATGAACCATTAATCAGAATCTGACAAAACAAGCATCGTAATGGCATCCAACTTTTTTGGAAATCTACTACTTTTCCTTATTTTTGTTGTTAGTAGGTTTTAGTCAGTGACATGCTTTAGGGTTATGAGCACTGCTTGAGGTGATATTTGTAACATTTTATATAACAACCGTCGCGTCGGTGCTTACATGATGCCTTTGAATTGAATTCACATTACTTCTGAATTACACACTCGTAAAAAATATTAAAATTTATTATTCCTATGAATCCCAGAGCGGTCTGAATAGTTACAACACAATTTAAAACACTACATTATCCTCTGTGATAGTATAGCAAAGTTTTAATTAGTGCTAAAACTGTCGCTGGAACTATGTTTACCTTTACATAAATTACATAGTTGGTTAGGACTGTTAAAAGTTGATTAAATTGCGCTACACACACATTGCCAGTCCATCGTTTATCTTCAAGACCAGTAACCCTTCCCCTCAAAGAATTTTTGCGACTTGCGTGAGATGATAAGCAGTGGATTCTGTTGTTATTTTGAGAAGATACGCAACATTACACCTACTTTTATAGGTATGTAAGATATGTTTTTGTTCGTGCGATGAAATTTAATTTATTAAATTGTAGTGATGGGACAGTCTGAAGTCGAAACAAAGTTACTGAAAACTGCAATTAGTTTTAACAAAAAGCAAGTTTTTTGGTAAGTTTGTTAATGTGTATTTTTTTTTTGTGTTTGCATTTAACGAAATAAATCCCAGCGCATCATCCAATGTGAAACTGAGTATTATAGTCATGAAAATCCATCGCAATCGCGTGTTTCTTAATAGGTATAAGCAGCATAGAGTAGTTAAACCGTGTTACGTATGAAATGTTTTCAGGTGTTGCATGCTTCAGGGACTCATTATTCAGATTTATATACAAGATTACGCATTTGGACCCTAATGCGATTAATAGTGGCGGTACACTTTATTATGCATATTTTATTAAAGTTCCCACTGCCAAATGTAGTAGGTCAATTAAATCTTTAATAATAATTTATGTGATTGAATATTTTTGGGTCGGTTTATTATATTTTTTTCTGATAATGAGGGGCGTTTTCATGATTTATATTCAATTACGATTTATTGCGTAAACGAAAACCGACAATTCTTAAAATAAAATAATTTTATTTGAAACAGGGAAATTGTACGTTAACGTTGTTATTGTAGGTATTATCCAATGTTGATATAACTGCACAAAAGTAGCGAGTTTTTTAAACCGAAATAATATACCAATGTTGATATAACTGCACACAAGTAGCGAGTTTTTTACACTGGAATAATACACCAACAAGTTGAAAAAATACAATAGGATGTTAAATATATTTTTTTTATTGTGAATCTGTAAACTATTTGAAAAAATATAATTAACACCAAAAAACCGATGAAACATCTACAAAATTGGCAATTTTATAGGCGTTTTAAAATGATTTGCTAGACACGGACGGCATGCATGATAAGTGACGTAACACCGCCTATGTCCGCTTCGCGCGACAAAGATGGAGCGATACTCCCTCCAAAAACTTTAAAAGCGTGTATGTTTTCCATTTTGTGATAAATTATTATTTTGTTTACTTTTTTGTTATTCCTATTCCTTCTTTGGAATAAAATAATTTATTTGTACTTTTTTAATAGTACCATCACCATACCACCATACCACCGTATTGACATAAATAAACTAATCGAAGAAAATAATTATGCACGGAAAAGTCAACGAACAATTAAAAATATAAAACCAGACGAACCACACAAAAAACAAAATGCTGCAAACAATACAAATGTCTGACAATTATTAGTTAACAAATAGGTGGCGATACGGTCGTAGGTTATCGGTCCCTCAGTTTACACAGCATTGTCGGGTCCAAATCAGCGCTATATAAATACTACAGCGGCTCAGATATGCTGGCTTACTGGTTCCATTTGATTGTTCGATTTAAGTAGCGAGTTGACAGCGATTTTCTGTACCATTCATTTTTTCTTGTCGTTTGTAATTCACACGGTTAGGCTAGGATGATTGTCAGTTTTGTGAAGACTATTTTTAAATGTGCTCAGCTGTTAGGCTATAATCTTTAAAAGTTTTTTTTGTCCAATCTTAGTTTCTTAGGGTTCTGTGGCTAATGGCAAAAACAAAATCTTTAATTTTGTCCTGTCCGTCCGTATCAGTCATGTAGGTAATTTACACTTCATACATAAATATTTTCGCATAGCCCTTCATGATGGATAGGTCTTTGAAAATAATAGTGAAGGTTTTTAAGTGACTTAAAGGTAAATATTTGGCTAGATATGCGCTTTTAAAGTCACAAAAGTGTTTTAAACTTCTTCTAACTTTTCAAATACAGGGTTATTGGTAAAACATTAACACCCTTGCAGGACTGTATTACTAACATCATAACCAACAACTTTTGTTTTTGCGTAGAAAGCGCAGAAATTCGCTTAAAATATTCGAAAATGGCTACTTATTTCGAATTATTATTATGAATGGCAGTGCACAGGAGATGACAAGTATTTATTTACTACCAAATGCAGATTTAAAACGTGTCCGAGAGGTAGTAAAACAAAAACTTTAAAGTCTATTTTTGGTAAATGTATTAAGTTTTGTAAAAAGTCATAAAACAAAAGTTGTTGTCTGCCAAACCACTGCGTAGTCTTGCTACTCGCTGACTCCTATCCCATTCGCCAGCTATCCGAAACACAACTGTGTCAACACAGTCGAGATAATTCGAATACTCGATGAGGAATGTGTTTTCTTATCTCAAGGTTTGCGAGCAACCGACGGGTTCTTTGATGAACTTGTAACGAGCAACGCTGCCCGACTAAGATAATAGCCATTTCAAGTTTTGTTACTTTTGCTAATGAAGTTGGGATTTTATGAAAATAAATGCTCTGATATTGCAGAAGTGTCAAAGTTGAATAATCAAATATTCTGAATTCTCATTGCAAATTTATTGCTCTACGCGGTAGTCAAAGTTGATTTAGGTAGGTAAGTATACCTATACCTACTTAAAAGAAAATTCCTACTATCACATTCACGTAGAAATTTTTATCTTTTCAATATATTAATTCAGTTATGGATCCCTAAAATGAAAGCTGCGATCTCGAAAAAATTGCAGAGAAAAAATCAACTTATACCAACTAGGTGTAGGTACCTACCTACGTTTTACGTAAATAACTTGGATTCTATGTATTATCTATTGTGTACTTATTATGGAAAATATAGGTATATTGATATATTTATGCAATTCCGTTTCAACATCAATCAGTCGAAATGATGCAGTCCCATCATATAATTCCATTAAAAGCATCTCTCAGTCGGTACAGTCCTATGTCGGAAATAGACTGCACCTCACCTCACAAAGGCTTGCCAGTCAATCTGATTTCAGTTTTAAGCCTACATGTGCTGCTGACCTAGTCGAGTGAAATGAAATTAGATTTCTCTACATTGAATGAAGCCATGAGAGAAAATTTACATTCCAATAACATTATACCTACCTAAATAATTCAATGCATTACAACAACATACCTAGTCCTACCTACCTATATAATTCAATGCCGTACAAAGAGTTTAACGAACTTAAGAACACAAAAATCGTGTTCATGAATTTATACCCTACACGATTACATACACTAATCATACACACAATCTATTAATTTATTCTAGTTCACTTATTTAATTTTTGTCTAATTTCTATAATTTGTGTAATAAATAGAACTTTAGTAATAAGAACTATGTCGCTTCAGAGACGGGCGTTAATAACTGCGACACAGTGTCTCACTTCTGCAGTTAATATCGTTCAACTGTTTATTGTACACTAATGTTCTTATTGGTCCAAATAAATTATTAAATTATTAAAATTATATACATTCATCGACTTAGATTAGCTTACCTTATATGAAAGCATCACGATTCAGTAGTCAATAATAAAAAATAACCTATGTATGTAATATGACATTAGATCTACCGTTACCCACAAGATGTAGCGTTCAACAAAAACCATCTCCAACTTATTTGAAAATAATTTAATCAAGCATCGTGAATGAGAAAAATCTAAAAAACAGTCCACCAGCTGGTTTAATTTTATATTTGTGATACTCTCATAGTGTTTAGGTAGCTCTACAAGCCTTCAAAACGTGCTTACTTACGTAAGTAGCAAGTTAACGGAACCGTATTTCCTTTTAGGTGACTAACTACTTCCGCGAGAAGATAAGGCAACCAATATTATTATGTGTTCATGCTTCATGCAGTTATAAGTATTGGTGCGGCAAGTAAAGCTATGAAGTTGATAAGATAACTTTAAAAGACACCACAATTCACCGCATTAAATAAATAATTATTATTTAGGTGTGTAAGTTACGAATAATGTAAGATTAGATGACAATATTTTAATTTATGCATGCCTTTCCGGGCAGCGCAAGACCGGCCATTGTGGCGATGCTTGGGGAAGGCCTATATTCAACAGTAGACGTTTTTCAGCACTGATGATCGTGATGATTAACTCAAATTAGAGATAATTTAGGAAACTTCTTGATTATATTACCAAAAGTAGTAGCATAGTGTACCGACCTTACAATTGTTCATCGCTCATACATTTGACAAGACTTGAGAATGATTCGAAAATCATTTTGATAGCCATCAGAATCGGGGTGATGTGCACCACGCAATGCTTTATGATTTAATTTAAACCGAAACCATTGTGGTACAGAGCTCCGGCAGTTGTGTTGCACTATGGTTTTGGACTGGAATCGACGATATTATAATTTAGCCAAAAACCATTGCGTATATACAGTTCGTAGTGGATATTTTTCAGGAACTAGGTATCAGTTTTTCATAAAAGAGAAATGAAAACTGATACTGAATCCCTGAAAAATCGATTAGGATAGAACGTAACCACATAACGATGGGTCGATGACTTTTCACCATCGGTTCATTCGAAACTAAGAAAAAACATTGCATGGATTGCATGTATGGCAGTTGGGGAAATAAGCTTCCTTCCGAAACCTTTCGTATGATTGACCTGCGAAAACCTACTGTAGGTGATATACGTAATAACTAGATTGTGGTAGTAGGTAGGTACTTACCGATCAACTTTGCCTGTATGACTAAGGAAAGTGTAGAGCATAACTTACAAAATCGGTAGATATTTTGATGAATGTTTGAATCACGGAATGCCTAACATCGACCCGGATTCGGATTAATTTGATTTTGATAATTGATTTGGTAGAGACGTAAATTGAATGGAATACCTACCTACTACCGGTTTCGTAAACAGGGTAGTTTTCATACATTAATAATAGGTCTTTACCTATGAAATTGCCGTTTTGTATGAAAAAATTTAAACTAATTTTTTTCATGTATTTTTTATTTGTATTAATCGAAGTAATCACCCATGCAATCAATGCATCTTTGCCAATGCAGTGGCAGTTTATTGATGCCCTTCTTAAGGAAATCAGCTGGACGGGAGGCAACAAAAGCTTCAAAGGCATTTTGTACTGCCTCTCGGGTATTGAATTTTTTTCCCGCCAAGAAGTTATCCAAATTCTGGAAAAAGTAGTAGTCTGTAGGCGCAAGGTCTGGTGAGTAGGGCGGATGACGGAGAGCTTCCAACCCCAGTTCTTGCAACTTGGAGACCGTCTGCTGTGCAGTATCAGGTCGCGCGTTGTCGTGCAGGAGCAGTGGAGACGAGCGATTGACCAATGCTGGTTGGAGATGTGCCAGCTTCTTCATCATTGTGTTCAGTTCTTCACAGTACACATCTGCAGTAATGCTCACCCCGTTTGGTAAGAAGCTGTGATGAATCACACCGGCGCTAGACCACCAAACAGTGACCATCACTTTTCTAGGGGTAAGTTTTCGTTTAGGGCATTGTTTAGGTGCTGAAGCAGGATCCAACCAACTTGCTGAGCGCTTGCGGTTATCAAACAGAATCCATTTCTCTTCGCAGGTAACAATGTGGTTCAAAATTCCTTCATTTGTGTGTCTGTTGAGCAGTGCAAGGCACGTCTCGACGCGTACTTCGCGCTGGCGATCATTGAGTTCGTGGGGCACCCATTTGTCAAGCTTTTTTACCTTGCCAATTTGACGCAAATGGACCAATATTGTTTTGACGCTAACGTCGAAAGCTGCTGCTAATTCAGCCGTAGATTGTGTATCATCAGCTTCCACAATCACCTTTAATTCGTCATTGTCAACCAAAGTCTTCGGACGACCGCGAGGTTCATTTTTCAGGTCGAAATTTCCAGAACGGAAGCGAGCAAACCAATAACAGGTGGTGCGTTGGTTTGTAGTGTTAGCTCCGTAAACGTCGTTGATGTTGCGTGCCGCTTGTGCGCGTTGCTGCCACGACGGTACTCGTATTCCATAATTACTCGAATTTTTAACGTATCCATGATGACGAAAAAGATTGAAATGCGATGAAAATGTAACACTAATCAATAAACAAATTACTACTTTTGGAAAAAAAAAAAACATGTTTTTAAAATAAAATTAATTTGAAATTAGAATTCTTAGCCAAACAAAAATTATTTTGATTTGAAATGGCCAGTACTGCAGAACGGCAATTTCATAGGTAAAGACCTAATATTTATTGATGGATGGGTGAGGAGCAGCCAGTAATTTAGGCACATTGTTGACTATTTAAATAAAGGTAAAATAATTACTATGTTCACCACAATAGGCAACATTTGAACTCTTGACTTTAATTCACAGCTTATCCGTGAATCAACTTAATTACAATACTTGATAGTCTGTTATCCAAATCAAAATTCATTCACAGACTCATATACCTACCGAGTACCTATCAATCAAACACACACATAGAAACTATCAAATTCAGAGGCCAGACTTTGCCGGCGTGCTTTGAACTTGCGAGTGCAACGACCCCATATCACTTAATACACAGGTGTAATGAGCATCTCCGGTGTAAATATGTAGGTATTTAAATAGTGTGTGCTGCATCTGCATGTAAAGCAATCCTATAAATGGATTTCTCGCTACTTCGAGACACTGTAATTATTTTTAGACGCGGAAGTAGTGATGTGCTCAATTTGAAGTCATGTTCACTGGTATTTATTTAAAATGTATCTATCAAAAGCTTGTTCATATAGTTTCATTTATTTATTTTCTGTTAAAAAATGGTTCAACGGGAGTCTGTAAAATGTAAATAAAACACGTTCATTTCCACATTCAACGGGAGCTGCGGACTTGCATCCACCGGTAGGAAATCGTGCCTTGAGTTTGACCCTTTCCGTTGTAAAAGTTTACATACTAAAATGATTATGATGATTTGGTGCATCTGATTTGTGTGTAGTACCAATTTCCATAATAAGCTTCAATGTGACTGTGACGCATTTAATCACAAATATGCTGATTGGTTGAATAAACGGTTCTGGAGATTAGCCTACACAAATAGGCTATTTAGGCACACAAATCATTCAATCAGTTATGCTAGGTCTTTGTGACAATGAATTTGCAAGTCATGGCTCGCGTTTATCGACCGAACAATTGTCTGCCATAGAGGAAAATGGTGCCAAAAAAATATCGATCAAAAGTTGTATAATATACATAATAGTATATTATGCAATTAGTGAATAAAGGACGGATTTAAAGCGAGGGCCATAGATGAATCACGAGCTAGTGAAGGATTCTAACGATTGAATCACGACCGTAGGGAGTGATTCATGATGATTGAATCACGAGCGTAGCGAGTGATTCAAGTGTTAGAATCCTGAGCGACGCGAGCGATTCATGGCCCTCGATATAAATCCGTTTTATTCAAGAGTTGCATACTATACTTTATACCATGACTACGAGAAAAAGAGAGATTTAAGTGAAAATATACATATAATGAAGAAAAAGTAAAGTTAAATTGGCTTTGATGTAAACCAGCCGTGATTTTTTGGGTAGCAAGCTTTCCTTCCACCTTTCCACTATATCGGCCGCCCTCTCTTTCACAAACTCAGGTGTTTTTTTTTTTTTTTTTTTTTTTTTTGGATGGGAAATCATCAAATGACCCCCTCCGCTCTGGGCGGAGCGGAAGGGAGTGTCAGACTTGTACTGACTAAAACCCATCCATGTTCCTTCGTTGCCCGTTACATTCCAGGGCTGCGGTGTCTCTTTCGAACAGTCCCGCAGCCCTGGCAGGCTTCGGCCCTTGCGGGCCCCTACGCTGTTGCTGACTCTCTTTGAGGCGCGCGTGGAACACGAACGCGCCGTCGACACGGCCTGTCGTCATGAGACGGACGGACGGTGAGCATACCCAACTCACCGTCCACAGGCCCGCGACTCAGGTGTTAACACATCTTTATCACTAGAATGCATTTTTAATCGATTAGAACAACACTAAACAAACACAAAATTAAAGATTAAAGTAACACTAAACTTTGTGTTTGTACAACTTACAGTATTCAAAATAGCGCCAATTTACTAAGGACAGCAAAGAACACAAAACAGTTTTTATTCTAATGCTAAACTCCTTGTCGAAAATGTCGACCAATCAAATTGAATTTAGAACACATCAATATAGGTCGCATACACAGATTACACTTACACTAGATACGGCAAGCCACGACCAAGCGTGCCCTGCATGTTCGACTGTTCGTACTAAAAAAAGTCTGTTAGCTCAGTGACGCTTAGTGATTGAAACAATTCTGTTTACTCTGAGCACATCACTAAATGGCTGGGGTGAAGTTATCGTAGGTATAAAAAAGATGACACGTTCGGTTTTCATACAATCTAATAACGTGCCGCATCTAGCATAGGTTCTTTAAATCTGTGGTCGAATACATTGGTGTGTTCCATTTTCAAACATCAAAACAGTGAGTAAAAGTGCTTTTTATTCACTGTTTTCAGTGAATAAAATAAGCTTTTTAGAGGGGGAATGGTATAAAAGATATTTATATAAACTTGTACATAAAATTACGGTTATTAACCTGTTTACAATCAATAATAGGGGTCTTTTGTTACAGAGAAGATTTTCTTTTAGATTTCGTAAATATGTAGTTATAATGGAATTATAATCATTGACTAATGAATATTTCTGAGTAGGTATCTACTATTTGCCTCATCAATTGGCCTTGTGTGGGTTTCATATTAACCATTAGGTAATTATACATTGAATTAACTGAAACGATCATAATATAGAATCCAAACTTTATAGTACATACCTAATAGATGAAATTAGGGGATATTATTGATTGAAAAAATAGTGAAAGCATAGGTATATAATACACCATTATCAATAACGCAAAAAATGTTACACAAAACGTTAGAATATACCGAACGCAAGCAGTACAATATGAAAAGTATGAACGAAAATACCCTCCACGTTTTTCACATTTTTCTATTTTTTTTCAGCTGACCGCAACCTATAATTCCGCGATAGTTAAATCGGCTTGTGTATTCTAACATTCAACAAAACCTCGGTTACGTTTGATTGATAGTTCCATAAAGTTTTCATTTTAAAAATTCATTTGTTTTTGATTGATTCCTGGATATTGATTGATGATATTGATTTTTATGAACTACGTTACAATTTTAGTTGACTGTTGCTTACAGGCTATGATCTACTTATTTTTATAGAACGCAGACGACACAACGACAGTCATGTCATGAGTCAGACATACCAGCTTTAAGATTGTCACAATGTTGATTCTCGCCAGAATCGCCACACTTGCACGAACCGATTGATGGCCGTTGTAATGCAGTTATTTTCCCACAGTATATTCTTGATCATGCTCTTGATTGACAAATATCTAAAAATTGGATACTGCTATCTCCGATTAGTTGACGACCAGAGGTCGGGTATTATAATTGATTTCTGCCGATTCGGGTTAGGCAAAAGGTATGGGGCTTTTTTTTTTTTTTTGCGGATGGGAAATCATCAAATGACCCCTCCCGCTCTGGGCGGAGCGGAAGGGAGTGTCAGACTCTTACTGACTAAAACTCACCCATGTTCCTTCCTTAGCCCTTTTGTCCGGGTCAGCGGTATCCCTTCCGGACGATCCCGCTTTCCCGGCAGGCTTGGGCCCTAATGGGCCCCCTCTCTGATGCTGACATCTCTTTGAGGCGCGCGTGGAACACGTACGCGCCGTTCGGCACGGGCCTGGTCCTGATCGGACGGTGAGCTACCCATTACTCACCGCCCGCAGGCCCGCGCCTACGGTGGCCGGGAGTCGTCACGCGGCTCCCGACGCCCGGAGCGTCTACCGCGGCGGCTTGGACGGGAGGCGACTGCCTCCCACTCCCCCTCGCCCCGTACCATGGCTTGAACCAGGGCCGGGCGCGAGAGGTCGCCGCCGCTGCCGATCGCCTCTACGAGGACACGGCGGTGCTCCGCCCATGCAGGGCAGGCCCCCACCGTGTGCTCCACCGTGTCCTCAGGGCGATCAACGCAGTGATGACACCCGGGCGTTTCCTCCCGCCCGATGATGTGCAGGTACCTCCCGAAACTTCCGTGTCCGGTGAGGACCTGCGTCAGGCGGTAGGTGAGGACGCCGTGACGTCTCCCTAGCCACTCCTCAAAGAGGGGTCTTACCGCCGCTATTGCGGCGTGCCCTGCGCTGGGTTGCGAAAGTCGTTCCTTCCATGCCACCATGAGATCGCGCCGGAGGTCCGTCCGCTCCGCCGCAATTTGCCGCGGAAGCGGGGTTTCCCCCCGACGTAGTGCCTCCGCGCGCCACTCATACAGGCGCGCGAGGACTATCGCCTCCAGATCCCACGGTAAGGTATGGAGCTGACTTCATGTTTTCCGGAAAACAACTCGTATCTAGTAAGTACGTATAGCTACAGTTCGTCCTGGGTTATGTAACCTTTTCAAATTAATCTGCTTTTATTTATCTCACTAATGAAGCCTTTGTACAGTTACTTTTCCACGCCCCTCCTATATGAAATGTATCGATAACGTGCGTTAGTTAACTAATGCTCAGTTGATTACCCATTTATACATACACAAAAAAGTACGAAACAGCAATACCAGTATTTCAAATCTATGACAGGTATAACGGTTACCGGAACTTCGCAGCTCTGTCAAGTAATCAACGTTGAAAATTGACACATGTTTATATTTCATTAGGGTTTGCTTTTGTTTGTAGTCTCATTGTTATGTTAAGCCCTGGGAGCATCATACTCACGCGATACGAATATAAACATGCCACCGAAAGTATCGCAGTTCGTGGTATATTTTCTAATAGATGAACGCATATTTTCTTGTAATGTCCAAACTTTGGCGATGGGCGTACGCAAAGTTTTGGACCATTCGTTGTATTTAAACGTGTGCTAAAATGCTGGCGGTATTGTATTGTAACATCATTATGTCAGGCTTTATGGCTTCAGGTGTTTAGAGTTACTTGTTACTTTTAAATGTTAAAGCTTCTTTGTTAACGCGCATTTTTCATATTTTTCGTAGTCTGGTAAAACGTTATTTTGTAACATGAATTAAATCAATTATGTATAAAAAGACTGCTGAAATACATTGTACATTCGTTCTGCTGAAAAAAATATATTACGAATGTACACAAATCATCTAAATAACGCACATGTGTATAAAAACATCACATAAAATAAGCGTACCATTTTTATGTATCTCAACCATATCTAATGTCAAATGTGCTTCTAAATTATTCACTTTTCGTGTGTATTTGACTGCTAAATATTCTTTTGAGACGACATCAAAATTCGAACAAAACTATGCATTAAACAAGGCGACCACTCATCCGTATTCCGACAAACTGTAGCGAAGCCTATTCGAAGTCACCCAGGGGTCTTTGAATTGCAAAATGCTATTACAAGAAATTGTATAAAAAGCGAACCTCTACTGTATACATTGAATGGAAACGACTTCTTTTGTGTGATGACTAGTTTAGTAACATACATAGTTTATACGTTTTTCTATCATAGTGAACGCGGAATTCCAGACTAGATAATAGCACTTAATTAAACAACTTTTTAACCGACTTCCAAAAAGGAGGAGGTTCTGCATTCGGTTGTTTTTTTTTTTTTTTTTTTATTTATGTACACCGATTACTCCGTGGCTTATGAGCCGATTTACGTGATTCTTTTTTCATATAGTAGAAGAAGCTCACGCGGTGGTCCCATATAAATTTTATTAACTTTGGTTGAGTAGATTTTTAACCAGGTGTAATAAACGGTATTTTTGGTGTATCTCGATGACATCATGACGATGATGAACAAGTGATATTGTGTAGGTACATGAATTCCTGAACGCAATCGCCCTCGATATTATACATACATAACATCACGCCGATATTTCCCGCAAGGTTAGACAGAGGTGTATAGTACACACAATTTTTTTATGCTTAAGTCGCATTTGATAGAACGCTAGGGAGCGAGCCTATTGCCATTACAAACTGAAAAATCACTGTTTTTAAATTAGTGGAAGTAATCGATCTCGGTAAAAGTACATACTTTGTCGCTCTATGCATGATTTTATGGTACTTTTATATACGTTTTTATATACGTTGTTTTTTTATTATCAAAAAAACATGACATGTTACACTACACTAAAAAGTTAAAAATAAAAAACAGGTTTTAAAAAAACTGACTTCCAAAAACCACACTAAAAACGATGAAATAAAAAGTTTAAACTTCCATAATTAAAAATCTAAATGTATATTGAAGTCGGCGGGGCCTAGCATGAAAATAAGCAAAATTGCAGATTAACAAGGAAATCTTAATTTCCACGTGCACACACTGCGCACACCCTTACTGTTTAAAGACTGAGAGGCAAAAACCTGAAGAGGCCCCGCCGGCTTCAATATACATTTAGATTTTTAATTATGGAAGTTTAAACTATTTATTTCATAGTTTTTAGTGTAGTTTTTGGAAGTCGGTTTTTTTAAAACCTGTTTTTTTTAGTATGTGTAGTGCAGTGGTGTAGTGCAGTGATAGCCTAGTGAATTAACCATGTGCCTTCCACGGCGAATGGTTCGAGTTCGATCCCGAGGCACGCACCGCTGACTTTTCGAAGTCATGTGCGTGTTAGAAATTAATTAAACTAGTATGATAAGAACCTTTAACAAACTAGTATTAGTTACTGATAAGTGATAATACTCTTTAAAGCAGAGTACGTCATCTGTCTAGGGATTAGTAGGGATATGAAAAAAACAATTTAAAACAATATACAACTCGTTTACAAAAAGAACTACAAAATGAAATCGTATATAATATAAAATTTGTACCTACTTTCGGTACTTGTATCACTAAATTACATCCGAAGGCAGTTTTGCTATTCAATGGTCAGGTTGGCTGTTTATTTACGGGCACCGTATAGTAGATGCCTCCATAATTTAAAGGTAAATTAACCCCGGCCCGGTTGATAGTGGTTATGCCACCCTTTTCTATGACACGAGTTAATTGCATCCTACATTTTGTAGCCGAAATTCCGGACATAATATTTTACGAAAACTTAAAATGCCGTTACTGAGACATCACCTACGCGGCCAGGATATAGGTATTTTGCAAAACAGTTTGTAGCATTAAAACAAGTTAATGAATCTGCTTTTGAAACACAAGATACGATAAGACAATATTTACTGTTCACGGTTATCTCCTTCAGTAGATGAGAAACAAAAGGAGAGGCAGGAATCTAGGGCAAAACCAAGTTCAATATTACACATCCAGCATAATATGCGTGTTCAGTTCCACGTTCCTCCTGGGTAATGCACGGCCGACCTTATTCCCCGATCGGTTGAAAAGATGAAGTTAATACTGCCATTAAGATATCTCACACATTTGAATAGTTCTACGCTACGAAGATCTTGTCGCATACTTGCGAACTGGCTGACTTTTATCTTAATTTTATTTTCATCTGTATAATTTTATTTTAACGTTTGAAATTCAGTATACCGTTACCGTAATTGGAAAAAAATGTGAAAATTCATCTTTCTTTTCATCGTTCGTCATCTTTGTCTTATCTAGGTAAGGTATTACCTAGATTATTTCATAGATTTACATGCTTATTGATAAAATCAATTTGTTTGTTGCAGGTAAGACACTATAAACACCAAATCAATGGAGAAATTGTAAGTTTCATGTTTTTATAAACTTAAACACAGCATTGAGCTAATTAGACGAGAAAACAAGCGATTCATCAATTGTAACTAGCTAACAGCATTTTGGAGCACCAAAATCAGGTCCAGTCAATCACAAAACGTAAAGTAACGAATAATACTTACTAGCTTTACGCGAGTGCAGAGGGATTCGTTAAAAGGGTGAAGCAGCCTCGTCACATTGTTTATTTAGTCCGCTCGTTGGTCGGGCAAGCCTAATCCGGATCGATCGTCTGCCGGAATGTTCGAGCCGGCCTTTGAGCAGCGTTGCCCGTGCCCGTCACGTCTGCAGTATTTACAAGTTTTTAGGGTGCTTGCAAGGTTTCCGTGTGTTCTTGTACAAGAATGTAATGTAAATATTTTGTTTGTGTTTTTTTTTTCTGTATTTGGCTTGTTCTACATATGTTTGGTTTGTATTTAGGTGTTTCTGATGTGACATAGAATCTACTGAATAGGAAACAGTTGAGTTTTATTTTGTGCGAATACTAAACGTCAAATAAATCATTATCACAGAATTTATTTACTTTTCAGCAATAATTGATTAATTATTCGCGTCAAGAGTATGTCAATTATGGCAATGTTTACGTACCTAATAACAGCTCTAACCAAACTGTATTAATTTAGTTGTGTTTAAAGAGCACTTACGTTACTACGCCAATTAAAACTGTTATTTACATTGTTACTTACATTGAATTAACCCAATATTTTTTTAATCATTCACCAGCTGAATTTTGTAGACCTTTACAACTACTTACATATAATTGTCCATTCGAAAAATGGAACGTTCCAGTTCTTTATTATTAGTCGCTTGCACGCTGACTGTCATCAGTTGGCTCTGCTATCCTTTTTTCTTTCTTATATTTTATTTTCTTCTGTCTCTGTCCCTCGTATGGTGTAAATCCCCAATCTCATGTTTATAATCACTATGCAAATTGGAACATTTCAATATTGCGCTTGAACGGGACCAATACGGCTTATTGTAATTGAGTTCTTTATGTTTTTGTTTACGAAAATGGTTTGTCGCTTTGATTGTTGAATTATAGGAATATGTTTTGATTTAACACGTTTAATCAAGTGGATTATTGAGAGAGTGCTGACACTTCAGAATTCAGGGTAATACCTACTTGAGATATATGTACATATTGTATGTAGTAGGGGCGATTTGAAAGCTTGTATCAGCTGCAAATTTTCTCGCCGTAGAAGTTAGAGACAAATGATTCTGAAATGGAAAAAGACAAAGTAGAAGTGATAAAAATGGACACTTCTACCTACAACATTTTTAAAACTACAAATAATTTTCTCAAGAAGAAAGAAGAATATATTATTAAAATATTGTACTAAGTAAATAGTGCTTAGCTGGCTTATGCTAATGTTCAGTATCTAATCTTCTCTTTTCATATCTTTACCATGTTCAATGAATAACTCTTACGCTCTTTAGATTTTAATAAAGTCAATATAAAATATGAGGTA
Source organism: Thalpophila matura (assembly GCA_948465475.1). Classification (NCBI taxonomy): domain Eukaryota; kingdom Metazoa; phylum Arthropoda; class Insecta; order Lepidoptera; family Noctuidae; genus Thalpophila; species Thalpophila matura. The sequence goes on along the minus strand of OX419184.1, from coordinate 9,401,978 downwards.
TAGGTATTAGATAAGTAATATTATAGATTTGAAAGTTTTTATACCGCATAAAAATAGAAAATTGCTATGATGCTTTTTTAATTTGTTTCTCAGTTTATGTTTTAGTATCAACTCCCCCAGCAATTTCAGTGCAATACAATGCATTCAATGCTTGTTATTAACTTACGAGTGCTACTTATTAAATTATTCATTGCTACTACTTATTAAATTATTCAATGTACCTACCAACGAAGTAGGCTTGTCAATTAATAATTCCGAGTAACTAAGTAGCATTTCAAAGAATTTATAACATTACCAACAATAATTGCAATGCAGTCAGGCATCTGGTTTGTAATGCTACTAAACGAAACCTAGTTCATTTCCGTCAAGTAATAGTTGAAATACGTCAACATTGTTCAGTAGTACATGACATGCTGTCTGGTGTTGAACTAAATACTATTCAAGCTGTTGATTTACGATTTGTTTAGTGGACTAAGCTTAAGCAATTTGTAATTAGACAGCGGCGATCGTAGGAAATCATGTTTTATGAATCATCACGTGAATACTAAATTTTAATCTATGCAGCATAAGCAACGCAGTAGCTAGGAAGCTGTATTCCTAACAATAGCTACCGACCCCCAAGGGTGCTGTGGAGAATTTTATATTTTAGACCACCACCGACTCGTTTTAAAAGTGTTTTATTTCTTGTGGAAATATTTAGATATAATATTAATCAGGAATAACAAGATTTTATTAGTGAAAGATATTTTTTAAATGTTTTTCTAAATTATTATTTTATCTTATAATAAGCATATAAGTACAGGAACAAAAATTTAAATTACAGTCCGTAGACACATGTTTTTGAAGTAGTTCGTATTCCGGCTTGTATTAAGGGTGTACCTAAGCCACAAAATTAATTTAAGTATAGGTATTTTAGTATAGGTATCTCTCATTTAATACCTTATTTCAAAAATTGCATTAAAAAACAGCAATAAATGTATGGATATAAGTAACACCAAGAATGATGACGACACCCGAGAAATCAAATAAACATTCAGTGCAAAGTCACACAAAAGCATGTTTGTGGAGTAATTATCTCAACACAACAAGACAAACATAAACTCAAACATCAATATTTGTGTCCTCACAACACTAACAGGCTAGCTTGTAAAACTACTACAGAGAGAGCAAGTCTGCATTGCCATTCAGTAAACGTATCCGGAAATAAACGATCCCCAATTTTACGAGCTGATAAATACTAATAACATTACTCTAACAATTCAAGACGATAACGGAACCCCGCGTAATTTAAAAGAACGATTACATTAGCATCTTGTTACCGCATGCCGAGATCACCCCTTATGAAGTTGCCAAAACATCCTTTGATCTTCACATTGTTTTGTCCGGCTCACGGAAATTTATTTGAACACAGAGTACCCTTGGGTAACGTATTTTATTCAAACTTGGTATACCATCTACACCTACAGGATATAAACCCTTAAGCATAAATGTTATTTTGAGAATTGTGTTAAGAATAGTTTTGTTGGTACGTAATGTACAAACTTGAATACAAGAATGTAAAGTATTAGGTGGTGCGGTGAAATTAAATTTATAGGAAAGTGACACGAAGTGAGCAAGAATTATTATAGTTCATTGTGAAGATAGAGAACAATAGTAAATTTTACACCAAGGAAAGGCATAGACAGAAAATAAATTGCTTCTAAGAAGCGTCGTAGATAAAGCGTTTGCAATCTGTCATTGCTTATCATATGTTTGCTATCTCAACGCTCAGTATATAGTATGCAAAAAGAGGCAACTTGTGTGGCATATACTTCAAATGTGTGATACTGCGGCGGAACGAAAACCGGATGATCAAGCTATAGGTAAATACTTTTACCCATAATACCGGGAATATTAGGCGAAAAAACTTTGCCACCGGCTATCTTGAACTCCTTTAAAGATTAAGACTTCTAATCGTATCCATCCCTCTGCGATGGAAGCACGCCTGTGGGAAGATAAAGGACTTACCTCTTCAAAACTCGAACCCCTTACTATTGTGAAGTGCATATTAAAGCGGGCGCGACTTTCTTGTGAATTGGCTCCTTGATTTGAAGTTTACAGTCGTCGAAAGCCAATTCACGGGTTAAATAATTTCGACTAATTCTTGGCTTTGTTATTACGAAGGGGTTTGTTTACTTCAAATTAGTGGTTTGTAAGCTTTTTGATTTGTGGCAAAGAGATCACATCTGTTTTTCTGTTTGTTAGTAATTTCTCATTTTTGTAATGCTGATTGACTAATAATATAATTACCACGGCATGAGACTCATGTAGATATGTAGTAGAAAATCTATTTAATAATCATCTTATTTTTCTATCGTATCGGCACGAACTACATGAGTAATTTCATGAAGAGGTAATAACATTAGTCAGTCAGTATTTACCTTTCAGAACACAAGTTTTACTGTTGTTTTATAGGTATCTAATATCTAAAGTGGAATGGCCAATACATTTTTTATAGCTTTAACAAAATTTGTTTCTGTAATAGTCACAATATGTCTAACCATTTCAAAATTTATCTCTTTATCTACGCGTTTTACGACTATTGTTGGAAGTAAAAATATGCTTATAATCGCTGACTATAATAGTGTAACAAGCTATATAAAAACTAGACTAGCCTTATATACTAAATAAATCAACTCGGTTGCTGAATGGGCAATCGAATATTCATGCGTAAAACATGGAGCCGTTAATATAACGAACATCCAAAGCCACTTCTACACAGACCTTAATTATGTAAATGTCTATGATATAAAGCTCCATTTTATTATAGCCGTAATTGTTTTTGCATATTTCGAATATATTATTGCTAAAAAAGTTAACAACGCCGCTCATTATAATAATTAGAATAGAAAAGACATTAAATATGTCATGACGTGTGTTTAGAACGTGTGCCTAAGATTGACTATATGGGCAATTTTAATGTGATTCCTAAGATAAAACCGATTATATGCACCTCTAAAATTTTATAGTTACAAAATACCTCAAATTGTTATGTTAAACCGACCTAGTGATTAAATTTTATTAATTCATAAATACAGACAGTGCGTCGTTTTTAAGTATGAAAAATAAAAATATACTAAAGGTTTTCTCGGACTTTTCGATACTGAACTGAACTTGATTGCATACCTAATATTCATTTTGTATCAACAAAACACATAAAAACATTTATATAATTATCTTCACCACAACATGCCACTGTAAATTACAGTTTTAAATCCCTTTGAAACAAAATGTAGGTAGGTACCTACATTTTGTTTCAAAGGGATTTAAAACTGATATAGGTATATCAACATTATTATAATTTACTAGCACTTCGTAGGTTAGTACCTATATCAACATTATTATAATTTACTAGTACTAGCGCTTCGTATAATATTAGTATAGATATTAGTATAGATAATATACCTATTAGTTTTAACATCGTGCGTTTTACCACAGATTCTGTGAGCACAGATTCACTGGTAAATAAAATAATATGAAGTATTCTGTACTCTGTTGAGGAGACAAGAAGAATAAAATGTTTTGTACGTCCCTTGAGATTTAACCGCGAGACACAAATTGCTCGGTCCCCGCTACTTATGTTCGACTGGTGTAGAAATAAGATTTTTGTAATTTCAAAGCTAAGCTTTGAGTATTGTGCGGATGTCAATCCTATTGTCGTGAACAAGTATTAAATATTTAACTTCACACTGTTTAGAAATAAACGACAGTTTGTTTCGAAAATCTACAGTAAATAATTCTATTAGTTATTGTAATTTACAATGAAAGATTGTTAATCAAGGCCTTCTTCTTCTTGAACAAGAAGTGCCCAATCTATCCCTATAATTCATAAAAGCATGGCATCCATAGCTTAGCCACTACAATCTCGCTAGATAAATGAATTCCACGTTTTCGGAAAAGTCCATTTTCATTATCAACATAAAAGTTCAAAAACTAGATCAAAACTATAAACCGTACTACTACAATTTTTGACTCTCGATATAGCGGACATAAAAGAATCATTTTTCAATTTGCCAATACCGATTCTTGTGAATGTTTCACGCAAAAACGTACACGACACACGATAGCCACCTACGTTGCGGAGTGGAGCGGATTGTTGCTACTTTTTTATTCGCCGGAGTTCCGACAAAAAAGCAATCTATGAATCGGCCGCTTGCCCACAACAGCGTTGCACGCGCAAAACTTCATAACATGACTTACTCCATCGGAATTCGGTCGATTATCGTACGATTTTAAAATTGGAAATGATTAAACAGCTCGGTCGTGTAATACGAGATTTGCGGCCATGAAAGCCAGTGTCGCTGAGCTTCGTGTATTAGATTACCTACTTTGCGGTTTGTGTAGACGCCATGAGCATTGTGGTTACAAAGCTTCTCACGGTGCGCACTGCTCCTAGCTCGTACGTGTCTAATCCGAATTCCTACTGTTGTTTCAAGCGGAAGGTGTTATTAACACGTTTTTTTAACACCTTTAACAGTACTCGTTGGTCTAAAGTTACTTCAGATACGTTCGCGTAGAAGATAGGTCAGTACGTCTTTTATTTAATTCAAAAAACATTTTATATTCACAGTAGCTCCGAGACATTTGTCCGCTCGTAAGAATATTATTCTACGGGGTATTCTAAAGATACTGTGAAACTGTATGCGGTGTAAGTCTTGTGAACGGTCCGGGTAATTTATTCGTTCCCTAAAGCAGTGCATCACCGAAGACTGCGCTGCTGCTGCCCGTAGCGTGGGCGGCACCCACCATTGTGACAAAATAATGTCTCCTCACTATAACCTTCTTTCACCCACCGTTGCACCCGAAAAAACGCCTTATTCTTAGAACTACAAAACTGCTATTCGCGCGCATCGTCGCACCAGATGGTACGCCGCGATAGCGCTGAATAATCAACGCTTAAAACGTCTGGAAAAGGAAGATACGGTAATGTAATATGAATAACAAAACGACAGAGATATATTCCTATTTAATTCTTATTACTTACGATCAACAATGGTCATATAAATTATTTAAGTTAATTCTATTGCCGTGAATCATGGGGTGTTAGTATAGCACCCGGAATCAATAAAAGTTAATATACGGACGTATTCTGTAGTGGCGAAGAGTTGCTTTGATCTATTTTTGATTCGGACACGATAGGGTAGGACGATTGTGTTTCTCACTCGAGTCGGCGTCGTGGCTCCAATTTTCTAGCAGAGTGAGTTTCCACAGCAATTGATGCGTTGTGACGCGGCGACAGCTCGCGAGCTTGCGATTAATTACTTTCGCCAAGTCGACTTCACCGTAGCCGGGTAGGGCTTCGCTTCAACTGTCGTGTAAGTTTTTGTTACACCGTTTTTGCATGCAAAACTCGCAGTCGGAATAAATTGAATTGATACGTGGCAATACCCGACGACACCAGCCGTACCGTCTGTATAAGCCTTTACAGGTTTTGTATTATTTTATTTTGACGTCTCTTATAATGAACTCGAAGATACTGCAGTGCAATCATATCACATGTCATTCTTATCAGTGTTTTAATCATTAACATGTTGCAAATCACTTGGATTTTATCCGATTGTGTTCAGTGACTTATATCTCAATCACATCTGTATTAATGTCGAATAAAATAAACTAGCCCGTTTATTTTCAAAACATAATTTACCATTACAATCTTGACTACCATTGCTTTGGTTTGCATGCATTTGTGGCATACTTTAATCTACACGAGTAAAGGTCGATTTACATTTATTCAGTGAGTATGAAACTGATACTTTTACATTAAATATACAACTGATACTTATTTAGTTCCTAGTTAAATGAATACCTACCGAACTTATCAATGTTAGTGAAAAAAATAAAATATACAAATAACACAGGCAACTTCAAGCAGCAGTAATTTGGATGTCGTAGACGAGAAACGTTTTACGTTAACCTACCTGCCTCTAGGCGTTTAACCTTGCGGAAAATGTGAATAGTAACTTATTCCCGTCAGTGGCAGGGTTCGGTCGACGATGTGTGAATCGACCTAGAGGGTGCGTGGCTTCGTGCCAACGCCGAGGTGCCTCTGAATCCGACTGCATGCATGTTAGTACGTGTGTACTGATTTATGAGACCAACTTTACCAGTGCTAAGCAGTTTGTGTATGATTATAATATGGGCAGAAAGAACGAAACGTTGTAAAGGTTTTGCGATATTAGTTTCATGTTTACCTATACCTACTCTTTGCAAACTTATAGCAGTTTTTATTAAAAATAACCTAGCCATCGGCTCTTTCCCCTATAGAGATCGAATTTTGACATAAGTAATAATATTATTACTTATGTCAAAATTCGATCTGTATAAGGGAAAGAGCTGATCACTTCTATTATAGAAGTGATGACAGAATTCTATCTGTAGTAAGCAAAAAGCGACGAATAGATGCAATATTGGAAATGGCCATTAGATTAAAAAGTTTTTTGTTTAATTTAAAAATAGTTACTGTCGCTATTCACACACGCATTCTAATCGCATAATCGAGGTGACATAACTGTTATGTTGTGACAATGTTAGCAGTAATAGAAATTACGTTCTATGTTATAGGAAATAAGTTGTTAATCGCGTTTCCACAATAAGTAGTCATTACGATTATGACGCATGCGTATAAGATCAAAATTACCTTTTTTGCATCTTTTATGCACCATTATTTTATTACTACTATGGAATTTAAAACTGCTGGTATCATGCTACGTAGCGCTATCCTGAAAACAAAATTAGCACTAAATATGCAGTCTATTTACGGCATCAAAACTAACACGCGGTAACCAGCAACCCTACATAATAGAGTAACTACGCTAACTACAGTACCGATACTGTAATTGAGACTTAGTCTAAGCTTTGACATGCTAATGAGGTGGACAAGCAACATGTGGCCAACGACACACGCCACGCCACTTCAACCGAGAAATTGACTTGGTCGGTTACGTGCAGCGTTTTTATATGCCAGCCGACCTAGCATGACCACGATAGAAACGGGTTTTGTCCATAGAAAAATAGACAAAGTGACAGATGGTAGAATGATTTCTACCGTTTTATGCATACCATGAAGAGAAGAAATGTTTCTATTTTTCAGTAGACAAAATTCTGATAAACCAAGCACGGATCGCCCAAAAAAATAACGATTTGAATAGATATTAGGTAGGTACTTTGTCAGTTTGTCTATTCTTTGATAGAATTGGTCATTGGTCATTGGTCATGCTAAGCATGCAGGAGTAGAAAATTGTCCAGTCTGATTAAAACCTGTTCTTTAGAGGGCTATTACATTTTGTTACCTGTCTCGCTCGCACAAAACGTATTTATAAGAATGTTAAATGAAAAGATACATTTTTGAAAAATATGTATATTCTTGTAATGTTTTAGATAATAATATTAATTTAACAGGTAAATAATAAAAACACATTTCTACTGTGTCATCTAATCAATTTAGGAGCAGCTATATAGGGTAATACTTCTGCTCCTAAATTGATTAGATCACACAGTATTAATGTGTTTTCATTAAACACTCTTAATATACCTAACTAATGTTTGCTTTGATTGCATCTGATTATTGCACGATTCTTAAGTGACCACTTTGTTAATACTACTTTATGTCATATAGTTTTTAAAACTCATCATCACTCTTCTTTCATAAAAAGCGCTGCTTTTAAAGTGCATTTAATGGAACTGTAAGGTATTACAAAATGCTGCGATTGATTACACAAAAAAATCACTTTTAGGCTTCATGTGTATGACACGGAGTAGGTAGGTAATTAATTTTCTGCGTGTTGTGATTGGGAATTAAAAATATCACAATAATTTGATATTTTCGATTCGTGGCAATGCAGCCAGCCTTTTGGGCACGTTACCCGTTGATATCGATGCCGACGAATATTTTGATGCCCAAAATTTTTTTTTTGTTTTTCTATTTTGTTTTAACTTGTAAATACTTAGTGTGTAAAATAAATTATAAGTATAAAGTAAGTAGGTATATTAAATAAATTGAGTAAAAAAAAAGTACGACTGGCGGATAAAAAAGTGATCCTATAAGGCTTCCGTTTTTCCTTTTGAGGTACGGAACCCTAAAAAAGTAAATATCCATATTTTGAAGCTTTGTATTGACCTAAAATTACGTGACTTTAATTTGTTTAGGTGAATACATTATCAGCTGTATGTAGCTTTTCATTTCAGTTCATATTTACTTTTCGTCCAATAATCTAAAACATTTCAACACGCAATTGTCACATTATAATCGTAATCAATCAAATAAAATCTCTACACCTAGTGGATAGGGGCTTATAATAAACTACAAAACAAATTCAGACCTAACTTCTACGGCTTAAAGTGTAAAGTTGTGAAATAGAAAATCAACCCTTGAAACGGTTGTCACTCGAAATTGACATCTGGCAGTTGCTTTGATATTATTGACGGGCTAATTCATTAGTCTTCACTCTGGGGGCAAATGCTAGAGCACGCATAAATAATTTATTGATATTCTGTTTAGAATCTTACTAGGTTGGATATAGAGTTGATAATCATTTAGGTATTTGTTTAAATTGATGTTTAAATGGAAAGTACGTTGAGCGATATTCTTTACAGGAGCCCCTAAATATGGAAGCTTTTTTTCAACATTCGAATCACGAAATTATTTATTTAACTGACTAAAATCATTTGTATTTATTTATAGATATACTGTTCCTGAAATCGGTTAAATTAATGGTCACCTAGTAGGTAAGGTTCACGTATTAGAAGCTAGCATAATTAAAATAAAGGTGTACAATTTATATGTACCTACCTGCGTAACAAATAAAAATATTTCCCTCTGTTATTTTGACCGAAAACTTAATCATAGTCCTCATTACCCTTGAACTTACGAATACATTATCATGATACCAAAAATACCCTTATTACTCAAAAGCTATTTTCCGAATCGCAAACCCTGTAGAACTTGAGTGGCCTTCACCTTGTTCATTACCATGAAAAATCGGAACCCTTACTCAGTATCGCGTGACATTGAATTATAAGATAAATCGAATCCATTCTAGTATTCAGAACAACTATTTTTACTTGACTAAGAGTAAGAGGTCTGCCAACCATTTTTCTTTTCTTGCCTGTCTTAGAATAGAGAATAATGTAGCGTGCCAGTCAATTATTTACTCGTGCGCGATATAGGGTTAGTTTGAAAGCAGCTGAAGGGAAAATCGGTTACGACAATGCTAATAAGTGTAGATGAACTTTTACGAACTACTGTCTAGCTTGTTGCTTTTGAAAACGATTGAATAATCAAAGCTAGTTAACGTTTATGCTTTTTTAAATCAACGTTGACTGTCTGTGGAGTGTGGGCCGATCACGAATAATTTTGACGTATGATATCGTAAAATGTAAGCATATCTAGATTGAAAATATAACAGTCCAAGACATTTTGATAAAATTTTATACAATTTGCGCATTTTTAAAATACAGAGTTATAAATAACTAGACTTTTGCCCGCGACTCCGTCCGCGTGGACTACAGTGAAATTACCAGTTTAAATGACCTCCGTAGTGTAGGGTGGCTAGTTAAGTACTAGTACTACCAAGAGGTAGGAGGTACAGCTTGACCTCTTGGTAGTACTAGCCACTGGTTTATCCCACCGGAATTAGATGAAACGTAGCTTAGATTTTAAGTTGGACCAAGCTATCGAACTGCGGGAAAATCGCATCAAAATCCGTTCCGTACTTTTTGCGTGATGCGCGCACAAACAGACAAAAATTCCGAAATAAATCTTTTTGGGTATGGTTACGTCCCAGTGCCCTATCCCAATTGCTTTTTCTGGAATATCTTCAATGTACAGACACGGCTTTTTTACAATTTTATAATAATATATAGAAGTATTTAATTTATATAAATATTGTGTAGCAAGCGTATATTTTTAATTCAAAATATACATTTTACGATACAATACATCAAAAATATTCGCGATCGGCCCAAAAACTAGCGGCCGTACCACAAAAAAGATAAACACGTGTTCAACACGAATGCTACCAAAAATAATAGGCAATTGTTTTAGCACTAACTTGTCTAAAACAAGTGTGTATTATTTTTGGTAGCATTCGCGTTTAACGTGTGTCTATCTTTTTTGTGGTAAGGCCGTAGAAGTTTTAATTTACCTCATCGTGTAAAGTGTGAAAGCGAAAATGAGAAGCACAACTTTTTGACAATATGAATTATTTATCAACACAGTACAATATGAATAATGAGTACAGTAGGTACTAGCTTTTTACCTCTAGACCTAAGTATTGTGACACGAGCTGAACCCGAAATCTTTTAAAAGACGAATGTTATGCAGCTAAAAGAAAAATAATCCGGACAAGTGCGGGTAGGACATGCGCCATGTAATATTGTGCGTTTGTAATAATATTTTTATTTTTTATGTGATACTACTACAAATTAAGGATTTTTGTTTTTTACTTCTTCCAAAATTTCATGATTCTAGGCTAACGGGAAGTACCTTAGAGGTTTAGATGAGTGAGTTTGCGGGTATGAAAATATGGCCGTATCTTTTGATGGCCTTGATTTAGATCTTGAATTTCTTACACATCCAAGAGGCCGTAGATTTTAGTATTTCATATTAATTTTAACATACACAACACCTTTACCCCTTCCTGAGAAAAAGGATCTTGACAGACGGGCAGACGGACAACAAAGTGATCTTAAAAAAGTTCCTTTTTTTTCTTTTGAAATATGGAATCTTAATTACGAAAATTGTTTTTTCCGCTGAAAAAATACTCATCGATAGTGTCTAACGTAACTCAAACTTTGATGCTGTATGACTAAAGGTAGCATAAGATAGAGAAGATAGAGGCTTCTTCATCCTAATCGTATGAATAAAGTCGCAACACCAACACCACTCTAGCCTTTATTGGTTCCGCATTAGCCCACCGTCGAAGACTGTAATTGGTCCATCGCTTCTGTACCCGCTCCAACAAACTTTCCACTCTGGCTTATTAACTTCCTAACAGTACACGTAAATTTGATTTGGCCATTAACACATGAGAGGTACCTATATGAGGGATATTGTGGTAATTCTTAGGAAAATGTTGAAAGTGACAAACGGATCAAGAACTTCGTCAAAATAGGAGGATTTTAAGGAAAATTATGAGTTCCCCAAAAAAGAGGTGCTTTTAATGGATTTATTTTTTTAATTTTTGGTATTCATTGTTGTCGTAAATTTAGTTTATTCACGTGAAAGGCGTTGATAATATTTATGTAAAGACATTTATTAAACATTTATGACAGAGTTCTCTGTCGATGTCTCAGTATGCATACCGGATTCATGTCGCCGGCTTGCGCCCTTAGCCTTGCAGTTTCAGAGGGTACGTATTTCCGATTAAAGCACCTTGCTTCCCCCTCACCTTTCCTCACTTATTGTGTCACCCTCGTCACGATTTTTCATAGACGTGGTTCTCCCATCCTCTTCAACACACTTGATTTGCGAAGCACGTATACTTCACCATCATTAAATTACATCCAATCCTTTATTTTGAACTTTGAACCTTTGTAATAAGGATTGCCTTAACCGCAAAGTAATCTTAGTAATGCGCCCAGACTATCTCATCGTATTGTCTGAGTTGTAGGGGTGGTGTTTCGTTCTGCGGCGACATCGTTCGGTGCACCTTATTGGAAAAATAAATCGAATAAGTCAAAGCTTTCGTGCTTGGCCGTCGTTATCAATAATCCAAGAACTTTCTTGACTTCTTACCGTCCAATTGATTTAAACACCCACTTAGTAAGACCTGTGGTAAGACGCGAAATTATCTTGAATTCAATTGGCAAATATTGAGGTAGGTTTTGCTAATAAAATAGTAGTCCATAAATACAAGTTACCTCTTAAACAGGACGTTATTTGTTATTTAATGTTTAATTATCATGTACATGTTTTTGTGTATGCATTATCATACGAGTGTATCAAAAATCTCAAAAGATTCTTAAAAATAAATTATGTATTTGCATTTGATTTATAAATCTCAAAAGACAATAATTATTATTTAGGTACTTCATAAACTACGTCTCAGAAAATATTACAGATAAGTTTAAGAGGGTAATAATTACCCTCTTAAATGGAACTTTAAAGTTACCTATAGAGTTTTAACTGGTGAAATAAAATATCTCATAAAATGTTCATATTAAGCAATTAATTCTACGTTTTCAACCACTCAATTCGTCGACCCAATTAAAATAATGCAATTGTAAAAGAATAAAACCGATATAGGTATTACCGTTTATTACGGTTCAATTACTATATGACCGACAATTTCTTGTTAATAATGCTTGTGGTCAACCATTTTTATTTACGCGTCGTCATGGTAACGGGATATAGTTTTTGCGGGCGAAACCCCTTTGTTGGAAAAACTTCGCGTCAGTTAATTACGGTGTGTGAAGTTTTGGCAGGTTTGTGAGTTTTTACGTTCACTGTTCCGTAGACTGGTGGTTAGTTAAGCATGAGGTTTAAGTAAAAGGAAAACAAGTTCCCACTTTGTTTTACTTAGTTATTTATTCATGTGTGTGAAGAACTGGACATAATGGTACATAATTAGATTGAATTTGAGAAGTAGTAGGTACTTCTATTTTTTTTTTAACTATACAACTAAGTGAAGCCCTTGTAATCATAGATTCTTTGATGAGATAATGTTTAACGTACCTATGCTGTTAAATAATCTGAAATATCAGACGGTGAATTTTATTTTAGTTTAGTTAGTAGCTGCTCAATGTTGCCTGCCATCTGTATCTAGGCCCAACTTACGCAAATAAAGAATGAATTGAAAATGGCGTCGCCTCTATTCACGGTGGGTGTAAATATAGAGAACGATAGTTTGACAGCAAAAAGTGAATAGAAGTGACTCCATTTTCAATCCAATTCAGATCTGCGCAGGTTGTTTTATTAATATTTTTATTAATATCAAGATAAAAATGAAAAATCATAATAAATAAGTAAGTACAGAAAAAATACTTAATTAAACGTTAACTAAACGCCTATAAGTAAATAATAAAAAACTCTCACATTAACAAAACAAATGAGTAACAAAACTTTCACAACCATAAAAATCATTAGCGAACTAGCTTAATAACAAAGCAACAGTCTGAAGCCGAGACCTCTAACTTGGCAAAGTAAATAAATCAGAACTTGGCTCACCACTATAGCCGTCAGAACTATAGTGCACCGAGATAAACCGAGGTGTTCATTATTGTGGATAAATAACTTTCCTACTGACAAATTACCGCAGTGCTGGGCTATGAAAAAAGTCGCACGGACTCTGGTCACTCTATTGTGTTACGAAGTGTTAGTGTTGTGAACTCAGAATTAATAAAAAGAAACGTGCTGATCAAACTCATATTCTACCTTTATTAGTTGATCCACAGTACCGAAATGAATACCATAACCACATTATAGATTTGTCTGTGCTACTTTTGTAGATATAGTGCTGTGACGACAGAAAATAAATAATTATGATTTGAAGAAATACTTAAAATTATTGTGTTTTGAAGCCGCTGACAGCTTTCTAGCACTGGACTTAAAGACTCATCTTCAATAAATAATAATCAATAGGTATGTCTGATTCACTTCCCTTATACATTACGGAAATAATCATTCAACTAACGCAAAAGGTTTCCACGCATACCTACCTACCATAACATTTTCCCACCATTTCTCACAAATGGTCACCAATACAAGACTCGCAACAAAAATTAATCAACAAAAATCGATACGCAGTCCGATATTGATAATATTACGGACGATCATATTTCATGATCACTTGATTGATTTACAACGGTCGAGATGCTTGCTTTCCAATTCGATTTATTGTTTGCGGTCGCAGGTAAATAATGTTTGGATTTAAAGTGGCAAGAAGTGACTTTGAGAGGTGAAATGCAAATAATGTTTATTGGTTTGTGTTCGTTGTAAATTAACGTAAATGTTTATAAGAATGGCTTTACTTGCGTGTATTTTGTCAGGAGTTTCCTACTATTTAATCATGTAGGTACCCAGCTTAGGATTTTAGGCTCTGGTTGAGTTTACATGAAGTCAGAAAATCTAGAATTCTAGATAAACTTTGGGTGGGTAAAGCTCTTAATAAACCTCAATATAGATGTCACTCACGAAAGTAACGAATGTTGACATGATTTATTCTGCTTTACTGAAAATACACTTGCGTCTAAAGCACATTATTACTATCTAGTCTGAAGTCAGCTAAGTTAAGGTGTATTATGCTTTAGCAAAATAATGAAATCTTTACAAACTTATGTTTTATATAAGCAAAGTTCTAACATTAGAAGTTTTATAAAATACCTACATCGTTAATTCGAGTAGATAGTTGATTAACTTCGTATAAAATAAATATAAAAAATGGACACTCTTTATCTTTTCATTGCGTGAGACGGCTTCCAATATATCCAAGTCAAGACAGGTACAAAAAACATTTGGTTTGGCACATTAAGCAGGTTTCTTTTTTGTCTACACAATTAATCAGTTTTTTACCTGGCTGCGTATTTGTACATCCAAACTCTCAAATTAATCTTACGAAAGAATCCACAATATTAGATTGATTCGTTTTGATAAATTTAATTGAGTAGGTAGCCAGATATTAAGATTAGTAAGAAAATGTATACATATTATAATTATGATAATTAAAATAAATTACTCAAAATATCAAGATAATTACTTATAAATTAAATTAGTTTTATGTGCAAAATTAAAAATAATATAATATTTATACAAACAATTAGTTAATACATTTAAAAACATAAATTAATGAAGCTATCAAAACGGATCTAATTACGGACACTAAGCAATGTTTTTAATGATTATTATTATAAGTTCGTTCAGAGCTTTAGCTATTCTAGAAATGACCCAATATTATTTCGCGCTACTCATCAATCTTAATATTATCATAGTGACACAGTTCACGCCTAGACAGTTTTTTTTCTTAATTCTTCGAGCCAATGATCAATTCATATTTCAGGTAGGTCGTACTGTGTAACTCTTCTAGTATAACGTATGTATTGGCATCCAAACACACTATTAAATGATTCCAATCGCTCGGTGCATGCGAGTGGAGTTATCAATGTTGTCGGCTACCTCAGGTCGTCGGGTCAAGCTTAAAAAATAAAAGTTAGTCTATTGCGTGGTTACTTTCAAGTGTACTTTCACATCGCTCGAAAAAAGTAGCCATAAGCAGTTATTATTAATAGGATTGATAAACCCCAATGAAGGATGCCGTATCTAAAGTAATACCCACTAATGAAATCTAGTAAATAACCTAAATTACGACGACTATGCTTTAACATTAATGGTACTTCAAAATTACGAAATAAAAATATCTCATCAGCAGATTACGTTTAAGCCGTTAAGTAAGCCTTTCTGAATATAAAAATGCGAGCCACACTCAAATAAGCAATACAAATAAGTATAAAAACCAACAATAACGTTACTCGGACATGAAATTAAACGACTTTTTCCTGTCATTTAATACAGAGTAATAAAGCCGTCGTCAAATATTCATCCATCAGAGCAAATCATCTGTGCAACGTTGACGCTCGTCCATTATTTATTTGGCAACGATCATCATCATTATGTACAGAAACCTTGGAAGACGTGGAAGGTAAAGGCGACAAGCGGTTTATTAATACTAGCTGTTCCCCGCGGTTTCACCCCGTTGCTTGGCTCCTAAGGGTCGTAGCGAGATGTTAAATAATTAATATACTAATTCTAATTAACAAAAGGAATTTTTCGAATCCGACTGGTAGTTTCAGAGATTAGCGCCTTCAAACAAACAAACTCTTCAGCTTTATAATATAAGTATAGATTATATTATCTAACACTAGCTGTCTGCTGTAGGTATCCGCGACTCCGCTCACATGGAAGTCGGAAAACAACACAATGTTGTTATTAACTTTACCATGCCTTTTCACCGCTTTGAGTATGAAATTTCAAAAGCACCTCTAGGGTAGTAAAACAATATTTTTCCCAAATTTTAAAGATCTAGGTCCATCGGTTTAGGCTTTGCGTTGTCTGTCAGTCATTAAAGCTAGTACCTATTACAGAAACAGAACTATACTCAAGCACAAATCTTGCCTTGAGCGTAGATTTAAAGCCATTTGATTGGTTGAAACTAGTTTTAAGCAATGCTTGAGTCTTGAGTTAGGTTTTGTAATACGAACCTCAGTCACCGTGGGAGAGCCATGCTTCGGCACGAATGGGCCGGCTCGACCGGAGTAATACCATGGCCTCACAGAAAGCCGGCGTGAAACGACGCTTGCGTCGTGTTTCGCCGAGTGAGTGAGGGGTACCGGAGGCCCAACCCCCGCCCCCCATGATGGCGCAGTTGATAAATCCATTGTTTTGGGGGGGGGGGGCAAAACTGCGCTCAACAATGCCCAAGGCAAGAGCAGTTTTTTAAAGGCCGGCAACGCACTTGTGACTCATCTGGTGTTGCGAGTGTCCATGGGTGGCGGTAATCACTTACCATCACGTGATCCGTCTGCTCGTTTGCCTCCTATAATATCTATAAAAAAAAAGTCATTCACAGTAGTATTATTTTATAGGTAGTAGTAAGTATATAAACAGCGAATTAATAAATCCAATACATTTCCAACATTTTATCATAATTTTATAAATTATATTATAGTTGGTAATGTAGCCTCTCATTATATTGGGTAAAAGATAAATGTACGTTGTAATCGGTCTCAAAATACATCAACTGAATAAAGTCAACTTGAAAATAGAGCAGCTTTCCATAAAATGTTTTATTTCCTCATTTTTATCCACCATCGAATATCTAATATGACGTCAAAGGAAAAACATCCTCTAAGATATCAATATGGGGGAACCCAGTAATAACAACTCCCAAACATTACCAATTCTAATTTGTCCCACATCCGCTCCTCGCGGTTACCTCTACCTTGCACCAGAACAGAAGTGACTGTGCCCAATTACATCGAAACGCGTTGTTCCCTACCATAATTTGTCCAAGATCACAGTAATTTTGTATTTTGTAATATTCCAATATAAGTAGCATCCGCATGACGTATAAATTGTAGATAGGTTCAAATTGATGGCGAACAAAAACTGCACTCTTGGTATTCGGTTAATTTAGATGCATGGGAATCGATTTTGTACTGAATGGTCTAGGGTAATTAAGTCGTGTGAATTGCATGCGGTAGCATACAATTAATGTCTGGACAAAGTATTGGTAGGAGATTGTTCATGTCAGATAACCAGCAAAAAGTGCAAGGATAATCAATTTGCTTGTTTTTCTGTTTGTGCATTAGAAGGTTATTTAGGACATGAAAGATACTTAGAGGAAATACATCATGTAGGAATAGTCGAAATCGAATGATTCGTTTGTTGGAAAAATCTATCTAGAAGATTATACCTGCTTATAAAATAATACTATAAAACAGTACTGTGACTGACAGAAAGCGCAAAGCCTAAACCGGTGAACCTAGAGATTTGAAATTCAGAAGAAATTTTCCTTGAGTAGGTACCTACCTATCCTGACTTAATATATGTACTAAGGACGGGTTTTTTGAAATTAGATCCCTAAAGGTATGAAAAGGCCAGCTCGTAAAGTTTGCATGTATGCACTGTATGTAATGTAACCTTTAGCAGCATTTTTTGTAGCCGGCTATCAATATAATTTTCAATCAATAAAATTCAGCTGACCAACAATTAGGTAATTGGATGCAAATCATTGCTTTTGCTTAACATTTAAATGAAAATCTTGTAGCACCCAACCTATCATCATCATTATAAAGTTGCTATCATTACCTACAAACTTCAAAATAGCTTTGCACACTCAACTATTCTGAAACAACCCTACAAAGGGCATGCGTGATTAAAGTGCGCATATGTACTTACATACATCAGTATATGTCAGAGGGCACGTCATAATCCACCCAAGCACAAAGATTAACATTTAAACAAGTTTTATGTAAATCATACTGGATAAAACCAGTTTCATTTTTGTGATCGCTCGCTTGGAAATGCTTGCTTTCTTTAAAATTGCATCATTCTTTAGATTAGTTTCAAGTGAAGGTTTCTTAATTTCATGTAATGTTTGATAGAAGTAGTAGTTTGCTATGTAAATTAAATCCAGAAAATGAAATAGCTTGTCTAATATAAGTTAGAATGAAATATGTATGTATATGTTTTATTTGTATATTTATTAGGAGCTATAATCAAAAGCTGTTTGACTGCTTTATACAAAACGCAACAAAAACAATGATTCATAAGAAAGAGGCGTCAATTCACTTGACGAAAAACGTGATTCGAATTCATTTATAAAGCGACCAATCACAGAGCTTTACAATGTAAGTCACACAATCTACCAATGAGATGAAAACGCAAAAAGCAGTGACAAGCCTAAGAGGCTTAGCATTCAAATACCTACCTATGAAAATCATTATGCGACCTTGGGACGTCCGGAAAGCGCCTTGTCGGCTAATAAATTAGCGAATAGCCTTCGTCCCGGTGACGATGACATATAGATTTTCATTGAAGGGCCTAAGTTGAGTAAAATACGATAGTGTGGGTGACTTTAGCTAAGTAAATAGGTATTACATATTCGTGTCTTTTATACAGGCTGGCAGGTTAGACAGTGGAAATATTTTAAGGGGTCATTGTACTCATCATTATGAACAACTTTTACTATTGGACTAACCCAGAAATCGCGAAAAATAAATCAGCTGTTCTAATACATTTTGTTGAGTTATGTGAACAGAAATGTATGGAACAGCTGATTTTTTTTCGCGATTTCAGGTTTGGTCCCATAGTATTCTTACTGTCGTATTTATCATTATTGCTATTAGTTGACCAAAATATATCTACTTTAGAGCTACAATAATCTGGATGAAATAAAATTCATGAATTTTGGTGATGAAGAAGAACCTCAGAAATAAAATAAGTACATCATTGCTGCTTTATTAATCTAATAAACATTTTACATAACTTGAAAGTCGATCAAAGCTGCGGTCATCGCTAGTTATAAACAAATTACTTTCTTCGGAATGTTCTAATGAAATAGCCTAGTCTTATAGCGCCCCATAAGTTTTACGGCACCAATATTAAAGGTATTTCAACCAATTAGCGAGCTATGCAGTCAACACCCTCAGTATAACCCCGCCTTATTCTTTGTTCAGTTTAAAAACTAAATAATGGAGTACAACTATTGTTTTTACCCTTTAGTAATATAACCATTGATCAAAAAATCATGGCTGCATAAAACCATTGTGGTGGCTGATGTAAATACATAAGCACATATAGGTGAACATGATTGATATTGTGCTATGTGCATTTGTCATTATGTGGGTTGATTTTGGGGGATAAAGGGGGTAAATAAAGTAAAATAAAATCATAGGTACATAAAAAAGAAGTCTTTATAATTACAATTACCAATTAGATAAGCGTCGACTAAATTGTATTGAAAATATTTTTTTTACAATCACTACTTAGTATAAAACAAAGTCGCTTCCCTCTGTCTGTCCCTATGTATGCTTAGATCTTTAAAACTACGCAACGGATTTCGTTGCGGTTTTTTTTAATACTCGTAGATAGAGCGATTCAAGAGTAAGGTTTATACCTATATCAGCATTGTACCTGTGCGAAGCCGGGGCGGGTCGCTAGTGAAGACTAAAACAAGAACTGTAGCTATAAAAAATGCTACAGAAATGCATTTCATGTTAATCTTTAACATGTTTAATGATCAAATTACTAAAATAAGATAATCGTTATATAAACATTAAGATAAGCATAACATGGCTTTAACATGTTTAAAAATTCGCAAAAAATATACATTTCGAGGGGTGAAAGGCTATTTGTTTGAAGCGACATTTTACGAACTTTACAGGAGAGCCATTTAAAGTTTCAAAATTTGGAAAAAAAATCGATACGAAAAAACTACTGCTCTTACTTTAATGGGGATCGCAAATCTTTAATGCAAAAAAATCCCTTAATTTTATGGTATAATTTTCAATAAAAAAACAGTTATGAGTTCTAAGATAAATGTCGCTTAATACAAAATGATCTGTATCGCCTTATTTTTAGAGTAAAGAAAAATGATTCAATTTCCAACATTGTCACTAATCAGCAGCAGGCAAAATGGTTTAAGTGACTTTACAGTACTTATGCAGGAGAAAGCAAAATGATTGAATCGACGTTACTCAATAATAATAGGAATAGGCTATTTTGCTTAACTACCAATTGGGTTTTGTTGACGATACAGGCAAGTTGGCTTAAGCAACGATGAACATTCTTAATGTGTTGTTTGATGTCTCAGGTTTCGAAAGGAGTTTATATAACTTGGTTGTTGATACAAGATAATAATGACAGATTTATAGTAAGTCAAGAGGTTGTAGTATTGAAATGGGTGAATAATTACTATGTCAGGAATAAAAAAAAAAGTTCTGTTTATCAGATTTTTTTTATTACGTATCTTGAACTTAATTAACACTCAGTCTTAATGAGATCGTAAGTTTCCTTATATAAAAAATTATAGCACAGTAAATCAAACATAACAAATTCTAATATTTTTTTTTTTTTAAAGAAAGCAAAATATTTACTTATTACAAAATAGAGATATGGCCGAAAAAAGATTTATGATTTTAATGAAATAAAAAAATAAAAATGTTTTTAATTTAACCACTTGGTATTAGATTTATCTTAAGTGACGTATTTAAAAAAAATGTGGATACTAACAAACTGTTCAAGCGACTAAGGAACCCAGTTTTGAGAACAGAAATATTGTTTGAACCTCCAAACAGAGTGAAAAACAGTTGCAGCGAAAAGGGTTGAACCGACATGTCTTAATGAATTTGGCTGACGGCAAATTGGTTGAAGCGACATTGCATAGTGTAAGTAGTCGTAAGCAAAATGTATGAAGGGACTTTTCATCTAAAGTTAGCTATATCGAAAAACGATTTATCTGGTATCGAACTGAAATTTTAGGACGAGAATAACGGCTTATGCTCCGATTCTCTGTTTTTGTGTACAGCTTAAATGAATTACTAAAAAAATATGGCAAATTTGATGTCGGATCATACATCATGTTTGAGAATTATGCACTACAATTGTATTGTTTTAAGCGCCATAAAAGTGCTCAGAATTGTACGAAACCCGGTTCAACCGACGCAGAAAAATTCGCTGAATCCGAATATGTATATAACTCAATATCGTTCAAAATGTCGCTTCAAACAAATAGCCTTTCACCCCTCGATTTATAAGATAATCGGTTAAAAAAACAATGTAGCACAATCCTAAAGCTTCTCAAGAGATAGAAAATCATAATAAACCCATGCATAAAAGAGTTTTACTTCCATTTCCATCAATCCACAAACAGACGCGTGAAAACATCACCCTTTTACCGCCGTGTAAAAACCTCACGGCACATGGAATAGAAAACGCCATTTCCATCCGTAATCTACTATCGGCGCTATCGTATCCGTCGACTGACTGATTCGATTCCGCCGCGCGCTCTTCTTCGTGTGAAAATAACACGTCACTCAAATACAAACGATAATAAATTCAATTTTCTCTCACCCTAGCCGTCAGAATGACGGCCGGACAGGATTAAACCGCGTCCTATTCGTCTTTTGTTTGCCACATTTTCTCCGTACGTTTATATTTTTTTCGGACCGTTTGTCTCTTTTTCGTACGTTTCCCGGACCGACGGAAGATCGGTTTGCGGAAAAAAAACTTATTGCTAATGAAAGAATACTTAAACGTCTTTGTATGGTGAATCAAAGCGTCCTTTGATTGTTTCGCTTTCGGCTTCCCGATGTTCAAATTTTGTAAGCTACTTGGTAGGTCATTATTTGGTCTTTGAAGGTAACGTTTTTAATTTGCTTTACATTTTTATAAATTTTCCATCATAATATTGCTAACTGTTTTCTATTATGAATCTAATGAGGCTTTTATTTTATTTAGCACCTGATCAATTTCCTTGGTATTATGCTAACATTGTTGCAGAACCAAAGTATTCACAATAAGAGGCAAACGCGTCGTTTCTCAGAATTCATGATCGTGTTACCTCGCACTGCCGCCAATTAAACCGCGTTCTACCCTCATTTTGTTTTTATTGCACACACGATACGCGGATTGAGTCGGCACTAACTTACGCCGTCTGATAGTTATTTTAAAAGAATTCTTTTAATGTAAGATTAACATTTAAAGCTACTTCAGAGTTGTGGGATGATATCAGTATTAACAATAAAGGGATCTGAGTTTTGGTATTCGAAAAGCTTAATTATAAAAAGTCCTTATTGGTGGTTTTTAGGGTTCCGTAGTAAAACTAGGAACCCTTATAGTTTCGTCCCGTCCGTCTGTCCGTCTGTCACACCGTCGTCAAATCTACAGTTCATAACCAATCTATATGAAACTTCGCAGTTAGATGTCTTCTGTAAACCGCCATAAAGGCCTGTAGTGAAATTACAAAAAATAAAATAATTAGGGGTGACCCCCATACATGAAACTGAGGGATGAAAAAAAATATTTGCGCGCACCCCTTCGTGTGGGGTATCGTTGGATAGGTCTTTGAAAATAACTTAGAGTTTTCCAAATGACTTTTTTATTTAAGTCCATATTGAGTGAACTAGGAGCTCCGAAACTGGTTAACAATGTGTCCCCCCCCCTGTAATTTTCCAACGGCGTAGTCAAAAATTCAGAAAAAAAATCAAGCTTATGGCATCTAATAAATACACTCGATTAAAATTGGTTTGAACAAGATACGTCAATAACTTTTTGAAATATTCACTATTTTCAGTTTTCAGTTTTGACAACCGCAAAAATAAATCTTAATAATATTATAAAATACAAACTTATTTTTGCGGTTGAAAGACTGAAATACTTCTTGCTACGGAACCCTAGACTGAGCGTGGTCCGGACACGCTCTTGCCCGGTTTTTAATACTTAATATATCGTAAATGGACTAAAGCGGTCAACGCCCTACCTATTTAAATAATGAGTATATATGACAAAATTCCTTATTTCGAGAGAAAGATTGAGTACGAAAGTAAAGAAAGGATTAAGCGGAATGTACAAAATATTGAAGGTAGAAAAGGAGGTTTAGGAATTCCCATTACAGTCAGAAATACCTATTTGTTCAAACCGTATACCTCCGGAGATTACAAAGCACGTTTTAAATCTTTTACGAAACATTCAATTCCCGAACTCACGTCTATGAAGATTTAATTTCAAAAATCGAATAATCCGAACCGACTTCGTGTACGTTCGGTACCCACACGAATATCAGGTTCCATAATAGCGTTCCGCAGAGAAAATGTTTTATTGGCCTTGTCGCCTCTCCAGCCAGCAATAAAGGGCAAGACTATCGTGGTGTATAAAACGCACCTTTATTATTTCTTTGTTTTGCATTGGATTGTTCGACTTCGCGTTTACCGTATCGACAGTCTGATTATGAACGTAAGGTTTTCTACTTATTTTTGAAAGACATTTTTGCGAAGCTCATTTCTACAACGCTAAATCGTCGAAGAGCTACGTTTAACTGATGGGAATCACAGTCGCAACGTTGAGCCGCCATTTTCATATCGGTCGGTGCAAAACTGTCTATTTGAGATTTAACAGTACCTACATGCAGTGGAATTTTATGTAGGTATCTACTGTCATTGGTTTATTCGTCTACTTTCCATACTCACAACTTTATTGCAAATTATTTCTTGGATTCGTAAACACTAAAAAGTGTTCAAACAATTCCTTTTATTAAATGTAGGTATATGTTTATGTGTGAAAGCTCCAGTGTCGCATATTCTAAAGTTACATCCAATATATCGATAAACCGTTTTTGACAAAGGTAACGGTACCCGATATGCTTCCAATAACAAAATTAAGGTTGCAAAAAAATGCGTGCTCCATTCAGCAAATCGACAATTTGCATGCGTCGTAACATCAAACCGTAACTACCTTGCTCCGGCCCGAATTATCCAGAATAAGGTGCAATAAAAAAAAAAAAATGTTTTTAGGTAGGTAATGTTCAGTCACGAATTTCAATAGATCACCAGATATGCTTTGATGGTTGATACTACGGGTTGATACGGTTGCTGTCTAAAACTTATGTTTTTATCGCCTATTTTTTGTTTTTCTATTACCTGCTGCTTACCAGTAACTGCTGCTTTTGCTTTTGATTCTCATTTTTCCAGCAATTTGACTAAAAATTGGTTTTCTGTGAAAAATAAAACCGTATTTAAATGAGCTGGGTGTTCTTTTAAAACACGTACCTACCAACCCACCCACCTACCTATAAAATAAACATTTTGATGAAAATATTACGTTCTATTAAAAATATTATTTATCTATACTCTATACTAATGATAAAAAGAGGAAAGATTTTTTGTTTGTTTGTTTGTACCAAATAGGCTCCGAAACTACTGGACCGATTTTAAAAATTCTTTCACTAATAGAAAGGTACATTATCACTGAGTAACATAGGTTACTTTTATCCCGAATAAATGCACAGTTCCTGTGGGACACGCGGACGAAGTCGCGGGCGAAGTGCTAGTTACGCATAAAATTGTATGAAATTGCGTAAATAAACTTTTTTAGCAGAGTAACACAAATACTCTTCCTAAAATAAACTGACCAAACACGATTTTATCATTTTAAATGGCCATAGTACACGGTAATAGAATTTTAATAACTCCGACTTTTAGCCGCGAGCGGCATCGTTTCATGTCTAATCGCGAGTGGCGGTCACCGCTAACCATTGGAGCTGGGAGCGCTCGACCGTTCGTAGCCAACTTGATACGTTGACAATTCAATACCTTGCATTAAGATAAGGGTTATTACAAAATATCACATGACGTTTTAAACGACAAAGCACATAACAACTTTGCGGGGGTCCAAAAGCTCGAATAAGGAAAGAAATGGAAGGTATAAAGTTAAGCTTTAAAAAGGTCATGCAACGTTCTATATTTGTTTTGAAACACGCAACGTAACTTCGTTGCCTTGTGTATACTACCAATAATGTTTGCTGAGAAAACGTTCCCAGCATTCGCAATTTGATTGAATTAAATTGAAAAACTTAGACTTATTTGAAGCAGTAGGTACCTAAATGTCGCTCAAAGAACTAACTAATGTATACATATTACGTTTATTCAGAAAAAGAACGACAAAAATGTGGCTAGGACTATTGTTTAGGGTGCCTTTCCACCAGAGCTGTGCTATGCAGCTATGCTGCGAGAATGTAAAAGCTAAGCTACGAAACTACGAGACCGTTTCCACTAATGCTGTGCTATGTAGCTGTGCGAGGAAGATGCGTAGCTCGAGCTATGTGACGTATCGACAATAGGGTCGAGCGGTGGCGTGGTGAGAGGAGCTACACCACTCGTGACCATCCATAGCACGTATCCATAGCTCGCATCCATAGCAGGCATCCACAGCACGCATCCTTCCATATAAAAAAACGCAGCTTAGTTGAATCAGTTTCCACCAGTGCCATGCTATGTGGACTAATGCCTATGATTGGTGGATATCAAACGCATCCATAGCAACTAGTGTTGGGCCGACTATGAGTTTGGCCGACTAGCCGACTAGCCGACTAGTCGGCTGGAAAAAGGCCGATTAGTCGGCCGACTAGTCGGCCAAGCCAATGATCGGCTTGGCCGACTAGTCGGCCGACTAATCGGCCTTTTTCCAGCCGACTAGTCGGCTTTCGGCGGTGTTCGGGTGGAATCGATAATGTTCGTCGCTCACATACGATCGCCGTTACTTAGTGTTTTTTTTAGCATAAAACAAATTCGATTCTATTCGATATAAATGCGGTTCTTAAATAAATAATAAATAGGTGATTACATAATTATTATGTTCTTAAATCAAAGTTATTATTAGAAACTTGCGTTCAGAATTTATTTTTTGTTTCCCTTCCTGTGTTATTTTGCCAATTTGTAAGCCTGATACTGAAATAAAAACAATTAATAATTAAAAAAAATCATTTCAATTACCTTATTTATATGAATAAAGTAATGGCCGACTAGTCGGCGTTTTTTGCCGACTAGTCGCCGACTATAAAAGTGGCCGGATAGTCGGCTTTACCGACTAGTCGGTACATCCCTAATAGCAACATAGCATAGCACATCTTTGGTGGAAAAGCACCCTTAGGCTAGCGGCCTACCCCTGCTTCGCACAGGTGCAATCTACTGATGTGGCGACATGTCAAAACAAAGAAATTTATGTGCTGGATCTTAGTTAAATATTGACCTATTATACAAATAAACCCTCCGAAATAAATTCTCTAGATGGTGGTGAAAATCACATTTAAATCCATTGTGTAATTTTGAAAAACTAAGCAGAGAAACAGACAGAGACGAAAAGCGACTTTATTTTATACTATTTATAGATACCTACAAGAATTGTGTTTCTATTTCATCATGTCACCTTCATTAAACTAAAACGTTGATTACTGCAGTTCATGTTATAACATTATTAACTGGAATGACTATCGTTCAAAATAATGGCATTGCATTCAACTGAAGGAAATAACTGCAGAACACGAAGTTGTCTTCAGCACTTTTAATTAAAAACTACGAATAAGAAAGAATTTATTGACTAGTTATAATTTATTTATACTGTTAAATAAATAGCTTAATTTTGACTGATAGTGATAAGTTTTTACAGACTGTAATAGATTCATGAATAATAATACCAGAGTATAAACTGAAACTGGCTTGCTTACCTGCAATAAAATCTTACCCCCATATTCTTAGTTGTTTTTTGAAAACACCTTTGACTTAATGCATTCCTCATTTATATGAGGAATGCATTAAGTCAAAGGTATATAAACAAAACAAGGTCGTATTTGACAAAACACGGGCTGTTGTACGAGGGAGTTTCTTCTATACCAACAGACAAGATAATGCGTGGCCTATGATTCTCGATTACTTGACTGAACCGACTGCATGCCATCGTAGCTCACTAAAGGCGCTAGAGCTGTAAGATAACACGTAGAGGTGCGACTCGCTGGCATGCGGCGTAGCTTTAGCAAAACCTTCTACTTCGGTATGTACGACCCCTTTAGTACAGATTCAAAAGGTAAAACCTGTTACGTATCACGCAATGGATCACGTTTGTACGTTGTATGCGTGTCTTTATTTTGTGAAGTGCGATTTTACTAGGAAGTGAGCTTTATCACAGATGTGTTCTTTGGTATAGCGCGTTACAAGTTTTTATTTTTAATGTGATAATGGGATTTGGAGTTATTGTGTAGGTGTTATGGAAAGTACATTTAATAGAAGATATGTATATTTTCTAAGCACTCAGGTTTTCTTTGAACTTTTATTTTGATCAGTAGCATTTTGATTTTCTATGAACATTGTCAAAGGGAAAAGTGCCGCGGGGCATAAGTGGTCCTATAATTTATAATTATTAAATTCGTATTTTTCCAAGAAAAAGAAACAGATTCTTGTTCTACTTCAAAAAACTAACAATTCCTATTTTGTTTCAGGTAAGCATTCCTCAAAAAGTGGTATTCGAGTATTTCTAGTTCAAGCGTAACTCGCACTCCCTTTGATGGTCCATTCTAATATGCGTGTAAGTATTCAATGATACGTGCTCCCTAGATGTGTTAGAGGAATAATTGCAGCGTGCATTTAGTTAAGTGAGACCGTAGCGAAGTACTTGAAGGAAATAGCGCTAGGAAAATGCATTATCATGTAAAATGACAATGGTATGAACGAATTATGAACGATGTAGATAAATATATAAAGTAGACCAAAATATTGTGATTGATTTGAATTTAAATTGTAGAATAAATGACTATGAATAAGTAGGTACTACATAAATAATTTTATATTAACATTGCTCCATGCATAAATATTTTAATTGATAATAAAAGTCACAGAAAGCTTCTGAATTACATAATAAACTCGTCTTCTAAAATGTCAAATTAAATTGTCATCTGTCGCATTTGAAAAATCAACCTCCTGGAGGTCAAAATCAATAAAATTGTCTTTTTTTGCGACAGACGATTGGTTAAACATTATTTTTTATTTTCTTTGCCATTATACGATACTCTGAACGTTAAACATTCTCAAAATGTGTTAACATCGATATACCTACCTAATTTTATAATAATAGGTATTAAGTCTCCCAAACCAATATTGTAACATTTGTAACTCAAACATTGTGTTGTGTGGATTTACAAGCACTGGAAATGTTGAACAACATTTCCAGTGCTTGTAAATCCACAACCTTTGATTATACACCGGAGGGAATGTCCTTTGAAGTCCACCGCTAGGTCGGTGGTCCACATTTACAGTTTCTTTTTGTTCTCACATCTCAGCTTCCGTCCATTCGCATTGTCCATTAAAGGATCATAGGCTATTATGCTAAGCAGTTTGTCGAACTGTATATTACTTTATTACACCCATTATTTTGTTTGCGACCGTGTTTTTATTAGACAGTATAAAAACGGATGAAGTTGATTTTGGGGAGTGATGTTTGGTGTCAACATATGTAGATTATGTTTGATTACGGTTGATGTTAGCTATCAAATATTATGATAACGACAGTAAAGACGAGGATCTACTTTTAGTTACGTAAACAAAATTCATAGAATGTTCTGATAAAGACTAAATTAATAAAGAAAAAAAAAACGTGATAAAAAGCATTAAAGTATTCAATAAAGACTTACCGAAATAATGTAAACAGCATTTCAATCATAGCAAGCTTTTTCAAACGTTTGTTTTGATCAGAAAATAAAAACGACACATTTGTTTATCCTGTGGACTAGCTACCACATGACGTAACGTGTACCAGAACCACATCAATTACAATTGCTAATCCAAACGCGGACTAAAACACGTAACAATGAAAAAACGTATACATTTTTAAATTTCAAATCCAATCCTTTCTGTATTCTCTTTGCATTGCCGCCCACGTACGAGTTTGCTCCTGTAAAATATTAATAATACAATTCCTGTTCTATTTTCGTAGTCACTCACTGCTTTAAGAGGATTTCGCGGCAGTGAGACGTTTACAAGGGCCGTAACAATGTTATTCTTCGCCTTGACAAGCTCAGGCGGGAAGCCGACCGATCAATCATCGAATAGTGCGGTACGTTCGGGCGACGTGCCAACTGTCGATTCGTCGATCCGGATGCCGATATCGATAGGAATCGGAACTGATGGTCGAATTGTTGAATTTTTGTTGGTAATAATGATGGGGATATTTGTGGATATAAAACTGATGGAAGTGTTAGTATTATAAAAATAACACTATAATTTAGTGAAGGAAACTAAAATGTTGGATCAGTCGTGAACATGACAAACAAAATCAAAAGAAGTATTTCATCGAATTGAAATATTTTAACCGTTTAGAAAAGGAAGAATTCCGATGTTATTCAGAATGGGTGATGCGCCGTGAACGATCAGGAAGGGATGTCACCTACAGACATCACTACATTTAAGCCCCCTTCCAAGGGGATTTAATCGGGATAATACATGTGTCGCATCTTATTACCAAACTGAGATTGTGGCACAAGCAAACAAGCTGTAGGCCCTCTCTATTGCGAGTCAACATGATATCAATTACGGAACCTCTCATGGCAAAGTGTATTTGTATTGATGAATTCTTTTCATCTTCTAGTGTATCCACTTACAAATAACGGATTTAAGTTGTTCACGCTATATCGATATTTTCTTATAGAGTAATATTATTCAAATTGATTATAATTAACTAATAACTTCATACCTATATAATTTTATCGCTGAGTCAAAACATCACTAAAGTTTCGTATTTTGTATTGGTTAGTTCTAAAATGCCAGTTCGTGTATGAAACTTAATTCAAATTATAGTGTCAACGACTGTCAAATGATTTCCCAATAAATTATCTTCAAAGTAATCGTAAACGTGTACAATTCCTATCGCTGTTAAATAAAATAAAACTTACTTTGATTTTACTGCTCTCTAGTGACAAATGTAATAAATTTCATACTGGGAACTCGTAAAAAGTGTATCGTATATAGATGTCAACGTTTCGTCGACTTAATGTGAAGTTGAATTAGTTCCTCTTAACTTTCTAATAAACAAACTGAAATGACATAACAGTGATGAGACGATACTGCACGTGATTACTGTTAAAGTGGCAGTGTGAGACTGGACTATAAAATGTTTGATGTATTTAATATAATAAAATGTTTATATCTCCTAAACGAGCTTTAAAATTTGCTTTTATCATTACTATAATCTACTTTTAATGGTTTAATTTGGTCAACTTGTTGATGTGAAAGGAAATTAGTTTTTTTAAAGAACGCGTAATTATTGTGTTTGAAGTTACAACAAAATATAAATCATCAATGAATAGTAGGTATAATATAAATAATTATAGCTCGCGTATTATAAAAAAATATATTATTATATCTCCAAAGTTGCAACGAAAACAAGAAAATTGTGCAGCCGCCAAACCTACACTACATCTACTGCTATATTCAATACTCCTTTACTCTACTTTCCATGTAAAATCAATGTTTCATAAGATTGATTATTATTTTGTATCCGCGACAGATTGATGATGTCTTTTGGGTCGTTTTTATTTAATTCTCCATGAATAGAGTTATAATGATCCTGAGTTCCGTGAATTTTCTTAACGATCAATTTGATGATAAATTCTGGTTTTCCAAATTAATTTCCATATTTATTGGACTAACGAAAATAGTTAAAAATAATACCTATAATTATGCTTTCGTAACGCCTGTGTTCAGTAGAAATCTGTCATAATTTATAATTTTATCATATTACCCAATTAATATTGAGTTATTTACGACCCCGTTGTGTTAATATTATTTAATGGCTAACGAAGGTAATGGATGACAGAAAAGGACACCTTATCTGCGAAGTGATTGGTTTAATCACCGAGCTGAATGAATGGCTTGATATCCGACACTAATTCAATTTTATTAGCCTTAAAATATTAAGCATCTTTTATTCCTTAATACTAAAACTAAATACGCATTATATTGAGTAGTTTTTATTTGAATAAAACCATTTAGAGACGTAATTTCCTCAGTTTTAGAGAAGATAAAACTCATTTTTACTGTTAATAATATAAATGTCTGCCTTGCGGGATCCCTCTATCCGTGGGTGTCACGTGAAGCAATCAAGGGATTATTACATGTCGCATGGGTAATGTCTTAAGTAAATAACTGTACTTATATCTGTAAAGGTGCGGTTAAACGGGCTATCATTTTGACAGTTTCTTGCTGCAATTGTATAGCCCTAAGATGAGATCTATTACGTGAAACACAGTAGGTACAACAATTGCCGCAATCTTGCAGTAGGTATAGCCCGGCGATATTGCAATGAAATTAAATGATAGTACATGTTCTATTGAGTTGCACGACATAGATCTCAATTCACGGCTATATAATTCAATACAGATCTCTATACCCATCGAAATCGGTTTAGTGGTTTAACTGTAAAAACGGAACAGATAGAGTTATTGTTTCATTTATAAGTTGGATGCGTTATAAATTACGGATATACAGGATTCTAAAACAACCGTTAAAATAATTATTCGTTCGTATAATTGTAATAGCGCGTGTGAAGAATTTCTTAATTGATATAATAAATTAAATGGCTCAGTAAAGTCTTTCGGCTCTTTTGTGATAACGTGTTAAGATTACGAGATTTATTAGAACACGGAAACTGTGTACTAATTGGCGTTTTATGGGGGTTTGAACGCGTTTGTATTTTGTTTACATTTCGCTATGATTATTAAAAGGTTTACTCCATTTTATTGGAACATACCGATGGTTACGGATATGTTTGAGGTGAATCTTGATTGTATTGTGTTTTTAAATGCTTCAAATATGCTTAACGTAAATGATTAGTATTTGATATTGCACGCGTCATAACGCGAATGCGTTAGGTGAATAAGATGAATCATAATTATACTCGTACCATCATATAGAATATTAAGAAATTGTAGATAATTCCATAAACTTTAATTTTCACGTAGTTTTATGTCGATAAAATGTTAAATTTTTTAATATACGTATATTTTCGCTGTATGAAACCAATGCCAACAGAATCAATTTTTAAAACCACCATCAACACATTTTTTTAATATCGTCTTTTGTATAGCAAGGACCTTAATGACATTCACTGTCTAAACGGTTGCTGCTTCATTTAATTGTTCACTTTTAGATTTTCCAATAGATTTTTTATTTTTCAATTAATGTTACCGTTCCACTTTTAATTCTAAGATTCAACTACTTTTACTACAAAAATAGATAATTTCGAAACGACACCATCATTTTTTTTTCCATGATATTGATAATCCGTTAAGAAATCACTTCATACTTGTTCATTCTGCATTAAAAATACCTACTCCTTATCCTTATCGGAAACTACTTAGGCAGGTACTATTTACTATACTACTTATAAGTACAAAATGTTCCATCTACTATTAATACACGAATATTAGTCATCGAAAATTCCCGTGGGACTTTAACTTTACCTACACTATTCAAAGTACCTACTTACTCAACAACTGGAGTGGCTTTTGTTTCAAGTTTAGTCATTTTATGAAATTGAAGGTAAGTGCTAGCTTTAAATTAAGTTGAGTAGGTATGACAGGTTTCCCTCGCGATTAGATAAACTAAGAGGTCCTCGAAACCTTTGTTTGGTTCTATTATATAAACAAAATATTTGTGTGGCTTGTATTTACACTGTAATCAAAATCAAAATAATTTATTTGTATGCCAAGTATAAACGTCATATACTCGTAGATTAGGCACTTATTACTTATTACTTAGTGACCTCCTACAGGCGTGACTAATTAGGACTCGTTTATTTTATAATGATATCAAGCACTTAGCTTAGTCCGCGTGACTCCGAAACTGTACATTTTTTTGAGATAAAAAGTAGCCTATATCACTCAAAGATAATGTAACTTTCCATTAGTGAAAGTATTTTCAGAATCGTGTCAGTAGTTCTGGAGATTACCCTCCACATACCTATAGTACACAAACTCACAAAATTCGCATTCTCTTTATAATATCAGTAATTCAGTATAGATTATGTTTATTTATATAAAATAATGTTTAGTAAAAGAAGATATTATATATATTAAATTATTTTCATATTATTGTTGAATTTAAGTTTCGAAGTAATCTTCAATAGAGTAAAAGCTTTTCCGAATAAAAAAAAAACTATTAAATATTGAATGAGTAGTTTTTTTTTAATTTCCTTTGTGAATTTGTTAAATATTTTAACTGCCATGTAATAGCGGCTGTTCTAAAGCATTTTAATCCTGGATGGTGGTAAATATTATCTCTCTTTATGAAAAACTAGCTTCCGCCCGCGGCTTCGCCCGCGTTTTTGGGATAAAAAGTAGCCTATGTGTTATTCTGGTGTATAAGCTCTATTACTGTAAAGTTTCATCAAAATTCGTTCAGTAGTTTTTGCGTGAAAGAGTAACAAACATCCATCCATACATCTATACATCCTCACAAACTTTCACGTTTATAATATTACTAGCTTCCGCCCGCGGCTTCGCCCGCGTTTTCGGGATAAAAAGTAGCCTATGTGTTATTCTGATGTATAAACTATATTACTGTAAAGTTTCATCAAAATCCGTTCAGTAGTTTTTGCGTGAAAGAGTAACAAACATCCATAGCATAAGCATAGCATAATCGGCCTATAATGTTCCCACTGCTGGGACACAGGCCTCCTCTGTGAGAGGGAGTGGGCCGTAGTCCACCACGCGGGCCCAGTGCGGGTTGGTGGACGTCACATGTCTTCGAATTTTTGGTTCTAGGACATTCCGGTTTCCTCACGATGTTTTCCTTCACCGTTAAAGCAAGTGATAATTAATTTCTAATACGCACATGACTTCGAAAAGTTAGCGGTGCGTGCCTCGGGATCGAACTCGAACCATTCGCCGTGGGAGGCACATGATTAATCCACTAGGCTATCACTGCACTACAAATCATCATCATCAATCAATCATCATCAATACATCCATCCATCTATCCATACATCCTCACAAACTTTCACGTTTATAATATTAGTAGGTATGAAGTAGGAAGTTATGAAAAATTATGTATTTAATATTTTGCACATATGTAATAGCAGCTATCTAATGAACGCGATTCTAAATTGAGATTGAACTAGGTAAAGTAGTTTATTATCTCTTTAAAGAGCATCACTATCTACTCCTATTTGCGATGTATAAAAATAACGTCCAAAAATTTTTTTTATAGTACCTACCTATTTTATAAACTCTAAAGTATCTTCGTTATTAAATAATTACGTCGAAATCTTACAGCTGTTGTTACAATTCCTTTTGAATTAATGCCAGTCTACGCAGCAACGACGCGAATATAATAGCCATTATTGCCACTCTAAAGACAAACTCAACTACCACACTGCCACTACAAATAAGTCGGAAACCAAATTAGAATAGTCTACTGAGCAAGTGAGCATTTCGACAGAGAAATACTAAGCTGCATTACAATTTTCATCGCTCGAACAATCTCGACTATAATACAAGCTCGAATATAATAGCCATTATTGCCACTCTAAAGACAAACTCAACTACCACACTGCCACTACAAATAAGTCGGAAACCAAATTAGAATAGTCTACTGAGCAAGTGAGCATTTCGACAGAGAAATACTAAGCTGCATTACAATTTTCATCGCTCGAACAATCTCACACGGCTTTGATTTACGTAGGCATCGTCTTATCTCAGATGAAAAGCCGACTTCTCTAAGATAAAAGGAATAAATCACATGTCAGCCGACCGACTTACGCTGCACGAATCCTGAGTCTCGTCGGGAAATACTCTCCCTTGAAGATTATCTACAACTTTATTTTGTTCGGTGTATTACCTACTATCAATTTATTGTTCCTTATTGGGCCACTGCTTTGGTTCGTTTTTAGGGTTCCGTACCAAAATGGTAAAAAAGGAACCCTTATGGTGCGACTTCGTCTGTCTGTCTGTCTGTCACACCTGCTTGTTTCAGCAACTACTAATGCTATCGACTTGAAATTTGGAACAGTTATAAAGAATGCTTGCCCAACTTTATTGCAAATGAACAAAGTCAAAAAATATTTTTATTTTCATTGCAAAAAGGGCCGGAGTTAGGGTCCGAAATTTTAAAGTGGAGTTACTAGATCAAGTGGCATATTATATAAAAGGGCTCGATCTGCACATTTCAAAATATATTTTCATTTTATTTTATGTCTCACAGTTTTCGACATATGATGAAAACTGTCCGAAAAAATACCATTCCTCCCCCTTATCTCCGAAGTTTGCGGAGCGAAAAATCTGAAATAATTAGAACTGATAGGAATTGACTTAAATATTGCACCAAAAATAAAACGATGTTCCTAACTAGTATAGTTTTTTTCAAAATCATCAAAATTCCTTCACAAACAAACGTCCACAAATGTTACGGAACCCTCGGTGCGCGAGTACGACTCGCACTTGGCTGGTTTTTTTTATGTGAGATTCTCTATTTTCGTAATATACCTATTGTTGGGTAGGTATACAGGCTGTACGGCGTAAACGAGGGCTGTATTGAAGGTGGAAATTCAGTTTTTGGTACTATGTACTTCGATTAAATACAGAACTAACCTTGAAATCACGGAAAAAAAAATACTATTCCATACAAAAATAGCCATATCACTCGGCAAAATGTATGGAACACATGAATTTTTTTCGGATAAACTTAACTTATCACCCTGTATATTAATGCTACAATCAGTAATTATTTTGTTGATATCAATAGCTAAGCTAGAATATTTTTCTTCCCAATTTTTTGTGCACAGCCTGCTTCTTAAACCCATTTAGCGATAATATAGGAACTAGCGCTTCTAAATAACCATTTTCACCTCCATTAATGAAGTTGTCATTGCTTTCGGAAGTATATAAGTAAAGGGCGGTAGGGCAGCCGGTCATTAATGACCCAACACTCAGGACCGATAAGATAAGCCAAGTTCGGCCCCTTTAGTCCTTATCGTCGCGTCAAAATATTTTATGTGCCGCGATTAGTGGTTGGACAAAAAACTATAGCAGCAATTATTATGATTGTTTAGTAGTGTGGGAAGCTCGTCCTGAAAATTGTGACTCCGGCTTTATAAGGAGAAGTTCTTCCATATAAAGGTGAGGGCAGTTGTCCTTGAGTGCGATCCCTTACTTAGCGCGGTTTTTTGTTTGATGTAATGCTGTTATGATGGTCGCTTTACTGTATATGAAGATTTATCTTCGTTTAGGATCTAAGAGAATATTTGGTTCTTAGATAATTATATAGTTTTTTCATTGAAATTATTATTGGAACTTGTCTATAAAATTATGTAATACAACTCGTAGCAATTTCAGGACTTTGCCATTAATTGTTTACGGAGCTTTGTTTTTGCTGGACATTATTCTGGCGCTTAACTTATTCTTTTCAGCGTTTACCCATATAAGTCATATATCAGTGAAATTGCGAACAGTATGTTGTAAATAAAAATC
This sequence comes from Thalpophila matura, assembly GCA_948465475.1. Classification (NCBI taxonomy): domain Eukaryota; kingdom Metazoa; phylum Arthropoda; class Insecta; order Lepidoptera; family Noctuidae; genus Thalpophila; species Thalpophila matura. Next base: position 9,365,442 of record OX419184.1, on the reverse strand, counting down.
TATGATAGAGATGTCGTAAAAAGGTTTTTGATACACCTAAAAACTTATGAATAAGGCATAGGAATTTCAGTCATGACCGTAGCCTTCTTTCGCAAAGTAACCTCGCCTATTCACTTGGACGTAAAAATGTTGAGCAGCGTTTTTAAGCCTCTCAACACGCAAAGAAAGTAATACTCGTAATGTGGATATAATGCTTTTTCTATTTTCAAGCCGAGCCTGTTAGAAATTCATTCCAGAATATAAGTACTCTTTTTTCCTTGTACTTTACATATTTCGTGACGGAGTACTTAAAGATATGATAGGGTTTCTTTTCTACTTGAACATCAAATGTTACTACCGGAGGGGTATTAATGGTGCTTATGTTGGTGCAGTCATTAAGATACTGCTGAATAGAGGTTGTATCATTACTTTTGAGTTGAATATTGAACAGACCAAACATTTATTAATGCATAGTGGATATGTTAATTTTCTTTTTATAAGTGAGCTTGATGTTACGTAGGTACGTACATTATCCAAAACATAATATATGTACATAGATACGCAAGAAACATAGTAATAAACAAAATAGAATTGTTCTGAATATCTTCAGAAGTGTAGTAGGTATATATGTCTTTATAGATATCGTTGATTAAAAGCGAAGGCAGTAAAGTTTGACAATCTGTCGGCGAAAAAAAAAACATTTGATGACCAACACCAAGGGTGACAGCTGCCATTGTTTCGTCCAAAATTTACCTAAATTGGACGTCATTTTGTTGCTTTTACGTAATGGCATTTTAATTCTAGTACACCTTTTGTAAAGGTGACTGTGGACATCAAAATGACCTTTCATTTCAGCTTTAATAGTGTTTCCAACGAAATACGAAAATTGCTTTTTAATTAAATGTGGACTACAACTACAAAGTCTCCGAATAAACTTAAAAACATTTAAATAAGTTCACCGAAATACAGTTGAAATTAATAAAGCCAGTATTTATACTTATAAAGTCATAAGTTACATCTTACATTTTCTTTGATTTGATACCTACTTTTTAATTTTTTATACCTATCGTTAAATTGAAAAAAAAATGACCTAATCACTTTGATTAGGACTTTGCGATGATTTTTTTTTAATGTAAAACTAGCTCCCGCCCGCGGGTTCGCCCGCGTTTTTGGGATAAAAAGTAGCCTAGTAACTATGTGTTATTCTACTGGTTAAGCTATATTACTGTAAAGTTTCATCAAAATCCGTTTAGTAGTTTTTGCGTGAAAGAGTAACATACATCCATCCTCACAAACTTTCACATTTATAATATTAAATGATTAAAGTAAGATAATATACCTACCGAAATATTTTTATTAATTGATGAATAATAAACAATACAAACGATTTAGTTGTGCCAATTCATAGCGCTAATCATAATTTATTAATTAACATTACAAGATTGTAAAAACGTACTTTGATATCCTAGTAATCACATATCTACATAACTCTTACAATAATAATATCATAACCAATCTACATTATAATTTCAAAAGTTAATAACCAAAGCACTACCACGCAGATGTCGAATAACAAGTTTACGTATTCGTAGTACGACACGTACCACTAAGTACGCCATTACGTAGCATTTCCGACAGTAAATTGCGTATCGATGTTCCCGCACTATGTGATTTCACGGTGGAGCGTGTTAATTTTGCCAATATTACCGTCGTTATATGCGAACATTGAGGGTAGGGTACATACGGGCTGTTTCCTGTGTAGCGTATGTTCCGATGGAACCCTATTTTGAATTAATTTCGGAGAGTTAACAAGCTAATTTCGGGATTATAAGTACGACGACGTGTGACACGGTTTTTTAAAGTCCTTTACTTTTTTGGACTTGATTTGGCATAAAGGTGATATCGCTGGATTTCAAAAGTCAAAAGTCAAAAGTCAAAAACATTTATTTCAATTAGACCATTTACAGGCACTTTTGAAATGTCAAACAATATTACAATAGTTGTCAGTCGGTTTGTCCGTTAGTTGAAGCTAGTTGTCCATTCCAAAACGTAGATTCCTATGGAGAAGAACGGACAAGAAACTCCATGGTTACTCTTTTTCAATAAATTCTGTTACAATTTCTTTGATTACAGTGATGCCCTAATATGTATCTTATACAGGCCTCGCCTAGTTTGGGGACCACCGTAAAGAACTTAATGATGTACATACCAATGGTTCAATAAATGATTAAATGAAATGATTAAATGTGAGAACTATGTTTAGTAAGGTACAAAATAATAATAATATCAACTAGACAAGTGAAAAAACATTGTTTAGGCAGTCAAGAGATGAACAGCACCAACTGACAGCGCCCGTTCACGGACATGACGTGCGCATCAGCACCGTTAAACTCAACCATTTTGGAGGGAATCGAACGATCCAATACACACGCCACCGTCAGCGGTACCTTTAAGCGAGCATGACATGCTCTCAACTGCCATACTATAGATAAGCTTAAAACTTAAATAGCTAGGTACATGGCACTCACATTCACAATACACAAAGAAAGTTACTCAATTACAAAACTAACGTTATTCATATGCGTACAACAAAACCAAACATACTATTGGAAATTATTATATTAATTCATGTCAATTTCTGAATAGATTACCTGTAAATGTCAGAAAAATAAAGTAATTTACAAAGTCATAAAGAAGAGATTCAAGGGCAGATAACTCCGATTACATGAGTCTAAGTGGTTGTGGAGCAGGACCAGCATTAAGCCAAGCATTTGCAGACTTAGTCCAATTTTAGAAGTTGATACTTATTTCTATTAATCTAGGTATATCAATTTACTGTAGCAGTGCTTTCAAAGCACTAGGTACGAATATGCAAATCAAGGTAATCTATCAACGAGATAGACAACACCGTAAAGGCTTAAATAACACAAATCATTATAAAGTCGGTACCAACTAAATAATGTTCAAAAACTCCAAAAACGCCGTGATGACATACACCTGATTACACCTATAGCAATTACTGTTATTACACCCATCCATCGTCAACTGTCCAACAGAAATGCAAACCCATAATTTCCTAAAGTGCGCATTTAGGAGCACATGAGCAACATAAATTTGATCAAACAAATAGCTCGTTAGGTACTGTGTAGACTACGTCACGGCGTGCCACCAGCTGCCCATTCATTGTCATTTACTTTGATGCTGTATTGATCCTGGTTGGCACGCTGGCTTGTTATTAATATACTACAAGCCATAAACTTGTGGCGTATTTCCTTGGGAAATTGTATGGTGTGATAACATCGCTGTAAAGGCTGACGTCAGCAGTGCTTAAACTAAATTATACACAATGTAAATCCCTCTAAATGTTGCATAATATATGTGACAGATAACTGAGAACTAACTGACTCTAGATTCATATTTCTGTGATTACACGTCTAAAAAACAATTTCGATATGTGCCAGTGTCATGCCAACTGAGATTTGGTACACCAAATGTGGACCAGATTTGAAATGAATACATATTATGTCCTTGATAGCAAGTAGCTCGTGAAATACTAAACTGTGCCAGCAACTGGGAACTAAGGATAATTTCTTATCTCACATTATTTAAAATTTTCATTTCTTATCCTCCAATCGACACAATACAGCAGCATAATTAACGCTAAATACACCGTGTAATTAAAATAACACAAAACCTCGGACACCCCAACTGATTTTTATAATTTTAAATTGATATAACAACAAATTAATCATTTTCATGTGTGATTGTTAAAGATATTTGTACTTTTTCATTTCACAAGTGTTCTAATTCATTCATAGTTCTGTGACGCACACGCAACGCAAACTGACTGGCGGGCGGGAGGCGACAGGGCGGGGGGCGCGTGGCTTCGTGCACTATTAACTTTAAGACTCGGCTTGAAATAAAAATATTATTTTTGAAAAAAATAACCTACATTTAAAAGTAGTGTAATCGATTCTCTTCTCGATTCTGGACAAACTAGTTTCAGGTTTTGCGTTTATTCAATTACACGGTGTATAAGATTCATTGAGATTTTAGCTTTTAAACTTGCAAATATGAATTTCTGGTTGAATGCATGAGAGTATATTAAGTACTTACATCTTGCTTACAAAATAATGACTTATCCAATTAGTTAAACATCAAAAAGCAATAAAATGGCAAATTACTTTAATTTCAGGATGAACATCAGTCATACAATTAAATCGGGGGTGAACTAAATACAAAATTTACTCATTTTGCCAATCTCAATGAATTTCCAATAGGTACGTAGGCTCACCTACTCTACCATAATGACATGTAATCGCCGTGTTCCACCATCTTGGACCATGATATGCGTAGACTCCCGAACACATGAAACTATCCCTTTTGTTATAAGATCAAAGAGGCACTTGGTACGCAGGGACGCGGCGTAATTGATGATCTCTTTTGTGCATTATTAAGCAACCATACCTTATATAATTGTAGTATTACGTGTGATAACTCATTAGTCTCTGTAGTTCATTGAGCTGGCTATTTTCGTGTCATGAATAAAATATGATGTTGTGTTTGTCTCTCGAAGCTTTTGTTTTGATTCACAGAAACGTCCTCTGTAACTTGAGATTTATATTATTTTTTTGGCAAATCTTTATCTTCGATTTATTGGTATTTCAATTTGCCTATTTATCATACTAAACTTCTCGTGAATATACCTATTTAACTAAAATAATAACCTTTGTGCTCAATTATCTGTCTTACTGTTATACTTTTATACATATGTGTTTTGTGTGTAGGTAGGTATAAATAAATAAAAATAGCCACTGTCATGTTTTGTTCTATTCTTTAAAAAAGCTCCCGATAATATTATTCCAGGTGAACTATGAGTGAATAATAGTACATCACTATTTAACCCATCGGTATTCCCAAGTGTGTCGGCTAATTGTCAAATTAAAGTTTTTTTACACCAACTACGCTAAGTAGCGTAAACGCCACCTGCTGACTTGATTACCTAATTGTCCAGCAAACACGCACAAAAAGTGTAACATGAGAGGTCACGTGAATGATAATTATAGTACAAAATAACTAATAACACAGCCGGTCCTCTAGCGTGCCATGAATCTGGAATTAAACTATTAATCAGATCCTTCATTAAGCATAGAGTAATTACGTACTATGCTTAATGGAAAATCTGATAAAACTTTACAACATAATGAAAAACATTAGGAAAAAATAACTTGGATATTTAAGTAATAAAATATAATAAAAATAAAGAAAAACCACAGATATGGTAATCTCAAAGGGAGTAGGGAATTTTAAATCAAGCACTAGGACCTACTAGGTCTTTCTTTTCGACCTATAGTAATTTTTCAGTTGATCTCAGTCACAGGCATGCATCTGCAAGTTTATGTAGCAGCTCCCAAATCTACGTCGATTAGTCTATTTAGTATTATAATTATATTTATTCCTACTTTCGAAAAAGCCGTTGCAGGGTTGTACTCCATTATAGAGCATAGAGCACGTGTACGACACAATTATGTACCGAGCCTCTAACAATCACGCACACACACGCCATTCACGCACACGCTGCGTACAGACGCATGGTATTCCGTATAACGCCACTGCCACGCGTGCCTCGACTCGAATGCATTTCGTATGCAAAGCGTGCCTTAACCCACGCCTGCGTCAGTTGTTCAGAATCTCTAAGTTTAATGAAGGCTTTCGTGGCTGTTGCCGTGGGTTTCAGTGAATGATTGAGCTCACGTGGGTTAAATAGTTAACTTGTGGGGTGTAGGTATATATGGTGTGACTATCCACAGCCTAGTCTGATTTTTTTAAAAGAGTTCAAAGAATTTTGTTTGTTATCATGAGATTGTTGCCTGAATGATCAGTGAATTTTTTTGTCACCGGAAATTTTATTTGACCTTCGTTGGTAGATTTTTTTTTCTCGCTAGCCTTTATTTTAATTTATAGCTATACCTAACAGTCAAATTTTTATATTCTTCGGTTATAATAATATAAATGATCTAGTCCTTTGTGTAGGTAACTATAGTTTAATAGATCGAAAGCTTCATTATTGAGAGTTTCTTTTTAATAACAAGTTCGTAATAAAATATAATACATATTACATACCCTTAATTTCTTCCAAGCCATGTAAGTAGGTACTCATCGACCCTCCTGGTCGCTGTCAATTCAGCAATCGTTAGTATCACAACAACTTCCTTTGTATCTTTTGTTCACGCAATTTGCGTCACACGAGAGCTAATGAAGCTGTCTGGGGCAATGTGGGGGACCACAATTTGGACAGTGGGTGAAAGAACACGAAAATTGGGCGAATAAATGTTATCTACAACAGAATAATGATGTACCTACATATTAATAAAGAGAAAAAAATTGTAAACGACGAGAGGTTTTTTATAAGAGTTGTTTGATTGTTGAATCAGACAGTTATTATATTGTTTGAATAACATCATTTTGGTGTTTAAAATTCACATTTGAAATATTACATTCAAACGTAATTACCTACTACAGCTCAACAAACACGGTGTCACATAAAATTTTTAAGCTACTTTAGCAAACATATTTGTGGTTACATGTCATTATTTCTTCATAACCCTACAAAGTGGAAAAAAGTCAAACAAAGGAAAACTGAACTAAAATTATATGCATGAAAAACACACAGTGCCGACAAAGACGTATTAATTTGCCACACTATGCAATTTTGCGCAAAAAAAGTCGAGCCATTATAAAAAACACAGAGCTCGCACACAGGGCTATGAATAGGTAACAACGGTTCACAGTTGATACGTCAAACGGCTGGAAACAAGCTCTTTAATTAAACGTCTGACATTAAAAAAATTAGCAGTCAATGTCCGTATTGAATTGATTCACTTTACATCGAATTATTTCGAGGCATAACAATTTAATTAGCCATCTACCTGACAAGCAATCCTTCTCTTTTAGACATTTGAGTAATGAGAGAGAGGTGAGAGGTCCGATAAATTCTTGGTAGCGGTAGGAAGCGGCGTCGAGGCGCATATCCGGCCCATTGTTGGGAGTACGGCCCTTGAACGTCTTTACTAATTAGTCAAAAGCGTAAGCGGTTGTGTGACGGTAATTGCGTCATATTGTGGAGCTGTGAATGCTTTGTCATCCCGCATTGTTGTTAAACGCAATAATTATGCCAAAGCTATCGCATACGTGGGATAATGTTATGAGCGATAACTTAGAGGTTTAAGTATGGGGCTACGTTTCCTACAAACATAGTTAATAAATTTAGACACATACATAAAAAAATATTTCCGTTTTCAAAAATGATTTTTCGAGTATAATAAAACCTACGACATGTTACAATAATGTTTGTCGTAACGTTTCTAAACGCTTAATCTTTTTGCTTAGTCTCCTTCAGGCTAGGTACAAGCGGCGGCTAAATGACGCGTGTAAGGCAACGCAAAGCAATTTGGCAGCAATTCCCGGCCCGGTTTAGTGCAATAAGACTTCACTATTTTCACGGAAAATAATATTTGAGCAGGAACATCCTCAAATAGACCGCTTGTTACGGTCTAGATATTTTCATTCATTTGCCATTATCCTCTTTAAAAAAGAATATTATGAAACTGGTAAAGCCACATAATAATAGCAAGACTAGAAATAGAAACTTATCTAGTTAATAATGCATTCTGAAAGAAAACAACAATATGACGATAAAGGAAGGAACTGCTGAATGTCTTCCAAATGTTTGATGTATTCCAAAATCTATAATTCTGTGCAGAAACTCGAAACAAGACTACTAAATGGATATTGATCACGGCATTCATGTTGTACTGTCCTGTAAGTGACAGATCACTAGACCGTAACTCGCAGCACTATTAAGTAACCATTTCCCTCGTTCGAGTCCGTAGTCCGTACAATCCTTTGGGACAATCAGTTACACAATGTCTGTACTCTATTTTTATTGCTGTCCCGGAGCCATTAGCATAGGAAAATTAGCTAATGTTATTTTACGAGTAGAATTAGGTTAGCCATTGTATACATTAATAGCGAATGCCAACTGGTTATTTTAGACGAATGAAAATTAATGGACATGGAATAGGAGATAAACGTTGAACGTACCCCATAAACAAGGTAAAAAAAACTATGATTGCCGAAACTCATTTATTTTGAAATGTATAGATACCTAGATATATTACAAAAACACAAACCGTTATAACAACAACTATAATTACTAATTACTATCTCCCCGTTTATCGTAAAACACTTGCAAAGTAAACAAAACATCTACAAACTAAGTTTTAATCCAACGTCCCTTCTTCATCAATTTTATTTTCAATTGCCAAACTTTAGCGCGTAAACTTCAAACACAAATCTTACTATTGTTTTCATAATATAATTTTGTAGCTTCACTGACTATTATTACGTAGTTACTCCTACAAAACAACTTAAAGATATTTGGCAGAGGTTTCGCCGAGTTTGGTTAACTCTAGCTCCTGAGGAGTAGCAATATTGAAGCGTGCCAACAATTGTGTAATCAGTATGAGTATATAGGGTATGGGGGAATGGACTGTCAATGTATCGTAAATGGGAATGAAGTTATAAAGGAAATATAAATAGTATCAGTATTGAATGGGGTACCATTAGGTCCCACGCAGAGGATAGAGCAACATTTATAAGTAGCCAATGTTTCGTTAAATCGATCGTTGCTTTGAACTGTAGTAGTATTGAAATAAATCGTATAATATATAAATCCATTTTATTATTAACTTTATAATTTTTATACAAATAAAAAAACCGATGTAAACAAAATCTATTCGTAGTTCATAAAAGTATTATCTGATTTTTTTTTCTGTCATCAGAACAAATTCGTAACTTCTACGTGTATGTATGAAAAGATTCAATTCTATAGGTATTTTCTGTTAACTTGTGATATCGCTTGGGATCCAATTTATCCTTTGAGGGAAATGAAGCGTGAAAGGAAGATTACATTCATTTGAGATAAAATCTGCACAACATGTTACTTTCTTGATTTAATTTTGTGATTTTTCTAAGTCAAAAGCTTTTTGAGATTATGTCAAGAACTCACATCTCAGTCTTTGGTAATGTTATTTATTTTCATTTCTACGTATTTTCCCATTTAAAAAAATAATTAATTGAATTTTATATGTACTTTGAAGGTGGCTACAATTTCCCAGACCCATAATTCAGAAACATACCATTTACTTCCATTCCTTACCACAGACGTACCTCGTCGTAGTCACGAAACTATTTCAGTAGAACCTCAGCTTAAATAAAGTACAGAACAAACTAAGGTGTCTGCCAAGACTTGCTAAGGGCCTGAATATTGCAAGCAGGTGTTGCTATCCCTCTCGCACTGCCAATGGATATATTTCAATATTTTATGTGTCTAGCCGCCTCGTGGTTTCACTTCCATAAGAAGCGTTTTGCTGTTCTTAAGGCTATCTGAGAGGCTTTTATGACCGCAGATTCTTATAATTCACGTGCGTCCTGTGAGATAAATTAAACTACTATTTGTCTAATATAATAATAAGAAAAAAAAGTATTGATTGTAAAATAAAATATTTATCTCATTTAAATACATAACTACATTTATCATGTAGACTAGATTAAAGAACGTCGTCAACATAATATTTTCAATTTTAATGATCTCTTCATTTTGAATAAAATTGTTTTTAAGATCAGGTTTGCATAATAATCGACCTTATAATCATAAAAACATTGGGATTTTGAACATGTAAATGTGATAAAAATGAGATTACTATCATATTGTAGAGCGTTGTTGTATGATTGCTAGATTATTTAAATTAAAACACATACATTTACGAATTTATCGATGTTACATTATTGTTGTTGCACGAGATATGAATCGATAGATGTCATTTATAGATTGGAATCGATAATCGATCCAATTGTACTGATCCGAATGTAGAAATACTTTGGAACCTCTATAGTTTTACATAGATTAGGAAATCATTCAAGAATCTGGCCTGGTTTCAGATGAATTAATTACCTCCGAAGCATTTTGAAAAAAAAAAATATATATTTTTAGAAGCTGCCTAAGTCCTTTTAGAAATCTGATTTATCCAAAAAAACCTAAAAATGATTATACTTTTCCGGCTGGTAATTATCGCAAAAACTTTCCTTAAACTTATGTCAATAATGTTTTTTTTTTCACTTCTAATCTAATCGTTTTAAAAACTTCTGAATCGACATTTAATGACGCCTTCACATAATTTTCTGCCACATAACATCTATCAACATGACGTCCAAAGGCATCCATCATAGAAAGTGGTACGTAAAACAATTTTAACCTGTCGCTGTCTAGATTATTACCGTTGATAGCGGTCTGTAATTATTAGTCGTACAATACAAACTGTAATTTGCAGAGCGTATTGTATTACTGTAATAGGTTTAACATGTGTCGGTCTTTTTGTAGGTTTATTTGCTATTTCGATCGTTCTTAAATTGGTTATTTTAGATTATATGTTCTTATTACTTTTTCATTAAGATGCAATTAAATGTTGAGAAAATAATTTAGTCCATTAAGCTCTTAATAGTTCCATGTTTTCAATTTATTTTTTAATGTAGGTTTTGGTTAAACAAAGCGTTAACAGTCAGTGTTAAAATACTTTTACAGGTATTTTTTTTAGGATAATTAAAAAAAACCGGCCAAGTGCGAGTCGGACTCGCGCACGAAGGGTTTCGTACCATTATCTATAAAAGCGGCAAAAAAATCATGTCTGTTGTATGGGAGCCCCCCTTAAATATTTGTTTTATTTTAAATTAATGATTTATTTTTAAAGTGAATATATAATTAAATATTCTGTGAATATTTCAAGCGTCTACCTGTTGCCGTTATCAATATCGAGCAAAAACGAGCAAAAAAAAATACGTTTGTTGTACGGGAGCCTCCCGTAAATATTGATTTTATTCTGTTTTTAGTATTTGTTGTTATAGCGGCAACAGACATACATCATCTGTGAAAATTTCAACTGTCTAGCTATCACGGTTCATGAGATACAGCCTGGAGACACACAGACAGACAGACAGACGGACGGACAGCGAAGTCTCAGAAATAGGGTTCCGTTTTTACCCTTTGGGTACGAAACCCTAAAAACAATACCTACTATAGTTTATGTTGATGATTGTGCCTCAACTGTAAATCTATATTGACTGTATATATATATATATATATATAATATGTATGTATATACACAGGTTGTATGTATGTATGAGGTAATCCCCCTCCGATTCTGAAAACTCTTTCATTAATAGGAAGCCATATTATTCTTGAGTACTATTTAGGTTACTTTTATCGTGAAACAAAATCACAGTTCCTGTAGGTCACAAGGGTAAATAGCTAGTTGATATTTAATTTGTTAAGAGCATTTTAGTGACAAACTCGTTTACTTGTAACCGTAAGATCGAATTATTATCTAAAATCTTCAGTATGTTCTTAAAGTTTGAATAAGATGTGGTAACAAAATTATTGAGACTAAAATAAACACCCGTGCATCCCCATTCACTAAACTGCACTCATCTTTCTTATCCTAATAGCTTTTTATTTTGACTTAATGCATAGCTAACATAGAAGATAACCACACACTACAAATAACGTCAATAACTCATCGTTTTCAAGTACCTACTCCATCTAAACAAACAGCACACACATCAAAGACAATATAGACATAAATATTTTAATTGCAAAACACTTGAGCTATTCTGGTGACATCTGTAATTCAGATTTTTTGTTGTGCACGTGAATCAAAACTGCAATATTTGTAAAATACAAAGTCGTATAATAGTAGGTACATGAAAATTTGAACTTATCAAAGACACTATTTTCGGTAAACAATGAAGTCTAAAATTTACTGAGTCATTTACAATTTTTGATTGTAAGCCTTAAATTACAAAGTCATTAAGTTAGTTAGAAATGTAACAAAGCTTTCAAGAAATAATATCTTACCTGTTTGCGGTTTGTATTTGTACTATCGTATTTTGAGGTGGCGACGCGGGGTCACGTACAAGGTTTCGTAATATGCGTGAGCGTAATCGTGAACATGAAAAGCGGTACGCGTAAATAGCGCAAGCGGTAAGCGCAAATCTTTTGAGCGATCGTTAAGGCGAAGGTAAATGGTAACGGCCAGTTTTAAATCTCTTATTTCGCCGTCAAATAATGCAGGTTAGTTGTGCAATTTTTTTATGTTAAACTAGAACATATATACATCAATCGTACCTGTGAATATTTAACTATTGTTGTAAAATACTTAATGAAATAAATTCATGAATTCGTGTCTACCCAAAACATAAAAACGTAATTACTTTCAAACCGCTTAAGATATTTTCATGATTTGTTTTGTGTGAAAAGACTATGTTACTACCTATAATAATACCTGTTACTTTTTTTTATTTTATGTTTTAGATACTAAAAAGTAATAATACGTCTAATTCTGCACAGCGCGCTCCTTGATAGGCGAGTCGTATTGCTCGGTGGATGTATGTCGCGTTGCTTGAGCTCAGCGCAGAACACTCAAGCTATACCGCCCAAATCACTCAAGGCCGTTGGCGTATACCGGGGCCTTAAGTACAACCGCGCTGTGAACGTCTATTTATCGATTGCATTACATCGCCCTACACTGCGATCGCAATGCTGTGGCCCTCCAATTTTAATTATTCACTTGCCACCTACATTTTTAATCACACCCCTATGTTCGAAATTTTCACGTGTGTACCCAAAGTTGAGCCGACATGAAATAAAAAAACCAAAGATAGAATATCAGCGGACATTTTACCCACAAAAATAAGTTACGTTTGACATTTCTGTCCCAGCAGTTAAAACAGTAATTACGAAAGAACCCGTCTAACGTTTCCCCGGGGTATTCTACTAAAATGTAATTTACGCCAGCCGAAATTCGAGGGGTATCTACAAAAAAGCGAGTCGTATCTACATGTCGCTTGCATTCGACGACGCGACTCATTTCTGAGAAGACAAATTACGGAATCCGTGGCAGTCGGCCGCGTAAAAAATGCAGCAATTAACTACCAGACGACGGTACCGGAATAACCATCACTATTTCGGGTGAACGATCATTTCGCTCGTTATTTTAGACTGTTTACGTTTTTTTTTCATCAACTAATGGTTTTAGGGTGGGAATATACAAATGATAACTAACTTCTATAAAACATCAAAGGCAAATACTTTACAAGGCAATGTTGGATCGGTACTTTATTCGAAACGACTTCATTCAAAGCATGTTTAATTCTAGCATCTTATTAATGTCGGAGTGTGCAAACGTCTGTAAGAAATAACAAATGATCTTGGCCAATATTAATGCAGTAGCTTCTCTAGCTCGAGGCGTATGCTGGCTCGTTTAAACCACACAGATTTATGGTGGCATGAGCCAGTCGAAAAGTAAATCGTAAAAACGAGAGGCAGTTTGCAATTGCAATGCCAATAAAATAATAAAGCAATAAAAATATATATTCAACTCAACGGGGCGCATGTTTCAACCGTGGAGAGGTTAAATTGCTTCCATTCTGGGCGATAATTGTCAGTTATTTTGTAATGGAAGGGTAAATTATAAAATGTGGTTGTAAGCGGTATATACGATTAATATAATCAAAGTCGTTTGAAACTCTAATGCCGCTTAGATAGCTGTTGTCAATTAATTATGAAGGCAAAATGCTGTGTAACATAATCAGTTATTTATCACCGGTGTGTCAGAGCAAGTCGTTTGTCAATGGTTTCACCCACGGCGCTACATCTTGGGCATTCGTCAACACAGTTAATTTTTAAATATATTATGAACCTTAACTAACACTGAATAAGGAGTTTTATTGGAAAACCTTAGCTTATTAGTCGTTGTGATGACAACCCGAGATTACCAGCTTATCTGATTTCATCTTCTTGAAAGACTTATTTTTAACTTAAACAAACGTAGGTAATTTTAAAGACACCAACAGAATGTTTTGTAATCAAGCCATTTACCTAGGTGCCATGAACGTTCCGCAATTGCACAGCAGTGTCTAACTTAATAATAATATAAAATATAGCAATAACGAGTGCATTACAATGCAAATACATAGCTCCCAGCGCGTGTACAGTTGGTTAAATCAAAAAGCCGCCGTCAATGCGCCTGTCTTCTTGTGCGACGAACAGAATGCAATCCATGCAACGTCGGCTCCCACAATCAGGCCGGCAACTGCCCGACTAAAGAGAAGAATTCAAACAACGGCTTTTTGAGCGGCCCTTCACCATTCAAATTAGCTTAATGCGTTGAGCACAAAGCTTTGCGATAAGCGTGGAAACCGGGAAGCTGCTCGTTCCGAGAGATCGCTTAGATATTTTTAATCAAAACATTTGGGGATCGTGTCGAACTTTTCTGGATTGACGGGTTATCGGAATCGAAGTTTGGGAAGTGTCAATTGCGTGATTTCCTTTCATCATTAGGGGTTTTTGTGTGAAGAAAGAGTTTTGTTTTGAGTTCCGGCGCAAACAGTCGTCTCAGTTGTGACGTATCTGAAAATAGACAACAGATGTAGGTATCGTTTGCAACCATTCGTCGTCGCACAACGCACGCGCTCGACCGTTGACAGATTGGACGTTTTAAATTTAGAACGCTCGTCCTTTATTTTGAAGCGTTAATGAAATATAGTCTGCCGATTTTAATGTTTATTTATGTTTTTATTTGTTCAGCTGCGCTACTATGATTTGTTTCTCCAGATTTGTCAAGAAGCCAAGAAAGGTGTTTAAAAAAAAGGTGTATTGAAATAAAGCTGTGATGATGCTTCTATCAGTTTCATAAAAGGTAAAGGCGAGAAACAAGTTTCGACTTCCGATGTCAATACTATCAATTTCAATATGTGTTTTCGATTGACAGTGTTTCGATGTTTGCGGTAAAATATTCGAATAGGGAATATTTACGATCAAACGATTGAGTTTCTGTTGAATGTGTAGCATGCTTCCATTCGGCTGTCACTTTCTACCCACGTGTTATTCAAATGCTTTTGTTTATGTATTATGTGGTTTATGGACAACGGAATACGCCTGCGATTCTACAATAGCCTATCTTTTGTAAAATATTTCATAATGTCTATTGAAACCGTTGCCTTCGACCATATAATATTTTATGATTCAGCATTGTAGGAGTGCAACTCGTAATCTTGGAATAGTACTAGTGGTATTGGATGCCACAAAATTTCAAAATATTAGAGGAATCCCGGAATTTGTGGTTTGGATATAATAGAACGTGTTACAGAAATATAAAAACATTGAATTCTTTATTTTATTGATATGACATGTGTTCTTCTTTTATCAACATCAGTACAGTAACTAATGTTTACCATTGCATAATTATTTTTAATTGAAACATAAACATGCCACTAAGTTATGAATGTGCGTCGGAGTCTATTTTACGTTTTTATAAATACATTATATCTCATAAATAACGATTTACGTGAGCTAATGTGTTAACAGCAAAACGTGTATTTAGCTCAAGTCGTCAATGTATCAATAGTGAATTGAGACTTATTATCAAAGCTTAAAATCTGGCCTATATTGATTTATGTTTGACAGAAATAGTATTCAATGTAGGTATTGTTAATTCATGACATATTATATTCTTGAGATATTACATGAATCTATCTAGTATTAAGTTTGTTAAACATACTCATATTATGAAATGAAAGCGTCTGATACTCATGGACTGTTTTTTTTCTAAATAAGTTTATGTTTAACAATTTTTAGATATTTATCTATCTGTATTTTAATTAATCTAATATTTGAAAAGCTAAAAAACTATTAGTCACAATATTTCTAAGTAATTATATTATCAATCTCTTATATTATCAATCTCTATCTGATTTAACCAGCCGTATATCACGACATAAGCTCCATGAGTCATGGCACGTAATCCCTTGTTATTTCACAACCGTGTTATTATCCGATAATATCACTAGCGTGGGCCATGTTTATCAATGTTCTATGCAAGTTCAACTGTTGAGGAAATAATACGTCATTGTCAATCTTCACTTGTCCAATTAAATAAATAACCTCCGGTTTGTCTGTAGTTTCTTCGTCTGTCACTTCGAATGAATGCTTTCTTACTTCAAATTCATCACGTTCTTTTGCTTCAATAAATTTTCTGGCTTCTTTAACTGTGTTTACTTTATAATTAATTTGATGCATACCTATAATTTTTATTGGGACCAAAACCGGGAATTATTTTCTACGACAAAAAATATTCAATAACATTATGCTTACAAACTTGCTTATTTGTATTTTTATACAGGCAGAAGATTTATTTACTCGAGAAGACTTGTGTTAAGGGATAGCTAGCAAACTCAATAAAGCGTTGTAACTTCACGTGATCTGAGGTTGAAACATTACTATATTACTAAATTGGTTTGATGGAAACATAACCATCAATCAACACTAAGTATAATTTGATGTTGAAGTGTCGCAAACGCGTCAAATTCTTGTTTTACTTAAGTTCACTTCCAACATCCAATTCAAACTAAAACAAACTTGTTCCCAAACTTCAAGTATTATACCTAATAGGAGTCGCGTCGTCGTTTTTGTTTCTTTTACAATATCAATATCTCGCAGAATATCTTGCTCAACGTAATATAATACGAGATGGGACTGGCGTAGTATTTTATTATCTCGAGAATACTCCAGACACGCATCATCTATGACATCAAAACTCAATATCCGTTCGGTACATTTGTTATAGATTTCACATTTCCGTCTTGGCTAAAGTGCTTCGCTTTGCCACGATAAATATTTTGAAATACAACTCTTATGTCGACTTTCCAATACTAGTTGGCATTAAATTTTACGAGTGTAGTCTTATTTCATGGGTTATTGTTTGGGTAATCTCCTGGTAATAGCAAATCGTGTTTTGCGCATACACTCTGCGTGCTATTTAGAGATTGGGGAATTTCTAGTTTGCAGTTTCATTTTAGTCCTTCCACTATCGATACACTCATTGCGATAGCAATTATTTTCCTAATGGCTGTTTAACGGACACCCAATATTTGCAGCAACGTAAAATTAAATGCTTTACTAAATGGTTCCACTAGAATTCTGAATGGTACGTTGTTAACAAAGATTAATTTCTGATGCTGCCATCCTAATTTTTTGTTATTTTGAGGTAACATCTTTCAAGTGTATCAAATGACAGATTATTCTTCAAAACGATATTGGTATTGATCTATCGATCAACGTCAACTTCTGATTGATTTCACTTACATCTAGAAACTTCCATAAGAAAAGCATGAATGAATTCAGCCTATTCTGGCCACAAAGTGAGGGGGGCAGGTGAATCTGTATATAAATCGTGTCATCGTTGCATCTCCATGGCACGCGGAACCTCGCCTTATTGTGGTACCACTTGTTTTGTTTAGCTGCAGACGGGACGGGTTATTTTAGATTCGCCATCTTCGATGTGGTTGTTTGTGAATTGTAGAATCAGTCTGTATTGCAATTAGAATAGTACCAAAATAGCAGATATAGGATTAAAAATTTCGTATCTTTATTTATTTTATTAGGTTCAGGGTTAATTAAGTTATCTATTATAATAAAATGTTTGTCAGTAACCTTTGTGAATACCTATTCCATGAAACACAGACACAATCAATACTTGGAATTCCCGAACAGTTTTCGTAAAAGTCATCGCTCGCAAACTTACCAGTACGAAACGAAAAGTTTGAATCCCGAGAGTTTTGAGACGAGAGCTCTCGCCTACACGTACCCATGTATTTGGAAGTAGGTAATTGAAAACTCATATGACAGCTATCAACCGAGTTACTTTCTGTTGTTGTTAAAAAATATGAAGATGCCGCGTATTTCTAAGAAGACATTCTGATATTTTATAAGAATTACGCATTACTTACAGCAATATTTTCTTTTAATAATTAATTTAGGCAATGTAGCAATATTTTCTTTCAATAATATAATAAATAAAGCAATAATTAAAATAACTTCATAATAAGAACTTCCATAGTCGTGAAAATTGCATGTATCCGCAACAACGTAAAGAAAATTTTCACCTTATTTTCGCTCACTCTATTCCAGAAATTCTCATTCCATGCAAGTTAGTAGCTCCACATTGTCCATTGTCTCGCATTTTGTGTTTTGTTCTCAGTTGATCGGCGTGTAATGCTATTTTAGATTCGTGATCTCTTAATAGTATTTGCTATTCCAATTCTTGCTACTGAATAAAGCCGCTTAGAAAATCTTTGTTGAGAAATAAATATCTTTGCAAAGGTTTTTTTACTGATGCTGTTACTGATAAAATGGTTACTATGACTTATTAAAATTTAGTGTACAAATTATTTTTTATTGGTTTTTACTCTTAGATTGAGTGAATTTTATTAATTATCTTAATAAACTATGTTTTATCCGTGAATAAGTAGTTTTTGCTTGTCTGTCAAGTCAGCTATCATGAGTATTTTAGTGGTCTTATTCTAGAATTCGACTTGTATGGCCTTGCATAGTCTAAGTAGGTGGTAAATGATACTTATTACTATACATGATTTAGATCCGTCCTTGCGCAAGTGCTAGTGAATCTAGTAACCTCCATGAAATGTTCAAGATGGAACTTATTTATGTTATGTATTAGGTAATTTACGATAAAAATATCTGAATAGGTATTTTATTTTACTTTATGTAATTTTTATAATAAATTACTTATTATAGTAAATTGAAAATCCATCTTGAGCATTTCATGGAGGTGACTTAACTAGCACTTGCGCGCGGACTATATTAGTAGATAATTCTTTTGGTGACATAGGTACCTACTAGTACGTCCACAGATCCGTCAAGGTTGCGCGCGAAATTCAAAATATCTTGGGTATCAAAATGAAGGGCTTAAAAAGACGATTACGAGAATATTTATTATACGTCATGGACATCAAAAACTAAAAAGTGAAAAATAAAAATAGAAAATTAAAATTTTTATAAAACCCTGACCGCGGTTTGCCCTATGTCGCATCTGGTGTTATAGAACCACCAAAAAGAAAAAGTAAACAAGACATTGCAGTTGGGACCCAGTGTTCCCGGGTAATAGTCATATAATATGTCCCGACTGCAATGTCTTGTTTACCTTTTCTTTTTGGTGGTTTTTATCTTAATAGGTATAAAAGCGAAATGGCAGAAGACGTCGCGTCATCGCTTAGATTTTCTCCCGTTTCACTCGTACAGAAGCTACGTAAAGGAACTCCGTTCCAAAAATCAGGGGCCGTACCACAAAAAAGATAAACACGTGTTCAACACGAATGCTACCAAAAATAATACGCACTTATTTTAGCACTAACTTGTCTAAAACAAGTGTGTATTATTTTTGGTAGCATTCGCGTTTAACACGTGTTTATCTTTTTTGTGGTAAGGGTGAAGACGTCTATATTAGCCCAGTATTTTTATGATGATTGATTTTAAACCGGTTCACAAGATTCAAAACATCAAAGATTAGTTGTTATTTTAATTCCTTCCATTATTGACGTGTCATTACCATTTATTAACTCCAAGTTTAGTAACGAAATCATTAACAGTATACGATTGGGTTCTTGTAGAATGAAAGCTTCTGTGTGGACGTCGTGATGTTAACTGTTACGAGCCTTGTCTAAGACTGCACCATAAAAAGAAAACAACTAGAGTTTAATCTAGACTATTCTAGACTGATCTATAGATCTGTCCTCAAGATAAGCTGTTAAATTGCCACTCTATTACCAATAAGGCCCTTCATACATTACGATACCATAGAATACTTGTTCGCAACTTGAGCTTCGTAAGTACCTACATCATGCGAAAACCGTTAATCAATACCTCAGCATTTTAATCCAACAGTACAAATAAAGATTAACAATAATTGAGTATCGATGTGATTGTGATCACATCATTTATTTGTTAATAAATATTAAAGCGATTTTAAAAACAACTGACACGGGTGGAATTTGAACCAGTGACCTCTACCGCATCGTAGCGTCGCTCTAACCAACTTAGCTACCGTGTCCCGCATCAGCTGAAATTTTAAATCTCTTTGAATACGCCTCTTGATCATAATCTCTAGAATCTACTAATGTATTAAATCTTAAAGTTCGTTCAGACTGAACATAAAGACGCAACACAAATCGATACTCCGTCGCATAAAGTTTTCACGATCACTAAAACAAACGTTTCTACTACATAGCTGGTATCATGTGGAAACCTTCCTTCGCTATCGTGTCTCTGGGATAAATTAATCCTGTTACACTGTTAATACCTATTGTACTGGGTACGAAAAGACCACCCCTACACTTCCCACGGAGTGTATCAAACGACTCAGGGATTATATGGGGTGGTATCTTCCTCCTGTATTTGTACTGCAAGCTCACCGATTTTTTATTAGCAATTGTTTTAGGAACGAGCTGTCTTCCAACATAAAGCAGTGGCGAAGGTTGAGGGAAAGCCGGTACAATAAAATAGTAACAAAATCTATACTAACATAATAAAGCTGAGGAGTTTGTTTGTTTGAACGCGCTAATCTCTGGAACTACCAGACAGCCATTATTATCATGCTACAACCCTTATGAGCCGAGCAACGTGGGTGAAACCGCGGGGCTCAGCTAGTTATGAATAATTTTAATATACCGGCTTCCCCTCACCCTTCGCCACTACTACATAGCTGTCAAAGAATTTCACAACATGTCTACTGTGTTTTCTGATCGCTGATATTGACTTAGCATATACTTATAGGCTGTATGCCTACGGACACCCTTACTAATATTTTTTTTACATTTAATATCAGTACTGATATCAGTTTAACCACAAATTAAATGTGTGGCGTTAACTCCAAGTTAATTAAAACAAAGAAGGAAGTTTAAAAAATTGCACAAAAGCTAAAAATAAATAGAACATTCACGTAGATGTAGAGTCCTACCTACATTACACACGTACCCCACGTGTGTAATAAACTGTGTAATAGACAATTATGTTATTCGCATCATCTTTCTACCGACCTCATCTAGTTTAAAAAAATAGTTTGACGCGTAAAAGTGTTACTTGTAACCTATTTACAGAATAATTTCATTTCTAGAAAATATTAAAGAATAACAACGAATAGGTATAACATCTGACTTAAAGCTTACGTGAGAAAAACATAACTCTCCTTCTTCTCGGTCGGATAATTAATACTGCATCGAATACCTTGGGGTCCGTTGAACCCAGCATACAATAGATGTAATGGCACAACATGAGCCGACAGGCGTCTGCCTCACAAAGGCTTGGACTGTCACAGACCGCCGCGACTAACTAGGAAAGCTGGGTAGTAAGTAGCTGGCACTGCTAGGGGAATATGATTGCTACGTTGCTTGGGATTTCCTGCTTTTTATTTATCCTTTTTGCTAAATACTTACAGCAATTTTCAAACGAAACGTTTTTGCATCTGACATGCTTATTGGATTAAAAATAAATAACAATTACGTTAAAAATTGAAAATAGATACATACTTAAGCGACCCATGTAACTCATTCATAATCATCAAATAGTTTATAATTTTCAGGTTTTATTATTTTAGTGTGGCAGTATTGTAAAATTCCTCGTACGGTAGTTTATTATTATAATTAAACGTTTTACTCGAAGAGTTTTAATTTTTCCTAAGCCAAAATTGTAAATTTATCAAGATCGAATTATTCCGATTGTGTTCTGATGAGCCATCAACAAAGCTTAGTCAGATTAAGTGCTTAGCAGGATTTAATAAAATAAGCACTGAGTAAGATTTATTCCGATGCACATTTTAGTCATTATCACAATTCACTGCTGGAAGAAGTTTTTCTAAACTTCTTTTAGCAGTGAATTGTGAGTTGAAATTCTAAATCCAAATTATATAAATATTCCTACTAGAGAGTTCCTACCAGATGATAGTCCTACATTATATTGTAACTCCATTTACCACTTTAAACAAAACAAAAAATAAATCCGTCAATAGATGTAACACAGGCAAGCCGTATACTTACACCACCGCGTCCGGGACCAGTTTTATGACAGTGCCTTAATGGTGACTCCTAGCTTGTCCGCATCTGTTCCTTGATGAGCATAAATTACAGATTAAACCAGTATTTTACTGCCTATTATATTCATTTTGTACTTTTATACTCTGGGAGTGCATCGTTTATAGATTTTTTCTAGACTTATTAAGCGCTAAAATTGGATTCCACCGATGCTGAGTGATTACTGGGCCCTGTGTTTAACTTAAATAATGTAATTATGTATTTTGTAAATAAATATATATGTATATGCTGTAGTAAAACATATAATTAAGCAGCTTGTATGCTGACTTATTTAGGAAAATACAACACCAAAGTATTTATAAAACAGAGAGTACTTTTTATGAAAAAATATTGAAACAGATACCTTTGAAGTTAAGCTGCTACCAGCTTATTTTTTAATAAAGCGGAAAATTTAAACTCGCTATGCAAAAGTAAAAGTTTTTGGATATTTAATTTACATATTCTAGTGCAACGTTTCCCAGGCGGTGGAGCGGACACGTGTAAACTGTCCTACGAACAAGAATGTCCGCGTAGAGTGCACCTACTCGCGTGTAACACAAATTGCTAAAAGCTAACATCCACGCTCCGCCATAAACGCTTCTACCTACACCTATTTTATTAACGAGCCGACAATTTAAGGCAAACTAGAAACTCATTTAGTGGCCATTACCTCTGACTAACTACCGGTAAGCAGATTAAAATGCATGCCAAAAGTTTAAATTTATGTACAGGACGCTCTCTTCAATTAAACTTGTTATAATGAAACTCTGGAAAAACTGAGTAAATTTCTGCGAAGAGACGACGCAAATAATTCCCAAGTTTTGCAATTTATACTCATTTTAAAGTTGAGTTCGATGGCGCAGACGTTCCACCAGTAACCCACGACCTGAATTGATTATTTTAACGCTTTCAGATCTTTTCAACTTGATAATTTCGTCTTCCTTGTTACTTGTTGTGTTAAGTTTAATTTAAACTGAAAAGTTTGGTAATCTGATGTTTTAGGATGACATTTTGCTTGGTAAAATAATATGCCAAATTATTTTATCTATTTTTCATTCTTCCCATTAGGAAACGATTACAAATAATTCTCGATGCTCATTCATACTCATTAATACTTATATACATTTTTAACCGACTTCCAAAAAGGAGGAGGTTCTGCATTCGGTTGGTTTTTTTTTTTTTTTTTTTTTTTTTTTTTTTTCATGTATGTACACCGATTACTCCGTGGTCTATGAGCCGATTTACGTGATTCTTTTTTCATATGGTAGAAGAAGCTCGCGAGGTGGTCCCATATAAATTTTATTAACTTTGGTTGAGTAGATTTTTAACCAGGTGTAATAAACGGTATTTTTGGTGTATCTTGATGACATCATGACAATGATGAAAAAGTGATATTGTGTAAGTACATGAATTCCTGAATGCAATCGATCTCGATATTATACATACATAACATCACGCCGGTATTTCCCGCAAGGTTAGACAGAGGTGTATAGTACACACAATTTTTTTATGCTTAAGTCGCATTTGATATAAGGCTAGGGAGCGAGCCTATTGCTATTATAAACTGAAACAAACACTGTTTTTAGGGTTCTGTACCAAAATGGTAAATAAAAAGGAACCCTTATGGTGCGACTGTCTGTCTGTCTGTCTGTCCAAAAAAAGTCATAAAATGTTTTTATTTTCATTGCAAAAGGGGCCGGAGTGGGGGTCCGAAATTTCAAAGTGGGGTTACTAGGTCAAATGACATATCATATGAAAGGGCTTGATCTGCACATTTCAAAATATATTTTCATTTTATTTTATGTCTTGACTGTTTTCGACATATGATGAATAATGTCTGAAAAAATACCATTCCCCCCCCTTACCTCCGAAGTTTGCAGAGCGAAAAATCTGAAATAATTAGAGTTGATAGGAATTGCCGAATTGACCCAAATATTGCACCAAAAATAAAACGATGTTCCTAACTAGTGCAGTTTTTTTTTAATCATTATAATTCCTTCACAAACAAACTTAGTTATACGGTCCGGTTTTTTTCACTTTATACGTCCAAAACCGATACGGAACCCTCGGTGCGCGAGTACGACTCACACTTGGCCGGTTTTTTTGTTTACTGAAACGCTCTTATCCACCAACATCTATGAATATAAGTACCTATTTAAATTCGTGGAAGTAATCGATCTCGGTAAAAGTAGGTACATACAAAATGTGTAGCAAATACATAAATGATTTTATGATACTTTATTGTAATTATTAACAACAATAAAATGGTTACACAGGTTACACTACACTAAAAAGATAAAAATAAAAACAGGTTTAAAAAAAACCGACTTCCAAAAACTACACTAAAAACTATGAAATAAAAATGTTAAACTTCCATAAATAAAAATCTAAATGTATATTGAAGTCGGCGGGGCCTAGCATGAAAATAAGCACCATTGTAGATTAAGGAGGATTGAAAGGAAATGTTAATTTGTCGAGGCGCAAAGCAAGCTGCACGTGCACACACTGCGCACGTTCTTCCTGTTCAAAGGCTGAGAGGTAAAAAACCTGAAGAAGAGGCCCCGCCGACTTCAATATACATTTAGATTTTTATTTATGGAAGTTTAACATTTTTTCACTTAACAAATCGTCCTTCTATTTATGCCCTACACGAGTATTATGTATTTAATTCTCTTTCATTATATTAGTAGGTACCTACTTTTTATTATTTCCGGTCAAAGTATCCATATATTATGCAAACAAAAAAATATAATATACTTTCGTAATAATACGAGTATTATAATAATTTATTATTCATTATGTTAACAAAGGTACACAACGTTAATTTAATGAAAACACGGAAAAGAAGCACTCATACGATAAATTTTAAAATTAACACACGGTAATTAACATTTACACGCAGGCCATTAATTTATTTAGTAACTGCTCGGAGATACTTGTGGTCGTATAGACAACTAATGCTATTCCACGAATAATCTCAAACAAAACGAAAAATAATTCCCCGAATGCCATGTTCTGTTTCTATTACCTAACTTTTCGTTTGGTTGTTTTTCGTAAACATTCCAGCTGCCGTTGGCAAACCATTCAATGAACCCGTTTCTATGCTCTAAACGACTGGTCGTGGTCTAAATATACCATTTAAATTCAAGAGCAGTTACTATGCCTTCTACTGAAGCATCATGAGCTATTTATTATTGTCTTTTATAGAGGTTATTTGACTTAGTTCGCCCACTCTGCTATATTTTTAAGTGTTTCAGCAAAAGCTTCGCTATTGACTATTCCATTCCGACGAAAGCAGAGCGGGCGTGGGGAGCATCGATAATCAGCAGCACTCCATTCGGATAGTGTTAATGAATTTCTTTAGTTGAGTATTCACAAAGCAGTCGCAGCCCGCAAAGAGTTCATTTCAACAGCTTCCAGGCTTCTAGGGGAAAATAAATAAAATCGGCCGCATCAAATTGTGCGGAGTGACTACGAGGCAAGGTCCCGCGAGCACTTTCTCATGCAAAAGTCGAACGGTTACTTTAATTCTTAGCTCGAGCACTTGTCGGTTTTACGAGCGTGGAGCGATTTAATCCACTTAAAACGCAGAGCACAAACTCCGAGCCGACAAAGCTCTCAGCCGCTCTCATTTAAAAATGGAAATAAACCTTCGGCCATCTTTGACTCAATGCGACCGCTAGTGGAATTCTAAGTGCGGTCTTCAATGATACAGCTACGATTTTTTACCCATTTGATGGATTGCCCTTGACTTATTGCGCGGTTTCAACGGATGATAAAGGAAATAGTAACACACAGGATATCTAGACATCTAAGTACAGGAAACTATACCAGTGTAATGTGACTACCACATGCAAGATATTGAAACTTTCAACATGTAGATATTATGGGAGCTAGACCACCGAAGTGGTTGAGTGGAGAAAGTGTTAACAGATTTAGTGTTTGTCTTGGCAAATTCTTATGAATCGCGAAGATACACGTTCAATCTGAAATGTTTATGTAAGAAAACGGGAGATAAACATTATATAGGTGACGTAAAGGTGTCTCATGCTGATATGTTATGAATTAAATGTATCTATTACATACGACTTTTCCTTCAATATTATTATTATTTTAAAAGATTGGTTAATTAAATATGTCGCGCAGTGAAAAACATAAACATTGGGTAGCTACCTAATTATTATATAAAAAAAAAATATCCTTTTCGCAATTCATTCATTCACCTTATTCAATATTATTCCACTTCATATCATCTATACATTTTAAACACCCATTCAACATTAAAATAATCTGGAACTTTCTGATATCAAAACTTATTTAAACCATAACAATCTTCAAAAAATATATTACCGGATAATTTATTTCCTATCTCCGAAGGAATTTCAGAAATTATCCGCCCTTAGTCCTCGTCTTTAGCTTCCCCATCTTAATGAAAGAGTTTTGCGGCGAGATTATTTTGACTTGTTTATTTTGTTTCCGCACCACCCGCCGTCGGTAGACGTAACTTTTGTATTTGTATTAATTCTACGCTTTATTGTGTAAATCGTCAATACTCTTATGTGATTAAGGAGAGTACCTATAACTTTACATTCAATTAACCACGTACACATCTGAGGATGCACATTACATAAGTATAAATGTTAGAATAAAAGCGTAAGTCAGAAGGCTCGATGTTTATATTAAAAATAACTCGTTCTTGTTATAATAATACATCCTTTGTTTCAGCAGCCCGAAAACAGCAAAAACTATTATTTCAATGTTCTAAACTGTCCTAAACCGACATAGGTATGTGGTTTATTCTTGCACTGATTCAAAGTAGGTAACGTAGTCACTAATTGAGACAAAGCAATTTCATTATACCCGAAAACCACCCTCAAACCACACTATACGGGTGTCAAAACAAACCTACAAAGTACGAGATAATCTGTGACCTTTGGATGACCTTGCTATCGTAACAATTTGTAGGAAAAATACAGTGTATCCGTTTGACACATTTCAAGCCTCGCCCCAAACCAATTATGCATATACAAACACCTTAAATTTTAAGAACCGGCCCTTAATTCTCTCTGCTTCTTAATTACCTTACTTTATGTCGATTCTCCCCTTTTATTTAAGACTCAACGGAAATTGCTCGGAAAAGTCACTTAAAGCAAATAAGGTCTAGGTAGGTAGGATAATTACGACTTTTTTCTCAATTTCGTTAATTTTGCCGTGTCAGTTGTAATTACTGTGTAATTGAACACCGTGTTTATCTTAACTTAACATCGGTATTGGTTTTTCTGTAATTGCCTTAATAAATCGTATTCCTGTTAAATGTTCAGGAGAGTTGTTTAACATTATCAGAACGTGTGGAATACTTCGTGCTTAAGATGGTGTTTGATTGATACATCATATTATTGAGTGGTTTAAACCGTTAGCATTAAATGTATTCAATTAATGCGTCGTTTTTTATTGTCTTGCTGTTTTATTACCTCATATAAATTAAGAGTGTCAGGTATATAAAAAATGTGTAGTTTTTATGCCATCAGATAAAGTTATCACGTAAAAATCTTGAATAAATAAGTGTTTCGCAGCTTTTGTAATGTGTTAGTTTAAGACAGAGTAGCATAACATTACTCTTGAAGAACATAGCTTGAATCATAATGATATAGATTTCTGATCGTAATAAATGTTGTTTTTGGGTGGTTGCGGCACAGCCTTAGTTACCTTTTGTAAAATTCAATAATGGAGAAACTTGCTATTTTGTCCCTGATGATGATGATGAGAGGAGATGAGCGTAATAATGGCCTACCATTTCCAGGCACAATTAGTTTTCGATCGTTTCTGGAAATGGTAGACCACTCGATTTGCGCACCATATTTTCTTTAAGATAATTATTTTATCAGTATATTACCTATTTTATTTCTTTAACAGGACGGAGACCGGGGCTACTTAGAAGGTCTGGCCTCCCGATACGCGGACCTCTTTTCAACACACTATGGCGACGTTCTAGACCACCTTGAAGAATTACGGAGACACGAATGGGACGAGATGTCTCCCAGAATGAGGGTGCTTGGAGGCCCTGGAACACCTCAAACTCCACCTTCGGCAAGTCCTGGTTCCCTAGCTTTGAATAACTTGACCACGTCGCATTCGCAGCCCATTTATGTGCCTGGAAAGTATTCGGTGAGTTGAGTGAGATTCTCATTTGTTTTTGGGAATAGTCATCAATTTCACAAAATATTTAGTTGCAGATGTAAAGTAATTATTATCGAACAAATTGCTGGCTTTTGTAGTTTGTTGTTGCATGAATAAGTGTGAATTAAACTAGTTATACCTATACTTTGTCATAAATTATAAAAGTTTTTTCGTTAAAAACACTTTGCAGTGTAAGCATGTATTTGGCACCATATCAGCAAATTATTTTGGCTCGATGCATGATTTTTTTATCTGTACCAATGTTATTTGACATAGTTTTAATAGTTTACTCGGACGTTATCGATAGCTTTTTTGGTTTATTTAGCCGTGGTAATACATAACAGTCATATCGACTGAAGTAAAAGGAACGCGAACAATCCTAGTAGTAAAGCACCAATATGACCTTAAAATCTCATGTAATTTCTTCCTAGGTTGATACTGTAGTGTGTACAGAAATCTAAAGTAAAACATGCCAAGTAAAGTGAAAAAACGACTTTGCAAGAACAGCCTGAGAAGCACGTGATGAACTTGAACCTAAATCCCTGTCGACCATCAGACAAAAGTCCAAGGTCATAATGATGAGCCCCGCGGAGGCCCACAGATAAAACGGCCTGAATAAATAATAGGATCATGTCATGTAATCAGACTAAGCGGGCCAAATCGTCGCTTTGTGTAAAATTAGCCAGGAATATTAGGCTTTCAACATTGCCAGTGATATTTGAACCTTTTTTGTGAATATGATTTCATTTTTGTGAATACACCTCTAACTAAGTAAAGCGGATTACCTACCTTACGAAGGCTTTTTTCGCATTTATATCAAGACTGATTTAATACCGATTTTTTTGTGAAGACACCTATTAAGGCTCTTGTGAAAAGGTTTTTCTTTTTCTGTGGCGTATTATAAATCTAATTTGCTCAAAGTCATTGAATATGTAGGTAAAGGTTAATATTTATATTGGAGTCAACATTTATGATACCTATTTGAATTGATTTTGTTTGTAGGTGAAAAGTTGGTGGTTGGAATACTAGATTTTTTTCCAAATATATTTATTAATTAACATTAACATTTGAATTTGACAAAGCGGACACATTAAAAACCTAAAGAATAAAATCAAATTATATCAATATAAGATTCACCCATTCTATAAAAGCATTTGAAGATGATTTTCTAACATCGTTTTTTCTTTTTAACAGCCCTCAAGCTGCCTCACAGAGAAAGAAGAAGACGAAATATACGGGTTCGGGTACGGCGTGTTCGGCAAACAAATGCTGCAACGGCAGCAGCAACAAAAACAACTGCTGCTGGCGCAGCCAACGCAACCGCTCATGCACAACACACAACATAACTATCAAAGGTGAGTGTTTAACTCTTCTTAGAATACCAGATTAAACAGGTAGTAGGTAAGTACATCAGCATATCTTGTAATGCTGATCAGGATGAACGCCAGCAGAGCCGTAGCTCTCTCCTGCTAGTAACGTTCGTGTCTATTGCGTCGGCAGAATGTTTTTAGGAATGTATTTAGGATCACAATGATGAATAATTATATATGTTTATTACCCACCACAAAAGGTGTTATTATTAAATTTAAAGTATGTATCGTACTTAATTTTGTTTCATTATGACGTTGATATTGGCATTTTTATGAAAACGTTAATATGTGAAGTTGCGGATAAAACTTAATTATTTGGGGTTGGCAAGTGCATTAAGCTGCCAATACACGTCACGGGTATATCAAGCTTAATGCAATTGCATACAAAGCAGGTCAAAACTGCGAATACTATTCTATTCTAATTCATTTATGCTATAGATTTTATACGTTCATGGATATTAATTCCCATTATGGATTTTAATGCCTAGTAGGTACGCGGGACGAACAGCTCTATTCAGGATGCACGAATGTGACTTCTTTATTCAGAAATAATAACGTTATTATAAAATATAAAAATGTGTATATGTAAAACAAAACCCATCTGGTTAAAAATCCAATCAACTCTAACTACCAATAATAAAATAAAACGGTAGTATTGCGAACATTTGAACGGTGATTATTACAACAATAACTTGCAATCAAACCCTGCGAATGCCGACGCAAGCAAAAACGGCTTTATCCTTATTCAACTAAGGAAAATCGCGGTCGGCTTACACGAAATGTTAACGATAACGAGAATAGCACGAGACGTAGTCATAAATTATTTGGACTTTAACAGGTGTACTCGTTAGATAAGCTTTTGCGCTGCATGTTTAAATGCTAATCTAAATTGAAATCAGACATTCGATTGGCGACAGAAGCGGCCTCCGTGTTGAGAATAGTCGAAGTGATGTACGGCTAGTGGGGGCGCGAAGCAAATTCTTCCTACAAAAAATAATTCAAATCTTTCGTCAGATAGACGGATACGCAACAATAGTGTTTCTAGTTTGACAACGGAACTCTAAAATTGACGTGCAATATATAATTATGAAATTTGGTAACAACAAAGAAAGCCAAAAATATTTGCGCAAACTTAATTCTATTAGTAAAGAAACTAAAAACCCAGCACAAACATAAATATTCGTCAATCCTCCCAACACCAAGCCCCGCCGAAGTAAGTTCTCATTACACCGGTGCTTGCTGTAAAATAAATTCAAATTAACTACTGATGGATATGTCCGGGCCGGGCGCTCGTACGAAGAAATTCGTGTTAAGACCGTATTTAAATGAAGGACAATCTTTATTGGCTACTAAACTAGAACTAATAAGGCAACGATTGTAGGCAATTTATGAATGAATATACATACATACATACATACATACATACATATATACATACATACATACATACATACATACATACATACGGGACGAAAACAGAACCTCCTTTTTTGAAGTCGGTTAATTATTTTCTCAATCAATTATGGTAAAAAGTGAATTTTATATAACAGTGAATTTGATAGGGTTGGAAAAAATGTGCAGATTGAATTTTATTATTTAAAAAGTGAGTAAGAAGCTCTTAGAGTCTTGCAGTTGTTTTACTAGTCCTATGGATATACAATACCTACATAATATTCTTACTAAAGTCGTTCTTAAATTAATGTGGTTGGAGGGCTATACAGAAACATGAATAATGTGCAGCACACATTGCTTGTAATACTTTTGAGAAAAATAAAACTCCGATGACGGATTAAAAATGGTTCGAGTATGACGCGGGGAATACAAAATAAATGCTTAATTGTTACAGTCATGATGTAAGCCTGTGAATGCATTATACTAGAAAAGCGTATTATTATAGGTACTTGGAAATAGTTCAAATAGTAGTCACATTTATTTACTAACTAGCTTCCGCCCGCGGCTTCTCCCGCGTTTTCCGGGATAAAAGGTAGCCTATATGTTATTCTGATGTATAAGCTAAAGTTTCATCAAAATCAATTCAGTAGTTTTTGCGTGAAAGAGTAACAAACATCCATACATCCATCCATGCATACATTTTCACAAACTTTCGCATTAATATAACATTAAATTAAAGTAAGATAACCTGTTGCATCTGACTGACAAGATATTGATTAAGTAGGTATGTTTTGAAGTAGCTTCCACAAAATGTTATAAAATTGAGTTGAATTCTTGAAATATGTTGATACAATGCTGCATGTCGGGCCTGCTGTTAACCTAACTCTAACATAACCTTGAATTTGGTATCTTGTTAAAAAATATATTTTGAGAATTTTTTTTTTGCTTTACTAGAATACAATTCAAGGTCTTCATTTTCTATAAATAGGCAATATACACTGAGGTATGATGTTTCTATAATTATAATAATACTAATTTTATTCGAAAACAGAAATAACAATTCTGAAAATAGCGGCTACCACTAGGCTATTTTTGTGCCCCAAATTGGTCTCTAAATGAGACGCGTAGTCCTCGGCGAAAAATACGCCACCCACTCCGTAACCCGTGGGTGTCAAATATTAAGGGGTTATGACAGTGGATGGTTGTCTTCACCCGTGCATGTGCTATAGATATAGATCACAGCACAATCATGTGTCAAGCCTTTTATTTGCGGATTTAGGTAGGTATAAGTACTCTGACAGTATCAAGTCTTAGAATGAGGATAATTTTTAATAGTACTTAATAACAAGCGACAAATGGTTTATCTGGATAAACCATTTGTCGCTTGTGCATATGATTATGAAAATATTGCAAACAAATACAATTATTATTATGATGTAAAATAAAAACTCAAGAAAACATGAGAAATCATTGCTAAAAGAGAGGTTGTGTGTATAAGCGAGCACGAATTTAAAAAATGAAACTTACGAATTCATAACAAATATTAGATCGAAATGGACATATCTAAGACATCTGCAGCTGCTTATTTATATCCATAATTACATCTAAAACTAAACACCTTTCTAAGCACAGTCAGGAATATTAAAATCTATTGCTTTCTCGACCAGGCGGAGGTGTTCTCATAAATTTGTACCAGGGAAACCGCGTCACAGCGCCCACTCATCCAATCTACCTAGCATGTCTTACAATGCTAATTAGATCTTGGCACCACTAGTTTGCCTAATGAATTACTCGTAAAAGTGTTATTCGATTGCAAATAGAGATTATTTATGGTAATATAACTTTAGTGGGCGTACGTTAATCGGCAGTCTAGGACATTTCATTCTACTATGTAAAGCTAAATGTGGAAGTTTTTATCATTTAATTTTTTTAGTAATAGGTAGGTTATGTTAGGTTAAAACACTAGAGTAATTAAACTACATCCTTAAAACAATGTTTTTGTGACTAAAACAGTCACATGTATGTATGTATATTGATGTAGATTGAAAGAAATATAATTATTAGCAAGTAGTTCTACGTATTTTCCTACCGAAATAGATCAGCCCAAATATATATTATGTAATAATAAATAATATATAAAAGGGCTACAGGATCTATTTGATGTAGTGGGTGTTTACGGGGTGACAATAAGACACTAATTTTGTACATAAATGACTGAACTTTTGCTATAGGCTACTTTTTATCCCGAAAAAATGCGCAATTTCTATGGGTCACGCGAACGAAGTCACGGGCCAAGCGCTAAATAATAGCAACGGTGTGATAGCATTTTAAGAGTAAGCTACTGTTCTAGTAATTAAAGTGGAAAGCTTTAGCATATTATTCAGATCCTTTATCTTTTATTGCTTATGCAGCAATAAAAATTATATGCAGTACCTACCTACACCATTAAATGAACCAGACGTCTAGCTAATTTAATACCTATATTATATTATTATTGCGTTATAATAGTTTTATTTAAAATAATGTGATATGGTAAGTTTGTTTGACTTATCGGTATGTTACTTTTAATTATTTTATATATTTGCGCTTTTATAAGTTTTTACTGAGTAATTTATAAACTCTGCCCCTCTCAGCAGGTTGTTATTTTTGTTATGATGTACTCGAAGGTCTAAAGACTTTTATTAAGGAATTATTTATTGGAATTTGAAAACATTAATTTAATACTAGAAAATAAATGACATAGGTAATTGTCGCTGAGAGTACGTCGAGAAAATTAGCCTATTTTCCATGTCCAAACAAAACTATTAAGATATTTAAGTCAAAACTTTGCTTTAGAACTCAAATAAAACCTTTATATAACATCATTCGTATTTGGGGTACCGTACACCCACCGTTTGATACGCCAAAGGGGTACCGAGCTTCATCAACCGTATAAAGCCGCGTCTCCTGCGCATGTTTTGCCCTACACACTATCCAAAAAAATCTACACAAAACATTGTTTCAAAAATATACACACGTTGTCGCCTGCTCGGATATTTTTATTTGGTGTGTGAAAACATTAGAATGAGTTCGGATGAAAAAGTAGCAATAGTCTAAGATATGGTAAAGGAGAAGAAAACCTCGATTTCGAAGTAGACCCTATAGTACTGTTTCGAGATTTTAATACATATCAAGAATTATATATAAAAAAGTGTAACGAAACATATGTTTCGTTACACATTTTTATTATTGTCTTTGCTTTGCTTTATGTTGATGTCAGCTTTTTATAATTCTTGGTATGTATTAAAATCTCGAAACAGTACTATAGGGTCTACTTCAAAATCGACGTTTTACACACTACACAAAAACATCTAAGTAGGTACACAAACTATAGTTTGTGTACCTACTTAGATGTTTTTGTGTAGCGTGTAGAGCAAAATACGCGCAGGAGACCTGGCTTTAGTTTAAACAGTTTAAAGAAGGCTAGAATTCTTATGAAAGCAAAATTGATAAACCATCATTATTTCCTATAAGTTAAGCTTCAAAAATTATCATAGCGCGGTATTAGCAGAATATCTTAACGTCACATTAACACCGTTTAAGCAATTTGTAGCAGTAATTAAAGCGACTTGTTTATAAACTCAACGTTTACGAGCGCCGCGGTTTGCTAACTGATTTCTAGGGAAATTGATTCGGAGTACCAATTTACCTCTTGGGCCAATGAAAACGAGATAAAGGTAATTTAAGTCGTGCAGTTATATTTTGTGATAGATTTTGATAACTTAATGATGATCAAGGCAGATTTAAACACTCATCTAAAGTAGTCAAATAAGAATAGATAGGTAGGTGTGAATCCAAAATGAGTGAGCACTAAACGGGCAATTGTGAGACAAAGAAGATTAAAAAACTGAAACATCCTAAATTCCTCGTTCTGAATAAATAATTATAGAATTCGCATTTTTAGATCAGTTGAAAAAAAGTAGAAATGAAAATCATAAATCAAATTAACCAACCTTTTCCATAAAAAAATTTCTTGCCCCACTGATTAATGTACAAAAAGTTTTAGGGGTAACTGCAAATTTTCTCCCATTTCCTGAAATATAAATGAACGAATTCCTAAATAACGACATCCCTTTAAAGAACCTTGAACTCCTCGCATCCGACCAAGCATCAAAGCTTGCGACTTCTTAAAGTATTAAAATAAAGATACCCCTCTGTGCTTGTGTGAACTAAGTTAGAGTTGCAATATAAAATGATTCGTTGAAAAGGAGACGGTCAAAAGTGGTATAATGTTCCGAAGAAATTCGAATACCCATGTGATATACTTACCTTTTTAGAAAGCTTATATAATAAGCTACTCGATTCTATATAAAAATGTTTTTTTACGCCTGCGTTTTTGTAAAAAAGTGAAAAATGTTTCAGTAAAAACAAAACGCTGATTACCCTTATTTTTTCGTTTTTATGCAATATAATTACTTACTTAAAATGTAGCTGAAGTCGCCGTTTCTATTTAATACTTTGAGTTTTTAATATAATTTTAGCTACATCTCCATCGAATTATGACAAAAAATATTAATTATAATGTTAATGAAATAACAAAACGTGTCCAAAAGGATCAAATCCGTAAACTGTCAAAATATTAATGTCATTTCTGTCACTGTTACGTCATTTGGCACAGGGTTGCCAACCCATAAAATAATATTTGTAGTGATTTAAGCTTATTAATTTTTATTTTTCATTTCTTCATTAAAAAAAACGCAGGCCTGTAAAATTATTTTGAAAGCACAAAAAAAAACAAAATAATTACGCTCTTTGAGCCTATACAGGGTGGCAGGTTAGACAGTGGAAATATTTAAAGGGGTCATTGTACTCATCATTATGAACAACTTTTACTAGGGGACCAACCCTGAAATCGCGAAAAATAAAAATCTGCTGTTCCATACATTTTGTTGAGTTAAGTGAACATAAATGTACGGAACAGCTAATTCTTTTTTTCGATTTCAGGGTTGGTCTCATACTAAAAGTTGTTTATAATGATGAGTACAATGACCCCTTTAAATACTTCCACTGTCTAACCTGCCACCCTGTATAGCTCAGATTGCTGTGCGTGATTTATTATCAAGCCCCATACATTTATTGAACGTCTCCTTTATCTTGAATAATGTTACTCTGTGTTTTTTATGTAAATGATGCAAATTAGGTAAATAATAAAATATTTTAACTTGCATAGTAAACTATTCATACGGATCAAGGTTCTCAAACTTTTAATTTTACTTGCGCATTTCAAAAAGTTTTCTGTGCAATTGTAACCCTGATTATTAAGCTTATCTACATAAGAAAGAAGTAGGAAGGCACTGTGTAGAAAATTAACACAGTAGGTAGGTGTATATTAAAATTATTTTAAACCTGATGTTACGCAAGACACAGCTGACTTTTTGGTCGAACACCAATTTATTTAACAGAAGATATGCATAAAGATGTTGTAAGCAATGAATATCTTATGTGAATATTAATATCTAATCATTATCCCAAAGATCTAAAATCTCGAAATATAAATCAAACATCACCTTTAGTGCCCCTAAATAAAATATACCACTTTATCAATCCAGTAGGTATACGTTGACGACTTACAACTAAAATGTTTAAATACAATAAACATACGCCTACACGAGACAAGTAAAACAGACGAACTAACGAACCTTTGCGATATATTATGTAAATTCAAATATACCATTCATAATAAATTTGTGTCAATTGATATGGAGAAACGCTGAGAATAACGATCTTAACACTATGGTATTAACATACGTAAAGAGATAAGTGATGTAGTATTTGAATATTACAATATTTATATTGTATTAATTTTGTTAATCCTTACTAATATCATAAATGTGAAAGTAACTCTGTCTGTCTGTTTGTCTGTGTGTTACGCAATCACGCCTAAACTAAGGAACCGATTCAAATGAAATTCGGTACAGAGATAGTCTGGAGCCTGAGCTACATATGCTACTTTTTAATGCGAAAAAAGGGCTGTAAAGGGTTGAAATAGGGCATGAAAGTTTGTATGGAAATTACGTCATTTTTAAAGCTAGAAGCTTGAAACTTATTTTTGAGATTTGAGGTGTAGGGTAGGTGTAGGGTAGGTGTGGGGTAGGTGTAGGGTAGGTGTAGGGTAGGTGTAGGGTGGATGTAGGGTAGGCGTAGGAAAGGCGTAGGGTAGGCGTAGGATAGGCATAGGGTAGGCGTAGGGTAAGCGTAGGCGTAGGATAGGCGTAAGGTAGGCGTAGGGTAGGCGTAGGGTAGGCGTAGGGTAGGCGTAGGGTAGGCGTAGGGTAGGCGTAGGGTAGTCGTAGGGTAGGCGTAGGGTACGCGTAGGGTAGGCGTGGGGTAGGCGTAGGGTAGGTGTACTAAACTTTACCCGTGCGAAGCCCGGGCAGGTCAGCTAGTTTATCATACATTATTGATACAAGAGCTCTAGCAAACCTAAGCTAAAATATAATAATTTCAGTTCAGTCTACAGGAGATAGGCAAAAACTATAAAAAACCGTAAAATTTATAAAACCGATTAAACTGTTTATAGACGAAAGAAAACACATAATAGGTATGTATAATAGGTACGTGTTTTTGTTTCAGGTAACTAGTTCCAAACTTTCCTAGGTCTTCCTGAAGAATCTGTATAATTATCTAGATGTTATGTTTGTATAAGATTAGTAATAAAAAAATTGTCAAATTAACGTTGTAAGACGCAACAAGCTTTTATCAAAGAAATTCCCAGGCACAGCAATAATGCAGGTATATGCAATACAACCTGTCCTCTTATGCTCAGAACACACGCCTTTGTGCAGCATACTTATAATATTTACTCTGCTGTACAAACATTACCAGCAAGTAATCAAACGCTGTGTATATCTACTATTTCAATAAAATACCAAGGTATATGTACTGTACAGTTTGTACTGGCATTTAGGGCGATATACGTACTCGTTACTCAATTAACGCTACGCACAGACGGGAATCCTGCTAACAAGGTACGCGATTACGGGCGGCGAGATACGGGAAACGCGAGAAACGCCGTGATACGCGGCTTAACTAGACAAAATTTATCTAAGTGCTATAGAATGCGCGGTGCGTCGTTATTTCTGATTCGCTATCTGCTTTGTTGGCTGGTTTCGATTACGTTTCGACATAGGTCCGGTTTCGTGTAGCTTTTATGAGTCGCCTGACAAATTATTGGCTTTGTCATGACCGAGTAAGAGTTATACCGTGCGTCTTTAAATTGAACTTTATGGGTTTCAAATGAAGACCGCTTTAGAAATTGCGGCGTTGAACGACAATTAAATAGTTATAGCTTGTGGAATGAAGTAGGTATTTATTGTGTCACGTTAGAAAGATAATTGTTAGGCTTAGATAATTATGAAACGTATCTAAATTAATAATGTTCCGCGATAATTAGCATTTAAATATTATCGTGAAGATTTGTATATTTCCGGAATAATGGGAGTAAAATATACCTAAGGTATAAAATAAACATCTACGTAATCACAGATAAAATAAATATGTACGTTAGCCATTATCCAAACCACACCAAAAACAAACGAAAATTTATAATTATTGGAAAATATATCAAACCCTGTAATTTAAAACTAACAGCAAGTTTTTGATAAAGTATGATTGTGAACATTCAACAAAATCGAAATTAATATAAATTTATTACTTACGTAGAACTAAATTGTTGAGAAAATCAATATTCATTGCATCCGCAGCATTGCATGGTGCCGATATGATACTCATTCTGATTTATTGCCCGATCCCAACTTTATATTGGGTTTGAGAACTGAAACATGTGCGATATCGAACCATTGTTTGGTAATACGCGTCTTGACGTTGAATAATTTAATTATAATGTTTGGGAATGTTTTGTAGCAGTGCTGCTTTAATTTTGATTAAAATAAAAATCAAAGTAAGTCAGGCATAGTTGTTGTATTTCACGAGCACCCGTCAATATAATTGTAATTTAAACCGAATGTCGATGACCATTAAAGTCACATGACTTGCACTCGTGATTTGGAACTGCTATAGCACTTTATTTTAATGTAATAAAATATGTATTAGAATAGGATACTTTATTATGCATCCTATTCTAATTAACTACCTACCTGGGCAACCGAGCTTCACTCGGCGATTTTTTTTCTGTGAAAACGGGTTATCTCACGAATGACACCTAGATTGCAAAGTAAAACTTTATCTACATACCTAAATACAATTTTTTATCAAAATCGTTTGAGCCGTTGCGTTGGCGAGAAACCAATTGATATTTATTTACAAACAAGGATAGTAAGAATTAGATATCCTATACCTACGCTCTACACAATAATAAATCCATGAAAGAACGACTTCCAGTTCCGTCAAAACCAATCAGTTTCAATTATCAGCCGGTAGTCACATTTTCAGATCCAATAACACGAAATTGAAATAACATTTAAAATACCAGACGTATTAATTTTGTACTCATAAAATTAATGTCGGCTTAAACGTTCAATTATCGGGGCTGATTAAGGGCGCGGACACATCAAAACGAACTCTTTACAAAATTTACGATTTCATTAACCGCCACTCATTTTACGGACAATCATCATTAGCGGAGTATTGTTAATGCTGAAGTCGATTAATTTCCCATTTTCCGTATTGCAAATGCTTATTCCGATATTTTTCCGGCTGCCACAATATCCGAGTTGTGTATTTTCTGTTTACAAGTAACTGTTAGATTGTGTTTTTAATTATTCTTGTTGTCTATGGTCTTTATGGGTTTTGTTAGGGATTTGTAGATTATAAAGACCACTGTGTGAGATATGAAAAAGCTATGCTATAATATCATCTTCTCATACATGTTTAATTTTACCTACGAGTACTTAATTGTTTTCTTGTGTAAATATAAGCTAATAAAAATGTATTTTGTTCCAGTTGCCTAAGTCCACGATCAGCATATTTCTACGAATTCCCGCCAAGCGGTGAGTACCTGTCATACACCTAAGATTTAATAAGTATTTTGATCTAATTACCCTAATTAGGACCAAAGCAGACTACCTACTTTAGCATCGCTAACCGGCGATTTTATCACTGCATCGGTACTGTATCACATTTTAGCGACTTTCTGAGTTCAGTTGCTGTATCAAAATGCGGATTGTAGCTTACAGTCGCTGCATTGAGCTTCTAAAAAGCGACTTGGTCGCCGCAACTGACGTTTACATAATTATACATCATGTAACAAAAACCTTGTTCGATCCCAGAGGCCTTTATGCTCATCATTATGAATAGTTTTTACTATGGGACCGGTTGGTCCCATAACATAGCGAAAAAATAACTGATGTTCCATTCCATACATTTATGTTCACATAAATCGATAAAATGTATGGAACAGCAAATTATAATTTTTTTGCGATTTCGGGGTTGTGTCATACAAAATATTGTTCATAATGATGAGTATAATGGCCCCCTTTGGGATCGAACAGGGTTTTTGTTACATGCTGTATGTATGCGGATAGGAGCGTTCAGACATCGGCATCAAGCTTCCGAAAAGCCATTAAATCGCCGATTACAGATACCAAAAGTAGCTAGTCTGCTTCGAATCTTATAAGCGTCAGTCAGTTAATATGGCAATTATGAAAATATATTTACCTACATCAAAATTCCGACGTTGTTCATTTTTTTTTTAATCTAGTCACTTTAAATAAAATTGACTTCAATAAACTACCTTCTTTTTCTGATTCAACTAAATCTTTTAGTATTACGTCGATAAACAAGTGCAACTGTTAATTTTTACCATAATCATCTTACGAAAACATTGGTCACTTTTCTACTTTATCGCATTTAACTCATAATTTGTCAATGTCTAACCTGAAATTTTGCAGATAAATTTATAGAAAAAGTGATTGATTTATTTATTAGACGTTCAACGTTTGATAGATAAAGTGCTAAGTATAATCAATGTTTTCGTAGGCCGTTAGTATCTTTGGAATTCAGTGCTAACTCCTACGGAAAACGTGCATGCAATAAAAAAACAGACAGACAAAGTCGCACCAAAAGGGTTTCTTTTTTACCATTTTGGTACGGAACCCTAAAAACTTGAGTTAGATGGTGTTGGTATTTTCTCCTATTACTTACTACGTCACTCAATGTTATTAAGCCTATTAAACGATACATTAAAAGTTCTTAGAAAACACGCTATATGGAGAAAAACCTTAAATATACCTAGCACTTGAGCAATTGATTTATTAACTTCTAATGTTAGCTAGACGCGTCGACTCGTGACTTGCCTTTTTAGACCTAATTCGTGAAAAATAATTTTATTAGTAAAATTAATAGGAGTTTTATAGTATTTCGCTTTTCACACAAGGGTTTATGATTAAAGTAGACATCATTATTACTATTTGATACATTATTTTTCAGTATTTCATATAGGTTATCAATTTATCATATATAATTCATATAAAAGTCAAGTGTTAGTGTTATAAGGTACACCTGTTCCGATTTATTTAAATGTTATTTGTTGTGTTCAATTATTATAGATATGATCTAAAAAACAAAAATTAACCGATTTTTGTCGCAGACTGTACAAAAAATTCAGCAGTGAATCCGACTTGGCTTTTCGACAGTTTTATTAACAACTATTTGGTTAGCTGATTTAATGTTATTTAAATTGTGCAAAGATTAAATAGCAAGTGTGATAATTTTTCCCTGAAAGTGTTGTAATTAGTTACAATTTAATTTTAAGCAGGCATTCTTTTCGTAGACAATTGCCTGGGCACAGCCAAGAAGAAGGTGACGACGTTTTCGAGGTTGCTGCGAGGTTTGAAGTCTCATAGGAAAGAGAAGCACGGCTCCTGTTCGCCGAAGCACACGCACAGCCCGCGACAAGTACTGCCACCCCAACGGGTAAGTATATTTTTATATGTTATTAAATATATAAGAGATTTTCAAAAACAACTGACACAGGCAGGGTTTGAACCCGCGACCTCTGCCTAAACCGGGGCAGCGCTCCAACCATTGAACCGCTGAATCAGTTAAAATTGGAAACCTCTTTTTGCGCCTCTTATAAGCGTTATATTTTTATACTTTGCAGGTTTTTTGAGGTAGCCGGAATTTATTACAAATTATAATAAATCTTAGTTATCAACGCATTCCTCCACTGTTGATAATAATTCTCTTCTTATCAAGGCCGTAACACGTATTTCTACGATAGGTATGTTTTCGCATTCAGAAACAATCTTAACAATATTAAAAAGCGAAAAAGTATATTGGTAATTATAATTTGTAAAAAACATCGGGTCGCGTCGGCATCACTTAGGAATTTGCCAAAATGATGATGTGTTTTCTTAACAGGATTGGAGTGTGTGAAAACTTAGTAAATATAATGAATGCAAGAAATTAAGTATTTAACGATGGTGGATTTAGCTAAAGCTTTATTCATTAATAACTTTTTTTTAAATAAACTGTCACAATCTGCTGCTTATTAAAATTGCCATCACTAAATACTTCATCTGTAACAAATTTAATGCCTTGAGTGTTATCTCAATTAACAATGTTTGACTAATTAACTTCAAGCTAATAAAATCGAATATTCTATACTTATAGCTATAAATGTATTAACTTTGAGTTATATTTAATTTAAATATTTTGAGTTAAAACAGGCACGGATTTAATAATAGAACTCTTAAAATAATGATCTGCAGACCTGCAGTAATAAAATCTATTTAAAATGCTACAAATAAGCTAGGATTTTGTTTTAAAATTGGTAAGTTTGAGATTTGTTCGATAGTACCTACCTACCTATAGAATCTTTTATAAAATCATCAATACTTTCAATGGATCAAAATCAAATATATTAAAATTCTGTTTTGCTTCAATATCATTGTAAATCGTAAATCAAACATGGATCAATCCATATTCAAAATAATGCATCGACATTGATATTTCAAAGGGAATCATTTTTTTTCGATATCAAGAGGCGATCAACGTAAAATTATACATGCAATATGTAACAGCTAATAATAGGAATATAATTATAAAGTTTACAACAGTTGCGTGGGTGGTCAATTATGCTTTGAAACGTACTGCTTATAAATAACTTGACACCTCTCACACTTAACTACTAGCCGTTGTACCCAGTTTAATACGGCTGCATTATTAGACATATAATTTTAATTATTTAAATTGGACACGCGATACGAGTTTTATTCAATCGTAAAATACAAAATTGACATTGTATAACTGCAATCTGCACATAAGTAACGCCTCGTTTATTTTAAGTAGGTACCTACTTTCTAATTGGTACTATCTCATCTAGTTTAATGGGCGGCAAACCTAGTCAATAGTCATAGACCTGTTTTAGTATTCATTTATAAAACATTTCCAATCGATGAATGTAACTATAACGTATCTTACGTAATTTGTAAAGAATTTGATAATAATTTACTCAATCACCCAATAAAGCTTTTTTTATTATGAAAAAGTTCGAATATCTCGTATAGATATAACATCATCAACTGCTACTTGAACTACTTCAAAACTACTCCAGCTTTTAGGTCAAACACAATTAGATCGAAAACAATTGAGTCCCCAATAAAGTTCGCCACACAATGTCTGCCGCTATTGTCGTCGCGATTTCTCGTTAGTAACAACAACTGTTTGTAACCGAATCTTAGTTTGAGTACACGCTTACGGCGGCGTCTGTCTCTCGCGTTTTTTCATACATTCCTTTTTGCTACCCTCCCATGCACCATTATGTGGATCCGGCGCGACGCCGGTACGCCTTTGACATGCACTCTGAGCAATTAGTATGACGCGTCGTGTGTACCAACGTACGTACAATACGTACTTCCAACGCTTAATTTTTTTGGAATGTTTGCGCTTAAGTCTGGGATTTTTCGAGTTTTGGTATAAGTCAGTAAAATAGTGATGAAAATGATTTGTTGGAAAGTTTCAAGTTAAAATAACTTAAAAACGTTAAGTTCAGTACAGAAAAATACTTCTTATCTTTGTAACCTGCTTGTTGGAAAGAAGGTGTCGTTCCATTTTTCTATATGCTGAATTGCTGACCCATTCTTCAACCAAAGTAATGACCGGTCATTGGAGAATTTATTAAGAGAAATGTTAGACGATTTTTCAATACGAACAGCAAATCATTTCAAATATGGATATCTTATTAGTACATCTTACAATGAAATGACAAGAAAAATATGAATTTCCGAACATACCAATAACCCTCACATAAGAACTACACGCTTCGAATACGCAACTCATCTCACCCAAATTAAGTGCTACATTTTTCCACGTCCACCTATATTTATTAATCTCCAGACAAGGGGGGTGAAGAAGGGGGTTGCGTCACCGCATGCCTTTTGAGAAATGACGCCTGCCAAAGTTAAGTCGGTTGAGCCAAGCCAAGGCGGTGAGTTATGAACGTTTGTTGAGCCAGCGGATAAAGGCCATTAGAGCCCCGGTATAATCCCTATCGGCCAAGTTGCACTTAGGGATTAGTCTTGTCAAAAGTCGCCTTTTTTCGCTTT
The DNA here is from genome assembly GCA_948465475.1 of Thalpophila matura. Taxonomy (NCBI): domain Eukaryota; kingdom Metazoa; phylum Arthropoda; class Insecta; order Lepidoptera; family Noctuidae; genus Thalpophila; species Thalpophila matura. The sequence goes on along the minus strand of OX419184.1, from coordinate 9,320,948 downwards.
ATTGACCAAGCCGTGTCCAGCTGTGATTACGGGATCAGAAGTGGATGAGCATTATTTGTAATGCTTGTAAGGATCCAATACTTTAAAAAGTTGGGTAAAGATATAAACGCTTGTTGAGATTATAATTATGTATATGTCGCATTAGGGGCAAATAATGTTGATCATAATAAAACAGTACTCGATATTATTGATCGTGCTGAAAAATGTAAAAAAGGCCGTGCTTTTATTTATACTCGTACCTACCCTACACTCTCTAACAGTTACCGATTCTTGCACATGATAATCGATTACGAAAGTTATGCTAAGCTATTATAATAAGAGAAAATTGAAAAAAAAAATAGTGCATTCAATACTTTTTTATAGTTACAGTGAATAAATTAATACCTACCTTATTTATTTAAATATTCCTGTTGTCACGCTGTAATATTAATTTGATGCCATAATTATGTATCACACAAATTAGCATGTTTCACAAACATAAATCAATTTTGCAGTGTCAAGCCAGCATTTCTTTTTAAAGTCCAGCCAATTTTCACTGGGGTAAATTTAAATTCTGCTTAGTCCCATGCCCCGTCGCCTGATATTACGCCAGCAAATCCGGGAATAAACTTCTTTATTTAGTCTTTGCTGTTATTTTGCAGAATTAGCAGTTTAGAAGAAAATAAAATGTTGATGGAACACAACTTTCTTTAATCTTTGACCTACTTGTTTTTATTTTTAAGAAGACGTAAGTTAGTACCGATTTAATATTTATTTGTAGGTGGATAAGATACATCTGAATAAGAAACTAAAATGGATAAAAGAAAAAGAACCAGCAAGATTTACTATATCAAATGCAGCTTTACCTTACAAATGTCTACAAAATGACACGATAAAAAATATTACCATTATTAAATACAAAATATCTTCAGAATTTCAAATTTAAACTTCAATTTATTTTTTGTAAGAACAAAGTAATCATGCTATTTGCCACACACGGTATTGGCGCGTTGCCTTGGATACTTCTTGTGGGAGGTATTATTGGTCCATGTTTATGTGTATGGTTTGTGCTCTATAGAGGGTAATAAAACGTTATAGTTGCTCCACGGGCGCTTTTAGCATTTCGAAGACCGTAAATACTGGCATCTTGTACCGATAAACGAGTATTGCACGTTGCATTGTTGGACAATTTAGTGGTGGAGTATATAGCGTGTTTAGGTATCCATTTCACCTTCGTCGGTGATAAAGAAGAAGATAAAATAGGATTCGCTGATGATGGGTACTCAAGCTCACCGTAGTATGGCTAACATTACTGCATCGTCTACATCAAACTTTTTCTATAGCATGGAAGAGCAATTTTAAAAGTATGACTAGCTTAGTACCTAAGGGCCTGTGCACACCACGTTTTTTAAGCGCGCCGTCGACGGCGCTCTTTTATCCTACAGAGGTCTACAGGCTGCGCCTGACTTGCGTGCGTATCGCGTCTGTATCGCTAAAACGCGCGACGACGGCGCGTTTAAAAAACGTGGTGTGCACAGACCCTAGGACTTGTATAAATTTTCAATCGTGTTTGCAAAAAAAGGCATTTTTGTATAAATCGACAAAAAAATTGTTCGTAACGAAATCAGAAATTTACAATTTAAGAATTCCCGTGTCCAAGAGCACAAACAAAAGGGCACTGGCAGACGCCCATAGAACGCTGGGCTTCAGATTGTGTATGTCGGTACAAATATGAAATTAATTTGGTGTGATCGAGTATTTCAAGAGTAGTTAAATTCATTTTTTATTTGTTTTTGTACGTAATTGGGTTAAAGAGAAATCTTCGTATTTCTGACAGTGAGGTTAAGTATGGTGTGAATGATCCAGTGAAGTACAGCCCGACGAATGAGTTCTCAATTCAAAGGTTTTAGTTGCTGTCACCATGATATTCTGTGGAGGTCCAATGAAGTCCAGCCCGACTAATGAGTTCTCAATTCAAAGGTTTTAGTTGCTGTCGACTGCTGTCGACATGATATTCTGTGGAAGCACGAGCCAGCCAGCATGCACCCGTTTTTGTTTTATTGGTTTTTTTCAAAATGTCAACGGCATTATAATTTTATTTCTTATTTATTTCGATTTTTGATTCCAATTCTTAATCTCTAAGATAAATTAGGCAAAGAACAATTTAAATATATTTTTATTTTTGGTTAAGCTTTTATTACTGTACCATATAAAGCCCAAAACTGCCGACGTCCTTTAAAGATTTAACCAAATTCCTAAAGTTAGTTGCAAATTGTAGGTATACCAGTAAATTTTAATTCCAACTACAAAACGCGAAGTATGCAAATGAATCGTAAAAAGATTTTCGTGTAGAATAGATTAAAACGTAGCCGATATTAAAGTTTCATAAGTAAGGGAAGTTATTCGTTGCGACTAGGGTTATCAAACAAAATATTTTTATTTAATATTTTTTTTGATTGCCAAAAACAATTAAATATATGTATAGGTAGTTATGTGGGTAGTGATAGACCAGCGTATTTGTTATTAATGTAAATAGTAAAAAGTTTATATAATGGGAATACTTATTGATTACCAAACCGTCTGTAAATACCTACAGGAACAAGACTTACATTGAGACATGATTGAGTTGAGTAGCGATAAATTGATGGTCATAAATAAAAATAATGTTTATTTGACAAAAGAAAACACTTATTATTTTATTTTAACTTAATTTTATTGTGCGTGCAAATCATAGTGTTTTACAAGTTCTTTTGATGTTACCAATTCTTGAATCAGTTCTGAAAAACAGTAACACGCAAATTTTAAAACCACATTCTGTTTCTGTCTTTCGCTTTTATTTCTACCCTGACCGAACAATAAACCAGATTAGTCCGTACGCGGGGCAACCCTAGCCGCAGCACATTTATCAAGTTTACCGCTGTTATGTATTCAGAACCATTGTTTTTGACACAGATTACTTTCCTAGCACGTTTAGCTATGAAACTTGTATGCAACTTCGTTTTGAATATTTTTGCATTATTAAATGACTTGAATGTTGCGCCTTGTTTGCGGTTTTATTCAAAAAAAGTTTCTATTATTCTGTTTCTGGAACATTTCTTTATTGTTAAACTTTGATCAGCTAGTATCGTTGTTGGAAACGATTTCAGTTCAATTGTGTTACGGTTTACAAATTAAACTATATTATTATGATATAGTCATTAACAATAAGCTCTATTAGTAACTGTGAATGTGTTTATATGGGAAAGTAATTCAATCACATCGTAAATATACAATTACTACCTGTTGCCCGCGACTTCGTTCGCGTGGAAATTACAAATCTATACCACGGGAACCGTATATTTTTCCGGGATAAAAAGTAAGCTATGTTCTATTCCAGACTATATTCTATCTCTGTGCCAAATTTCGTTTGGATCCGTTCAGCCGTTCTGGCATGATTGAGTAACAGACATCCATCCATCCAAACTTTCGCATTTATAATAGATTATAAGCCTATGTGCTATTCCAGAGTCTGGAATAACTAATTTGGTACGGAGAGAGAGTATAGTCTGGAATCCAGACTATACTCTCTCTCCGTACCAAATTCGGTATAGATTAAAAAAATGATAAAATTAGGCAGGTATGTGCGAATAGAGTTGAATAGCTTAGAACCGATGATATAATTGTTCGCACTTGTTTTTGTTTCATTCCGGCTGCCAATTACTTTCTGCCATCAAATATAGACAATGGATGAAATGAATGAATAATCCAATCTTTCAATACTTGTCGCCAATTATCGTGTCAATTGCAGTCCAGTTCTGTTACCGTTTAGCTAATCAAAATTAAATTGTATTGCTATACAAATAGGTTATATAATCAACTTTGTTCTTAGATAGATCAATCTCTAAGCGAAAACCATGTTAGTGTCAAGTTAAATGATAATTACGAAATTGATTTGTTTTCCATAATGATTTATTATTTTCACATAAATTATTTAATGATTCAACATTGCAAGTGTTATCTTTGGCGCTATAAATCAAATTTTAACTGTGTGTGAAGCACCTTACATTCATACGTCGTGGTCGTGTGACACGGGGGCAATACGAACGAACCCGTGTGTTAACTGATCACTTTGTAAGGCTTAAGTTCACCGACAAGATAACAGTCCGATAAATTGTAAACGGCCGTTGAACATGACTTTTTGTATAGAAAAAGATGTTTATCACATCTTTTTCTATACAAAAAGTCATGTTAAACGGCCGTTTACAATTTATCGGACTGTTATCTTGTCGGTGAACTTGGCCCTAAGTGCAGTAGGTATTACTGTCTTGAACTTACTCATTTAATAAGTACAAAATGTATAGTAGCTAAATAGTAGATAAATAGTAGCCAAAAATATTGGTTTCGTTTCCATTAAAACTGTATCAATTGATTCAATTAAAATGCTGATCCCAAAAAACATCCTTAAAACCAATACCATTAAGCCGTCAATAGCTCGCTTCAAACACAAATTTAGAACGATATTTCCGCATAAAGAAAACGTGTGTGACTTTGATAAGGGGCCAATAAATCGTGCGAGGTTCGAGTTTGGGGCATCCGCGCTGTCGCATTATAGAAGCTCCTATTGTAGGCTATTCGCATTATTCCCTTATCAAGTGCGAGTTAATGGGCGAGCATTGTTGGTCGTATGATTAATTGATTCGTACGTACATGCTTTCATTGTGATGCAGATATCCTTAGCTTTTTCCTTACTTAAGTGAAAATGATAAATGAAAAGCTATTGTTGTCCTAGTAGTAGTGACGTTATGAGCGTATGCTAATTAGTACGGTGTGATTTTGATTGTTTGTTTACTTCGTTTGTTTGTCGTTGTTGGTACAGACAAAAGTGAATTATGAATGAAGTTGAAGTTTTGGTAAATATTGGATGTTAGTTTCGTAGTTTGTCTGTAGCAGGATGTTATTTTTGGTACAGTAATATTTGTAAGAGCAATGAATAAGGAAATAATAATAAGAATGATAAATATCTTATTCCGTCTAAAATTGATCGACCTCGGCAATAAAACATCAGTCCTTATCTTTCATCAAAGGCTTAGGTATTCAATCACACGGCATTTTATATTAAAAAAAACTTATTGGCATTCCACAAGAGATGGCAGGAAGATATTCATTGTAAATACCTATGTATTTATTATAAAGTACCTACTGAAACATTCTTTTATAACTGTTTTCTAAGGTATTCAATAAAGTTATCGTAATGTGGTATTGTTGCACACAAACATCAGAAACATCTAAAAGCCAACAATTTATTATCATAGGCTATTAATTTGAATAAATTAATAATTAGTGATCAACGCGTGAGTTAATTTATGTATGTATAAAAAAATCAAGACTCACTTTTTCAATATTTTGCGATTCAAAAGCGGCTTCATCAATAATTCAAAATAACTATCTATCATAACAAATTAAGTTCTAATACTAATTTTGCATACAAACTTTTCGCTCGCAAAACTTTATTTACACTAAAATAATGATGGTTGAAAACTTCAACTTGACTCGATAATTTATCATACGCCCGCTGCTACGAGGCTACGGTGATTCGGTAAAAAGTTAGACTTCCCGAAGTAGCTTGCTAGTATATTTACGAGAAATCTTTATGGGAAAAATTACTGGCCGATCATATGATAAATGATGTAAATTTTACTCTGAATAGGTACTTAATTTGTGTTTCATTTAAGTTGTGTAGAACTTAGATTTAGTATCCGTTCAAACTACAGATATAACGTTCAACGGAACGCACTATGTGTATGTTATTGATTAGCTAGATAAAAAAATATTGTACTATGTAAACATATATTATCTGTGTAATTCTGTGTATTTGACGTTTAAGTATATGTATGTGTTTAAAAATCTTATTATTATCTGTGACAACATTTACACGACAGCGCCGTAACTCTTCAGAATAGAAATAATGCGAAAAAATTACTGGGACTGGAAAATCTTGATAAAAAAGCCAGCTTTTGGCCAGAAAATTACAAGCGGTACTTTCCAACAGGTGGACACACCGGACAGCGTGCTACAAAGTGGCCTTGGCCTAGGCCCTGGGCCTGACACGGCTCTTAGGTCCATGGTTGACCCGAGAGACTATGACCGCCTCCGCTTCTTTCAAATGAGTGCCGCCCAACCAAACACCTTCGAAGAAACTATACATAGGGTGAGCATTCAGCACATTTTCCTTCGAAGTCGATGGGCGACAGAGCTGTTTTTAATTGCCATGTAAAAAAAATCCGTTTGAGTGTTTCGTAAAACTGATATTTAGGCCACAACTACACCTTACGTTTTCATTCAAAAACGTTTGAGTATCTTTGGTCCCTTTTAGTTCGTTGTTACATTTAAGCTGAAAAAATGGAAGCAGTTCCAACATGGCACTTTAAAAAAAGATTATGTAAAAGATATTGTATCGTTAACGTTCCTGGTTAACTGTGCAATAAAACGCTCTGCCTCTCAAAGGTGCTGCAGGAAAATGTCGCAATCTGTTATGCTCTGGATGGCAAACTCTTTAGCCTATTTATATGTGTATAGACTTATTTTTATATATTTGCTTAGGCATATAATATATCTAGTTACATTTGGCTTTTTTATTTTTTATTATAAAACAAACAATATATATGTAGGTAGATTTGTTTTATTTTAAACTTATTGCTTATTTTTTTTATCTATCATGTTTTATGTATCATTATATTTGTGCTATTTCTAAAATATTTTTATGTAGGTAGGTATACGTTTTCATTAAAATTGAAGTATTACATTCATGAATATGTTGTCAGTCTTTGTCGTCGGTGTATTTATTTATTCAGATATTTCATATTTATTTGCCAAACAGAGTATTAACAGGTTTCAAAATTCGAAATCTCATCAAACACTTTTGGCTTCTTTTAATCGGCATGCTCAAAGAATTGGAGGTGGCTCTACGAATCGTATATTATTGTCGAATAAATATTTTAATACTCTCACGTTTTTGCCATTTTATTTATTATTTTCTTATCATAATATAAAACACATTATTATTTTTGCACAGTTCAGTAGTTTGGGATTACTTGCACGAAAAAAAAATATGCATGTTAAATATTGATTACACAGAAATGCATGTTGTGCACGATTAACTTATGATTTTATTTAAGAATATGAAAAATAATGTATCACGTTAAGATAACCAACTTTCAGTAGTTGTTTTGAAGCGCACATTTAGTTAATCATTATTCAATCCTTTTTTACAATTTTTTAATGTTGTATTTGTCTATTCATACATTTTTTGAAGAAAAATCTGTACAAAACAAAAAATATTAATTCAGGTTACATTTTTCTTGTTGCAGTTAAAAGTCCAAGAAGCAATGAAGAAAAAAGACAAATTAGCAAGAGAACAGGAAGAGGTAATTTATTTTAAAAGTTTATTCAAGACATATTTATATTACGAAATGTCTGTATGTGCCTAGGTATGTAAAATCAAAATAGAAATAAAATTCAACTCACAAATGCCCACATATTAAAAAAGAAGAAAAATGCACAGAAAAATTGTAAACTAGAATATTTTTTGTATAAAGTTAAAATATTCTAAAGCGACATTGCAAAAAAACAATCAATGGTGCGTTCCCAAACACAGATATTTTTTATTCACAACTACGCTCAAAAACAATGCATGATGCAATTGCGAAGTTCCCTCCGTTCACAAAGCCTACATCCAAAAATATAATCTGATGCCAGCCTCGCACCAACGTGTAATCTCCTGACTGGCTCAAGCATTCGACGCACCTACCGAGGCAAGCTAATCGTGCCCTAATCTCGGACTAAGCCTATTAGAGGCAGTTGTATCGCTTCCCTACGAAACTTCCGAAGCCCCTTTGCCCAGCACATTTCGCTCGTAAAACTATGGGTCGAACTTCGGAATATTGAACATTGAAATTTTACTGTTTCAATAAACTTTTTGCCACAATTTTGGTAATACCAAAATCGGGGATACAGAATTGTGGGTTTTTATTGAAAATATTGGACACATGTTAATAAAATTTGTTACGGCAACAATGTTATGATTATGAGTTTTTCTATTGCATTATTTTGTTGCACAATACCTACCTAATTATGACAATAACCATTTCAAATTGCAAAATTACAACTCCATTTAAAAACAATTTCATGTCACATATTCCAACGCATGCTTCCGTAAATTTTTGCTAAAATCTCATTTTCTAGAACAGTGCGACACGTAAATCCCTTTCGTGTATAAACTGCGCCGTCTTGGTAACTAAGTGTGCATAAATTAAGTTAATGTTCAATACTTTTCTACTTACGAGAAAGTGGTCTTTTTATTGCCCCCTTTGAATATTTATTATCGTGTTCACGCATTCAGGAAAATATTTCGTAAGGAAACATTTTAAAAGATTTTTCGACCCGCTTGTCACACGATTTATGTTTAAAAACAAGCGCATAAGAAGTCCTTGGTAAACACCATGCTGTAGAAAATATCTTGTTTAAGATTTCTAAATAATGCAACCTATCGAAAGTAGGTACCTGTCATAAAAAAAACTTTTGAACATTACCACCTAATTCTAATAAAATTATATTCCTACCTATACTGTGTACGATTGTACGTGCACAAGAACAAATAAAAGCGTCTCATTTCCTTATAAACAACATAAACTTTTTACGTCTCACTTTAAGGCATTGCTATTTTACACGAAGAAACTGGGATGAACTCGGCGGGTGGGAAAAATTGCAAAATCCAAAAATGTTTAGGCACAATGTAACGGACTCGTGAAAATTGCTCATTATTTTTAAAATTAAAATTTTCCTATCTTGTTTCTCCACTCCCCTACAAAATAGCTAGCTCAGTTTCCTTGCAAAATTAAAATAATGTTATCTACTTTGGGGGAAAATTGCACGAAATATTCAAGTCTGATGTGTTGAATTTTTTGGCAAGCATTTATTCTTGTTACAGATCCTTAGAGATATAAGACATGGTCTTATGAATATGGGAAGAGACGGTGTGCGGGGACCTTTCGGAGGTATGTTGTAATTAATTCCTGGCATAATCTCGTCCAAAAACATATTATTTTATTCATGTTTGGATAAGGTTGAAAACAATTTTAAATGTGCTTCTAACTTGAGTTTTACATTTAAATCTGATTGTTTTTTGGTATTTTGGAAAAGTTGAAAATTTAATATCTAAGCAAAAAATATGGTTTTTAAAAATAATTATTTGGCTGTTTTTAAGACCACCAAAGTATTAAAACAATCAGATTTGGCTATTTATTTTTGAGCTACCGTGATTACGCATGATGCTTGCACGATTTTTTGATACTTATTTGGTCAATCAAGTGCGGAATGCTTATTTTGATGATGTTAATTTCACGTTCAACATCATGATCATTCGGTATGCTTTCGATGTGCATCAGTCATTCATCATTTTATTGTTTCTTGAAATACATGAACTTACTAGAGAGTTTAATTTAATCGATTATTATATTTTATTATCTCTCGATTTTATTACAAGCAGCAGTTTGGAACCAAAAGTGCGGTAGACTTTGTTAGAATAGTAATTAAATAAATCAAAGTCATTATTATCATCCATCAAATCAATGTTTTCTTTGCGAGAAATGCTGAATGCATGTTTTGGAAATACAACAATATTTTGCAACCACGCACGGCTTTACGATGTTCGTACACAGCTTTAACTGCAGTGTTGTCAGTGAATCGCCGCTATATGGAAGGCATTTTTACGGTAAACTTTTTTGGCAATTTTGTTAGCACGTATTTTTTATTTGCATTACTGGGATCTAACTGAGCTGCACTGGTCTAATAGAGGACTCGTTTACAGACGACACGTATATGTACGACGACGAAGCAAGAGGCCTCTCAGGAAGAGGGCATTGGTACGACGAACCACCATACGAGAGTGACCCTGAAGATTTTTTGATGGGTGGAGGAGCACCAGCAGCGTCATTTCAAAATGGGCGTGTTTGCTTTACTCTTAACCTCAGAAATGAATCGAGAGGCGAAGGCGTAATATCGCTAAGAAGCGCCGGTGATATAAGTTTAGCAAGAACCCCTCGGAGGGGATTAATTATTCCGCAGAGTGGCCCCTACCCGACCACCGTGATTCCTTTACGGACGGCAAGAGATCGAGAGAGTGGGGATTACGCCGCGTCTGATATCCAATCTATAGGATCAAGACTATCTGGCATCTCTTTAGAATCAAACCGGTCGGAACGGGATTCCAGGAGAGGCTACCGGCAAATGTCCGGCTACCGGATAGGTGCTGATCCTTTATCACCAGCTTCGTCTGATTATGAGGACCAAGAAAGTGAAACAGATTCACAGCACATAGCCACTGTGCATAAGGTAATTCAACTAATCTTCCATCATTCATTGTATTTTCATTAAAATCAAACATTGTTTATTACAATATCACTTTAGTGTAAATTAATAAATTTGCTGATACAAATGTTGCTTTTGATTTAGATTTCCTTGGCCCAATTAACTATTGTATTACTCATTCCAGTCAGCTGAAGAATGCGAAGGTGTGTCGAACTTGGCAGGAAAAGTGAGAGGTCTCAGACAAGACGTCCAGAGAAAGATTTCAAGGTTAAGGCAAGAAAGAGGCCCCGAAGGCAGTGATAGACGGACGAGTGGTGACCAAGCGTTTCCATGTTCTAATAGTTCTTTCGAAAGTCTTCCCAGCGGATCAGGCAGTAGTGAGTGGATTTATTGAGTTATTTGTTTGTGTTAATATAAATGGTTTTGTAAATAAGTTGGTCTTTCCTTTCTTTGTATCATAACACCCCATGTGTTACTTACAGATACCCTCTTGTATGTTACGTAATTCTCAATTTTATCTGCATCGTAACCTAATCCTACTAATTGCATCGCATTGAAATACTAAAACTACTACCTATTCACAGTCAAACAAAGATGTACACAGGTATTCTACTTTCAATGTGTTGATCTCAGACATTGAAATTCTTTTTATCTGAGCCTAGAATATTTATGTACAGGCACACAAGCGTTGGTTCGCGCCGGTAGTAATCACTCATCTCTCTCGGCAGAAGAAAACATAGAATTAAGTCCAGCCGGGCGGAGTTTACTCGTGCCGCAAATGCTGTGTCGAGCTCGGGCCCTCGTCGATTACGTACCCAATATTTATGAGAAAGATGCCCTGAGATACAAGGTAAGACGACTTAATACCAAAGCGTACTCGCAGCTCGCATCTAGGAAGGAATTTCTAATAATGTGTTATTTGTCAACAGAAAGGAGACATCATAGAAGTGATAAACATGAATGCATCCGGCATATGGCGAGGCGTATTGAACAATAAAGTTGGAAACTTCAAGTTCGCTCATGTCGAAGTTTTATCTGAAAGAGACACAGTCCGTTCAAGATCGTCCAAATGGTGCAAAAGTCGTGAAAGGCTTTGGGAAACTCGACCACGTACAGTAGAAGAATTACTGAGACGGATAGATTTGTTAGAGTATGCTGTGGCCTTCGCAAGAAATGGATATGAAGACATTGAACTATTTAAGGAGATCGAACCATCAGATTTGGACTACTTGGGAATTATGACTCCAGAACATCGTACACGTATTCTCGCTGCTGTTCAACTTCTGCATCAGCTTGAATGTGAGTTGGAACAATAATTTTGTCCACTTATATCAAATAAAATAATCTATGTTATGAAGCTTCTAAGAAAATTATCAACTCTCGTAGGTGGCGAAGGTGAAGCAGAAGCTGATGGAGGCGGTTCAAGCTCCGAAGGTGGTGACTCTCCCTTCGGCAGACGACAATTTCCTCGAGACTCCGGTTGTTATGAAGCAGGTGTCGGAGTTGGAGGCGTCCGAGTTCGGACCTCACCACTAGTCCACAGGGCCGATGAGCCGACCCATAGGCCCCCAGAACCAGCGCCACAAGCTAAGCGGTCCATTCGGCGACGACAACCAGACGACGCTGAATGCGACAGAATCGAACGCTATCCAGGCACAGGTACTGAACGCACGGCCGTACGTAGTAGCGGTCTTCCCGGCGGTGCGAGAGATGACACTTGCGAATCTGATCATCGACTTAATGTAGTCAAGTTTGTAGCCGGCGGGGAGCCATGTGCATCGGAGAAAAGTAGCGACTCGGGGGTGAGTAGTTCGTCACTAAGTTCTGCTCACCCCCACCGTCCCTGAGCGAGGACTGCCGCGCCCGCGCTTGCCTAGGCGCTGGCGCGGGCGCGTGCGCAAGCCGCGCAGCCGCCCGCTCCCCCCGCCGATACTGAACCATCCGCGCCGCCCGAATCCGATCACGAATGAACTAGGCAAATTGTAATAATTCTTTATTCTTTAAAAACATTAACCTTTTTTTTTTTTAAGAATACAGGGTATGCGTATTGCATTACCAATTTTTTCAACCTTCCCACAAGGTATTCCTATTAGATGGGTTCACTATAATCTCACATTTTGTCAGCTACATTTTAGTATTTAAATCAACTCAAAATAAGACTGAAACTTACTTTCTGCATAAGTATGAGGTAAATGTTTTGGGCGGTGCGATCATAGATTAGTGTGGGTAAACTTCTATTTGACTTCTACAGAAGCAACTGTGTCTGAATAGACGATTGTCTTTAAAATATCATGATTTACGATGTCAAACCCACAAACATTCTTTGTGTAAGAACTTGTTACTTAAAGACTGACTTGAGTTTCAAAGCACTTGTAAGTGCTGTAATTTTTATGAAACGATTAACAGTTAAAATGCAATAATGTAAAGATTATGATAACTCTTCTTCTTTGATATATTCAAGTAATACAATGTGGTCAAAGATAAATTAATCGATGTTAATAGATTCAATCGTATAAAAAATAGATTTCAGTACGGAATATTATTATGGATTGTAGATATTTAATTAGGTTGCTTGTTACGATTTCACATGCGGATTTTGAAATCGCTTTTTATCATTCCGTTATAAATTGAAAAGCATATCATGGATGGCAGCAATTTATTATAATTTTAGTTTGCTCTTGATTCGTTACTCTGTTCAAAATACTAAATACGTACCTATTTTTTTATTACTTTATTTACTACTTGTTATAAATATTGTAAGTTTTATAGGTACATTTTTTCTTTCATTTAATTCAAAAATATACTACTATCCATGTTGTCCATTCGTACACAGTACATAAAATGTCTGGGTAATGTCCAAACTTCCCAGTACGAGGATGATAATTTTAGGCGAGAATAAAATATAGTACTTATTAATTTAAATGCATCTTGCGTTTATTTTGAACAGAGTATTTAAAAAAGCATTATGACTGTATTTAGGTATTAGTAGAGGAGGCAATATGCCAGTTTGTATAAGTACTTGGGCGTTGGAAGCGCAACATTCAATAGCAATAATTGTAAATACATTTAGATAGGTTAATTATTATATATGTTGATATAAAAGTTTTTTGTAATTTTTTAAGAGAGCTTTATACGGTATGCCGTGTGTACAGATAATGTAGAGAAACAGTGAAATTTTGAATTTCACCCCGCGATCTTCCGTGTCATGGTAAAGCAATTTGACATACTTTACGATCTTCACACTTGTGACTGGGCTCTCGTAAAATTTGTAACTACTGTCAAACTACAGACGGGTACAAAACAATATTAAGGTTTCGCAGCCTGCGTAACAGTGGCAAATGTGTCGCGTTTCCCTGTTGAAATAATATTACGTTTTTCACATTGTACTGTACTAAGTATAATATGATTTTCTTTTTAATAATGCTGGATAAGATGGAACTGTCTTCGATGTGTGTCGTTATATATCGATGTATATGTCTGTAGTAGAACAAACTTTTGTATTCTGATCATGTGGTTATAAAATCTCCGCGTTCTATTTCATTATCTGCTTCATCATTTTAGTTATGAAGCAATAATGAAATATTGAATTAGCCAATATTCAATTTTGTTTTTCATATAATTATACTACTAAATGTTAAATGTCTGGTTTATGTTTAAGATGTTTTTGAAGAGATTTGCCCATTTTTTGTAAAAGCTCAGCCATTCGTGTCAAAATTGGACGCACCCGACTGTGCGTGGTGTTCCTCTTGTAAATTTTGTAAAAAAGAATTCTTACACACTTTTCGAATACAATCGTAAACTAGTCCGAACTATTGAATGTACATAGTTAAATGTTTGTTACTTGTATATTGTAGATAGAATATATTTCTTTTGACAATTGTATATTCAATAAAATTAATTCTTTATTAAAATTCAATGTTAAAAAGATAATTTATTTATAATCAAAATTATGTTAACGATGCTCAGGTAGATTTGAACTTATCCATAGGTTTTGTGGTTATAGCTTTGTTTTTAAGACTTGTGACATTTCATTTCTTTTAGCCATACATCATTAACTGTGCGTACTTTTTGTAGCAATATTTATATTTTTTTTAAACAGACCTTATGTGTAAGTTAACAAAATTTGTTTACAAACATGGATTCTAAATAAATAAATCCAAAAAAATTATCTGCCTTTTCATTCACATTTATAAACTTTTAGTGTCATACATAAAATTGTTAACAAAAACTGTCAATAAAAAAATAAGTACAGCATCTGATGAGTTCCTGTAGCTAACAAATGAATAAACTATTAATAATTAAAAAACTGAAATAGATTGCAAAAAACACTTAATTTGCATTTTTTGTATCATAGAGAGTTTACAGTCGTGGCTAAACTTTACCTACGTAGGTACACAAGCCGTATCAACTCTGAATAATATTAACTTGAAATAATTACCAAAACTAAATTGGCGTCGCTAGTTTCTAGAAAATTATTTTCGCTATGAACACCTAGCAATCATAATTTAATAGGCTATTTACCACACTACACAAAAATAAAAAGCATTATAATATTCTCGAACAATAATAATGCTCACTTTTCAGTTTATTACTTCGAATAGTTTAAATTATTATGAGTAAATAATGGGAGTCGATTTATAAGCTTTTTTATTAGTGCAGAATTGAAATTGAAGAATTTGTCGGCTTATTTAATACACAATATAGGTACTATGTTTTATAACCAGTGGTCTACAAAGTCATGAAAATCTTTCTCCAGTAGAGTTTTAGCTCATCTTGATTGACATTATTCACAATGTATTGAATAATGTAATGTATTGTGTGAAATTATTACAATACTATTGTGAACATTAATGAGCAATCAGAAAAAAAATCATGACTTCGTAGACCAATTTTGTTTAATGTATAGGTAATAAATGGAGTATAGACTAATTAATGCATTGTTAGAGTATCTGTGGATTTTTAATGTTTAATCGTGCTAAATTTACCTATCAATGTACGAATTTACAAAGGAGAGTAGTGTATTAAATAAGCCTCATGAGTGGCAATAATTAAGGTACATGTACATTTCCACCTAGGGCAGGTAGCTCCATAACCAATATTGCTACCTTGCTAATTTTCATAAGCTATTTTTTCTTATGCGGCTTGTCTCGGTGCTGGAGAAGAACAGAAAAAACTTCATTTAATCATGTATAACATAGCTATCTTACATTCCGTTCAGCAGACGTCTTAATAAGTAGGTACTAATGACGATTTAAATATCTAATGTAAAACTAAATCAATTGAGGAACCAAAATGAAAACAAAAAGTAGGTATCTATAGGTTTTTACTTTAAGTAATACCTACTTACAATGATGTAAGACAGTGCTAGGCTAGTCTTAAACAAGCTGTCACTTCCAACTACTATTTGCTCAATAAATCACCTTCAATCTACAAGCCTCAAGCTATAGTAAAACTACTCATTTATAGATCATATCATATCTATTTACAAATATCATATAGAAACGAAACTTGTTTATTGCAGCAAGCATTCATATCGTATCTAAGTTATTAATGAGGAGTACTCAATCTATGGAAAAGTATTAGGTACATCAATTGATTGCAAATCAGTATCTCTGCTTTACTGATGCATTTATCGATTTGTGGACTCCGTGAAATTGATTTTGCTTCCAGGTTTTCTTAATGCAGGCGATCGTAGACTTTATTTTAAAGACGATAAGGATTAAAATATTGTTAGCAGATAGAGTAGTGCATTTAAGTATTTAGAGGTAACAAGCAGATTCACAATGTAATGAAGAAAATATCGACAGTACATCAATGTTGAGGAGCGTGTTGACTTTTTCTGAAAGACTATTTCAATGAAAATAACTATCTGCCCCAACATGTATTTTCAAGCAAGGTAACACAATAATATTATTAACAGAGACGTAACAAGCATCATTATTCTATTAAAGGGATTCACTAAGATTCATGCTGGCTTGTCCAAACTAACTAAGTATGAAATTATTAATTAATATATTCAGTTATCACAAGAAGCCTTCCAGAGATATGGAAAATATAACTATTTTCTTAATATTATTCAATTACTCACGCATGCTACTTCAACTGACAGATACAAGTAGTCATTTTTGCTATCACAAACGTAGACAAACCGCAGCGATTCGCAACCAGTGTGCTATCTCATTGCGCCTATAATTATACATCTCATGACTTATGACGGCTCACCGAGGACCTTATATCATGTTCCTTCGCCCATTTTTTAGTTCGCACGCAAATAAATCTTGCGCCGGAACCCAAGGGATGGCGTCATGTTGTATTGTGGAAGGTCTATTACACTTGTTATGAGAATTTCTCGCTTTGTGTTTTAAATGATGACTTGGGTGTCAATTTACGTACGTTGGTAAGTAGGTAATAAATATGATGGTAAAAAAAAACAACCGTTACTGGAATCAAATGTGTAGATTTTGTAAGAGCGATTTATAATTTGTGGTAATATTTCACTAATAAAAATTAGGTACCTACTTATGTTGAAACTGGCACCTAATTTTCAATTGAAATAATTATTGCAGCTTAAAACACTCTTTCTATTGACTTACATTGACGACCTTCTAAACTTTACATAAAGACTTTATTCAAGACACAAATCGTGCACACATTAACTCAGCCAACTGTGCGAGACAGAGCACACACATTTATAATTCTGAAGGCACAGGAACCAAGTTACGACTAGCGCAAAATTTACGGTGTCCATAAATGTCCGAATGCAAACTGTATGACAGGAACTCCGAACGCGAACAGTAAAATTTAAAATTAAAGGCGTTCACTTTGTGGTAAATTTTGGATGGCGCTATTTTATTTATTTGTTTTGTAGAATATCGATAAATATTTTAAGCAGGATTAAGAATTCAATAAATTATTTATACAGTTGTTTTATCGAGAAAATTCATGAGCGACTAAATTGTCTAATTATTTATTTACTTATGTCTAGAACACAATCTAAACAAATTAATAAAATTGAAGTTGTAATGTCAAAATAACAGCATTGTACTAAATGTATATGAAACTATATACGGTAGGTACTTATAACAAAAAAACGATTTAAAAAAATTGTCTGTCTGCTTGTTCCCTCTAATCTCTGAAACGGCTGGACCGATTTTGACGGGACTTCATTGGCAGATAGCTGATAAGGAATAACTAAAGCTACTTTTATTTTAGAAAAAAAAATAGGGTTTCACGCAAGAACATTATAACCCATGAAATCCAATGTTTGTATAGGTAATTAGGTATGTATTGTAAACATTACCCATGCGAAGCCGGGTCACAGTATAAAGGGATATACCGTACTGTGGCCGGGTCGGGTCAGCTACTTTTATAATATTAACAAAAACGTTGACACGGATTGAAAGTTGTGTTATATAACTTAATTTATCTGGATTTAATAAAGTAAATAAATGAAGATTAGTATGCTCTTTTCTCGCAGTTGTAGAAATAGCAAAGAAAAGACTTGGCAAGTAGGTATACCTAACGCAAAAAATAATAACACTAAAGCAACGTGTAAATTACTGTAAGCTAATTGTCTAGACTAGATCATATAAGGATAACTTTGAAGAGATATAGGTACCACATACAATTTCTGAACCATAACAATAACCTACTAAAATAGTTTAATAACACTTCAAACAAAAAGTACATTTTTCAAACGTTTGAGCCGTGTGAGTTGAATTATTGAGTTACTACCTACATCGAGTACCTACCTACTCAAAAAAATGGCACGGTATATTTGCGTCGTTCAATTTTAGTTGAAAGAGGATGTCGAATTGGTCTCGTTAAAAATTCATCGAAATTCGTTGTGAAAAAAATGTAAACCGAAATTGGTACATACCTAACTACACATTCCTTTATACAAATTAATATGATTCCTACTCCACCGTTTTATCTATACTAATATTATAAAGAGAACGATTTTTTTGTTTGTTTGTACCGTATTCGGTACAAAAATAGGGTAGTTTCGGAGCTTATTGGCTCCGAAACTACTGGACCATTTTTTTTTTTATAAAACGTTGCCCCACACTAGGATTTCTCCTGTGTCGTGGGTGCGTTTACAAACACAAATTTCACATAAACAAACAGCCAGACTGAGTGCAATGCGAGAATCGAACCCGCGACACGTCGCGCAGCAGCCAATCTCTCAGCCACTGCGACAACCGTGCGGTCTTAGAAATTAGAGTGATTGTGACAAAAGAAATGTAGGTCGTGTAGGTACCTAATGAAAAATCTGTCTTTGAAGTCGATAAAGCACGTTTATGATAGTCGATAGACTAACGAAGCTATAATTAATGAGTACAATAAGTCAATAAAACTATTAATAAAAAAAATGCCAACATAATAATAATGTTGTTAGAAGCGCACGATTGTATCATATGTATACCTTCATTTTAACTGTTGGTTCTTAAAACGCGCGCCACAAAGCGTGCGCTTCAATACCCCTAATGTGCACTAGCCCTTAATTTTCTGTTAAGTTTTTAGTGTTT
The DNA here is from genome assembly GCA_948465475.1 of Thalpophila matura. Taxonomy (NCBI): domain Eukaryota; kingdom Metazoa; phylum Arthropoda; class Insecta; order Lepidoptera; family Noctuidae; genus Thalpophila; species Thalpophila matura. Next base: position 9,302,097 of record OX419184.1, on the reverse strand, counting down.
TTAGCGCTTCTAGTCAAGCGCGCGTCAGATACGCTATGTCAAATTTTGGTTTGAGCAAGCAGTTTGACTGTGCGGAATCGAAATGTAAATGAAGTGCAAAAAATCTGGGAAAACATAAAAACAGTCATAATTTCTAATCGATTTGAAAATTCCTCAAACTAATAATGCAGATTGATAGCTAGACATGTCCTTCTTTCAGGGTTGCCCCTTAGACCACTCATAACGGGACACCCTGTATGCACCAAACTGTCGCTGTAATACCTCAATAGCAATAAACTGCCCTCACTGATTTTATGAACGTTAATTAATCTAGACTCATACGATGAATTTGTTAACGGTACTAGCAATAACTGCCAATCAATGTTTTGGCGCTATCGTTTTTGCATAAATTTTATACGATGGCCTGTCAGATAGTAAAGCTAAAAAAATCAAGTCTGAAAAATTAACTGATCTGAAAACATTATCGTGGAATAATTAATTAACAAACGCATGATTATTTATTATATAAGTACCTATAAGGTTTATACTGAGATTTGACATGGACGGGATAAGGCTTTGACATGTTTAAAAATTCATAAAAATATAAATTAGCGCTCGATTAGTTTATACGATACTGTGTTAAGATTAGACAAATAAAATGCATTTTAGCAAGTAAACATCGTGTTTGCAGCGAACCAACTCAGTAGGTAAACCTAATGCTTTCTTTAACGGTCATTAAGAAGAGTATGTCTGGCGATTATAACGCAATATAAATGTTGTTCTAATGATAGAATTCCATTCTTATATTGTCAACGAGAAGATAATGTTTTTTGAATAAGTATAAGATTTTAAGGAGTAGGTACAGCATTCTGGACATACAACAATTCCCAATTGATTTGGGGCCGGCACAGCATGTCTTTTATTAATTATTAACCGAATTCATTAACCGACTTCAAAAAAGGAGGTTCTGTATTCGTCCCGTATGTATGTATGTATGTATGTTTATATGTGCGCGATTTTCTCAAAAACTACTGATTCGATTTGGATGGGGTTTTCACTAACGTAATCTACATACTTTGAGGAAGGTTTTAGTATATAATACATTAGATAACCATTCCTATGTACAAAGTTATATGCATAAATGTACACACTACGTAGAAGATTTACTGTTGAACGAAGTCGTCAAAGTTATCTAACGCGAGATAAAGAACTAAAAAGGGAAAAATAAAAAACTTTATTAACAAAAAATAACCGACTTCAAAAAGCCACTACAAAGAAAATAATAATTTTGGTTTCGGAAGTCGGTGGCAAAAAAGCAAACAAAAACCAAAGCCACCGACTTCCGAAACCAAAATTATTATTTTCTTTGTAGTGGCTTTTTGAAGTCGGTTATTATTTGTTAAAAAAGTTTTTTTCCATACATCTTTATGGTCTTGTGTAATTTGGTCACAACTATAAATTAGGTACGTCATAGAAATAGGTATACGTACATGTGAATTGGTCGCAGGCACATTTATTTTGTGTAAATAGGTCATAGCTTTGGTCAGCCGTCATCTCACTATTTACTAGCAATAACTTCTATAACATAATTCATCCATCGTTTGCTTGGTCTCCAAGGTCTTCCTATATTATAACTTTCCAAATTCATACTCAAAACACTCCTATATTGTTATAACAATCTCATAAACGTCAATTAAAGATTCACAAACTTCCTCAAACCTTTTGATCCAAACCACAGTGTAGGGATGTAAAAGTTATTCCACCCATACGAGTATGTTAGCTAACTACATATCAGTTTACAGTATCATGGCATTGCGGCGCAACATGGGTGTTCAGACATGTTTACCTGAGTGAGGTATGTGCACTGTAATTAACTTTTTATTTTCACACCGACAGACCACCGGTACGGGTTTGTTTGAATAGCCAGACGGGAATTGCGAATAGGCAATTTGTAGCTGCTATAAATATTAGGGGAATCGAGCTATCTATTACTTCGATAGATTACTTTCAAATTGAGATTGATCGTTAAAAGTACATGATTTAAATACATTCATAGATTTAAAGTAGGTATTGTTTTATTTAATAATATGCTTTATTTACATAAATCTTTATGAAACACAGAGAAGACACATGCATTAAGGGGCTTATCTATGTTAATACAATGGAGTTAATTTTGTATTATGTGTGCTTGTTGTAGCATCTTTAAGTTTATGCTAAGAACACATTCTACTGATCGGAGATTGCCATTTAACGTCCTTACGTTAGTTTACGATGCCAATGACTGTAATACTGGACAAACAGTGTAGGTACTGTAGGGTTTCCAACTACGCGCAGTGTTTCGTCACAGTGACGGCACTTGATTTACCAAACTAAGCGAAATAGTCGCTGCTTTAAATATTTACAGGACTTGAGTGTTAGCTGGCGGTATAGTGAGAATAGTTAATTAGATTACATTTATCAATACATTAGAGGGGCTCGTGGCTAAATTATAGCCGCGGTGATCGACCGGTATGTGAGGTTAAGTAAGGCGGTTAGGTAAGAGGTAAGTCAGTTCACGGATGGTTAAAGAAAGGTCATTCGTTGCAAGCCTAGCCTCCGTGCACCAAAGAGCTCGTTTAAAGTCGGTACCGGTTGTCTAATATCTATGACAGCCGTTACGGGTAGTCAGAAGCTCGAAAGTCTATGACAACACACTATCATGAGTTTTTTTGACGTATAGTTTCGTTAACGTAAGCATATTTTGAATTTAAAATACAGCAGTTCTGGCACATTTTGATGAAATTTTATACTATTTCCACATTTAAAAAAATACAGAGAAATTAATTATGTATTTAATTTATATAAATATTGTGTAACAAACGTGTATTTTCAATTCAAAATATGCTTACGTTAACGATACTACACGTCAAAAAAACTTATGATAGGGGTACTGGTCACACATTAAAATACCGGTATTACCCAGTCGTTTGGATGCAGAGGTCAAATGGGAGTAGCTTCATGTGAAATACTTATATACAAATTCTTGGCCGTGTTGAAAAAAAATTAGGCGGATAAACTAAATCAATTTGCACACATAATAAATACAGAATTAATTATTTTTTGGAATGAACGCACTAACATTTAACACCAACGAACGTTTAATTGAAAGCACTTCGAGTTAAAACCTCGTAAAGATAAAAACCGGTCAAGAGCTCTGCAGTTAGTTGAGTGCAAACCTAAGCAATTTCTAGAAATAATGCATTGCATTTGTGACTTAGCCACGTTTGCAGTATTTCCAAGAATTTTTTACCTTCTTTGTAAGAAGCCCTGGAAAAGGTGAGCTAAACCAAGGGCATTGCAATGCGCGCTGAGTACAACCAGGACTACATATATACAGGATGATTTTTTCATGAAAAATAATTTATTTTGTTAAAAATCAACACTCTCCTTTAGTTTTTTGTATAACATTACCTACTTCCCAGAATTTGATCCTTATTAATGACACTATATAAGAATAGGAACGTCAATGATCTCAAACTGTCAACTATCACTTGAAAAGTAGGTCTTACAAAGAAAATTAATTTGCGAATCAATAACGTTTTTTTTTTCACTGAGTCTTTGATTTACCAAATCTATTGTAATAGATTTTTAATACAAAACAGCTCAATTTTCAATACAAAACGTCACAAGATGGCGCAAGGTCAGTCCTATATTAGTCTCGCCTGGACTACCTTTACACTGCAGTCTACATTCATTCTCTGGTCCCAAAATACCCCAGTGTAGATACAACCTTACTCTCAAATGTTGTACTATCGACCTAGTGGGTACAATAACAGTGTTTTACGACATCTACTTCGACTAATAGGTACCTAGTTACAGATTAGAATTAGCTTTCGAGTTAAATTAATTAGAAGCCCTGAGTTTGTCGGCGTTCGTTGATTGTGTAAAGGCTTTTGAAATAAGTAGGTAGTACTACTGTATAAACCATGTTTTGTTTATACCAGAAATTAATCGTGAAGCAGATCTCAACAAGTAATAAAAGTTCTTTAACTTTTGAAGTTTTCCAATTTTCATTTACCGATTTACAGAAAGTGTTTCTTGCAATTAAATTATTCGTGTTGCATTCGCTGATGTAAAATTTTGCACCTTTGTCTCTTTTCTTTTTTCTATTTTTTTTCAGGTTTTCTGCGATTTTCAGGTAAGCCAAAAAAGTATTCAGAGTTCCTTTTATTAAGGAACTCGCTCTATTATTTAGAAATCTCAAAACTTGGTTAGTCACAAGAGAAGTATTACCTACAGCTTGCAATAGATGTCATATTCACTATTATTATGACAAAACATCATAAGTATTTAATAACTCAATATAGCTCAGTATAAAATTACTTCCCACAGTTATTACTACCTATTATTTGTAATTTAAATAAGTTAACAACATACCATTTGAAAAACACAGGATTCTGTAACAAACGCAGCACGAATCTCTTCTTGTAAAAGCGTGTCCGAGTTTAACTTAGGCTTGCATTAGCTGGTAAAAAGAAACATGACGAAACCTGTCCGTCTTTGAACTCTTGATACTTACGGCCGGTAAGAATATTCGTATTTTTAAATTCATAGAATTTGATGAAGTTTATATTGATATAAATATTGATTCTAAGGGTTGTATTACAGAACCAAACTATTAAGACTCGACCATTACTTAAAACTAGTTTCAACCTATCAAGTGGCTTTAAATCTATGCTCAAGGCGAGATCTGTGCTTGAGTATTGTTCTGTAATGCGAGCCTAAGAATTTAAATAAAGTTTAAACTTTGAATTAACGATCTTTAATTTACTTATCTGTCTTTAAAATAACAAATAGGTAATGATTGTTAGTTTGTTTGTTACCTATGCGTTCGATTGACTTGTGTCGTATAAAAACAACGCGACTACTATGAAGTGTTAAAACCAGCAGTTTCTTTGTAAAAAACCGGCCAAGTGCGAGTCGTACTCGCGCACCGAGGGTTCCGTATCATTTTTGGATGTATAAAGTGAAAAAAAACGAACCGCATAACTAACTTTGTTTGTGAAGGAATTTTGATGATTTTGAAAAAACTGTACTAGTTAGGAACATCGTTTTATTTTTGGTGGCATATTTGGGTCAATTCCTATCAACTCTAATTATTTCAGATTTTTCGCACTGAAAATTTCGGAGATAAGGGGGGGGGATAGGTATTTTTTCGGAAATTTTTCATCTTATGTCGAAAACTGTGAGACATAAAAAAAAATATATATATATTTTGAAATGTGCAGATCAAGTCCTTTCATTTGACATGTCACTTGACCTAGTAACCCCACTTTAAAATTTCGGACCCCCACTCCGGCCCCTTTTGCAATGAAAATGAAAGTATATTTTGACTTTTTTAATTTGCAATAAAGTTGGGCAAGCATTCCTTATTACTGTTCCAAATTTCAAGTCGATAACATTAGTAGTTACTGAAATAAGCAGGTGTGAAAGGAACCCTTATGGTACGGAACCCTAAAAAGGGTCAATTTTGTATGACTCCACCTCTCTATGACATCAAAACAATGACGATAATAACACTCATTGGCCATTCTTATCTGATGGATGTCTTTTCTGCATGAGCCTGAAGCAAGATTCACTGCGTGCAAATAAGTTCTAGAAGATTGGATATCTCAAACCGTGTAAGTCTCCATATGAAAACTGATTTCCATCAGACTCCATCATCAGATGGAGTTAAAAGAAAAGTAGTCTTACGGATAAAACATACTTCTGTTCGGTATTTCACCATACCTGTACCGACAGAACGCCAAACAGCATCATTTCATACACAAATCAAATTTACCGACATCTTGACTAGGAACAAATTTTTGTTTCAAACTCAATGCGGAGCGAAGGAAACAAACATGACCCGACCGCGGCGTACCACCAAATTCGACGTTACATCGCAGTGCAATTCGGATCGAGAAAATTTAAGAAAATCGCTAGATTTATATTTTTATGTAGTTCAAGTACAAAAATGGTCTGTATAATTATGCTTTATAGCTAATAGCCATACCTATACTCGGTTTGGTGAAGCCTCTATAATTTAATTTGTAGTCAAATTTCGTGGCAACTTAAAGGATTTGGTAACTTTGGTCAACCAACCACCACAGGTAACATGAGATATAACAGTTAGTTTACTAGTCAGAAACTTGAATAATAATATGCTTAAGCTATGTCATCACTTACAAACCGTCAAAGAAGAATGATTGATTCCTTATGTGGGCATTTTTTTTTGTAATGCTACCTATCTTTGAAAATAGCTTACTGATATTGTTTTGGATATTTTAGCTAATTCTTGGTTTAGTCGAGTGATAAATTTAATCAATTTTGCTAAATATGTTTTTTTTTTTTATTATATGACCCTTATTTCAAATAATATATGTAAATAAATAGTAACTTAGATACGTTTTGGTCATGACCGTTACTAAATAATAAACTGCTCCTGAAATTAAACTAAACTGAGGATTAGATTTTTTTAGTTACACACTAAAAAAATCTAATCCTCAGTTTAGTTTAATTTCAGGAGCAGTTTATTATTTAGTAACGGTCATGACCAAAACGTATCTAAGTTACTATTTATTTACATATATTATTTATATGTAACCTATAGGTTAATTAATTGTGCTGTATAGCAATCTAACACAATAATTCAGTTGTGTGCGAAATATTGCCATAGTAATTTGTAAAAAACTGTCATGATCGTTACTTGTTACGAAAACGCTATACTAAAGTTATTTATATCCATTAAACAACTAGTAATAGATCTAGAATTACCACACTAACCAAAACTTAAATGCCTCTTTGTTAAAAAGTATAAAAAAATCTATTTAATTATTTTAAGAATTATAGAAAAACTATAAAAGCTATTATAATATTTCGAGGGACAATCACGTATACTTGACCAACCAGTAACGGTCCTTTTTTTTTTTTTTTTTGAGGATGGGAAATCATCAAATGACCCCTCCCGCTCTGGGCGGAGCGGAAGGGAGTGTCAGACTCTTACTGACTAAAACCCACCCATGTTCCGTCGTTAGCCCTTTTGTCCGGGTCAGCGGTATCCCTTCCGGACAATCCCGCTTTCCCGGCAGGCTTGGGCCCTAGAGGGCCCCCTCTCCGATGCTGACATCTCTTTGAGGCGCGCGTGGAACACGTACGCGCCGTTCGGCACGGGCCTGGTCCTGATCGGACGGTGAGCTACCCATTACTCACCGCCCGCAGGCCCGCGCCTACGGTGGCCGGGAGTCGTCACGCGGCTCCCGACGCCCGGAGCGTCTACCGCGGCGGCTTGGACGGGAGAATCTCTCCCTCTCCCGTCCCGCCGCCTCCTTCACTAGCATGACTGCTTCGCAGAAGGAGGCGACTGCCTCCCACTCCCCCTCGCCCCGGACCATGGCTTGAACCAGGGCCGGGCGCGAGAGGTCGCCGCCGCTGCCGATCGCCACTACGAGGACACGGCGGTGCTCCGCCCATGCAGGGCAGGCTCCCACCGTGTGCTCCACCGTGTCCTCAGGGCGATCAACGCAGTGATGACACCCGGGCGTTTCCTCCCGCCCGATGATGTGCAGGTACCTCCCGAAACTTCCGTGTCCGGTGAGGACCTGCGTCAGGCGGTAGGTGAGGACGCCGTGACGTCTCCCTAGCCACTCCTCAAAGAGGGGTCTTACCGCCGCTATTGCGGCGTGCCCTAACCAGTAACGGTCCTGACATAGAAAAGTTGTGAATACACCGATTTAGTAAATAAAACACATGTTTTACTATATTAAAAAGACAAATAAAAACTGACAGGTCAAAACGGCTGCTGGTGTTAACGTATTTGATTTGGTTCTGCTATTTAAATAAAAAGTCGGCGAGTGGTAGAAAAAAATCATTAATAAAATGAATTAAATTTACGGTCACGGTGCATGGACATGTCCAGTTAACACATACCTAGGGGACAGATATAAACTTTAAAATGTAAAAATATTTGTACATTATAATATAATAGAGTACCTATAACATGCTTGAAAAATACAACTAGATAAAAAAAACTAAAATATGTGGAATATGTAATAAGAAGCAAATTGCAAAGAAATAGTATAACATAGGTCATAATTATATATCTAAAAGAGGACAGTACTGCAAGACGTAAGATGCCGCATTTCTGGATTTAATTTTATTAGTTTGTTTTAAATTCCTCTTAACAATTTAAGTAAAAATAGAAAACTTCAGTCATTGGGAACTATTCAAAAATAACTCGACACTTCTATGTCATAAAAACGTTAGTTATTTGCAACTTGTATGTATGGGACATCCCATGAGTGTGTTGGTAGACATTTTGACGAAAATGCCCATGTAGTTCACAAAGTTCGTGAAACAAATAGACAGTGTGTTCGAACTTAAGTAATCGACAAGGTCTCGGTAATTGCAGATCTCAGACCGCACTCACAGGTGGTCTAAACGGAATGTTAATGCGTTCAAAGTGCCATAATTTCTGCGCAAACTTACGCTTTCAATAATAAATATTTAAATATTGAAGTTTCCAGTTCAAACACCTGTAATGAGCTTAGAAAATTAAGTTTGTGTTCGTTATTGGTACTTTGATTTATTTGCTATTAGTAATTTAGTTTGAGTTAGGTGAAGTAATTTTGTTTAAGAGTTGTTGATTGAACCAGGTTTTTACTTATGCCTGTGGAAGATTAGAATCTATTTCTAAGATTTAAGTTATTATTTTTAACTAACTAACCTGAAATCAATATAGATCTGTAAACTCACCGTCCCCGCTATTGGACCAGACCGATCCTTAAGCAAAATCATGAAGGATCTACTCACACACAAAATTTGAAAAGGCAATCATATCATAATAAATAACTTTCTTCTTGTTTATTGCCAAGACCTGCTTTGATTATGTTTTCTAGTCATTAGTTTGAAAATTCTTGTGAAATTATGACTTTAGAAAGTATTTCACAGATTTCTCAGTCAAAGAGTCATCAAATAATTTTACAAATATGTTTCTAGAATGAAAATATTGAAAATTAGGAAACTATTAAAGAAAAGATATTGTTTCTTTCTTTTTAACTGAAAATTTTTTGTGGGGAATAATTTCTTCTTCAGTAGTAGACATGAGATTACAATACCCGGCAGTAAATACCTACACATCGAGTTTAAGAAAGAGATGATTGGCTAGCTTCGGCTTTGTTGAGCATCCGTCGTATCCGTCACTTATACCTCTGACTTGTTTAGGTATTAGATATCGGATTGTTATACAGGGTGGCAGGTTAAACAGTGGAAATATTTTAAGGGGTCATTGTAGTCATCATTATGAACAACTTTTACTATGGCACCAACCCTGAAATCGCGAAAAAAAAATCAGCTGTTCCATACATTTATGTTCACATAACTCAAAAAAATGTATGGAACAGCTGAATTTTATTTCGCGATTTCAGGGTTGGTCCCATAGTAAAAGTTGTTTATAATGATGAGTACAATGACCCCTTAAAATATTTCCACTGTTTAACCTGCCACCCTGTAGATAGAGCGTTTCACGTAAGAAGTCCCTTCGACGCTATGTTGGCTCCCCTGTCTGTCACTCCTGTTAAGGTTTTAACGTTTTATGTTTATTGTAGTTTTATGTTTTAAAGTAATGCCTAGGACACTAAAAAGTGGTGAACGAGAATTGGTACTGAAAAAAAAACTTCCAGCACCGTTAAAAACGTTGTAACAATACTATTATCATTCAGTGCAGCCAACATAGCGTCGAAGGGACTTTTAATGTGAAACAATCTCTAGTGCTTGGAACGACAGAGATAACGCTCTACATATAAGCCAAAGGTAGCCGATTATCTTTGTAATGCTCGATGTGTAATATTTACTGCTGCGTTTGTACCGTAAATAATTATTTTATAGTTTTCATTAAGTAGTTGGAACTGTCTTTGCTGGTGAGTCAATCTTAATTAAGTTTTAAAATAATTATTATCTAAATTAATATGATTCTTTTATGTTTTATGTACGGTAGGTTTCGCTGTCCCTACAAAGCGTAAAAGTGAAGTTGTACGTATTTACAAACAAATCAATTATTCCTTTTACAAATAAACTAGCACCTTGCCCGTGGTTTTGCTACGTGGAGCTAATGCACCAAAACCTCGAATAACATTCAATTTGGGAGAGTAAATCGCTTGAAGTCCACTCAGTGCTAGCGTAGTAAATTAGCCTCTGAACGGTCTAACTGATAAACATAGTCAATTAGTCATCTATAATAATAGTGAATCAGAAACTATCCTATACTATTCTTTGTGCCCCAACACTTGTAGTCTGCGCTGCCACTGATGACGTCTTAGGAGTGGCTAAGTTTTGGGCATGTCAAGTATAAAATTTGTCATACCATTGACAAGAAGACAAAACTACATAATAATTGAAATAAACGCACAGGTACTGAATTTTAAAGCTTAGATTCAACAATATTGTTTACTTACTGAACATATTATTGACTTACTGAATAGCTGTCAGTTTTAGTACAGCATTATAAACTTACTGTCTTACGAATATGTAGAAGGGGCAGTTAATATGATAGACAGACGGAAATTATACTATAGACAATTCTGATTAGAACATCTGGTAGTTAGCTGCCAACTTGTTAATTCTCTTGGTTTTGTTAAGAATAAAGAGGGCTAAATGGCACATAAAACTGTGCAGTAGGGAGAACCGGAGTGCACGCACCGAATGTTTGCCGAGGGGATCAAGTCCAGACATATGATTACACGCGTTTATTGCCGACATCCTTGCAGGTGGTCCCTCAACGTGTAATTTACTTAGCCGGCCTACTATCTCGCTAATCGATGTTTACTTCGATAAGTCACGGAACAACCGATAATTTTGGCCACCCGTCTCTCTGTTTTTGAAAGCAAAATGAGTTTAAAATGAGTAGGAATTGGTTGTTGGGTGATATTAATGTTCGCTTAAATTTTCCGATTGGCTCTGCAATATAAGTATATTTTCTGATTTTACTTATTTGTCATGAGTATGACTAATATGGTGTGACTATTTTCAATAATATCTATAAGTAATAAAATTAAAAACGAAAAATACTTGAATTTTTATGTTCAATCTTCTCAGTATTTTAATTTCAGAATAAAATTATGATAATCATTATCAGAGATGAAGAGTTACCGATAACAATGTGAAAATTAAACCAATACTATTCCCGCTTCCCAAGAAGGTAAAGAAAGGAACCGAGTAAAGTCGATAAGTGGAAGTACCTAAGTATATTATATTCATAATATATAAAAAAATATTCGATAAGCATTATAAACTAGCTTCCGCCCGCGGCTTCCCCCGCCTTTTTCGGGATAAAAAATAGCCTATGTGCTATTCCAGACTATATAATCTTTCTCTGTGCCAAATTTCATCCAGATCCGTTCAGCCGTTCTGGCGTGATTGAATAACATCCATCCATCCATCCATCCATCAAAACATTCGCATTTATAATATTAGTATAGATTTTCGAGCAGAGTTATCTATCGATTGTCCGTTTGTCACTTAGAGCCATATGTCCTGAAAAAATGAGTTAAAATGTAGGTAATAATCCAACAATTTAACTTTAACTGGCTTTGATTCTTTCTATGAATCAACATAACTCAGAAAGTTATGTGAATTCCACTTGCTATAAATGTAGGTACTGATCTACTTCTTGGATATAAAGATTCTTCCATCCCTTTTTATCTTACCTGCCAAGTAAGGCAAAAATAAAATGTGAAATATAAGAAGTTGTTGCCCAAGAGATTCTAACTCTATAAGTCACCCCTAATACCTATTAATATTCTAAATTGTTTCTTGGAAACGTCCTTGACTTGACGTATTCTTTACTCAAACAAAATATAAAAAAATAGTAAATTAAAAATTAAAAAAACCCGACTGCCAAAAAACAACTAAAAAGTTCAAAACAAGTGCACTTTTCAAGCAGTCTGATGCAGTTGGTGGCATAAAATCTAAGATTTAACACAAATAATTGCCACCAACTGCATCAGACTGCTTGAAAAGTGCACTTGTTTTGAACTTTTTAGTTGTTTTTTGGCAGTCGGGTTTTTTTAATTTTTAATTTACTATTTTTATTTTTCACTTTTTAGTTTTTAATGTATGTTTTCGTAATCTTCTTTTCGAGCCCTTCATTTTGATACCCCACATGATAGGTTTTGAGGATAAGTAAGAATTAGCGAGAATGATTGCTTTGTTGAACAACTTTAAATCGTTATATATCCTAAACTATTATTTAAAATGAAAAATGATAAAAGGAACCTAAAGATGATTTTAAAATACCTATTCAACGACACCCCACTTGACATAGTTCATCAACTTTTTTTTTTTTCATTTTGACAATATGGCGTCTGGTTGTCGCTGTGGTGAATTTTGATTACTGTTATGTCTTTAGTGACACTCGCAAGGTTAAGACGAATCGATTGACGTAAGAATTATCAAAATCGGCCTACGCATTTGGTCTCTAGAACGCCACATAGAAACAAACATACATACATACATACATACATACATACATACATACATACATACATACATACATACATACATACATACATACATACATAGACTGATAAACACATTACCCTCCTTTGCGTCTCGCAGTCGGGTAAATAGAACGCATTGCGGCGAGGTCGAGACGAAGAAAATATGAGCGTAAGTTTACAAACGTATGCCAATGAAAGAAAAAACACAACGCATCACGCCGCACGCGTTTATTCACACATACTTACGTAACAGAGAAACGTGCCAAGCCACAACATCGGACGACGTCACTTAAGTCCTTACTCGGCCAAACCTCCGAAACACGAGCCGACCCTCGGAGGAGTTTTAACTCGACGCGTTTTTCCAAACTCACGACCGAAGTCGCGTTCGCGAACCGTTCCGCAAAAAGCCTTCTACCCATTTAATTTTATGGCAAGGGCGGCGAAAACTCGTCTCTCGTATCCTCCGCTGGTCTTTTATTGTTTGTATTTTTTCGCAACTCGACGGCATTCACCGGGCGTGCAGAAAAAGAGGAGTATTCATTGTTCACGTAACGCTTCGTACATGCCAGCGTATGTTTAACTGCGAAGTTTTAACTTTAGTTTTTACGTTGCGTTTGGTAATGAGGTTTAGCAATGGTTTCAGCTGAGCATAGTTTCCGTGAATATAGGTTAGTGAATCATGTATTTGAGGATTCATTAAACTATTTCACGTGTTTCTATAATAAATCAACCATCTTGGCAATACCGATGTCTATTCACATTAAGAGATGCAATAAATATTTTTCTCTCCATAAATGTAAAACGCATCACTGAAATCAATTAATTTGGCATATTTTTCCGTCTGCCAAGGTTAAATTAATTTAATTATTCAGCAATTCTACGTATTCGTTAACCGAATCAGTTTAAGGAATTTTTGTTACATTGTTTAATAATGAGACATGATTTTGCTGTAATATTTAATTTTATTGAAATTAGAATACTTTCTACATTTTTTCTGCCGGGTTTTATCCCAAAAGACTACTTTAATTTAAATAAAAGTAATTAAACTCTAAAGCTAAAAATATACTTACAGATATATAAAACGTAGCAAACCAAAAACGGGGTAAAAGGGAACGCTCGTTGAATGGCTGAAAAAATAGAACGTCAGCAAGCCAATAAAATAAAGAGCTTCAACAAAAAAGAGTAGATTCCTAAAAAAGGGGTTTTTTACAAATGTCTGCTACGTGAGACTTTCTAGTAGGTCACTGTAGACCAGTGGCTTGAAGTTATGAAAAATTGCTCAAGTTAAAACTTTTAGATAAGTCCTTATTACTTTTTTGTTAACGTTGAACAAGTCTTTATTCGTGCAGAAATAATGTTTTAAGATGCTCGGTGGGAATTTTTAAATAAATGTTGACCTGGATAGTGAAATGGCTTAGTGGTCTTAATGTAAGCTTTAATATAATAGGCTGAGCAAAAAATTTACAATGAGTACCTACCTGAAAGTCTTACTTTCGCACTCTCTATCATTTTAATAATAGCCCACAGACTTATTTGTAATCTTTTTTACATAGTTGAGGAACGATTTTGGTTTAAAACATAAAAACAAAAATGTAATATCTTAACCATCGGCACCACATTATTTCAACAAGAAAAATTAAAAACCCATTTCACCCATCTAAAAGTCCAGTGACAGTCCAAAATCTCTTGTCACTTACATCTCGAACGGGGAATCGATTTACACTCGACATTGTTGAGAGTCCATTGCCAAGGGACCCAATCGTGTAGTGACAGCGCCACGGATATTAACCACTCGATGGCTAATTGTTCCCAGTTCAATTATCGAACAACTGTCAACGGAGTATTCAACGGACAAGCCCAGAAACAAGTTTAGCGAACGATTCGATTTACAATTTGTTAACTTGGTGATTGGTGTCACCGGACCGGGGTTATTAAAAATGTCTGGCTGATGAGCGTTGAATTGAATTATCCATTTTATTATACCTACCTCAACCGTCCAAGCAAGTTTTTTTTTTTATATAATGGAGTGGTAACTGATGGTAAGGCCGCCTATAGCAATACCAAAGGCATTACGGATGCGTCGTCCACCTTAGTGACAAAGAAGAATTTCTCACGTGCCTCTAATTACACCTGCACCCATATCGTTTAAGCTGGAATACTGCAATGCTGATTAGCGGTAAAAATAGGTACAGTCGTAGTACTTCCCCGGACGAGCACTTTCACCAAGAGCTTTATCACTACTGGATGCCTAATAAGCTGCATCGTGGATGATCCAGGCAAAAAAAAAAAAACTATACTGCAATAAAATTCAAACCACAGATTTAAGTAGGTAGGTAGGTATTATATAAAAAACTATCTAACTAACGATCCGAAACGAATAAAAGAATACTTTGAAACTATATCGACGATAAATTCGAAGACAAAAGTAAGACTTCAAATGATTATTCCCCATCCAATTTCTAATTACATTGAACTAATTGCAGAATACCTTATGATTCAATGGATGCGAGCGAGGCAAACTCAAAAGGAGCATCTCGAAATGAATCGTCGTTGAATAATTGATGTCTCAGTACTTTACGACACGATTGTCTACTAAATGCAATGATTAGAGACGCAGACTTGTGATTAGGTTATAATATTTGCTACAAAATATATTTTTTATTGTTATTAGGAATACCTCAATTGTCAATTTTGACACAATAGACAGAATACACTCGTTGCATGAAATAGTCATAGAGATATTGTTGTTCATTCTTTTTGAATATCTACCTTGAATTATTTGAATAATTATAATCATCATCATCACATAAATTCTTAGCCCTCTATTGCTGAATCCTAAAGCGATCACTTTGATAACTCTAGCTTTATTATTCAAAGATATACTACTGCTAATTTATTTAAAATAAATTAATTTGTACTAGCATACCCATTGTGTGGTGCCAGCGCACAGTCATCGAACGCGCACGTTGTAACCAACTTTTTGTTACCGTAATTATAGTAGTAGTCCAATAGGCGATAATGCATATTCTGTTATCAGCAACCTGGCAACAAGCACTAAAGTATCAAGAGTAAGTAGGTAGATACAAAATACTATAACATTAACTAATCTTTGGCTTCAGCTGCCGCTTTGTGTTTTGTCTCCAAGTTCTGATTGGATCAAGATCTCTTCTATAAGAAAAACCTACTGTTATTTGCGTCGTAAAGTTTGCTTTTCGTTTCTCATTAATTAATTTGTGTTAATTCATTTATATCTGAATGAGGGTGTCTGTCAATAGAACCATTGTCTTTAAGTACTTAAATACTGTTATGTGATTGTATTTTATTTACCCAATGTTCTTATAGTCGTGAGTCCAGAACGAACAATTAAATTGTATTTTGTTTTTTACAAAAATTTGTTATTATCGATTTTCATTAAAATTTATTGAATTATCGCTAATCAAAAATATTTTTTTTCAAATGGCGTCGAGTGTACATACGTTGTTGAAGTATCTATGTTGTATGTTTTACGAAATAATAATCATAATTAAAATCATCAATATAATTATGTAGTTCTCGCATATTTGAGGGAAATAATTATGATTATTTCGTGAAAACAGACGATTTTTGAATTTTAATCTAATTTCCATGAACCGTGGTGGTGATCGTATTTTGTTCGTATTGGCTATAAATAGGTGAATATTGCTCCCCATCCTCTTGGCGAAATTGTCTGCTTTTACGACAAGCGTGAGTGGGGGTGGAGGGTTGCCAACTTTTTTTGAGAAAAATAACGTATCAAATTATTTGGATACGAAAAAATAAAGTATTTGGAAGAAAAAAAAAGTTATTTCCAAAATGTCGTGGAATGTGCAATAATATATTCTTATTGTTACCTAATGCTTGCAAACTTCCATGTTGCCGGAAACAGAATTACATATTTTAAGAGTAATTTAAATGAATAATAAGGTACCTACGTGCCAATTCAAAGCCTCAATGATTATAAGTTCTCTATTTTATTATGTAAAATATTTTTTAATTGCAACTGGATGTAAAAATTAAAATAAGCATAAGCATAGCATAATCGACCTATAATGTTCCCACTGCTGGGACACCGGCCTCCTCTGTGAGAGTGGGCCGTAGTCCACCACGCGGGCCCAGTGCGGGTTGGTGGACATCACATGTCTTCGAATTTTTGGTTCTAGGACATGCCGGTTTCCTCACGATGTTTTCCTTCACCGTTAAAGCAAGTGATAATTAATTTCTAATACGCACATGACTTCGAAAAGTCAGCGGTGCGTGCCTCGGGATCGAACTCGAACCATTTGTCGTGGGAGGCACATGGTTACACCACTAGGCTATCACTTCATTTTAAAAATAAAAATGATAGTACCTATTCCATTAACTCCACCCACTTAATGCCTTTGGAACTGGACTGAAAAATTGGAATTGAAATTTCATTCAGCATGAACGATTATTTCCAACGTGATTGCCATGCATCTATGCTAATCCTTTTTTTAACGTGAAATCCTTCTTTATTGATGGTGAGTAATGGT
Organism: Thalpophila matura; assembly: GCA_948465475.1. Classification (NCBI taxonomy): domain Eukaryota; kingdom Metazoa; phylum Arthropoda; class Insecta; order Lepidoptera; family Noctuidae; genus Thalpophila; species Thalpophila matura. Next base: position 9,285,077 of record OX419184.1, on the reverse strand, counting down.
CATTAGTGGTCCATCCTGGCAGGATAGAATTTTTCACCTGTTCGTAACTGTAATTGACTAAATCGACTATGTTGTGTGTCAAAGAATAATAATTATAGCAATTATGTTCAGGAATTTAACAATTTTAATATAGGTAATTGTTATTCTCCAAAAATAGCCACTAAATTAAACGTTATTATTAGACATATTCCAATTAAACCAATCACTATTGTAATATTCTGTTCAGTCAGCTTATGAACCGTTAATTCAAACACATGAAATGTATTTATTACTAAAATAAAATGAATGAATGCATGTGAATGGCCTTATTAGTTAGAATACGCAGTTCTTATTGATTTATTTTATGACAAGTGGAGTACGTTGAACTGTACTTAATTCCTTTGTTTTCAAAGAAGAAATTACTTATTACGTCGTTATGTGTAAGCCTTCATACGTGTTGTTGTGTGAGATATAAATTTAACATTAATTTATTATTATTCAAGAAAAAAATATAGGTAGGTAGGTATAAGTATCGGCGTGGATCTTGATCACAGATCGCGCATGTACATTTTTGGCCCAATAGACAATAGACAGTTGACAATACGTAATGGAAAATAGTCAAATAGACGACGAGCGTTGACTGACGAACCAATCGCGTGCAGCTTAAGATTAGGTGTAAACAAATATTTATTAAAACAGGAGGTATTTAGACGATAAATAAGATAAATGTCATGATCATGGCATTTAAAGGTTAGTATGAAACCTGTCATAACACATGCCTTATGTGACACATTGGCATAATATTAAATATCTTATGACCACTTGACGCTAATTAGCAAGTAAAAAACACACCGGCAATATAATAATGTATACAAACAACTTTATAAAAACGTATTCGGGATGTGTCCATACAACTACAAAAAAACAGTTTACGATACGAGGCCTGTCACAATACAAAAGGTATTTTAAGGTTAAGCTCACGATCTTCAAGAAACAAGTCCGTTCTCAGATGTAATTTGAAAGCGAATGACATAAATTCTTAACGGACAAACGGACAGGACGACTTGTACAAATATCCGATTACATACAAACAAAAAATAAAACATGTGTGGGCGAAATTTCTTCTGGCGACCCCATTCTTGAATTGGTCAAGCCTCCTTGATGAACATAATTTTTATGCAAATGCGTAAGCGTGTGTCGAGGTTCCACAAAGGAAATTAAAATAAACCTTAAAGCTTAATATCAAAGGTTCAGATTGATATACCTATCAAGTCTTTTTGATAAATGTTTGTAGTTAAAAAATATTTAAGAAGCCTTTTATCCACGCCTAATTATCCGAGTCAAAATTACGTTACGATTTATATTCATTTCAAAAGAGATTATATACCTATCAGAATATCTAATCGGGTACAAAAATAATGAGGCTGTTAGATGTTTATTTTTTGGTGTTTTATAAAACGTTTTATGGGTAATTTATTTTATAACAATTTTATATTGTCCTATTTCTTTTTTATCCACCGATGCTACATTATTAACGTTAAATAATGATTAAATATGTATATAATATATAAATAGACAAAAAAACTTCGTCGTCATTCGACACGCCATAGGTTTTTATCTCACCACGGTAAGTATATTCGTTCCTCTTTGCCAATTTGACAGCTTAGGCGGCGTCCATTCATTACGTAAGGCGATTTTTTGCCCCCTTCCCTCGTTGTTGAGATATCGTGATTTTTGGCTCGGCCCCTCCCCCCCTAAACACCTCACGTAATTAATGAACGCCTCCTTAATACAATTAAAAAAATGTTGCGAAATGATAAGTGTACACCTGCGTAGGTTTTACGAATCTAGGCAAACAACTAATGAAATCTAATGCAATATTAGCATAGCTGAGAAACATACTAAAACAACTGGTTAAACTAATATCTACTCAACGATTACAACAGTTATAAGAATTTATTCCGTATGAATATTATGATGCAACTATAATTGAAGAGGCTTGTTGGGAAGTTCTAACCACCATTTTGACCCACTTGTTCTATGGGGTTGTTGCCTATGGTAAAACTGTTCAAACTTTAGCTCTAGAATTGGTTAAGTTTCTTAGAGTGTGTGGGTGTACAATGGTAATGTTTATGAGCCACATTGTTTTTTTTTTTGAATGTAGGTATGTATTACATTACATTATAAGAATGGACTGTGGTTTTTTTTAAGAATTCATCAACCCAAGAAACGCTGTTTGTTTATTTATTAAAGAAAACGATAATAATATGTAGGTGTACCAAGCTTACATGCAGATACTAAAATAATCAAGGAGCTTCTTAATTATACGGATGTGGCACACAATATTTTGTATCCTGTTTTAATATTGAAAACACTCTTTACGTTTTTACCCGCAACATAAATTCATTTAACCAATAAGGTAACAAATCAATATAAGGCAAAGGAAATACAACACAAATATTGTATTTCACTCCTCCACGTTTCATTATTTTACCATAAAGTGATATTTTGAAGCAACAGCTTCCACTTTCGAAAGTGTCTCGTGACAAAAAGGGCAGAAGAATGGTCACGCGAGCGATGTTTAAGCCCGGTTTCCACTGCGAGCGGAACGGAGCCATTAAGGACTCCGTTTATCTCGCAAGAGTAAACTGCATACTTGTATTTCCAACAAATAGTCGGTAAGTATTGGACTTAAGCTATATGAAACCACATACGTATAAACAACTACTTAGTTGTCCTGGATTCATGTGAACAAGCATGCAGTTTACTCTTGCGAGTTAAACGGAGTCCATAATGGGTCCGTTCCGCTCGCAGTGGAAACCGGGCTTTACGGTGTTTTCAATAAATGTGTCATACGGTTATTGTATTTTGATGGTTATTGTTGCTTTTGTGTAATATTTGTTTTTTTTTTATCTATAGTACCTAATCATTCTGTTCGAATGCTATTCAATAGTAATTATTATTATAAAGGTCACCAGTAACCAATCTATACTTATAATAAGAATGTAAATTCCACGTGTCTGTACATTGCATATATTTGCATAAAAATAATATGGGGGACTAAAAATAAGTAATAAAGTAAATTTCTATCATTTTTAGAATTAATGTCTGTCTGTTTGTCTGTCTGTTTGTCTGTCGGTTTGTCTGTCTGTTTGTCTGTGTGTTTGAACACGCATCAAATCAATACTACTGAATTGATTATGAGGAAGTAGGAAGAAATGTATAGGCAGTATCTTGAGGTAACATTTAGTCTTTATTTCATTAAAATCGGTCCATTCTATCAAAAGTTATTACAAAAAATCTATCAGTCAGGAGTAACTTTGCTAACATGTATTATTATGTGGACTCGCCATTACTTGGTCAGTGGCACTAAAGAGTATCGTGTCGTTGTTTGTCAGCAGAGACCTGTCATTAATCAAATAAATGCAATCAATCAAACTTCATATTTATGTCAATGTAATTACAATAATACCTTTATTTAAAAATAATCAAAATATCAGCGCTGTTTAAAAACTGTCCCACTGCTGGGCACTGGACACGGGCCTCCTCTCAGAATGAGAGGGGATAGACCATAGTCCAACACGCTGGCCAAGTGCGGGTTGGCAGACTTCACACACCTTCAAGAACTTTATGCAGAACTTTCAGGCATGCACTGTCCCACTGCTGGGCACTGGGTACGGGCCTCCTCTCAGAATGAGAGGGGATAGACCACAGTCAACCACGCCGGCCAAGTGCGGGTTGGCAGACTTCACACACCTTCAAGAACTTTATGCAGAACTTTCAGGCATGCACTGTCCCACTGCTGGGCACTGGGTACGGGCCTCCTCTCAGAATGAGAGGGGATAGACCACAGTCAACCACGCCGGCCAAGTGCGGGTTGGCAGACTTCACACACCTTCAAGAACTTTATGCAGAACTTTCAGGCATGCAGGCTTCCTCACGATGTTTTCTAAAGCAAGTGATAGTTAATTCTAATACGCACATGACTTCGAAACGTCAGCGGTGCGTGCCCCGGGATCGAACTCGCATCTTCGCCGTGGGAGACGCATGGTAATACCACAAGGCTATTGCTGCACTGCATTTTTCATTAAAATCTCTCTTATCCTTAGGAGTGATGGTTTATACACAAGTGATTGATTTCAAATCAAGAAATAGTAACATGTATTAGGCCTTCGTCACATCACCACGTTGCGGCGCCGGCACCGTGTTTTCAGTGCGCCACCGCATCGTTTTATGGCGTTATTTTCCGACTTCCACGCGGACGGAGTCGCGGGCACAGCTAGTTTTTAAATAAATTGCCGTTGAGGTCTGTATTAGTATTAATTTAGGAAAGATTCTATACAAGAGCTAAGTATAGACCGACTTGCTTTGTGATAAGATACGCACCTATATTATGTAAGTTTTATTGCGTACTTGATAATTATGTTCCAATAAACATTATATAAACGTAAGTTTTCCAAGAACAATTATCATTTGTAACTAACTTTTATTCAAATTAAAGAACAATTTTTAAAGCTTCAAGGAAGACTGGAGACGGTTAAAATTAAATATTTCGCATACGATAGCTCGCTGAAACAGCTTTTATTTAAAAATGGACCACTGTTTCATTAAAATGCCCGTTTTTTTTTATTTACACATAAACAAACTACGCAACATTTGCAATGTTTCGCAGAATACTTTAATTTAAACCTTTAATTAAACCGCAAAACGTAATAACAATTTTTAACAGAACAATCATCCGCTTTTAATACATCCACAAGTTTTTAATACGTCTGTGTATCATGGAATTTAAAATATTGTTCCGTGTCACGCACTACACGAGCGATGAGCACGAGTATGGAATAATAAATAATTATTCTGGCACTCATTATGAAGTAATTACCATTCAGTGCGCTCAATGCATTATTTATGATCAATCTAGTACGGGTTTGGACAATTAAAAGTTACTGTAATTGCAGCAAATCTTGTTTGGCCCAGGATTTATAATCTAGCCTAAAGACCTTAGACCAGGGCCGAAGCCTTCAAAAATGGTAAAAAATGAAAAAAAATTACAGTAGGATGAAACCCATTAGAAAAGGAGGGGAATATGATCAAAATGAAAGGAAAAATAAATTACGGTCGATCCGAGTTCAGGAAGTGGGGGGGGTGAATTTTTAAGGGTAAAAAATGGTTTTCCTTGATTTCCGGCAAAACTACAAGTCCTGTGGAAAAAAGTTAAATGGCAAAGTTGTAGGTAATAAAAAGATCTACAACTTTTGTATTTGCAATTTTTTCAAATAACCTCAAAATTTAGGTGAAAAATTCAAAAAACCAAGTTTTTGGTTTTTAATTTATATCTTTTTCAAAAAAATTTTTTTTTCTACGAAATTTGGTGAAAACTTTCCTTATTATATCCCAAATACACTGTAATTTATTTGATTTAAAATATTTATTTTTTCGCCTTATTTTAACTTAATATCAAAAAAGCACCCTAATTTTCAATCGAAAATTCTGACGTCAAAATATCAGCTTTTTTCAAAAGGTTTGAGGGCTTTTTGTTCGTTGAAATATCTAATTTCTGATGGTGTAAAAAAAAATATACATTACTGTAGGAAATGTTCTCAGAAAATGCAAAAAATTGAAAGAAACTCAAATTCGAAATTTTTTTTTTCATCATTATGTACAATTTTGAGGTATTTATTAAAATTTACACTTTAATTACTCAAAAAACGTAAGATTTCATGTTTTATTTATAAACGAAAAAATTGCAAATTGAAATATACTTCTATAATTAACAAATAAATAAGTTAATAAAGTTAATATTTAATAAGACATCTACAATATTTTGAAAAAGTTGTAGAATCTTCTTTAAATAATATTTTTAGATGCCTATTTATTGCTGTTTTAAGATAATTCATATACCTGAGTGACCTTCGGTAAATTTTAGCCCATTGTAAGTTATTTTATAGAGAAGTGGGGACGGACCTAGGAGGGTCTGGGCCTTACTACATACCTGCTATTTCGTAGCAGCTGTAAAAACCGTTAGCCAGTATTCGAGATACAGAGCAGTGTACAACATTGTTTTTAAAAGTACACGTGCAGACTGAGTTACTCTAAGTGAATTGTGAGAAATTTACTTTATTTTTTGAAAAAAAAAATATTATGAATAACGTAATCAGAATTAAGTATCTAAATTCAATAGTACGATTTACATGTATAATTATATTGTATGAGATTTTCTATGACATGAATGTAATTCGAATTAAATAAATAAACTTTTTAACTAAAACAAATTGCAGCAATCACATTTTTTTGATGAAATTGTACATAGTGATTAAAAAAAAAAAAACGAATTTGAGTTTTTTTCAATTTTTTGCATTTTCTGAGAATATTTCCTATAGTAATGTACATTTTTTTTAACTCCATCAGAAAGTAGATATTACAACGAACAAAAAACTCCCAAACTTTTTGAAAAAAGCTGATATTTTGACGTCAGATTTTTCGATTGAAAATTAGGGTGCTTTTTTGATATTAAGTTAAAATAAGGCGAAAAAATAAATATTTTAAATCAAATAAATTACAGTGTATTTGGGACATAATAAGGTAAGTTTTCACCAAATTTCGTAGAAAAAATTTTTTTTTTGACAAAGATATAAATAAAAATCCAAAAACTTGGTTTTTTGAATTTTTCACCTAAATTTTGAGGTTATGTGAAAAAAATGCAAATACAAAAGTTGTAGATCTTTTTATTACCTACAACTTTGCCATTTTACTTTTTTCCATAGGACTTGTAGTTTTGCCGGAAATCAAGGAAAACCATTTTTTACCCTTAAAAACTCACCCCCTCCCACTTCCCGAACTCGGATCGACCGTAATTTATTTTTCCTTTCATTTTGATCATATTCCCCTCCTTTTCTAATGGGTTTCATCCTACTGTAATTTTTTTTGGTTTCAAAAATTATCGACCCTGGTCTACCTAGTCTAATCCGTCTTTATTTATAAAGAAGAAAAATTTACCCGATTATTAATTAGTCCATAAGCCTAATGCAACTCGATATTGGGTACCCGCCTCTTCAAAAAATGGATAATTAGCTGTATGGGAAAACGATAGCCAATAGAAAATATTCACTTACATAAAATAGCTGAATGATACCCCGTAGCTACTCGTGCTTAACTGGGTTATGTTAGTATTATAATATCTGTGCCCGGGTAGAGTTTATTGTAGGTATCTACTGTGATTGGTGATCCACTAACAAGATTGGATCATGAAGTGATTTTAGATGAATTTCAAAGATATTTTGCTTTGAAAGTAATTCGTATCGTATGTGAATTGAATGAATAAATAAGTTGCATATACCCGCATGAAAAAAAATAAAACAAATTCCACTACAAAACTTTGCAGCATATTTTCTTCACCCCACAAAGTTGAGGGAAACTTAATAATATGTAGCGATATGCTTTCAAACCGTAATGAGTTCGAGAGTGCTCTTTCCTGTACGTTTATTTTGTGGACCATAACATATGACAGGACGATGAACTTTCGCAATATTTTTATCTCAGCTCTTTAAGAGAAACCAACATTTTGAAAACTTTTCTTATAAATCAAAATTAAATGACGAACGAACACAAATAGTACAATTATTTATAAAACTGAAAAAAAAACTCACGTAGAGAACCTTAAAAAAATATGTGATTTTCCGTAACAATAATATTGCTGGATACGTACCTATTAAAACAAAATATAGGTATGTACTTGGATTTTTGTGTAAAATTTTTGCAGTACTTATAGTTACATACATAATCAGCCTTTAGTATTCCTAATTGTTGGGGCTAAGGCCTCAGCCACATCGACGACGACATCGATGACGAAAGGACACTGGCAAACGCCCATAGAACGCTGGGCTTTAGATTGTGTAAGTCGGTACAGATATGAAATTAGTTTGGTGTGATCGAGTAGGTATTTCAAGAGTAAGTATTTGAATTCATTTTTTTTTTTGTTTTTGTACGTAATTGGGTTAAAGAGAAATCTTCGTATGTGTGACAGTGAGGTTAAGTATGGTGTGAACGATCCAATGAAGTAGGTACAGCCCGACTAATGAGTTCTCAATTCAAAGGTTTTAGTTGCTGTCGACGATCATGATATTCTTTGTAGGCACGCGGCAGGGCGCATGCACCCGTTTTTGTATTATTAGTTTTTTCAAAATTTCAACGGCATAATCATTTTATTTCTTATTTATTTCGATTTATTATTCCAATTCTTAATCTCTAAGTTACATAAGGCAAAGAACAATTAAAATATTTTTTTGATTTTTGGTTAAACTTTAATTACTGTACCAGATCAAGCCCAAAACTGCCAACGTCCTTTACGTAGCTGATCTTCCGTCGCGTAACTTTCTAATTCCTATTTTAAAAGACGTAGGTATTTTCGGTCAAATGTGTACAGTTTGAGAATTTAAATGACAATAATATAACACCTGAATGATTGGCTCTAGATAACCAAAACCTAGTCACGGGCTGTCATTTGTGTAACTTTACAGAAAATAAAATAACCCAACATCATCACAGTCCTTATATAATTTTATTTGTGCCATTGATAAAGTGACTCATAGCCATCAGGCTCTGCCTTGACTCACCTCTAACTACTTTCTGGGAAGAAAACGTTGGGTAGCTTGTCTAGCTTTAATTGGATAAGATAATATTCGATATTATGGTAGCAATAAGATAATAATCATTAGTGACAAAGTTTAAATGCAATATTTCTTCCTAACCCTTTCGTTATTGTACCAAGTTAACGTTACACAACAGATCGAAAACCAAACACGACCCTAACAATCTAAAACAAAACCTCATAACTCACAACCCGCAAAATCACCTTTCGAACATTTTTATTCCCACATCCCGTCACATCACGTTTGATATAGTTATTTTTACAAAGGTAGTGCAGTGGGGGACAGCGGTCGGTGAACGTAACGTATTGGCGGGCTTACACACGATCCCTTGACTGATTTATTGCGTGCGTAAATCTCCAATTTACACGACAATGTGTCTATGTATAGGTAGGCAAGCGATCTAATCGACGATAAGAATCAGGTTTATCCTCGTTTTCGGATTTAGCTGTAATTTGCTTTGGTTGGTTTGAGCGATCTGAAGGATGGATTGTTAAATTTTAAGTTTCATTTTACTTGTGCTTCGTAAGTTATCTGGCTTAATTGGGTTTTAGTTGTGTCATAGATGGAACAGTGGAATGTTTTTTGAAAAACATTGTGAGTAAATCGGCATGTTCTAGAACCAAAAATTCGAAGACATGTGACGTCCGCTGATATGTTTAATTGCTTATGCTATGCATGTGTCATAGATTACTCATTTTATGTTCTTCGTTGTATCGTAATATATTTAGAGGTTAAGATCAAAAGCTACTGTTTGATACAGTTCATTGTTGTACTTTAAATTCTTCAAAACATGCTCTTCATTCAATTCTGTTTTGCGGCTTCCGGAGTATTCATTGCCTGTTGCCTTAACGCAAGGGATCTGATTATGGTTCGCCACCAAATCCTTTTCGGTCTGGTGTGGTGTAAAAATTTGACAGCAAAGCGTCAGTTATATCTTTTGGAGGCTCATTTAATGCATCCGAACACTAACTGGATCCAATTCGTTAATAAATATTATAAGTATACCTATTGATGCAGACTAAAGTTTAATCTTTATCGATCAGTGTGTAGTGTGGCTTAACACAGACAGATCACGTCCCCACATAAAGTTGAAATATACATAGGTTCTTGGAGTAACCACAAAAGGTGTGGTGGAGAAATGACATAATGTAGGATAAATGACCACGATTAAAATAGGTCAAGCGGCAATAGGCGAGCAAACGAGCGATGGTAAGTTTGAACACCAACCGTTGAATTATTAACATGAACCTACTCCTAGTACAATCCTCAGGCTCACGTTAATGATGATGACGACCAAATAAGTTAACTTAGCCCACAGTTCTAAAGAGATGTTTCCTAAGACGGACTACAGCTCAATTCAATAAACAAGATTAGTTGATATTTTATTAGAGAAGCATCAGATAATAATACCTACTACCTATTTACAATAACATCTGCAGTAACCACAAATCAAATGGTGGTGTGCGGCCGTCCTTAGACCGCAAAACCAATCCAAAAATAGTTGGATTGCTTGAGCTGCCTTTCCACTGTGTTTTTATTCACAAGTAGTGAACGAACTCATTCAGATCGAACAATTTCATTTGATTTTGTCAGAATGAATATGTAGGTACTACCTATGTATTTATTAAATCGTGTTTTTGTAAGCCTTTCCTAGGTATTCTGTTACAGGACGTGGTTATTAACACGAAACTCATTCATAAATTACTTTTTCAAGAAAATACAGCCTATGAAATAAGTTTGCGCTAGTTCCGAGCATTATTCAGGTCGCAACAGCAAAACAAGTATAAAACTTTTATCCGTAAGTAAGTCCTACTTACTTATTGTTAGATAGGTGCCCTTTAACATTCTATATTCTTTATTCTCTACAAAATAGTAGGTAAATCTTTGAATTCCCACAACAACCAGTCTTGAATAGTATCAACTAAGTCAACCTAGTTTAGTTTATCCACATTCAATATTAGTGATGCATTTGATTATGAAATACAAAGACTGACACACCCCCCCGATTACTCTGTATTCCCTGCCTTTGGTGTAAGCCGCAACCAGAGTATAAGATCCCTGCCACCCCTCTCACCTCTTTGGATTACAAAGGATAAAGGGGTGATTGAAAGCTTCATCGCGGCTCTAGGTAAATTGGTCGTGTTTACCTGAAGTACTGGTAAAGCACCCTTTATGTTTAGAATATCGTGTCGATGGATGTGTCATGGATAGAATATATTTTTAAGTAGGTAGGTAGTTCTATCAGTTCTGTATCAGGTTTAAATAAGAAGCATCAATAAATTACAATATCTAAAATTAAAAAATAATCGATTAGATTCGTAAAATAAAATGACTGTCAAGGTAAGTAATATTCAATCGATTTGATTCTTAATAAAAATGATTGTCAAGGTAATGTTCATCAAAACCTTTACAATTTATAATTTATTTTTATTGGAATACACCTTTCGCTGCGCGTTGTAGGTACAGCGGGACTAAAGTACACTTTCCCGACCCCTGCTGAATTACACGCGTAACGCCATAAAAATAATGTCATGATGTGTAAAACCCCTACCGAAAATAAATCTTCAGCTTAAAAACCATAGGTATACAAATGAAGGGTCCACTGCAATAATGATGAATGTCCACTTTACTTTATTTTGAGATAATTGCATTTAAAGTTTTTAGTTGGTGAAAAATATTCATATACATTGCTGAGCATTCTAGCCGTGTATTAAAACTTATTTATCTCGGAACTGTGAGCGATATTGTGGCTTATCTTTATTGTCGAGATAACTAAATGTACTTAAGTGACCGAATGACGTATGTACTTACTTTAATTTAAAGACATTCATCATTTTTGCAGTGGAGCCTTCAAAATAATGAAATAACTGACAAGTATTAAAACTAACACGTATTAAATATAAAAATAACATGTCCTTATAACATATCGTCGCCCTTTTCACTAACTGTCGTTTTCCAGGGCAACGGTTTTTCGGTCGGGTACTTCAATCATTTTAGTGTGGTGGTGTTAGTTGTGGCTTTATAAAGTAATTAATATAGTTTTTATATTGCTCTTGGCTCACTCTTTAAGTTAGTAGTTTCTTTAAAGCCCTGAGGTATCTATTTATTTCGTTATATTCATTTGTGCACAACGTTTACATATTTTTTAAGGTTCCGTACCTCAAAAGGAAAAACGGATCCCTTATAGGATCACTTTGTTGTCCACCGTCAGTCACCGGACCATAAGTGGAGCCATGTGCTCATAGATGACGCCACTAGAAGTATGCAGTAGCGCCATCTATGATCATTTAGCGGAACCTTTAGGGCGCGAGGCATACTCGCATTTGTACGGTTTTTTTACCAATATGAAGCTTATTGCCATAGTATTAGTCACAATGAGGTACGCACGTGGATGGGGTGTGAATGTTCTTACATATACAGATTTCCTTGATTTTAAACAAATTTCAGCTGACCTTAGGATGCTTTCTATTCAAAAAGACGATAAGGGCCAATGCTTGAACTGGACAGAAATGATGGAGTTTTCTGTCAAGAAGGCTGAACCTGAAAAGATTTTCTTTAAATCTAGCCACGGAGAAGGAATTCCACTCTCTCTTTCTCTTAGAAGACAGGTCTCTGTTTTCTTGAGAGAGGAATTAGGACTTCTCAATCCGACACCGCCCAAAATTTCGATGGAAACATTTAATGACAGTGAGAATATTTTTTCACTCCTTTTGCACATACGCAAAAAAAAATATGTGATTATCTTCTAAACGGTAAACGGACACAGCTACAACGATTAGAGAGAACTTATTCAGAACAAAATGTTGAACCTGTAGGTAATGTCAGTGCAGATACGACAGTTTGTGAGATACGACAGTTAGTGAGAAGGGCGACGATATTACGTCACTAACGCTTTCGAACGCGTCACAGCGGCACATGAAGCAAACCAATTGTCATATCCATCAACCCTAATTCGTGTACATTATTTGCATTCGAGAGGCGGTAGCTGTCATCGAGCACAGTTTATGCAGGACTGACCCATGTTTATAATAACTATGCAAATTATTCCGATATCGTCCCCAATCGGCCTCCGACGGGCTAAATTGAATTTGTAACTCTGATTAAACCCCCCTTTGAAATGGCAATATGTAGGTACGGCCAAAGATTTTTAATTAATATTTTTTAATTAAAGTTTTTGTGTGGTGTAAAAGCTATCGTTGTATTAGATATCTACGTATTGTTAGAAATTGTTTTTTAATTAAATTTTGTGTTGTGACGACAAAAATTTAATCGGATTGCGTGTGTATTGCATCGTTGTCGTTATCGACACTTTTTGTTACAAAAACATTTATTAACATTTTTGGCCCGACAATAAAATTATTCAATTAAATTTTTTGATGCTCTTTAGTTGTAGTGTAGGGTAGGGCGGGGATAAAAGGTCCATTTTACGTATATTGCCTCATAACTATTTACGTATTAAGTTTTTGAAATAAACTTAAATACCATTGTCTAGCGTAATTCTTCCTCTACAAGTTAATAACAGTAAAACATTACCAGAGTATGTCCATACATCAGAAAATGGCGATATAGAACTCCAGTCCGAAAGGTCCTTTATGCCCCGCAGGTGGGGTAAAAAGTACCAGTGGTGGGGAAAAAAGGACCAATACGTTTAAATGGTTAATTGAAGTAAGGAAATAAAACTAATTGTTGCAAAATTAAAGTATCTTTATAGTTATTTAAGAAATAACAAATATCTAGTACAATCACATTTAATTATTAAGCTTAAACCTATGGCACAGCCAGTCAGTCTTAATAACAGAGTCTATAAGTTCAAGTTTTTTTGGTTCCAAACCTAAAAGATCTTTATAAAATGAGATATCTCAAAAACTAAATAAATATCTAGCAAATCTAATAAAACCAGAATCCAAAAACAATATAATATTCTTCTTGCTGATTTCATAGTCACGACAAACTTGTCTCACCGATTTTTCTTCCATTAAAACTAACTCTGCCGCACGCTTCATCAACTCCACCGATTTTGTACCTCGCTCAGTTTTTCTTTTGTAATTGCGCATTCTGAAAGTAATGAATAAAATCAATTCATCTACTATATGGGGTTAAAAGGTCCACTGTGGGACACAAAGGTCCAGAGCAATCGCATGTGGACCTTTTAACCCCAATGGTAGGTTGAAATGAGTTTTAGGTTATAAAGAAATAAATAATGGTGCATCAAAGAAACTATAGCGCTCAGTGTAAACTAGACATCACAAAGTAATTATTAAGATAAGTTTAACTTCGTACTGTTACAAATACAACTTATGAAACCAAAAATAAACTATATGCAAAATATTACTTACGTGAATTTTACGCACCGCGTGCGCGTACTCTCCCATCGGCGCTCGATAGATCACTGCGCGGGGCAGCATGTGCGCCCCTCCCGCAACCCCTTCTTACTCCAATCATTCGATTGTCTAAGGGACTATTAGTTACAGAAATAGATATGGTGGACCTTTTTACCCGCGGACCTTTAAACCCCACCCTACCCTACTATTTATAATTATTATAAGATTTTTTTTTGTTAAAAGAACTGTATAGGTATCTATATATTAAGTAAATATTAATAACTCGAATAAATTTTTGAACATTGTTAAGTAACATTAAAATTATTACGAATTATTTTAATAAGTATAAAATAAAAATTCTTTATCTAATCAAATCAATGCTTAAACTTGATTACATTCTGAAAACAAAATGTCTCGATATAAAAAGTTTAAACAGCAATTTCTTCAATACCAATAAATTTTGAATTTCCAATTGTCTATAGTCTACACGAACTCCTGTTTAATATTCTGCAGAATCAGTACAAACAAACAAATATTCGATTTTCTAAGTTAAAATCCAGGGATTTCACGTCCCTACGTAATAGTGTGGGCACGATCAGCCACGTGGCACCCTTTAGTAATGTTTGATACACACGAGCGGGCCCTCCAATGATCTTATAGCGCAGCATGCTCGCAACTAAAAATTACTTAAATATATTTGATGAAGAATAGGTATTTTCTTATGTTTTATTTAAGCCAACATGAAAACTACCATTGCATAAGCTTTAAGTTTTCTTGATAGTATGTAAGAAATTTGAAAAATATTCTGCATAATTTTTCGTAAATAAACCTGAATTTCTTTTAAATTTTAACGGTCACTTTTATGTTACAATTTGTGTTCTGATAAAGAATTTCGGTACTAAGATTCCATTGACATTCTTTGATAATATCTATACGTTAAAAATCTGTTTCAAAAACTACGGATTGTGTTGGTACACGGTTCTACAGCAAGTTGGCCAATCATTACATCTTTGTGTCCATTCAATCGTTACGCACATTCCTATAAGATTATACTAATGCCGTTTTGATTAAAATGCAGTGCCTTTTTCAATATTGAATTTTACGCTTTGCGTGTTTTAAGTCCTGTGATATGGGGGAACAAATGGATTTTCTCATACCAAATGATTCAATACCAATTCAATAAAGTTAATGGTCACAGTAAAACAATTAATTTAACTGATAGTTCCAGTTGAATTATTACATGATAATGATAAATGACGTATTATGAATTTAATGTAAGGCAATTCGGTGATGTGCATTCATTTGATTACAGAGAAGTGGCAAATGACACCTACATCTGAAGTTAGTTGGTTAAAACTGACTGTAAAAAAAAATCGCAGAGTGTAGTTAAAGCACTTTGCTGCAAGACAAACTTAATCAATTCATGTCAAACGAAAGTCGATTCTACCTGAACACACTTCGTAGATACTCAGCACAAATAATCCCTAAACATTACGTTATCGGTCCGTCAATCAGGGCATTTCAAACAGTTTCTTATCATTGATTTTTCCGAACATTGATTGTTTACTGACAGGCCCGGTGTGCGCGATAGTGTCACACTCAACCGGAACGATATAATGAGAGATACAATACGGCACGCCTTAGCACACACTTGCTAGTATAACTAGAACTCCCATACTACACTACTTGCTACACAGTTAGGGCTCAATACAAATTGGCTTTGATTAAAATTTAGATCCGTGAGTTACTGAAGCGGTAGATTGTTTAACGATGTAATTGTTTCTATTATTAGGCAAGTGATATGTCGTATAGATTTATGTCATGTTGCTTACATTCTAGTGGTTTGTATTAAACTAGTTTGAATTAGAAACAGATTTAAGGGTAGGTACCTACGGCAATTAAGCTGAGATTGAGTTACTCATTGCGAGAAATATTCAAATAAAATAGCATACATTTGAACATTGATTTGCTTTTATAGGCACACCAATTTTATAGGCTTTAGTAAAATCATTACGCATCCACCAATATGTGTCCCTTGTGCTTAATATTTTAAAAAAATGAAGCCCTTTCATTTGTATAATTATTTCCATGATACCTACCTATTTAGCTAAACCCAGTTTCATAATATTGTTGTGAGAAAGTATTGGAAGGATTCGACCTAATTTTCGCTCCTGGGTGGCTACGATTGTGACCAAACAGTCGTCTTCCAAAAACCCGCTAATTTGTTCGGTGGTCACCGAATTTGTACTTTAATACTACCTAATAAAGGGTTCTTAATCGTATAACAGCTGGTAAGAGATGTTACTAAAAGATAGCGACACGTAATCAACTCTCGAGTTTGGTGAAGGAAACGGGTAAAGATATGAAATTTTAATGGATATGCCACAAAATGTAAATAAAATAAACAGTCATCGTATGAATGTCCAGGTATATATTGGCGGTGTATTTTCTTTGATGGGTTAAGTAGAACTTGGAGTAAATCAATATGTTGGCACCAGTGGCGTGCCTACTGGGCAAGCCCGAGGGTATATCTCTAAATTGTTCATGAATGTAAGTGAGGAGCGTACAATAAAAAATATTTACAATCATGAAAAATTACGCGAAATACCCTCGGGCTTACCCTGTAGGCACGCCACTGGTTGGCACCATGTGAAACCGTGAATCAGCATTATGATTTACATCAATATAGGATCTTGCGATAGATTGATAGTAGTCTAGCTAGGAGCATTGGAACAATCTATTTCTGATTATTATTATAGATAACGAAGATAATAAATCTTGGCTAGAATCTGCTCTTTGCTTTTAAGTTATCTTCTTAATAGGCGGAGACCGGAAATTTGTACAGTTCCATTCAAGATTACAACTTTATTGAGGTGTTACTAAGCTGCTTCTACGTGTTGCGTCAGGAAAGACCAGGTGTCACTTCTGTGCACATGTTACTACCACTGATGTAGTTTCACGAGCTTTCACATTTATTAGCGCTTGGATGAACCTTATCTAACTTCGACCAGGAGTCGATGTTAATTCGATGTGATGTTTATTTTAACGACTGGTATTAGGTATACGTATCTGCTCCCATGGATAGTCTTGCGTTAATGTAACTGTCCGACAGTTGAATAACACACAAGTAACTTTTGTCAGTCCTTGATATGACATTCGTTAACGATTTGTAATACCTATTGCCATTTTTTATCGCCATGGTACTAAAATTTTTTTCGTTGCCAAATATTTTTTCCGCAGCAACAAAACAACATGAAAGACATACATACCTACCTATTTTCACACATTAAATTATTAATTCATAATAACTTCATTGCGTACGCTCAATATTCTAAAGATACTACGCTCAACACCCCTTTTTACATCCATAATGTAATGTGCATGAGAAATATGAATAACGAAACGCGTAAAGACATCTGTTCGTGTATGAAAATGGGAAAGAAGCAAAATTTAATATTGAATTAAGGCGTTACGTAGAAATCGAGAAAGGAGCAAAGGTGAAAATAAATCCTTGTGATATATGGGGGCCAACCTTAGGGCGTTGACAATTTTTGAGGTAACATTTTTATATTTCCCTCTCTTGTGTGCACTCTGTTTTATAATGTTCTTTATGATTCGGAATACACAGTTTGAGTTTTAGCTTGGAGATGTGTTAATGCAGTTTTAATTATAGTGCAATTAAATCTTTATAATTTTTACGATTGCGTGGGATATTCAGCTTTATGCTACATTTTCTTTGTTCTTTATGATTACTCGCTAGTGATTGATATTCAGAACTATTTTAAATTCTAGGAAAAGCTACTGTACCTGCTAGTAAATACGAGTATAATTTACCTACGGATTTGATTGTGATGGTTGAAATTGTCACTCAAAATAATGTAACTTAAATATTATTCATTAGAGTATCATCAGATATCTACATTACCTATAAACTCGTAATTTGCGGATGCTACCGAACCAGGAACACGTAACTAAAGTGATTGATGATTATAATGCAAACGTTATTCGATAATAACATTATAATATTAATTTAATATGAATGTTTGAGTAACTTCAACATTAATGTAGGTAATGTTTAGACGCATCTTATGTTAAATATTTAAATTGTAAACCTAAAGTAATTTTTTTATAATTTTTATAGACAAATTATTTTTTCAGTCATCACTGAAATAATTCGGTTCTTGACAACATTGAAAATATGCTACAGATTGTGGTCATCCTATCACTTCATAGCGTAAATAAACTTATTTCACTTGATTTTTAACTAAAATATGTATATTTTTTGCAAATTACACGAAAATAAAATGCAATATTTTTTGTTATTGTAGCTGTCACAAGAACGGCCTGTCGCACTCTGTTGACGTCACACGCTAGTAAACCAGTGTTGCCAACTTATTTTTAGGGTAAAGAATTCTTTAGGGTAAAATTTTAGGGAGCGCCTCCGCAGCCGGCGCCGACTAGGCTCCCAAAAATAATGCCGTTAGGAACCTTGAAGTAGCAGTGATACCAGACGAAAATAATTGCAAACTACCGTAGCAGCAGATTAATGTTGCCGTGTTTTAAGTTGAATTAAATACCTTAGACTGACTTTTAAATAACAGTGTTAATGTAAAACAAAATACAACTTTTTTGGGCTTACAAGGGGGATGGAGGTGGTCGACGGAGCTCCGGTACGCGGAGCTCCTATTTCTATCTGCAAGGTTAAAAGTAACATAACACGAAGGGGTTGACGGGGGCTTCGTTCGCTCGCTCATTGAAGCCCCCGTCAACCCCTTCGAACCTAACCTGTCCGTGCCGGTCGCTCTTGGACCCTAATCAGGTATGTTACTCAAATGAAACATGAAATGTTTTTTTAATTATGACAAATTGCCAACTCCCTTTCCCGCTTTTTTTTTCAAAAGTCAGCGCCGGCTGCCAATTTAGCAACCAGTGCCGGCTGCAAATTCAGGTCACGGCGGCGGTCGCGGAGTCACTTCCAAAATTTTAAGGTTAGATTTCGTATTGTTGTTATGATTACTATAGTTTATGGGCTTTTTGGTAAGCAATACATGTAGGTGCCTAAGTATTCGAATTGAATTTGAGTTAAACAAACAAATTCAGCATATTTTTATTGTGAAACATGACCATTGATTAAGAAAGAACTTGTTTTATTGTATATCTAAAACCAAAACTTTAGCCAGGTATTTTTGTATAAATAGTTATGATTTTAGAGTAAAATTAATCAGGCATTGGGGTAAAATGAAAATCTAGCTTGGCAACACTGGAGTAAGCACGGCTTTGACAGATTGTAGTTTGCGTTTTATGTTTTCTGGGTGCTATATTTGATCTTAGAGCTATTTCTGAAGCTGTTTTCATAGAAATCTTCTATCTAGTGGCATAAATATTCATATCGAATCTCAAAATGGAGTCAAATTTTGTGCAAGCTGATACAACCTACCTAAGATAGACGCATTTATGGTTGCACTTTTCTTTAAGAATACCTAACGCTGATTATTATGCTGTGGAACTTAAAAATGTAAAACAGCAGTGTAAGTACCTACCTGCCACATATTTATTTACAAATCTTTTGTATAATCATTCAGAAGTTTTGTGAAATCTCATTTTAGGTTATGTTGATAAAAACTTAGAAACATTACCTATAAATTCTTTTGTGTCATGAATCATGATGGACTGCTTAAAGACGTATTTGTACATTGTGGAACTACACACCATTTATATACGCCATTATAGCCAATAAAAATGATTTATTGATGAAATTAATTTCAGCTGCACCGTCTGTCTTGTTGACAAAGCTCGTTTACTAGCGTGTTACGTCACTTCCGCAGAAACAGCGTTTTTGGAGCGGTTTTGGAAATTTATACTTTATCACTGATTTTTATTGATAAATACAGTAGATCTCCCTGAAATATCAATGTAGTGTGCTTATAATATAATGAAGATTAATATAAACCATTTCCCAAAATCAGTCAAATACCTAATTGTTTAAATTATGCATATGCTTAAACTCGTTATATTTAATTTGAAGATCATTATGATTTCCTTAAAACATGTTATAAATTGAAGCGCTTAAAGCAACACGGCGGTTTTCCTAGTGTAGTTGTGCATTCCATGAGCTCACGTCAATCATTGTAATTTAAACCGTATGTTAATTACCATAAAATTTGCATGACGCACGCTCGTGATTTGTTGCAGCTAGTATGTAAACTATTAAAATTTCTGCTTGATGACTTGACATGACAAAACATACTTCAATACACACCAAAACCTATCAAATTTCACTAAACACTACAGCAAACGCTATCTCATTATCGTCAATATCCAGCCTCGTGTTTCAATATCGAACTGTCAAGTAAATTCCACATCAAAATTCCAATTTGTATCGCAAAATGTACCAAAATACAATTGCAGACGCAACGGTTACATAACGATGTCATGAATAAAGCATATCGTACGAGGTCCAATTTTCCGACGGTTTACACTGCTCGACTAATATCTTCCGACTGCACATTCGATACTGGATATAATTTTGGATTACCAATGTGTTATTAAAGTAAGACACTTCACTATCTAAGTAAACTTTAGTACTTTTCAGCAGTATAAAGATCGGCTAAATAGCTCCTGCATTGAGCCACTGGTGCGTATTCTATGTAGATCGATGCTTCAGCATCATTTCTCGATTCAATACTGCTAGATTTTATACTAATCTCCAATCATATTTGAAGATAATTCTATTTTAAAGGCCTTAGAGGTGAACCTATGTATCTATCCGGGGCAGTGGATACTTAGAAGGGTGACCATTTTTTGCAATCACTGAGAATATTCCTTCCTTAGAAAAGATCCATATTAGGTATTATTGAAACCATTACGGACAGTTAGATATCCAACGCTGATCATCAGATCTAACTTTAGAATATCGGAATTCTCCCGTAATTGAGTGCTGGAGGTCAGATGGGAGTGTCTAATGTATCGGAAGCTGACCTTAACATAGTTAAGCTGGGTAGATTATAATGGGTAAATTTCGGTAAGTAAGTAAGCAACACGCTAATGCTATTCTAACAAAATGTAGCAGGTGTTTTT
This sequence comes from Thalpophila matura, assembly GCA_948465475.1. Classification (NCBI taxonomy): domain Eukaryota; kingdom Metazoa; phylum Arthropoda; class Insecta; order Lepidoptera; family Noctuidae; genus Thalpophila; species Thalpophila matura. Next base: position 9,264,052 of record OX419184.1, on the reverse strand, counting down.
TGCTCGGTGAGTCGTAAAAATTGACAGAGGGAAGAGTACCTACCTCTTGATATAGGCCAGAATATTCGCAATCTTTCTAAGTATAAAAATATTTTTTTTTATAGAAACTACTATCGCAGACCTGTGGGTCCGCGCCTTTGTTTAATTTTGTGTGATTTTGTTCGGAGGTTTTTATTGAGTTTTCGGTTTCCGTGCTCCTACACCGGATTTATTGTTAGCCTTACTAACTTATTTCTATGTGAGTCCTTACTTTGTTTTCTTTTTTTTTTCTAATATAAATCATGCACACATTACAATTTTTGCTTATTTATTATATTTAGAGGGATTTCCATGGCGGTGTGAGTCGACCGGCCCCGATCGACGGCGTCCGTTCACGGCCATGACGTACATGTCCACGCCGCTGAGCTCAACCATATTTTAGGGAACACGGCGCCCGGGCATGCATCGCCACCATCGGCAGGGCGTTTTTGTGAGTATGACGGCTCACACCGCCATGCAACTCCGGTTTTAAGACTAAGTAGGTACAATGGTGGGGGTTTTACCTGCATGGTGGTGTGAGCTGATCAGCCTGGATCGGGCCTATAGGCTTACCTCACCATGCAGTTTTACATTTATTTTACAGGAATTGCAGGGGGGGTTCGATAGGTTTGTGTTTGGGTTGGGAGTTTGAATGGGGGCTAGTCGTTATTTAAGGTTGTGTGGGGTTTGCTGACATTCACAGTTTTAAAGTTTTATCTAGCAAACAACGTTATTATTTATAAGTATTTATTTCATAAACAAAGTTATTTTTAGCACCTTCAACTTTTTACCACCAAAAATCAAAATGATGTCACACTATACACTTTGAACCAGACTGAGAAAAACAAACTTTTCAAATTGTTTTCACAAGCGTATCATGATACTCGTATTTATTTTCCATTTGAAATAGAGTGAATACAGTTATTTTTATTTCAGATCAAAAATATACGTGACTCCGTGTGTGGCTTTGGATAGACAGGAAAAACGTATAAAACCATAGTGCCTTCACGCGGCATATAAATTAACTAATTACAAGTGGAGGTATAAAATGTCTTCTTTAGTCCGAAAATATAAGAGGTACTCAAGCTTTTTGCTGAGGGGCTCGTGCCTAAATGACAGCCGCGCTGATCGATCGATCTGCGAGGTCAGTCCTTGGATGGGTGACCGTTCTTTACACATCGAGTCGCCTCCGTGCCTCGGAGAGCACGTTAAACAGTTGGTGCCGGTTGTCATAGGAATATATTTGACAGTCGTTACTGGTAGTCAGGAGCCCAAAAGTCTGACAACTGGTCTAACATTCGAATACCGATATTCCCCAATATTGGGTTATGGAAGTCAGATAGCAGTCGCTCTATGTAAAATATTGTTATTCAGCCGCAACCAGTTAGACTGGAAGCCGACCCCAATCATGTTTGGGAAAAGGCTAGGTGGATGATGATGATGATGATGACTCAAGCTTTTTGCTGCAGTAAGTAAGGCCAGTGCGGTCATTATGATCTTCGCACTTAAAAGTAATTATTGTTTTCCGTCAGCAACAGAAGTCTGAGTTAGGATTCTTTTCGATTCTTAGAAATGGTTGCCAAGTCATAATTTCAGGCGCGTGCATTGCATATAGGCAAGTAGGCAGTGACTACCTCTTAAGGTTCAATAAAACCATTTTAACTATTACTACGTCAATATAAATCATTATAATATCAATAATGAATCATAATTGATATATTTTATTTATGTAGTAAAAGTTAAAATAGTTTCATTGAATCTTATGAGGTAGGCACTGCCTACTTGCCTATATGCAATGCACGCCACTGCATAATTTGTACAAGTGCACAGGTGCAAATCAGGACCCAATCACTGGATTGAGCTGCACGACCCGAAGATTCTCTCCACTGAGCATAATTTCTACCCAAAAATCTTTCGTGAAGCTGTTGAAATTAAAAAATACAAGAATTTCAATCGGGAAAATGGATAAAGGTTGTTTTTGTTAGTAATAAGTATTTTTCTTCATATTATGAGTCTCTGCACATAATATTAACTATGGAGTCCGCCAAAACTAAAAGCATTGTTTAACGTAATTTAGACAGTTACGTGTCACAACACCAAACGCGGGTAGTTCGAGACAGTACAGGCCGCCGCGCCGCACAAGACGATAACACCCACTATTCTTCAGTCTTCTCGTATCCACGGTCAATTCAACTTGATCGAATCGTCGCGGTTAATCAAAATACAGATATTTGCGCCAATTATTTATCGATCGATTATGTGCGCGAAAAGTCCCGATATACTTAAAATAATATGTACGGTTCGTGAAAGTTTTAGAACTAATAATTAAGTGACTCCTGCGCACCCGGGCAGTCAGCCGTCATGCTACCGAGGTCCTGATACGACATACAAAGAAGACACCATATTTGGTAAGATTTTGCACCACTTTTCATAGACATGCACAGTGTATCTATTTAATTTGTCACATTCGTAGCTCCTCTACCTCAAATCAAAACACAACCTTCTTAATGTGCATTCTATTGAAAGCAAAGTTATATTTGACTCGTTCACCCATTCCCTAAGGCGCTAACTTGTCATCAGTGTTCGTCGCCAGATGTTGCGTGCCGATTCCCCTTAACAATACTAATTGAGTTTTGATCCCCTAAATGTGACTTAAAATATTTGGTAGATTATAGTCTTACGATGAAATATATTGTGAGTGGTGATTATTGGTTGGGATAATTTAGTGCAATTTTATTAGTTGCTAATCAAGCGTGAACAGAAAATTATCTCTAGCATAACGTCTAATTTTGTTTTTGTTTAAAATGTACGATGTTATTAATCTGCTGTAGAATTCTTTTAACTTGAAATTACACTTATCTTACTGGAAATATCAAACTCGGTGCTTCTAATTATCGTGCCATGTACTAAATTACACATGTCACTTAAGATAATTATCTACAAAGTTAAAAGGGCATATTTGCCACATCTAGGATTGGTGATTCTAATGTAATTATTTTTCTTATTTTATCAAACTGCGGAGTTTAAAATTATTATGATATATAACTACTTGAAGCTCTTTTCACTTCAAAATAATAAGATTTCTAGAATAGAGAAGTCTGTAATATCTATGCAAACTGGTGAATTATGGCCATAATTTTCTCAGCGAAAATCATCTTCGTCGCGCAAGACACTTTTTATATTTAATCACATCGATTAGACGAAGATGAATATTTTCAGCTTTGCTGCATAATTTACGATGGAAATAAAGTGTCCCTATTTTATTTCAACATTTACGAGAGTATCTCGTGCTCCGTTTCTACACAATTAAATTTAATTAATACGAATAGTTCGCGAGTCGCACGCGCTAATGGCTTGAATACGTCTGTTTTCACAAAGGGATATAAATATACTGCCGGTGTTCATGTCTAACGCAATCCTCTTGCTTTCCAGCTGCTAAAGCGCTGTCCAACATTGCAATACGATACTCAATGTGCGTGTTCATTTCAATTAAATAAGTTCGCTTTACTTAAAATAAAGCTGCTGCAAGGTAATAAGTAATAAGGTAATAAGGCTTCTGTCTTTAGGTGTAGACAATATTACCTCAAAAATTTAAATCAAATCCATAATGATTTCATTTAAATATTCCAAATCAAAGTAATTTTATAACAAAAGTCTAACACTGGCTTGAAAAGTAGGTACAGAAATGGAACATTTTTGAAACTTTTCTTTTGTAAGTTATAAAGCTTAATTACTTCTGACAGCCTAGAGCAACCTATTTAACCATCTTTGAAAAAAGAGGTGCTCATTTCCAGGTGTAACATGTATGTTTATAAAGTATGTATGGGTACCGTAAAGCCGTGACATTTGATGGGGGTTGTCCTTTGAGGCTATAAGGATACCTCTAAACCATCGCACCTAATTTGTTATGCTTCATGTTGGTATGTATTACCGCGTTTGTTTTGTCCGGTAACTCAGAAAACCGCAGACAAATCCCAATGGAATATTTAATTTACTGTCGATGTTTCTAAAAAATACACATTAAGGTACCTATGCGGAATGACTTCACAATAAAATCAACTTTCATCTAATATAGTTTAATTCAGCGCTCTCGAACGTATAGAATACCGTCGAATTCCCAAAAAATGCTCGAACTACAATAACTTTTTGACGAATAAATCTTTCTCCTAATACAAGCCTTTTGCCACCTACTGAAAATTAATTTAACCTTTTTTTGGGACAATAATCAGATTTATAAACATCTGGATGAAAAAAAATTCGGGCTCTTGGAAACGTACTTAAGCTGTTGCCTTAATTCTTCTAATAACTACTATTGTACATTTTATTATTATTAACCGACTTCAAAAAAGGAGGTTCTGTATTCGTCCCGTATGTATGTATGTATGTAAGTATGTATGTATGTATGTATGTAAGTATGTATGTAATATGTATGTATGTATGTTTGTATGTGCGCGATTTTCTCAAAAAAACTACTGATTCGATTTGAATGGGGTTTTCACTAACGTAATCTACATACTTTCAGAAAGGTTTACAAAATTATAGGTTCACAAAGTTCACAAGGTTCACAAAGTTATAGGCATAAATGTACACACTCCGTAGAAGATTTACTGTTGAACGAATTCGTGAAAGTAATCTAACACGGGATAAAGAACTAAAAAGGGAAAAATAAAAAACTTTTTTAACAAAAAATAACCGACTTCAAAAATCCACTACAAAGAAAATAATAATTTTGGTTTCGGAAGTCGGTGGCAAAAAAATCAATCAAAAACCAAAGCCACCGACTTCCGAAACCAAAATTATTATTTTCTTTGTAGTGGATTTTTGAAGTCGGTTATTTTTTGTTAAAAAAGTTTTTTATTTTAAGGAATTGCTACGATATTTAAATTATTTCACATAACAGGCGGAAACCTCCCTTAACCACGCCGTCTCCCATGTGGAGTGAATAGTAAAGTTTAGTTAATATTTCCAAGCAATAATGAACGCCGACTACGCTATACAGTTCGGAAATTTTCCGCTAAGAACAAAGAAACTTACAATTTATAGAACATCTGGCCTTCCGTTCTGCAACAGCGTTCAGATTTTTTTTTCAACAAAGTCGTACATTTTGCACCGTATTCATATTTTAGCTTTTCCTAGTGTTATTTTTAAGGCTGGCAGTAGCGCGATAATCACGGAAGTTAAGTGTCCGAGAGAAACTTCTAGCGCAGTTTTGCTAGTAGGTAGGTCATAATATTATGATGAGACGACTGATATTTGCGATAAAGAATTTCAAATGTCATATTGTAATATTCAAGTTTTCTATTGTTGTTTTTAGGGTGCCTTCGGCTTCTTAGCTGAATCATTATAATACATTATATTAGTTCTCAATATTATGCCTACTGCTATGTAGACATAATATTAAGAACTTCATCTAATATCAGGTCTGACACTATTTTGCTGCTAAAATGAAATGAAAGATGATGAAAATATTTTAGTATCTGAAATTCTTCAACTGTACTATCTAATCAAAGCAGAAGCATCAAACAATTCTGCGCTTAAAAATAATTCTAAAACTGGAACCTAAAAGACTTCAAATACCTGCACATAAATACATTGATAGTTGTCCGTTTACTTAAAGAATTATTTTGCGCACCAATTATTTCACACAAAATTGCCGTTACGTAGACTGCTTTATTTTTGACAAAATCTCTCAACATTTGGCGAAGGGATCTAGTGTTAAGCACACTAAATCCTATCGACCCGATGTGTTTAATTCTGAAGTAATCTTATCTGTCCATAGGTTTGATATAACATTTTTAGGTAGATTTTTGAATAAGAGGTTATTTCAAACCGAATGGATTGTTCATTAATGAATGCAGGATTTTTGTTTCGTACATTTGTGATGGGACACCACGGTAAGATCTGAACCGTTTGGCAAACTTCATCAAATGTAACGTTTATGTTAAGTTAATGTTAGGTTTATATAGGTACGGGGAACAAAATTAAATAGATAATATAATATTTTCTTATTTAGTCGATTTTATTATTAGATTATGTTGAGTATGATAATTTAATATGAGCTATTGTAGTAAAAAACATCCTAGACCTTCATAATACAATTTTTTATTGAAGCCGTTTACCGTCATGAATGACATAAATTATCAAAAGATGTGGTAAATAAAATGTAAGCCTAAGATCCTTTTACCAGAGACATTTGGCTTTTTGTCAACTCTTAGCTTGGTAACATTAACTGCAACTTAAAAAATATAAAATCTAGCAACTTCTGCTTTCAACATAGAAAAATCAATTACCACTACCAGATATAGAGCTGCCAAAAACCAAATTACAAACAAATTCCATTGCCAATAATGTTACGACATTCAATTATGAAGTCGCATGATGAATGGGCGTATTAATGTTCGTGCTCGCAATTCGAGGGCGTCTCAACATCGCACGGACCGTTGCCCACAACTACGATGCACCGCACAATCCTGGTTTATGGCAGACAATAGTGTGAGGTTGATCACACTCGGGATTTAAGTTGCACGGTGGAATAAAGTCATGGATCAGGAATTTACTGTTTGGTTGGGTATTGGAATGGCTATAGTAACTTAAAGATAAATCAATAGATATTAAAAAATACTTAGGTAGGTATACTCGACGCCATTGACGGTCGACCACTTTTCACCCTTATTACTACGAACATAAGGGTGAAAAGTGGTCGACCGTAAATGGCGTCTAGTGTACCTACTTAAGTATTTTTTACTATCTATTGATTTATCTTTAAGTTACTATAGCCATTCCAATACCCAACCAAATAGTAAATTCCTGATCCATGACTTTATTCCACCAAAAGTATCTTTTTCGAAAATTTAAGGATATGTACCAAAAAATCTTCATGTTCAAATCGAGTTTGAAAATTCCCAATCATATTACATGTTCTAAATCTCTGGCTTTTCACTTTCAAAATGTGCAAAAATTATCGAAAATATTCTAAATCAATGCCGAGAGTGGTACCTTCAAAATATTTTAGCAAAATAATCGCAGTTAAATATTTTTTTTATAATGATTGAAATAATTTTAAGAAGGAATTATAAAAAAGTCAGTCCCATAATTTTTCTGTTCCCTGATTTCGTAGTCATTTATAAGCAACGGGACCAGCCCCTTAAAAGTCTTAGTATATTCGTATACATATATACCTATCTAGGGAAAAACGGAGGGAGACTAAGCTGATTCGCACCACAATCGGCTTGTGTTTTTACTTTTTATCTCTAAGTTGTTGCGTTAATCTTTTGCTTTTCTAAACTGAGTGGTTTTTATACCTGTAAGTGTGGAACTTTTAATACCAAAATACAGAAGGGGTGCTTAAAATTGTGGTTTGCTGACACAAATCTGACTTGAGCAAGTAACCTGAAAGGAATGCAAAAGGTAATAGTATTTTTGTTGACATTAGTTCTGTGGGAGAGCGAAAAGGCATTTGTTTTGAGTTGGTTCATCATCTTTCTTGTTTTGATTAAAAAGTGATCAGGAAATAAAACAATCCTCACTATAATTTCAGAATATTATTTCAATATATTAATAACTATTAAATAGTACGTATTTTAAATAAACTTCAACATTCCTTCACCGGTTCTTCACAATGGACATAGTAGGAAAAAATTTACAGCGCCAAGAAATCTCGGCAGCGGCTGTCAATAACAATAGCTACACTTTGTCTTGCTACGTGTGCAATCTGAAATCGCCTTCGTTCCTATAACATGCCAATTCTGTTGGCCAAACGAGCTGTGAAAGCATGCTATTCACGTACACACGTCCAATCCGCCCTGCGGTCTAGACAGTACTGGCACTGTAATTTGAAAGGGTGGTCCTGATGTGATATCAATAATTTTGAAACATGGCTGGTTGGAATCAATGGCCGATGGAATACAAAAGTTTGGGCGGTACAGGTATTTTTATTTATGTCCGTGCCTATAGAATATAGATTATGTATTTGTTGCGATACGTATCAGATACATCGCACTAGTAGGTATGTAGGGTTAGAGATCACGCATCATCGTAACATATTACAAATCCATCAATCTGATGACTCGTGTATTTCTGAAAAACGAGAGATCACTACCCATGTTTTCGTTATAAAACGAGCTTTCCCATCAAAAAACAAACTGAACGAATTTAAATTCCGGTCAAAACCAATTCATATTTATTTTTGTGATTTGCAAAATCTGCATCAATATTCTGTACTCGAGTTACAAAATTAATGTCTGCCATAATCAATACTGAATAATCATTCTATTTCGAGCCCCACAGTGAAAGGGCGCGTGCTATGTCATCGTGGACTTATCGCGTTGGTCGCGCGCCTGTCACTGGCCGTCACAGCCCCGCCGACCGTTTAAACGCAATGAATTTAAAACATGGAACCACAAATTATATTTTTTAATTTGGGAATGTTTATTTTTAGATGCAAGAATATATTAATAAGCTTACATAACGTTTTGAGACCTTGCAGACGTAAAAAAACTGTATCGGTAAAAGATAAGAATCCAGAATAACTTCTTCAGCTGACTACTTTCATACATTCATCCGATTAAAAAGTTATACACTACACTAACGAATCACATCCATTGCCCTATTAAAAATGACTGAAGGAATATTACCAAACGAGAACAGCAATGTAAGCGATACCCTATAATGCGGCATTTGACCACCTCACGTATAATGAACGCCACACGTCATGCTTAAGTTCATCGTCCAATTAACATGAGAGTTGAGACTTGATCAAGTAATTGTTGCCGGATGTCAATTTGAATGACAGTGGACTTGTGAACGAACTGAAATTCTGTCTTAAGTCTCATGCAATTGGACAGTAAACTTGATGTGACGTGTGTTGCAGCCTTACGGCCTGGCCACGACTTTGCCGCTATCAGCGGCAGCGGCGAGCGGGGCAGCGAGCGGGGTGGCGAGTGGTAAATTGGAATTTATATGAACCATGGCACGAAAAAATTGCTCGCAGCGGTGCGGCGAGCGGCGCGGTATCGGTACTATTGCCACTAAAACCGCACCGCTCGCCGCACCGCTTGCCGCTAAGCCAAAAGTCGTGGCCGGACTGTTAAGGGTGGTGTTACAGTACCTATTTTGTCAAGTAATTACGTCCATAACTCCTTTGCTACTTTGATTGATCAAAGACATTGGACATTGACAAAGGATCAATCAAAGTAGCAAAGTCAACGTTTATGTTGAACTTTAACTCACACCATCAGTAGTTATACCTAATGTATAAATTTTTCGAGTCTTCCAGACCACGTAAATTAGAAATCGTTTTTTGAATTTATGGAATATGGCTATCCTATTTTAGCTAGGTAATGTTTTGTATTAACTTTCCCGGGATAATATTATGCTACTGTGTATTTTTTTTTCAAACTCAAGGCTCCAAGGAACAAAGTTACCTATAATAAACAAAGCGGTTATATTTTAACTCTACGAATCCTACGTTAGTTTGCAAGAAACTTCTAACTTGTATGCAAGTCGGAAGCTTATTTTCTTTGTAATTTAAAATTTTCCAACTACATGTGCTAGGTGTTCTAACTTGTTCTTATTTCGCTTGCACATTTAATAAGTTATGTTTTGTACAAATATAAAGAAATACTTGTAGGTAACGTACAACTTTGTTGTGTTGATTGTGAAATAAAAGTAAAGTGAGTTGTTTATGCTTCTGCAGAAGTACGCTGCTGTGTAGTATAGTAAGTATGCTGTGATACGAATTTGAAATAGTATTAAGTAGGTAGTAGGTATGATTTGCAAGTTTGTGTCCTTCTAAGTTTTTCACAAATCTGAGTGCAATTTTGTGTACAGCTATTGATTTATTAGCTGTCATATTTTAAACACTACCTTCCAAAAAATCGAACAGAACTTAATTTTTGCTAAAAATATTTTGCACACAGACATAAGTACCTACATCATACATACCTACTCTATCAATACTACAGACAAATAGTATAATAAAATCCGTCGGAAATGAAGAATATTTTTGCAAGATCACCAACGGTCCACAAACCAACCTCAATCGGATCAGAAAGCTCTATTTAAAAATGGATTAAAAATTTTTGAGAGCGTGGATTTTAAACGGGGATCAGAGTAAATCCTCTCCATAAATAACCGTTAGTGAAGTCATCAAAAGGGTAGCTCCGCTCAGGGCGAACCATGTCATGTGAACCTACCATCAATCTTAGGCCGGTCGCTCGCTGCACGCATAGCGTAACAAAGGCTCGGATTGTAGTGGTTATAAAACAGCGAATAAAATACCGCCACTAAAATGTGCCCAAAATAACAATTGTTCACACACGATGCGTATAAAAGTTAACGAGCATTTCACGTTGATATTCGACACGGAAAACAGGTATTTTAAAGTCTTTGGGTGGCTTTTGTTTAGGGTTAATTTTTTGTTTTACGATATAAGTGCTAAGCTCTTGACGATGGCCGGTAATTTGGTTATGGGCTATAATTTTTGGAATTCGGTACTAGTTTTTACGTTAGGTAGTTATTTTTAGAAAAAAATTTAGTGATTGGCGTGTTATGTCTGCGACAAACTATTTTGAACACTAGTATTGCTTCCTGTAGATTCACGATGTTGCTCTATCAAAATTGTACCTTTTCTAGATAATTAAGTTTATAATTAAATAGGTAATTTGGTTATTTAAATATCATCATTGACACTTAGATATTCATTAATTTAATATTCTTTTTCATGTTATTTTCTATAAAGTCTTAGGTCCGTATTACAGAACGATGCTCGAGCACAGATCTCTGCTTGAGCATAGATTTAAAGACTTTTGATTGGTTGAAATATATGCTCAAGCAGAAATCGGTGCTTGAGTATCGTTCTGGAATACGGGCCTTATTCCCGCTCCCCGCTCCTCTAGTCGCTATTCTTAGCACTATAGCCACCGTCACCTTTAAGGGCTCGAAACGGCTTTGTCTCGCGTCTAGACTCGTAATCCATTATTACAGACGCCTTCAAGCCAGGAAGTAGGGATGGGGCGATACTTCTATACGCGACACTTCGCATATTTACAGTACTGATAAATGTTGCATATTTATCCTTCGTTATCGTCCTTCAGACGTGAATGGAACTGTTGCATTTTTCTTTTGTGAAAAAAGGAATCGGTGACGTGACGGTTTTGGATATCGTGTTAGAAATGGCCTAAGGTCCTATTGGTGAACTATTTTATTTTTCTTGTTGTAGTACATAAGTAAATTTTACATTGAAAAAATCTGGTAACATTTGCAGTGAAACGTACCAACCACTACGAGTAAAAGTATGTGAACTCTTAATAAATATCGATAAAATCATCAAAAGCTCGACGTGCTGAATTCCAAGGATTTTACAAAATCACTTTCGAGACACAACATGGATCTTGTCAAACTACTTATTTTCTGGCTTTTTCGAGACCTAAATACCCGTTTTACATTTTTTTCTTGTAACTTTTAGCACAATCATACAGCACAAATTTACTACCTACTCACACGTACCAATTACATTTATGTAATCATTTATTGCATAAATAAATATAAATCGCTACCTATGCGTATTAACAAATTGATACACTACATAAATTAATTACAGCGGAGTAAAATTCATCTTTTTAAATGCTTAGTACCAGGAGATCTATATTATGAGTGTCTGATTTTTAAAAAATCAGGCTACTAATCACCACATTCAATTATAATTTTTTTATACGCGAATGTGACTCCACATTGTTCGTTCGTGCATTCAAATGTGCCCGACAATGGAAAATTTAAAATAATCGAAGGGGTGCGTACCAATTTCAATAGACCTTTTTATGGTGCAATATCGGGAGTTGTTTTGCTTAAGCCGCCATTAGTTCGCCTAATAACTGTGAGGGCGTAAAGCTCCCCTTGACTATACCACCTGATCAAATTATCATACATAACTCGAGTTATTGTCAACTGAATTGGCCATTATAAAGTAATGTAGTTTGTTTAAATACAACTTTCCGGTGGCGTTTCGTTTCTGCTTTTCATAAGAGGGGTTCACATAATTTATTGCTCTCAAAGATAAAATTTCCCTAATGGATACTGTTCACGAGACAGTGGTCTATTTTATGCGCATTATGTGTACACGTAACTAGCCCCGACATTTTTGGGGGAAGAAAGATTCTTTTTTTAAATTTCACTATATAAATGGGATGGAATTGCGTTTTGTGATCAAAGGAGAGATAAAAAAGTTGATGAGAAAATAGATGAAACTGGAATTGGTGCTATCTTAGTTTGTTGAAAATGTTTTAATTGGACTTTTTTGTCTACAAGATTCTTTTCTATTACTGGCTGAGTAGTGCTCTTAGTACTATGAATTCTATTAGAGATTATTTACGTGGTTCAGAGTTTCTCTTTGAAATCTAGGGTCGTGTCTTATTCATACTATACCTACAGCTATACAAGCATCTGTCCGATACTTCGAACGTGTCAATGTTATATCGATTATATCGGTTATATCGACAGTTTTACCAATGGCGTTCAATTTATATACAAACATGTCACGTTTGATTCCCGTTGTATCAAGAAAGACCAACATCACTGTGGTTGTGACAACCTACATATTTACTATTTTATATAATAGACGGACTCGTGGCTAAATGACAGCCGCGTCGATCGATCGATCTGCAAGGTTAAGCTGCGCTTGCCGCGGTCAGTCCTTGGATGGGCGACCGTTCGTTACCATCGAGACCCTTCCGTGCCTCGGAGAGCACGTTAAGCAGTCGGTCTCGGTTGTCATAGGAATATCTTTGACGTTGTTACGGGTAGTCAGGAGCCCGAAAGTCTCACAACTGGCCTAACATTCGAATACCAATATTACCCAATAATTGGGTTGTGGAGGTCAGATGGCAGTCGCTCCATGTAAATAAATTATATTCAGCCGCAACTAATCAGACTGGAAGCCGACCCCAATCTAGTTTGGGAAAAGGCTAGGCGGATGATGATGTAAAATTGTAGATGACTATTTTACATAATAGCACAAAGTTATTTAATAGAAACATAGTTTACATACAGTTATAAACCAATAAGGCAAACTATTAATCTACCACATAATCAAATTGTAAAATGTATGTAGTTCGTTGTTCTCATTATTTGGTTTAATTTAGGCTATTCACATCAAATTGCGGTGATCCGCAAAAGTTCAATTTATTTATGATATCACTTTCAACCAAATAAAAGCCAAAGTAATACCTAATAGTTTTTTAATCATCGATATTAAAGCTACTGTTCAACTAAAACTGTTTTTTTCCCGACCCTTTATAGGTACGTTCTAGAACCAATTACTTACCTTTTATTACGTACATGGAATATTAGAAAATAAATATTAGTATAACCTACCTACAAAATAACAATATGTGACTTCAAGAGTAATATTGGCTCTTTTTTACTTGTCGAGTGCTCAGAACTGATGTAGGTATATAGACACTGATGGTACAAAAAATACAATGTAATAATATAAAACCTCAGAAAATGCGAATATAGAAACTTGGCCTAATATATCCGAGTTTATTTTTATGAAGAATGGCATGATAAACTATTTATTTTCATTTCTTGTTACGAGTGCAACTCACGTTCAGAGTCTAATGTAAGCTGTATAGATGAGTATCACGTAGACAACTAATTTAACACATTGTCAAGGCTCCCCTCACTTCTCCATAGTGCATACTCTTCTAAGAAATTGAAACGTATTGTATGAACTTAGAGTCGCGTAACAAACATTTCTTGGAGACAACCGTTGTGGGAAAAGTTCGACGTGAATAATTAATTGCTTAAAGGTAGTGTGTGTAGTTAAAACTAATGACTCTGGTACGTGATGTGAGGCATTGATGTTCGTTACTTGCATTAGAATAATTATCAACTACAAAAATATATACAGGGTACCTAAGGCTTATTTCAAAAGTTTAAATTCTTTCAACCGCGTGATTCGCTGCTAATACAGACTGATAAGGCTGGTTTCACAGTCAGGCTGACCGCCCGCGTTGGTGGCCGGCGCGGCTCGTAAGCCGTACGATTGTACGCATTTCCTACGCGTTTCACTTTATATGAAACGGTACAAGACACATCTATCTCGTGCCCCGCGCCGCTTACTCCCGTCCAGTGTAAGCGCGACTATGAAATCTCTCTAACCCACGGCATTTTCTTCATAAAAAATGTAATTATTATCATCTATACTAATATTATAAAGCTGGAGAGATTTTTTGTTTGTCTTACAGCCTACAGCTATACTAACGGCTATCTACTATATGTATAGGAATTGAATCGCACCCTTCTCTCTCACTGTGATTATAATATTGTATTACGGAAGATGCTAAGACCTGTACAGTACTGAATGGCTGTTATTGACAAGTCTATACTGTGCAAGCCACTACAGGATACATCTCGATGTAATTGGTTGTATTGTCTGTACTATATAAATACCACATGTATTCACAAGACACTTGTATCCAAACAGTCTAAAGTTGGAACGGCATGAGCTTACCAACTCGTCTGCCAAACGTATCTAGTTATTATGGTTTTACTTTTGGTCTATCATTGTAGCTGTCAATTAGTGTCCCATGTTCAGAAGATAGACGAGAACAATCCGATGTGTATGTTAAAGGATGACATAAAAAAAATAATCAACGAGAGAAAATGTAAAATACTGAGCAGGTAAAAACACCTGAATCAATCAATTGCACAGGACACTAAAAACTTAGATACATACATATTCAGTGGGATTCATAAGCCTTGCTCTCTGACGTATTTGGGTACCTAACCATGAGCAAGAATGCAAACCGAAATAGAACGCATAGCAAAAGCAGAGCCTAATAATGCTAGCCAGAATTATCTACTAAAGTAAACGAGATCTACTTTAACTACACGCAGCATTGTCAACACCATACATACATGAATGCTATTATTATTTTCATGGCGTTTCTATTGCGGCACTTGAAAACGATAACACAATTGATAAGCATCACATTCTTTGGTTCGTTCGCAGTATTTGTAATGAACTACTCGCATCTCACCTCGGAAAGTCGTTCTCTAGTCCGGACACGTCTTAAAGGGAAGCACAGTCACCCTTCAGTGGATGAGCGCTAAAACTGCGCTTGAGTAGTCTTGTGTATCTATTTTATTAATTTTGTATTGGTTATTTTTTGTTTCTGTTTTTATGTCTGTTCGTATTTTTTTTTTTTTTACATTTCATTTTATGTTAATGATTTTAAATGGTTTTTATTACGTATACCTTAACTTTTAAATCGGCCAATAATAACTAACAGGTACCTAAGTAGTTTATTACTTGTTAATAGAATTGTTATAGGTTCATAATCAGCATTAATTTAGCATCTGAATTGATCTGACACAATTATTGAAGTTACTTTAGTTACGTTTTATAATAAAATCAAACTCATGTTTTGTTTATTTTGGTATATATTTTTGAGATTTTTTTAATAGTAGTTACTTACTTAAATACTTACTTATATTGGTGCTTTTATAAACTTTTAAGTTTGCTTTAAAACCAGTTTACAATCACTTTTCCATAATTCCACGCAGCATCATCTTACACCCGCGTAACCCCGGCACAATTAACCATAAGTATTAATACTGTTTCCCCTAACGTTTCCGCGCTATTTCTCCTTTGCTTATTGCGTGGGGTCTCGCTGTTTTATTGGCACCGATTGTATGTACTACGACACTATCCCTTTTATGAATGTTATGGTTTATTTCGCCCACCCCTAGGATGTTGGTGTTCCTGAGAGTAATTGGCACCGCGGCTACTTGCACCCCTTAATGGCGGGAGGCATATATGACTTGGCGCTTTGATACAACAGAGGAACGGATCAGGAATTTTTCTATGAATAAGAAAATGTTAGAGGGAATGTACCATAAAGTAAATATAAGGGTTCCGTAGTAAAACTAGGAACCCTTAATAGTTTCGTCATGTCCGTCTGTCTGTCCGTCTGTCTGTCCATCTGCCGGTCCGTCTGTCCGTCTGTCACACCCTCGTCAAATCTACAGTTCATAACCAATTTGTATGAAATTTCGCAGGCAGATGTCTTCCGTAAGCCGCCATAAAGGCCTGTAATGAATGTACAAAAAATAAAATAAGTAGGGGTGGCCCCCGAACAAGAAACTGGTGGATGAAAAAACAATTTTTTCGCCCACCCCTTCTTGTGAGGTATCGTTGGATAGGTCTTTAAAAATAACATAAAGGTTTTTAAATAACTTTTTTATTTAAGTGCATATTTAGTGAACTAGGAGCTCCGAAATTCGTTAACAATGTGTCTCCGGGCCCCCCCTGTAATTTTCCAACCGTGTTATCGAAAAACTTTAAAAAATTTCAAGCTTGTGGCATCTAATAAATACTCTCGATTAAAATTAATTTGAACAAGATACGTTAATAACTTTTTGAAATATTCACTATTTTCAGTTTTGAGTTATGACAACCGCAAAAATAACGTTGTAACAAACTTATATTTGCGGTCGGAAGACTGAAATACTTCTTGCTACGGAACCCTAGACTGTGCGTGGTCCGACACGATCTTGCTCGGTTTTTATTGATACAGCTTTATTTTTGGGCTTAAATGATGCATAAATATGCAAGAAGATGGTTTTCAAAAATATACGAAATAATAAGGCGACCTACCTATTTACTTAAACGAAAACTGAACTGTAGTTAAACTACATCCAGCTACCGAGACAATTAAAGTTCCGTTCCAAGTACCATGCCAGGAATTTGGGGTTCTTGCGGTCGCACCCACAACGCATAGGTATCCGTAGGTACAGCAAAGTGGGGTACTCAATCGGCTATCAACTTAATTGATCACAATGTTGGTGTACCTTTTGCAGCAATTTGGACTGGTTAAACGCTTACTTGGGCGTTTCCTGATTAATCTTTAGGCTTGTAATTGCGACTTGTTGGTTTTCGACGAATGTTTCCGTCTTTTGCCGTTTTGTAAGGGTATTTATTGGGTCATGTATTGTTGTTCCCACTTTGTATTTTATAGGGACCTGGGGAAAAAACTATGAAGGTTTTGATAATAAATAAATATAATAATGTACCTATCTGTAAAATAGGTACAATCATGATTGTATCGATATTATTGTACCTACTACTACCATTTACAAATTAATGGGTTTAATGGGCGAAAATATTTTTTTTCTCATTCATAGATTAGTTAGAATATGTCCAGTAAATGTCCATAAACTTATTACCCATATCCGGGGTCATAACATCATCCGAAGAACATTGGTCTGATCTTTACAAAGACATTTACTCTTATAATTTAAAAAAAAACTGTTTCTACAAACGTGCATACTGCGCCTACAAAAGTCGCCGTATATTTTTCTTCAATTTGATTGAATTTGATTTTTGATGCAGTTTTAATCCTTAATTATACAAGAATAACGATTAAAACTGCTTAAAAACTAACAATAAAAAAAACAGCGACGTCACTGCTCAGCGACGAATAAATTTATTTCGTAAATATTTAAAATACTAGGCGTAAAAAAATATTAAAACTTCCCAAAAAAGAAACGGGGTGAAATCTGATTTCGATATTTTAATACCGTTTAAAAATTACAATAACAACATGTTCAAAATCTGATGTAGGTACGGTCTACCTATATTTTTTGGTGTATCAATTTATAACTACGGCGCCTGAGTAACAATTTCTTGCGCCCAGCATACTTATAGCGTAGACATTCATATTAATTGTTTGTAATTTTATTATGTTCATTGGTTTCCTTAACAATGTGAGTTCTTGGAAAATCTGCCTCATAACGATTGGTTTTACTTGCACTATTTGCAAAAAGCAATGTATTTCGACATTTCTATAATTTATTAATCACTGCAGAAGTGCAGACTGTTACGGCAATAGGTACAGACAGTGACAAAATTTGGTTAAGACTTCAGTTTTTGTAGGTATAATGCTTACCTATTTGAACACAATATTTTTTTTTATCGAAACCGTGTGTCTTTCAAACAGTGTCAACCGAAGTGTCACCAACTTAAGTAGTTAACCACAGCCTTAATAATATATCACAGTATTTTATAAAGTGAAATGGCCCATGTTTAGCAGCGCCGGATTATGATAATAATAAACAACGTTATCTACAAGTATAAATATCAATTTTATGCGTAGCCCAATAAAAATATACGGAGATAGGTGCTACATAATTATGTAGGTACATACACATGATAAAATCATTTCCAAATAAAACCAAAATATTCAATAGAAACGATAACTAAACAGTACTGAACAAAACATATTCCACTCGTTATTATCACAAATAATATAAGCGACCCAAATCTAAATAGACTAACGACCGTTCTGAGTTGTGATCAATTACCCGACTCTGTGTAATTATCAGAGGCACCCATCTCGACCATAAACGATATCACTGTATTGTATCTCAGTACTTGTGTGAGAATTAGAAACAAACTAGTATTAGGCGTTATTTGTATTTGGGGTCAAATTACTTCGGATTGTAACGCGCGTTATAGATGGGGGGCGAGTGGTTATAGGAAATTAGTATTGATTGAAAATATATTATAATTTGGGATTACAGAGCCAAACAAAAATGTTGACCCCAAAATGTTTGAACATTGAAACAATGCAATAATATCTATACCTAGGCACCATTTATTTAAATTGATTTTATTTTAGCTTGAAGTACCTACATTTCGATCTCAGCAACGCAGTTTTCTTTAGTTGCTTTCAAAATCAAGTTCTAGAAACGTTGAGCATTTTATCAGAGTCAACATAACATAAGATCGCGTGCACACAATCGAAAATGACACATCGTCCATTATGAAACCGTCCAATTCCACCAGTTTCGCCAAGTCCGGCACGCCTCAACAAAATTGCCGATACCCTATCTAGTATAGTGGATTACTTTAGATGAGAGATTAATGCACTGGGCACGTGTTAATGGCTATTAGCAACTATTGGTATTATGTGTTCTCTGAAGTGTATTAATTTTCTGATAACAAGGAGTTCGAGCACAGAGATATAAATCTTATGTTTTAGATATATGGGTGATTGGTTTATTCTAATGGCTGCAGTCAGATTTAAGGTTTTGTTGGTGTTATGCTTGTTTTTATAAACGTTAATCAATACGTTGAATTTTTGTGCTAGCTGTGAACGAACTTTTTTGATTTCTTGGCGTTAGGTTTCCAAGAAATCACAAAGTTCGTTACTGCCATTGAACACTAACAAATTATTCAGAACTATAAAGTAATAATGTGAAAGGTGTTCTATCAATCACACATTAATATAACGAGTAGGTATAAATGCGAAAGTTTGTATGTGTTTGTTTCTGCTTCACGCTGAAACGGCTAGACGGATTTTGATGAAATTTGACAAAGATGTAACATGGACTCGATAAAGCATAAATACTACTTTTCATCTATTTTCACGCCGACAATATTGCGAGCAACAGCTAGTGTCTGTCGTCATTTATTCGAAAAAATCCAAATTTCTTCCAAACATCTTGATGTTTGCAAGTGGATCCATAACAATCAAACTTCAAAGTACACTTGTACCAAACGTCCATTCTATCAAGTACAAATGTACTGAACATATTTCCTATACATTGCTGCCTATCGATTGGGCAACGTATCTACCCTATAAATAGAATGGCTGACAAATGGCGGGCCCGATCTGATATATTGACGTGTTGATATGCGCTGCCGAGGGGACGATTTTCAACTTCATTGACATAAATCCCGTTTTCAAGAATATATTGGGTTTTATAGGGAAACAGACTGCTAGTGTTTGTATGGGTTTTATTGTTTTTCTAGAGGGATAAACGGGAGTCGTTGACAGTGTAATAAAAGATATTAAATGATATTGTGTATTATAAGCTCCTCAGCCCTTGCAAGGGGCGTTGGGTTTTAAGACTGTAATAGTGTGCTTTTGGTTCGCTATTATCTATATTTAAATGACATGACGTATTTTTTGTGTATACCTAGTACCTAAATTGAGAAAAAAAAAGATGGTCGATGAATGGGACAAAATAATCATTATTTAGCTAAACTTGTTTATTTTGTAAAAGTCAGTTCGACCACGGGCGATGTGTTTGATTCTGAGATGGGACTGTTTGAGGCTTAGACAAAAATATTTACACCACACCTATTTTACCTACAATTCTAAAACATCATAACAAATATTGATAGTTGAGGTTAGCAGTTTATTTAGAATTTTTAACGAACTTGCTAAACATATTCATGAAATATGTGTTTTGCAGAAAAATATTATACCTACCTACTTGATATGTTTATTTTAGGGTTTTGAACAATGTCTATGATGCTGCAACCTATACTGGCAGAGGTCGCGATTTCGAGTCCTGCTCCTGTCAGTTTTTTTAAAATTTTGCCTAATTATTCTACTAATATTATAAACGTGAAAGTTGTGAGGATGTATGGATGTTTGTTACTCTTTCACGCAAAAACTACTGAACAGATTTTGATGTAACTTTACATTAATATAGCTTATACGACTATGTCACCAAATAAAATTCTATTCATTCCATAAACGGAAAAATATGAAGTATTCTGCACTCCGCGTGTGTGCCATCGGAAAACGCCGAATAAAAACTGTCCTTTTAAACTGAAAGTTTAAAATTTTATTTACATATTTGCATACAATATTTACTCGTGGATATCGTGTCAGCATTCCAATTACCATTTTAAGTTAACCTTTATTTGCGTTACAGGCGACGTTTTCATTTTTCGTTTAGGCGGAAAATGTTAAAACGAAACGAAATTTCACTTTATTCGGTCGCTTTTGGCAAATTATTATTTATGATGCAAACAGGCGTTGTATGGCAGTTTTGGAGTTTTGTATAAACAGGCGATAATGATCGAGGTAGCGTGTGAATGTGAATAAATACCGCCAATTATAGGTTATGTTTATTATAATATTTATTGTTATATTGATAAATTTCAACATAACTAACTATGTTTTCTTCATCTATAATTCTGCAAGCCAACTTTATTGCTGCAGCTGTAACCGGGCGTTTAAAACAAAGTCCGGCCTAGCAAGTCACATTATGGTACACGCAAGGAAATAATTTCATGGGGTCGCCGTTATCGAAATCGATAAGGGTGACTATATTTTCTGCACAAATTGTCTCATTCGTAACATGAGGTACATGTTATTACTTTGGATCAACCTCTACATTGGTGATATGGCAGATGTGATGATTTAAAAGGTCAAATTTTATCAATTTACTTAGTCTCTCTCAGACTACAGCTGGACAAAAGCCTCTGTAAGTTGCCAAAACACTCGGTTTTTTGCCTTGCACGCCTAGTCTTTGTCTCGGATGTAGGTTTGCTGGAAGAAAACTCATGTCAAAACTGTCATCCGTAAAGAAAGATAATGCAGTCGCTCTAAAAAGCGTTTAAAACTTGAACAAAAATACAAAACAATTTTTTTTTTTTGACTACGATTCTGAATATTTTTTCCAATGTAGGTAAATATTATATCTGTATTTTGTTTATATAGAATTGCCTTTGACATGGTGAGCCTTTGAGTATTTTATTTTTGTAATATTGCTAAGCTCTATGTAGGTACAGGTACTACACAACAAGCAAACGACCGCTGCGACCTTTAAAAAAAATTGGTGACCAATACACTCATAAACGTTTATTTCAAGCCATAAAGTGACCTTACAACGGTATAACGATTTGGCATCAAAGTGTCCATAAAATATTATTATCTGGTCACCGTTCCCGTAAAGTGTCGACACGTGACCTAGAATAATATTTATTCATCAAAAATAACGTTATTATGGATAACCAACGTTTCATATTTTAACTTTTATACGATACATTTTTGGTAGTTAGCGTTTACAATCATTCTATTTTAGAAAAATATCTTTATTTCTTTCTTTCTCTTTCAAAAACTGTACGGGATATTGGCGTGAGGCCTTGGTACTAAGTAATAGTATTGTTTTACCAGCATTTGCAATGGTCACCATCCTTCTTTGTGTTTTTAAGCTAAACTGTTTTTGTGTGGACCTTACCTTTTTTTTTTTTTTTTTTGAGGATGGGAAATCATCAAATAACCCCTCCCGCTCTGGGCGGAGCGGAAGGGAGTGTCAGACTCTTACTGACTAAAACCCACCCATGTTCCTTCCTTAGCCCTTTTGTCCGGGTCAGCGGTATCCCTTCCGGACAATCCCGCTTTCCCGGCAGGCTTGGGCCCTAATGGGCCCCCTCTCTGATGCTGACATCTCTTTGAGGCGCGCGTGGAACACGTACGCGCCGTTCGGCACGGGCCTGGTCCTGATCGGACGGTGAGCTACCCATTACTCACCGCCCGCAGGCCCGCGCCTACGGTGGCCGGGAGTCGTCACGCGGCTTGTGGACCTTACCTTGGAGTTGTTATTTTGCTAGGAACCCAATTCCAACAACAGTAGTACCAAATTACACATTACCCGCTCAAAACTTTGTAAACGTATTACATGCAGAAATATAATATTCTACACACATTATACCTACCAAAGTACTACCTATTTTTGCCATCTTTATTTATAAGTTATACTAAACCTAAAATGAATACCTACATTTATTTGTAAACAAGCGTAACTTTGATTACAACTTATCTACGTGCACCATACATCAAACCCAAATACAATATGCGGGTGACGATATCAAACACATTTTGTGGACACGCACGCCCACTTTAAGGACCCTATGCTCGGCGCGTGCGCAGCCGTCGTCTTTTATTTGCATTCGTGGTCCGATTGACAAATTACCATTTCTCGTTAATAATTACGTTGTCAAAA
The DNA here is from genome assembly GCA_948465475.1 of Thalpophila matura. NCBI lineage: Eukaryota > Metazoa > Arthropoda > Insecta > Lepidoptera > Noctuidae > Thalpophila > Thalpophila matura. The sequence continues at coordinate 9,241,228 of OX419184.1, read as the reverse complement.
ATGATTCATGTAGTCATCATTTTTGTGAATACGTATAGGATGATTGACCATTGATGCAAAATATCTATTATAGTTTATTTTGTTAAAAATTATAAAAGTTTATATTAGTAAATTAATAATATTATGTATAAACAATATTATATAGGGAGATAATAATGGTTCTGACCTTGGCATGGCATTACCTTTATTAATTCGAGTAGTATGTGGTTTTAGGGTTCTGTGACTCAAAAGGAAAATAGAACCATCATAGGATCACGTCGTTGTCCGTCTGCCTGTCTATTGGTCTGTCTGTCCGTCTGTCTGTTTCTCTTGGAGCTGTAAAAATCAAGCTTCTAAGCCAACGCAATAGAAAAAATTGGCCATTTATGCCGCACATTTTGATGCTCGTAAATGAATCAAAACCTATAAAATTACCCATTTTTTTGTGATTACAAACTTACATTTTTTACAGAACCCTCAGGGCACGAAACCTACTCGGACTTGTACAAGTTTTTTTTCATAGCACGCAGCTTTTTAGGTCTGAGCACTTATTTAAAATATTACATACCTTCGATTAGTGACCAATAAAGAGAGTAGGTACCTAAAAGCCACATTCAATTATCCAGTTTGCAGGGCACTAAGTGAGCTTGTCTGCTTATTCCATATAATGTAAGGGCAGTTGGGCATTAGCAGCTAGCGCTCCTCTTACTGCTAAACTTATCTAGCGCTTTGCAAATTAAATAATATAATGCGGCTTTAAGTCATCCTAAGTTAAGATACATACAACAAGATTAAATTACATTACATACATTAAATTTAATTAACAACGACGCATGGGGTAAGCCTAAAAGTTCACTGTGCAGCTCACGTTTTTTATTTTTTACGACACATCAAAAGAAAGTGATATCACGTAATTTTATGGTAATGGAGGGGTGCCCCACAAACCCACGTATAAAGCCTTTTAAATTTACGGTGTAAGCTCTGTGATGAGTCGAGTGTTTTATGGTTTGCTACATTTAAACTCATATGTGGCCTAATACTTGTAAGATTACGTCATAACGGTGCGAAGATAAGTCACCTTGAAAACTCTGAAGTCATTGTGTTGGCATTATACAGTGGAATATAGACTGTAACTTGGAACATTTCTCTGTTATGTTTTGTCCTCGAGCGACACCCAGCTTCCTCTATGTGAAACGAAATTTGTGCTCGCTTCAAACTTATCTTAAGCGATAAAGATACTTTGAAAGTAACTGTGTCGAGATTATCAAATTCTTAAAGATAAAACCGGTAAAGGCTTTGTATGAAATTCGAATATTGTTCAGCCAGAAATCTGGTAGCTGAAATCTGAAATTTCATATATTTTGCAACGTTAACTTTAAGTAGAAGCTATTTCATTTTAGTTCCGTGTATTTTGAAGATGCGTGAATTCTGAAATATGATGATGTAGACTTTTACAAAAATAATGCAACCGAAAAAATATAAAAAGTAATTTACAAACTGGTAGCGACTCCGGAACAAGATTAATTCACAAGTCAAACAATATAAAAATATGAAACAGTAAAAAATATTAAAACAGAACCTTAATGAATCTTCAATCGGCACAGATTAATTTACTCTTCATATCGAGGTCAAAGCATCTTATAACTTTATTTTTAATAAGTTTCATGCAAATCAGGCACTAGAGACTTAATATAGGTCTGATCAGGGTCCCGGATCAAATTGAAAAGATTCTGTGCAACGTCAAGAGTGGCCCCACTTGACGAAGGTACTGCTTTCAGGGTCTCTCGCGATATTTAATATGGACAGCCGACAAACCACATTCTATATTGAAAAAGGGTTTGGTAATGTCATGTGAAAATTACAAGATTATTTCAATATTCTTTTGTTTCTCCAAAAACGGATAATTACATTGTGCTTTATATCATTAACTGCAAAAGTCATACTTCTTTCCTACTTCAATATAGAAGTAACCTCAATGGCATTTCATTACTCAAAACAATTAAAATCATGCCCAACCAGGCACAATAATCCATAAAACTACTTCAAACAACAATTAACCTAAAGCATTGGTTTCTATGGCGCTTGTAAGCAATTGTCATCGTTTCTTCAAAATGTTGATCTCTGAACTAGAGTTCTGGTCAACGTTTCTCATAAATAACCAATAAAATGGTCAGTATTAAAAGCTTAAAAAGAAAACGGTGATTTTTTTTATATGCTTTGAGGTAATGTTGAAGCATTTACCGAATTCACTCTTTAGATCTGGCTCCTTCAATGTTGTGCGATAGGATTTTCTAAAATATAAGCAAAATTTTGAATTCCAAACGATATTACTTACCTCATAAGATGAAACGACTACAAAGATTACACATAACTTAATCTTTTAACTGTTATGTTATGTATATATTGCTTTTCTTTACGGATTAAGCGATTCTGACACAATGTAGGTACGTTGATTCTACTTGAAGCGCAAAAGCATTATCTTGAATATTTATTTTATCTTCAATCCTGGATAAAAATTTCAAAAAGTCGGATGAAAGATCTGTTTATGATAATAATTATAATAAATTTGATTTATTAACACCTATTAGGTGTAAGAAAAATTTAATGTTATTTTTATACTAATTTCGTTTATTATACTCCAAAAAAAGTGCAAACCTGAAACTTTAGATGATCCAGATCCACTGCACGATGTTTCTTCGTGCATCTAAAATTTAAATGACGCTCATTTCTCCCTGATAATAATGCTAACTCGTTTCTAACAGCATCTTTGGCATTTATTTCGCCTTAGTAACACCTCTAAAGAAAAGAAAAATCTTAAAAAAGGCAAAAAACGCCCTTATACCGATTGCTATCGAGAGTCAGTAACGAGGCAGACGATTGATCTCGTCGTGACAGCGATACTTGTGATAAGCTTTATCCATTCTACGATAGTATCGTCAATTCAATTAACCTAATGATGTCTGGCCCCTCGTTTAATAGAACTGCGATCTAGCTCCAATACTTCCTTAATAGGTATTGGTTCATACATATCCGATCGAGTGATCAATCACAAGCGTTGATTTAAGGAAATGTGTTATATTATATCCGATTGGTTAGTTAGGAAGACTGCTGATTATTGTTCGAGCGTGATATTTTTTATGGAACATTTATGTGTCTGGGTTTGTTTAGTTTCTAAACTATAACTTGCCATCAAAGTCACGTAGGTAATACGCAGACTAACTTAATTAAGTACTTCAAAATTAAAGTTATGATAAAATTGTTTATAAATTAAATTAATTACCTAGCTAGCGTTTATGCCACGAGTGGGGTGGTAAATGTTATTCTCGAATATGTCTTTTTGTGATTCCATTCTATGACAATATAAAGATGGTGCTATATTTGTAAAATACATAGTACATAATAAAATATGATTTTGGAGTAAATCAACGACGTCGAAACCAGCTTTGTAGTTTTTTGTTTTTTTTTTTAACTTTCCACTATTTTACCTAACCTGGACCGGTACTTATGGTTTTGATACATTATTCTTAGCAGTATTTTTATAGAAACTGACATTCAAAATCAATACTGTCCTCGGACTACTGTTTGAAGATAAGTATAAAGAGAGGAAAATGACGGAAGTATACCCTTTGAATAATTCAAGTGGTTTGATAGGTAGGTACTCATATTTTATGGTTGACAGCGTGTTATTTAAGCGTTGAAGGTGGCGTTCGCTTCGACGACAACCCGTGAGATTTTCAACTACTATTATCTGCGGACAAACATTGACTTAGATCGAATCGCTTCAATAGAAGCACAGTTATGATCTTATGATACTTACTGATGTAGAGGATGGAAAGCCGGAAATTTGTTAATTGAGACTGATATAGAGCAATACAATAGAGGAAGCAAGAAGAAAAGGGTATAGAAAATAATTTAAAATATATTATAAATCGCAGGCCGACAGTTTTCTAGTAGGTACCACTACCTAAGCATAACCTAATCAAAGAAATAAATTGAGAGAATTTGAGGTAAAGATTGTAGCAAAACTACTTACATAATATAATACAACAATAATATTAGGTAAACTCCTGAAAGTTGGGCTGCTATTAGGAAAGTTGGAATTAATTTTAATTTCTAATTTGGTGACGGCTTGGCATGTGCAGAATAAATTTACCAAAACATTGTTTGATATGGAAGTTTACGAAATTAGCCATAATCTGTCTCGTACCTACTTTAAGACACTTATGTATTATATCAGTCTCGTACTTATATATTGATACTTAATATTATTTCTTTGCAATTGTTTCACTGGCAGTGTTAATATTAAAATCAGTCGCTATCTCGACCAGTATGTCAGCGTCCGGTAGTTCGACCCCGAGGCTCTTTTGCAAACCTTGCAATTTTCGCAAAATTTTATAATTTCACTTTGTTTTATAGACCATAATGAACAGTAGGTCGCGCCTAAGGCCTCTTAACTGTCCAGTAACCTTAAAATTTAACGTCAAACTCAATGCTTCAGTATTTTATTTTCTTGATAGCTGTAACATCTTAATTGCATTCTCTTTATATTCGGCTTTATCGCTCGCTTTTAATTAACAAGTTCATTAGTTATTCTGAATTTAGAATAATTGAATTTTCTCTTTGTTAGAAAATCTCGTTTGCCAGTTCGGAGTCACTGCGACACTAACGTTTTCCAAATTGATTGTAATTATTATTTGTATCTTAATATACCATGAAGATTATGAGATCCGTACTAATAAATACAATGCTACCTCCTTTTTAATGTTATAGGTACTTCTTGTAACCTAATAGGTAAATAATCTTTTGATGTCACAATATTAATATTGATCATCCTAATTGGATCTGTATCAGAATATATATTTCACTACAAAGGCTTTTGTGTATAATGTACCAACATTGCCAACATAGACAACAACATAACAAAAAAATGTGTGCAAGCTAGCATCATTAGTTGAACCTGTCTACCCTCACAACCGGCCCTCCTGTCCGTTGGGACACGGGACGTGATAACGTCCCTCTGCGTGAATACGACGTTTGTTCCACCGTTTGGCTATAAAAGTAGCGGTACCTATAGCGTACGGTACTTTTGTCTGTAGGTAATCTAAAGTATTTTTTTTCTAATGTACTGCATTTACAGAAGTAGTATCCAGGTGATATTTTTACCCTATTTTACCCTAACCTAGGGTATATAGAATGCACCCTTTTTTTATTTATTTTTTCTTTCGACGTGGAAATCCTCGTGGATGTCCCCCGCTCTGGGAAGGGTGGAGGGATCTGTCAGACTCTTACTGACTAAAACCACCCCGGTGTTCCTCCAACTACCTTACGCCGGGGGCACGGGAGTCACTCGCGCATTCGTCCGCACCCCCGGCAGGTATTGGCCCGCCAGATAAAGGCAGGCCCTGTCACCCTATGCGGCCGTCATATTATACGGCCGCAATTCCAGTGACCCATAAAGTTCTATTTACATATACCATTATTCTTGTCCAATTCAAACCATAAAAGAAGAAACACTCATACCAAACGGCATGAGAATGTCAACATGGAAGTTCAAAGTCAAATGTTTTGTATTGGAGTGTCGCATGTCGTTGAGATTGCCGGCACTGTCCCATGGTGTATAACGTGTATAATACATAAATTAATGTTTTCTTTAACGTTTCATGCGTAACGTTTTTCCTCGCACTATTTTATCTTATATCTACATTTTGAGTTGTATGAAATAGGAGATTTATAATTTTATATACCTAGCTTTTATGTTTAAAATTTTCTTTAAACATTTTCATGCATAAACTACATTTTAATTTCATCTTTAATTCAATTAGCATGCAGTCAACTATATCAGCACTGCACAACAGCTGAAATTGTCCAGATGTTGTAACTGTTTATCTGTTCAAAGTATATCTAAAATCGCTTACAATACTTGCTGATGTTGGGGCCCAATACAATACAATCGATTAACTATCGGTCCCGACGTTGGATAGTGCAATTGGACGTTATATTATTGAGCCGGCAGCTCAGATAAAATGGGCCCGATGACAGGTAAGTAACTAATTGATTTAGGTTCGGTAAATACATCGAGAAATCAATCTTAGTTCCTAGTTCTGTACTGAACTGGAAACTTGACTCCTATGTTTGTTTTTGCGTTTGTTGTCTGTAATGCTTTTGCGAAAGCTTCTCTTAGGTTTTGGTAATTAGGTAGGTATTGCTATTATTAACATTGTAGCCAGAATATTAGAAATGAATGAGAGCATGTGAATTCTGACAAGCCTTTTCTCTAAGTTTTTATGACAGCTTTTTCGAATTACATGTCTAAAATTATTACTATTTAATTATCTACTAAAATTACACAAAGTGCTTTGACACTATTTGCAACTACTAATCAAACTGTCATGCATGATATATGATGGTAACTATACATAATTAAAATAATGCTATGCGAAATAGGCATCGGTGCCAATGCACTTGTTAGTACCGTATGGGGTCGTAGCGATCCTTTTGAAAAGGTGAAGATGCTTTTATTTTTGTTAAATAATAAATATTACGTGGATCCAAAAGGGACTTCTATCTTCATTAGGGGATGTAGATGACCTTCATTAACTATACATAATTAAAATAATGCTATGCGAAATAGGTATCGGTGCCAATGCACTTGTTAGTACCGTATGGGGTCGTAGCGATCCTTTTGAAAAGGTGAAGATGCTTTTATTTTTGTTAAATAATAAATATTACGTAAATATAAAAGGGACTTCTATCTTCATTAGGGGATGTAGATGACCTTCATTAACTATACATAATTAAAATAATGCTATGCGAAATAGGTATCGGTGCCAATGCACTTGTTAGTACCGTATGGAGCCGTAGCGATCCTTTTGAAATGGTGAAGATGCTTTTATTTTTGTTAAATAATAAATATTACGTAGATACAAAAGGGACTTCTATCTTCATTAGGGGATGTAGATGACCTTCATTATTAGCAGTCTTTTTTTAAACATGTACCGACTGTAGATTTAACATCACAAATTCTCATAGCTACCTATAAGTATTAGGTCTTTACCTATGAAATTGCCGTTCTGCAGTACTGGCCATTTCAAATCAAAATAATTTTTGTTTGGCTAAGAATTCTAATTTCAAATTAATTTTATTTTAAAAACATGGTTTTTTTTTTGCAAAAGTAGTCATTTGTTTATTGATTAGTGTTACATTTTCATCGCATTTCAATCTTTTTCGTCATCATGGATACGTTAAAAATTCGAGTAATTATGGAATACGAGTACCGTCGTGGCAGCAACGCGCACAAGCGGCACGCAACATCAACGACGTTTACGGAGCTAACACTACAAACCAACGCACCACCTGTTATTGGTTTGCTCGCTTCCGTTCTGGAAATTTCGACCTGAAAAATGAACCTCGCGGTCGTCCGAAGACTTTGGTTGACAATGACGAATTAAAGGTGATTGTGGAAGCTGATGATACACAATCTACGGCTGAATTAGCAGCAGCTTTCGACGTTAGCGTCAAAACAATATTGGTCCATTTGCGTCAAATTGGCAAGGTAAAAAAGCTTGACAAATGGGTGCCCCACGAACTCAATGATCGCCAGCGCGAAGTACGCGTCGAGACGTGCCTTGCACTGCTCAACAGACACACAAATGAAGGAATTTTGAACCACATTGTTACCTGCGAAGAGAAATGGATTCTGTTTGATAACCGCAAGCGCTCAGCAAGTTGGTTGGATCCTGCTTCAGCACCTAAACAATGCCCTAAACGAAAACTTACCCCTAGAAAAGTGATGGTCACTGTTTGGTGGTCTAGCGCCGGTGTGATTCATCACAGCTTCTTACCAAACGGGGTGAGCATTACTGCAGATGTGTACTGTGAAGAACTGAACACAATGATGAAGAAGCTGGCACATCTCCAACCAGCATTGGTCAATCGCTCGTCTCCACTGCTCCTGCACGACAACGCGCGACCTGATACTGCACAGCAGACGGTCTCCAAGTTGCAAGAACTGGGGTTGGAAGCTCTCCGTCATCCGCCCTACTCACCAGACCTTGCGCCTACAGACTACTACTTTTTCCAGAATTTGGATAACTTCTTGGCGGGAAAAAATTCAATACCCGAGAGGCAGTACAAAATGCCTTTGAAGCTTTTGTTGCCTCCCGTCCAGCTGATTTCCTTAAGAAGGGCATCAATAAACTGCCACTGCATTGGCAAAGATGCATTGATTGCATGGGTGATTACTTCGATTAATACAAATAAAAAATACATGAAAAAAAATAGTTTAAATTTTTTCATACAAAACGGCAATTTCATAGGTAAAGACCTATTATATACTTATAAAAAGTTAAATATTACGTGTCTGTGAACCAAATCGTTAATAAATACCAGTATTAATTAAAAAATGTAATTGCATTTTTATCGACAAAAGACAATGCCGAATCAACATAAATGAAAAATTCATAAGCGGTCCATTCAGAATCGATACATGTGATTAAAGAACGCCGATGCATCGATTCATAACGGCCTTAAAATAAATCAGAACATTGGGGGCGTAAAAAAATCAGTCGGTCTTTTAATATTTACCGATTGTTTTCATCTCAAAGTGTAATACTGCTCTCCCAACGAATATTACGTACTAGTTTAAACCATGTATTTGATAAAAATCTATATTATTTTTATGTTACCTTTGCTTTTGTCGCGTGAATGCACTTATTCATTACTTACTTTACTAACATAGCTTGTAAGTAAATTGTTACTAACATTATGATACTTGAAAATAAATGATGATTATTATTATTATTAATTTGGCGTCCTAAATGATTAAGTATTTAAACAAAATTAGAACAGTTTTTTTGTTACGGTTTCTAGCTTCCAAACTTAGTAAAAATGGAATTAACACCTAATAGCCGTGAATATTATATTATGGTATTGGTAACCAAACATTTGTGTAGGTACATATCGATTATTTTCAAATAAAACATTGTATTTGTTAAGCAAACAATTATTCTTAGAATTAAATTAACAAAAACTTAATGAAGTACAATTTCGCAATCTTGTATCAGCCATTGAGATACTTTTTCTGCAATCATCATTACGGGGGCCTGAGTGTTACCGCTAACTATAATTGGCATAACAGAGGCGTCGGCGACGCGCAAGCGTTGCACGCCGCGCACGCGTAGGCGGCCGTCTACCACCGTGCCCATAGCGCAAGTGCCAGCGAAGTGACCCGTACTGCTCATCATACATAACGAATAACACCGCCAGTATTTCCTAGATCCTGGCTTGAACTTATCACACTTCGATAATGTTGGATCAAGCCTTGTAGCATTAATTTTCTTGAAATAATCAGAGTCTTCTACCTTTATATAGTCAAGGATATAATCAACCATTACTTCCAGATCATCGTCTATCGAAAAAAACCCAGTAATGATTTTAGGCTTATCTTTTGGGTCGGCACTGCGTAAAGTGATCTGACCACGAGACTTCATCTGCATATTACTAAGGAAAGTTACTAATACTTCACTATTTTTGGTGTCATTGTACAAGCCTTGGCAGATTTGCGAGTTGAATTTACAAGTCGATTTACACAATTGAATGAGAAACACTCGATCAGTCACTATAAAATCCATTGCCTGGTAGTCTGGACGTTCGTGTGATTTATTGAGTGCTACGAAGCCTATGAACATGGGTGAAGGATATTGACTAGGATTACATGATTTTGGTTCCGTTGTTTTATTTGTTTTGTGAGCTAGAATAACTGCTGTATGATCTTGGAGGTTCTTTCCGACTTCTTGTGAGTCTACTACAACTTGAATTTTCATTTCTTCCAAGTGAGCTTTAGGTCCTATCCCTGACAACATCAAAACCTGAGGAGATTTGATAGCACCAGCTGTTATAATAATTTCTTTGGTAGCTTTCACAATTACTGTTTCGCCTTGATCATTGATTACTTCAACAGCAACAGCGTTTTTACGATCATCAAAAATAATTTTAGTTGCCAAAGAATTTTTTGATATAGTTAAATACGGATTATTACTAACGCGAGTTAAGTACGCACTGGCCCCACCCTGTCTCCTGTGCTTATTTGCTGTGTGTATCCAAGTGTGCACCCATCGACATCTAGCGTTATATCATGGCCAATTTGTTTAAAAGCCTGTAAATATTCCTTTGTTACTGCATTGTGGTCTCTACTAAGTTGAACGGGTCCTTCAGTGCCATGATAAACTTTGTGCGTAGAGTTTAGAATCTCTGTGTCACTTATATTTTCTGACTTCACGTAGTACGGAAGAACGTTCGGCCATTTCCAAGTGGGATCATTTGTTATATGGTACCACTGGTCATAATCAAGAATGTTTCCCCGTGAATACATCATGTAGCTAAGCTCACTTGTGCCTCCCAGCATCCTTCCAATGCATAGATCTAAGACTTGGTTGACGTGGCATTGCTCAGTGTAACCATCATTCTCCGAAGTATAGTTCCAGTCTGCTCGAGTGTTCCTTAGGTACGGTACCAAAGATGGAAACTGAAATATAAATAAAATAATTAAAATAAACGTTGTTTGTGTTTGTCACTTAATTAAGTGACAAACCAGAATACTATTTTAGCTTTCTTAATTAACGCTATCGTTTCTGGCGAGCAATACCTATACATAAACTAGCTTCCGCCCGCGGCTTCGCCTGCGTTTTCCGGGATAAAAGGTAGCCCTTTATTACTGATAAGTTTCATCAAAATCTATTTAGTAGTTTTTGCGTGAAAGAGTAACAAACATCCATCCATACATACATACATCCATCCATACATTCTCACAAACTTTCTCATTTATAATATTAGTAGGAATTAGGATATACACGATACGATTTAAACTTACATTCGTTTCAAACATCGGGTCATCCCCGGCTTCAATCAAAAGCACCTTGAATTTATTTTCCTCTGCCAGTCTAGTTGCGACTACACTGCCAGCCGTTCCACCGCCAACGACTATGTAGTCGTAATTACTGTCGTCTGGGGAAATAATTATATTTAGATAACGTTCTTCAATAAAAAAAAATAAACTTCTTTTTTCGAAGATAATTGCGGTCTAATTAATAAGTTACGTTGGTGTAGGAATAATAAATAATCATTCAGTTATCTACATTTATATGATAATTTTATTATATAAGTGATAATTTTAACACATTTGGCTAAACTACAGCATACAATAGTTTAAGTATTGGTAAGTAGGTACACAATAATCAGTATCAATAAATTACCTAGGTACGTAATTTTTTAGAACATTATTAATAAATTAACAAAAACTAAATTTATTACTTATGCCTTTTTCTTAGTGCTCATTTGGCTTCTCTCTCTCTCTTCTGCTCTTCTAGAGCATTTAAAAAGATCTCTTCAATCGAGTAAAAACATTTTCGTAACAACCACTTTCGTAAGACAAAGCAAAATTTTTTGAAGAATTATTATTACTAGCGACCCGCCCCGACTTTGCTCGGGTACTATAAACTTTCCTCTTGAATCACTCTATCTATTAAAAAAACCCCATCAAAATCCGTTGCGTAGTTTTAAAGACCTAAGCATACATAGGGACAGACAGTGTTTTATACTATGTAGTGATTGAGCAATCATGATTAACAAAATTATACTGTCTTTCTTTAATTGCTGGCTCTGGAAATATTACAAATAATCTAATAAGTACTAACTTTTCAGCGTAGTTGATGGACAGTACATAGGCTCTGCTACCTGCAGCATGGCTAGCATGTTTATCGCCACTTGAGACCTCATGAGGGCCTCTGCCATTGCTGCAGCATCCATATTAAGTACTGGTTATGGTCTCCTGAAAGCAATAATACGATAATGATGGAATTATAAGTGATTCGCTTGAGGTAGAAATACTGGTCTTCTGCCTGGTTATATTATACTATAGCATCCGTATCCATTGTCTCCTCAATCCGAGCCCTGCGTGGTGGGTTACGTTCAAATCCGTCTTACTAGAGAAAACCTGTGTCCTAGCAGTAGGAACATTATAGTTATATGTAAGAAAGAGAATATAAGTACCTAAATATAAGAGAAGTTTTCAAAAACAACTGACACTGACATTTAATAACATTAATTAAGCATAGCATGGCTTTAACATAAAAAAATCTATCGTTTCGACTAACTCGGTATGTACACGGTGAATATTCAAAAAAAAAATTAAGGGAGTAGAATTTAAAAAACACTTCTTACTAAAATTGGTTCGAATAAAATATATTAGGTATTGTGTAGTTTTTGAGATATTTAGTTTTGAGTTAACCAACCGCAAAAATAACTCATATTTGTGGACGGAAACTGAAATACGAAATTACAGTGTGCGTAGTCTGACACCGTACTTCGTCGGTTTTTTTATTTTTTTTTTCTTTTTGCAGAAATATTGAAATATACCAATAAATAAAATAAGTTATTAAAAAAATAGAAGAAAAATATAGAAGTAAAATAAAAAAAAAATCGAACTTACAGATATGTTGTCAAGCGAAGATATTTTAATAATACTACATTTTCCACCTTTACATGGCTTTATATCCTACTAATTATTATTTAGAAGGGCTTCATTGAATACTTGTTTAAAGATAATGTATATAGATGGTGTTTTAGAAACAGTTATGTTTTAAAACCAAATTTTCATAATCATCATTTCTAACGTTTTGTAATCTTCTTTGTAATGCATTTTTGTATTTAAATCGGCCCGAGGAAACTCGGCGCCCTAGGCGAATGACGCCTGAATGAACGCCCAACAAAATGGCGCCTAGTTTGCCTATATGGACGGGCCGGCCATGGTATAGATGCCGAAAGAGAAATAAATCAGTCTATGTTAATGTTTTATTTTCCTTCTAATAGGTATTTTAAAGACATTCAATAATTTGTACACACTACAATACAATGAGACGTATGTGCAATAGTAAGCAAAAAGTCTTATTTTTAATCAGCCTGTAGATAAGTACCTATCTAATAAAGTACCAACTTTGTCGTAAGTACTAATACCGACCATCCGACATAGATAAATGTCTGAATTGAAATATTTGGTTCTGCACGTGTAGGTCCTATCTTAATTAGTTACGCATTTTTGCATTACTAGTTAGAATTAAAATAGCTAGATAAAAACACAGGCATTGTATTTTTACCCGACTGCGAGACGCAAAGGAGGGTAATGTGTTTATCAGTCTATGTATGTATGTATGTATGTATGTATGTATGTATGTTTGTTTCTATGTGGCGTTCTAGAGATCAAATGCGTAGGCCGATTTTGATAATTCTTACGTCAATCGATTCGTCTTAACCTTGCGAGTGTCACTAAAGACATAACAGTAATCAAAATTCACCACAGCGACAACCAGACGCCATATTGCCAAAATGAAAAAAAAAAAGTTGATGAACTATGTCAAGTGGGGTGTCGTTGAATAGGTATTTTAAAATCATCTTTAGGTTCCTTTTATCATTTTTCATTTTAAATAATAGTTTAGGATATATAACGATTTAAAGTTGTTCAACAAAGCAATCATTCTCGCTAATTCTTACTTATCCTCAAAACCTATCATGTGGGGTATCAAAATGAAGGGCTCGAAAAGAAGATTACGAAAACATACATTAAAAACTAAAAAGTGAAAAATAAAAATAGTAAATTAAAAATTAAAAAAACCCGACTGCCAAAAAACAACTAAAAAGTTCAAAACAAGAGCACTTTTCAAGCAGTCTGATGCAGTTGGTGGCATAAAATCTAAGATTTAACACAAATAATTGCCACCAACTGCATCAGACTGCTTGAAAAGTGCTCTTGTTTTGAACTTTTTAGTTGTTTTTTGGCAGTCGGGTTTTTTTAATTTACTATTTTTGAACAAATTGAACAGGAATTTTAAATAATTCGTTTCGTTACACATAATTATTATGTGCATAATAACGCATACCTGATAAGCACATAATTACGTATCGGCAGTACCTTGTTAAGATTGCTTTTTTTTTTAATGGCCTCTCGCAGTTGGCTTCTAACAGCCGTCACTGCTTAACGCGGACTTCTGGTGAGGACTTACAAATGCCTCCAGCCAGGCTTAAAACTAAATAAAAACTACAAACTAAGCGACCACACGCTAAGGGCACCCCCTAGTGGGGTACGGGCCTCGGCTTAGGGCGTCGCTGGGGGGAGTGCAACTAGAGGGAGGGACTACTAGCTGAATCGGTTCATTATTTTGGGTCGAATTTAAATCTACAGGCTCAGCGCGGGCTAGCTCGAGCAAGGGTCGGTTAGGGGACTGAGTCATACTCGGCGGCGGACTCGGGTCATGATGAGGACGTCGCGATGGGCCTCGTCGGCGAGGTCGGAATGGCGCCGGTCTGTGTTTGTACCTACGCAGAGTGCTGGTCTCCCTGCTGCTCTCTTGCAGTAAGGTGATAGCATCATCGGGAGTATTTAAAGCATGCCTCGGGCGGCGAATTTTGCTAATCTGAGAGGATTAAGATTGCTCTAGCTATAGGTACTGCTGATATAGAAATTATTTAATTTTCAGTAGATATGCATGTACCTAAGTAAAAAAAATGAGTTAAAAATGACCGCTCTATTTTTGTGCCTTGTAAAGTGATATTGGGAGTGACTATTTAGTCACTCCCAATACACCTCACACACACCTAGTGCTAAAATATGGACCACAGCAATTTTGCTGTGGTCCATATTTTAGCACTAGGTAAGTACTACGCATGAAAATAAGTATAATATACTTATTTTAAAGTAAAATTAGATAGATATCTCATATTATGAGATATCACGACCGTTTTGATCTAATTTTACTTTTCTATTACAGCACACTGCAGATTTATTATGTAAAAAAATACATTGTAGGTCTATTTTATGTTTTCTAGCAGATCCGTGGCTTTAGAGAAGTTCTCGTGTTTCGAAATTTAAATTGAAGTAACTCATCTCATCAGGTTAAACTTGCATCATGCTTTTATTAACCTCGGTTTCATTGAGTATACGAGTACTTTAACTTATCTTAACTTAGATATACCCTTTGAACTAAGTTCTGTGAACTTAAAGAAGATCCACGTTTAAAGTACAATTTAATTAAAGTACCCGCATACGTTGTTGGAGCAAGTGTGGGAAATGTTCTACTTGACCCTTTGACTTATTGTATGAACAAGACAATAGCTGGCTAATTACTCTCTTGTCAGACAATTACCCCTATATGAAGAGGTAACAAACCTGTCTTTAGGTATTTGCGAGTGTTATTAGGATAAAGGAGCAGTCTGATGACCGGGTTGTATTCCAATCCAGAATAAACATAGCATAGCATAGCTGGTTAGGTTTTACCAGCCTATAATTCTCCCACTGCTGGGACCTCACATCATAGAAACAAGGGAGATGTGCCAAGCCGCTATCGAGTTTGAAGCTTTAGTTTGATCACAATTAAAACTTACACGCTGGCGACGGATCGAATGCGATTGATGATATTGTAAATACAGTGTCTTAGTTTTGTTACTAGTGTTAGATTAAGGGTGTGCGGAACTTGTTTGTAATTGTGTCGCAAACTGATCTAAAAGTGGCGACAGTAGTTCCCGTACTAATTTGCTATGATGGCATATCTCAATTTTTCTATGCTGGGACATAGGCCTCCTGTCTGTGAGAGGGAGTGGCCCATAGGCATCTACGCGGGCTTAATACGGATTGGTGGACGTCACATTTTAAAATTTTTGGTTCCAGGACATGTCGGTTTCCTCACGATGTTTTCTTTCACCGTTTTTAGAGCAGTGGTGATGACACAACTCGCACAAAGTGTGCCCTGCCGGGGTTAGAATCCACGACCTACGACTAGAAATCTACTACTAGTCGGGGCCACTACCACTGGGTCACCACACCACTGTTCCTCAGTACAATCAATCAATCCAGCATGGTACACAAAAAAAAAAATCCCTAATTATTTAAATTTTCAGTAATAAATTTTGCGCAGTTGTAATGAGTGTCAAGAATTAATTAGACAGGTTTTCTATAATGTATGTATTTAATGGTACTCGTATTTATAGGGTAATTTATTATATTAAAAGGTTGGCTGTCTTGTTACAAAAGCAGTTTTTAACAAACAGCCATTCGTTAAGATAATTTAAAATAGAATGTGGTACAAAGGGACATGGTTTTTTTTTTTTATTCGCTGATAGGCTTGCGCTTGACCGCCATCTCGCCTGATGTTAAGCGATGATGCGGTCTACGATGGAGCACGCTTGTTAATATTGTCTTGTGTTTTCTATGTGGCCCTTTACTTTACTATGTTTTAATGCTATTTTCCAATTAATAAATAAGCAAGTCTACTGACGCACTTAATTTATAATCCCGGTGATATAAGGAAAGCAAACTTAAACTTACAGTATGCCAATAATACTTAATACTGAGTATCAGTGGCGAAGGGCCAGTTTTTGTAAGAGGTAAGCCGGGCTACAAATGATTACCTGGCCACAAAAAGCTAATTAATAAAAGTAGGCAATACTGCCTATGCTACTTTTCAAAGGCTAGCCGGTAGGAATCGTATTGTGGGACCCTTCGCCACTGCTGAGTATAGGGAACCCTATGTCTACCTCATATAGAATTACTTACCTTTATTGAGGACAAAGGTAGTCTAAATAGATAAATTGGAGAAGAACAATATTAATCTTTTAGAAAGTCCTCTGACGTTCCTGAAAATTTAATCCAAATGTAAGAAGTATTTTGTTCGTTACTCTTAGAAAATCTTAGTGACCCAGGACATAAAATGGGGACCATAAAATAGCGTGCTAGTAACCATTACCCAATGAAAACCCAACAATACTGCTGACTCTGTTGGAGTTTGTATAAAACATACACACGGCTCTCGTTTCTCTTTACACTTTTAAACCGCTAAAATATTGTTTCTGGCGGGCGCGATACTGTCGAGTCAGCATTGCTCGCGTCATAGACGCACACATGTACAAAGATTGTTGAGTAATTCGAAACGACATGGAACGGGAAAAGATGAGTATTGTTATTTGCAGATGTTGTAATAAGATTAATAGGTAATTCGATTTTAGTTGAAAGCGATTAGGGTATTTTAACGTCTAGGTATTAGGTTTGAAATTTTGATGAAGATGGGATATCCATCTAGCTTGCCATCGACGTTATTTAGGCTGCTGCAATTGCTGTGGTAATATTTTCTGTGCAAGAGGTAACAACATTTTATAGACTACTAGCTTGCGCCCGCGGCTTTGCCCACGTTTTTGGAATAAAAAGTAGCCTACGTCTTATTCTGATGCTACATTAATGTAAAATTTCATCAAAATCAGTTCAGCAGTTTTTGCGTGAAAGAGTAACAAACATCCCTACATCTATCCTCACAAACTTTCGCATTTATAATAATTTATAGTAGGAAGTCTGTCTTTGTTAAATAGGCAGACTAAAATCCT
The DNA here is from genome assembly GCA_948465475.1 of Thalpophila matura. Taxonomy (NCBI): domain Eukaryota; kingdom Metazoa; phylum Arthropoda; class Insecta; order Lepidoptera; family Noctuidae; genus Thalpophila; species Thalpophila matura. The sequence continues at coordinate 9,223,831 of OX419184.1, read as the reverse complement.
ATAGAATAACGTCTTACTAAATAAAACTAACACTTAATAATAAAACCTTTTTTCGTCCCTGTACATATTAAGATACATGGAATACAGTTGTAATTTGGTTACCATGTTATTCATGTATTTAGTGAATTTGTTATGGGAGCAGAAAATTGTGAGCAAAAAATACGTCAGAAATAAACCTGGATTTACGAGTGATTTGACTTTTATTGTTTCAATTTTATTTTCTCAATGTCTAGGTTTACAGCGCCCCCGTTTCAGAGGTACACCACAATACATACGAGTGTTGTAAACGTGTAGCTGGTAGACGGCTAGACAAAGTCTGCAGGGGTTACCAATTAAATTTTGTTCGCAGTATATAATATTAGGTATAAATACTAATTTATACCTAATATTATATACATAAATAAAGTGGTGTTAGTGAACTTATCGTGGATATTGCTTGTAGATTTTTTTGAATTTTTTTTTGTATTGTATGTTTAAAGGCCAACACAGATGACGGAATTGATCGCACAATAGTCTGTCGTCTGCTTTCTTGCTTCTAATGAGAATAGTACTTACCTACCTACTAATAAATCTAACATTAATAAAAAACCTCAACGATTCGAATGTTTTAATTAATGTTTTAATTAATATTGATAATTTATTATTTATAAAATAGCTAATCTAACCCAGTACTAATAATTATTCTGAATAATAATATCATAAATTAGTTCAAGTACCTAATTATGGTACAAATTATAGTGTCGTAGCAAGCGCAACCAATCTTGATAAATGAGCGTATATTAAAGCTCAAAATAATGCACACAATGGCACTTGGAAGCCTCAGGCATGACATTTATGTGAAACAAGTCAGCGAGCGGAATTAGGTTGCAAATCATAATAATATACAATGCAATTATTAGTAATAATACTTAAACCTCGTCGTTTCTATGCCAAACATTGATCGTTGACACACACACACATACTCACAAAACACTCAAACTCAAACACTTACCAGCATGCATAACGTTTTAATAATTATTTTATTTATTTCTAATGCTACTTGTTACGAGTTTTCTTCGTGTCGAACACGTCTCTATGTACTTAGATGTCAAACATTGCTTTTACATGCCTAGCTTTGTGTTATCAGTGGAGTGGGGACCTGGTGACCTGTAATACAGGTATTGCTATACCTATCTCAGGCACCAGTCTCTCACAAATGTTGTTATTTAGCAAGTTCATTAATAAAATCTTGCAGGAGGCCCATAGTTGATATTCATTGGCTGATGATGACCACTGGCTTTGTGACAGCAGTGGTACCTAATCAACCGTAGCTGTGGATATTTTGTGAAATTCTAGAATTCTTTTTGTCTTTACTGAGCAAATTTGTATTGACTTCTTCGTCCGTTCCTTATGTTTCGTTATCAAAAGAAGCATAATCAGCCTATAGTCTTCGTATTGCTGGGACTCAGGCCTCCTCTCTGTTGTGAGAGGGAGTGGGCCGTAGTCCACCAGGCGGGCCCAGTGCGGATTGGTGAACGTCACATGTCTTCGAATTTTTGGTTCTAGGATATGTCGGTTTCCTTACGATGGTTTCCTTCATATTTTTGCATGTTTTTTAAAACAAATAGCACAAAGTAAGTGCCTGCCGGGGTCTGAACCCATGACCTACGACACTTAAGTCGGGGTGACTACGACTGGGCTCCTAGTCCTCGTAACGTAAAAAGATTATTGTCATAATCAAGTTTAATATGTTTGGAAAACAGATTATAACCGACACAATGTGCAATGATAGTACAAAAGACGGACTGCCGTAAGGCGAAGTCGACCAACCAACCTTTGGGTTAAAAAGAAAATAGTGAAATAATTAAAGGTAGTCAAATTGGTAACAGTTAGTTTGAGAGATCAATAAAGGTAAATAATAGCTTAAGATAAATAATATTCTTACAATTTATTTGTATCTGCAAATCTAACATTTTCCTTTGTTATATCAACAATAACGCAATCGGTAAAAATGGGTAATAATTATTTAGTTCTATTCTTTAGTTCAGCACTACAGGAGAAAAAATATTTAAAAAGTTTGTACTTTGATAAAGCTTTGGGTGACTCTTTTGTAAAAAAAATGTTGTTGTTCCTTACTTATTTGTGGTGTTTTTATGGTAAGGATATAGTAAGGTATGGTAAGGTAGGATAGATAACTTCATTAGTCCCACTAAAATTATGAATGCGAAAGATGTGCGTGTGTGTATGTGTATGTTTGTTACTTCTTCACGCTGAAACGATTGGACGGATTTGGATGAAATTTGGCAAAGAGGTAGTCTGGGATCTGGAATCACACATAGGCTACTTTTTATCCCGGAAAACGCGGGCGAAGCCGCGGGTGGAAGCTAGTATGTTCATAAATGACTAACGTTTGTAGCAAAAAAACTTGCATCAGAATCTGGCCGCCTTGCATCAGGGGTAAAAAAAACCACAGTGAGATAAAACAAGAAAAAAAAAATAGCAAATACCAAGACGATATAAAAAAAATCTATAAAGAAAAATCATCATCCTAAGCTTTTCTGCCACATCCAGTAGTGCTAACTCTATGTACGATCGTGTGTACCTCCACAATGTATAATCCGACAGCGTGTATATTGGACTAGCCAATATCAAGTTAGTGTTGCAAACCACCGTTTGCTCCCAATCCTTGTTATTGAGGTGCCGTTTCGGCAGTTAAGATAGGTCTACACGGATTTGTATCGCACAAAATATCGGATAAAAGCTTCTACCTCCCAATTGACATATAAAAACAAAGGCAAGTATTATTGTTAGAATTGAAGCGTACAATATACGTGTGTACAGACCCTTATAAAGCTATCTGGCCCAATGGTATTGAAGCTTTAGACACCGTTCTGCTGTCGTAGAAAATTGTGCTGAAATTAGATTACATAGTTTCGTGAAAAACTGTTACGTCAGTAACACTTTTCCAATAAAATATTGTGGATTCCTGAAAAAAACTTTTGTATTTAGTGTTTTGTCAGCGTAGTCAGTGAACATTGTTTTAAACCCAACGTTTAATCCCAGGATTTTGAATTGGAAAAAACGTAGAGTTATAGACTCGCCCCAAATCGCTGAAAACCTGCAACAAACAAAAAAAAAGACTTTAGTGACATAATACAGAGGCCTGTTAAATAAAAAAAAAAAAAAACAAAATAGAAATAATAAATATACGTCCAAATGGAGCAAGAAGACTATTGATAAGTTATTATTATTTACATTTAAATGGAAATTTGAATGTAAAACTAACTAGCACGTTTTCAAACCAAACTTTTTCATCTAAGATGAAACCTTAGCAAATATTTTGTTCAATTACATCTTTTACAAATCATTCTTAAGCCAACACAGCACACCAAACACACACATCCATAATTTCCTACACAACACTAATTAATCACATCAGCCCAGCACTACTGCAGTGACACGGACCAAGTTCATAATTGTATTCCAAGTTGGGACAGCACTTGATTGATTACCACACCGGGCTTGTTCAGTCCCACGGTATCGGCATTAGAACAACACCTGTAAATTGTTGTGTAGTGACAATTAAATGTTTGCGATGTTGCGTAGTGTTTTGATGCAGGTTGTTTCAATTTTATTATTCATGAGCCTTTTGACCGTCGTGTGGGGTAGTAATGAAACTTAGGAAAGACTATTTTCGCTATTATAAAATATCTTATTACCAATGCAATGTTGTTTAAACCAAGAATATATTTCAGATTCTATCTACATCAGGTATGAAATCTGTCACATTATAAAAATTAAGATATCAAACCAATAAAGCGATTCCAATTTATAGACCTTTTGTGACAATAGTTCCTTGATACAAAATCTAAGCTAGTATATTAATATCTACACAAAAAAATAAAATCTTTACCAAAAAAAAATCCTTCCTTAATTTTAGATATCTCGGCCCCTGAATAAGACAGCACTGTCTTACTCAGAAACCAAGTTGCAACCAAAACCGCATTTCAGTTCAAAATGTTTTGCGGACCAAGCAACAGAATCCTCGCTTGCTAAGCAGGAAATTGAGAAACAAAGTCTGTATTCTCTCTAAAGATTTACTTTTAGAAATTGGAGGATGCACTTAAGACGAATAGATAAAGATAATTATGCATAAAATGTAAATGATAATAATATTATGTTATGAGATAAAAAAGTTCATATTATTATACTAAATCAAGAACTTTTATTTAATAGGTTTCCTCATTTCTGGTCATAAAGAAAAAAGTCTATACTGGCTCCGGGCCCCGAAAAGCCCGAAAATAGTCGATCCCGGTTGTCATACAAATATCTATGACAGTCGTTAAGGCAGGTGAATGATGATGATAAGATTTTTTTCTTTACTTCCTTCTTTCCTTCCCTTCCTCCTACCTTCTTATTGCCCTTAATCGGCCACAAATCCAGACTCCGAATTCTTACCAAGAATTTTTAAATGTACCTAAAAACTTCATAACGTTTTGCCCGACCCGGGGATTGAACCCAAGACTCACTATTCCAACCACTAAACCAATGAGGTAGTGAGAAAATAATTATATCACCGAATTTGTATAGAAACTTGGTTTCTAATTCGTTGTCAGATTGCACAATAATGTAAAATTCTGTGCATTAGCAGTTCTCGTAAGTCATGCATGAACTCTCGAATATCGAGTATTCGAAGTGTTCCGACAAACTGATTAGTTTATTGGAAATTTTAATAACTGTACCTACACTGAACAAAAAAACATTCCAACTGTGTGTATTTTTTGCACAGTTCGACACAGTTGAAAGAACGTATTTTTCCTTAAGAATTATTATTCTACGCTGTTGGGGTAACTGAATTAAAACAGGTAAAAGTAAACAGTCATTACCAAATACTTGAATAGTTACAGTTGTGGTTAATATTGCCAACATAATTTAACAGTAATAATAACATTAGTACTGTTAATAATAATAGTATAATGAACATCAGTCTGGATAAGACGGTAATAATTATTATCTGTTTTACTATATCAGTTTTTCTTTTTCATTAATGCTAATGTGTTTAATGTGTTGTCTCGCAAACGGTAACTAATATTAATAAAATTGGAATAATTTTACTGTTTTTTTTTTGCAGGTGTTCAAGTTACCTATTTAAAAATTAATATTACTAGACGAGTAATATGGTCATGGGAAAAAGGGCTTAAATTGTGAAAATTACTATTGACAGTCGATTGGCCTTCCTCTGGTGAAAATGCGGTATATTGTATCCTAGTCCACGGAACCCTAAAAATACCTTCTATAATTAATTAATTAAGTTCTTATTGGCTGCAGTCTACGGTAAGTCTCTACAGTATCCTAAGTGTGATCTTGTGACGAGTATACAGTGAGTGACAAAAGTTGATTCACACTTCAATTTTTAAAATCATCTGAACATAATACTATACTTATTTACGCTGAAAAGCAATGATTCGATAATTTAGTGTCAATTTAGATGTTACGTAACAGCAACAGTGTTAATCTTGTAACGACGATACTCGTAACAAGTTTACACTACAACCTTGTCCACTACACCTAATTCAAACTTTAAGTATATGTATACAAAGCGAATGTAATCTACAAATTGAGCTCGTTGCTGCCTGAGACTTGTTTCACTGCACCTGAGCTTGGTTCAGACATCAACTAAAAGCACTCCTAGTACAAGTTACAGTTGTGTGTTTAATTCTGTGATTCGTGTATTTCTCACATTTTGTTGGAGTTGCTTCTGGATACTAGTTTAATTCGGATAAAGAAACTGTATTAAAATTATTACATGAGTCTTAATTGTGTAGTTTTTTACAAAACAGAGGTTACAGGGTTAAATTATTATTAACTAGTACAATTTGTCACCAAAGTCCATAAATAAATAAAAACCGGCCAAGTGCGTATCGGACAACGCACACTGTAGGGTTCCGTAGCAAGGACTATTTCAGTTTCCAATCGCAAATATTATAAGTTTGTGTTTCATAAAATTGTGTTTGTGACTTGTTAACTCAAAACCGAATAGGTATTTCAAAAACTACTTAACATAATATCTTATTCAAACCAATTTCCGTTGGAAGTGTTTTTCAAATTCTACGGCCTTGTATTTTTTCAGAATTTTCGATCTTATAGTTAACAAGTATGGGGAGACAATTTTTAGGACTTTAGAAGCACATAGCTCACCAAATATTCACCACCTTAATTAAAAAGTTAATTAGAAACCTTTTCATCCCCAGTTTCATATATTGAAACCTCACCAATTTTTTTTTTCGTAATTTTACTACAATTCTTTATGGCAGTTGCAGAAAACATCTTCCTGCGAAATTTCATCTTGAAAATGCCAATTAATAGTCTTCGAGTGAAATGGCTGCATGTGACATACGGACGGACAGACGGACAAGATGAAATTCTAAGGGTTCCGTTTTTGCTATTTGGCTACAAGACCCTAAAAACAATATCGTAATATGTCTTTTTCAAGAAATCTAGCTCAAAGAAATTAAATTATTTCAAATTGTAATAACAAATCCGGCTGTCAGTTAAAGCGTTTTTGGTTAGACTTCTACCCTCACATTGTTATACTCCCATTATTCATATTTATGAGATATTATAAATAAACTAGTAATTTTTAGTTAAGCTAGTAATTAGTAAACACCAGGGCGTACTGCAATCCACCTTAACAAGAACTAAATGTCGAGGAAAAACTACAACGTCGAGGACAGAAATAAAGTTAATTATATTTATAATAATTTACCAAAGGACTTAATACTAAAACAAAACGTAGCTCATAACAACCCACACAGGCTCCTAATTAATAATGCAATGCTTTATAACTGAATAAAACACAATGAAATTATTTTTTGTTATTTTTAAGAGCATCAACTTTTATGCTAACGCGAAAAGCTGGATCTATGTGTTTCATTGCTGTACCGTTGTACGCATTAGGTATTATTCTTGGAGTACTATTGGCTATTACTACGCATTTGCACTTTACTCTGGCTTTGTCATTGGCCGGCAGAAACCGCCTGTAACTCGATTACATTCGTTTATCGTTTTTATTATCAAAATATATCGATTTCGTCACTGGAAAACGCGAGTAGGTAATCTTTAAAATTCGAAGAAATATTGAAGAAAGCTGCTTACACAAGCTGTCACTTCTTGTAGTTTTTAAACTTTCGCGAATTGTACACATGTCACTTCTTCTTCTGTCATATCTACATTTATGTTTATGATGTTAAATAAGATTGGCCAGTCAGCAGATTGATAGTGGGGTTGACTTGCCAGAGTAGGTACCTACGTTGGACGATCATTTAATTTTAAAGATCTAGGGTCAGCTGGGTTTTACTTTGTGTGTTCGAGTTTATTCGAACTGACAAAGTATATAAGTCAATTTTCAGAGGATTATGTTTAGTTGTTCACATGATCCTCTAAAAATTGAGGATCATGTGAAAAATAAAATAAGTAACATTTCTGTTTTTAGTCAGAACAAATAAATATCCTCTTTAAAAGTATAGAAACCAATGTAACTAAAATAATCCCTCAGTCGTTTCTATAAAATGTAATCACAAATAAACTTCAGGAAATGAGAGAATACGAACAAATAGTACCTTTCAAAGCAACTAATACGGGGATTGTTTGCGTTCTCACTGCGAACACGTTTTAATAATGCTTCATTCAACAGATGATACCCTCTAGAATAAATGAACTATCTAGCAAACTGTCGCTCTGTTTGTAAAACGTTAAGCAGCTTTTCGTTGAGTAATTGTCTACTTGTTCAGAACTATTCAGGGTAGATTAAAATACTTTTGTTGTGGAACGTTTTGTTATTTTTGACATCATACATTTACGTAATATTTGTGTGACAGGTTAGTTTTCGTTCCTTGACGGGGGATTCTTTCGGTGTATTTAGAGTTTTAAATATGGAGGCTCTATTATTGCATCCAATGCGGTTTTCATAATCATTTAGACTTTTAGAGAATGTATTTTGGAAGGTTTATGTGTATATTATGTTAATATTTAACTAAGATACAGCCATTTCGATGTTTTGACATGTTGCCATATCATAAAATTGCACCCGTGCAAAGAAGAGGCGGCTTGCTAGTTTTTTTTTATAAAAGAGACCATCAAAAATGTCCATACATTATACTACTAAACTTGCCAACAAATTCTTGCAAACCTAGTACTACTAATCGCATATTCTTTACAAAACCGCCGAGCTAACGACCATGGACTGGACGGGTATCGAGACAAACTTTTTTACTGGTACCTACACGTTATAACTAGGGTGACCATCACTATGTAAATTTCTTTAATACGCCGTTTTTATTCATAGTTACATTTATTAGCAGTAAAGGACACCGCCAAAATAGGATCTTGTTATGACAAGAATAATGGTTATAATAGCACTTATCCGGCAACTCACCTTCTTGGCCCTACCATAGAGAGAGGTGTGTGACAAAAGTAGGTATGGTTTTAGGGTAATGTGCAGTAGCAGCTTTCTACTTATGATTAGATACCAATTTACCATAAGATTGTGATGATCCGATTAAAAATGTTTCGAGATAAATATATTAAGCAGTCATCTGATAATGTGACAATGTTACTGTTAGTGTAATTCGCTATAGTAATTTTTAGCTTTCTATTATGCTTATGCAAGTCTTTACTTTTGGTGAGCTTTCTCTTCACTTATTATCATAAAATTATTGAATTGATGCTCTTGATGAACATTAATTACTGTAATTATTTTGTTTAGACAGTTGTGCATATGTACTAAAAGCGACAGATATACGAGTACCTACTCAAATTTAGAATAGACGTAATCAAAATGCATCGTAATCATAACATTGATAACAGAATATTATAACTCTTGGGGTGTAAGTGCCATTACCGTTACCGAGAATACCAAATTACTGGAATCCCTACACAAGTTCAAATAATGTACGAATATATGGACGACCAAAAATATGCTCAAAATTACCTAAGTGTTTCTCGAAACTAATGCAATATTAAATATCTTTAGAACCTATAAATTTTTGATATATCATTTTCAGCTTCAAAACTCATTGAACTTTAAAATTCGTAGAACCGGAACGTTCAACCTCATTGCAGTAGCTGGTAACCCTAGTTATAAGGCATTCTACACACGTGCGACCGCGGCGTCCGCGGCCCCACTTTGACCACTTAATTCAATGAGGCTGGATTCAGCAGCCCAGCGTCGGGTTTACAAACACGGCTCAACTCGTACGCTTTGTTACTGCTTGTGTTAATACGTTCTTTTGTTGAGTTCCAGTAGGCTAATTAATGCATGGTTTGTAACAGGTCTTTACTTTTGGAATCACGTAACAAGAAACTATTGGTTTTTTGGCTAAATGTTTTGTGTAAGGCTGCATTGTATAATAAAGCAGAGGCGCTCCAAGTTTAAAAAAAACCCGTAATATATTTCGAGCGTTTGCTAAAAGTCTCGTTTGATGTAGTAATGTTCTATAAATAATACTGTCAATGTGTTTAATGGTCTAAGTATAAAAAAAAGTTACAAGTTTTCTATTTCTATTCGTGTTTAGATAAATTAAGATTTATTATTAACTATGAATCCACTTCAAAGCTTTTACCTATATTTTTAATGATTATTTCCTTAATGATTTTTAATCTACTTATGTGAATATTTTTTTGTTAGTCATATATTTTTCGGAAACATTCATAAAAAACGCAATATTTTTAATCTAAACTTATTAGCTTGATCAAAACAAATTAAATATAGAATTTAATAGCTAGATTGATTTATGATCTAGTTGTAAAACTTGATTAAGACATTAAAATAGCATTGTCCAAAACATGATCTAATCACTTAACTTTCAAAATTGAATATAAATCACTTCTTCTATAAATTTAATTTAATGTTAGGCACTATAAAGTTTACGACATGATAAAACTTGTAGTAGACTTATCTCATTAAAATTAATCCAAAATTTGGTGATTTTTCTTAAAAAAATAAGATTGTTTGGTAATAAATGGATGTAAAATATTTAATTGACTGACAATCAGCTATCATTGTATCGAAATTGCTTTTGGAGATTCATACAAATATAAACTGACAAGAATTAGCCGAAATGTTATGTAGAGTTCCCAAATGTTGAAGTAATTTACAATGCACTCCATGGCAAAGCTTTGACGATTGACAGAATGGCAAAGTAACAAGTTACTTTGTCATTCTGTCAATCGTCAAAGCTTTCAAGTCGTCAGGGTCGTCAGTCTTGTGTCAGTCGTCAGGGCCGTCGTCGTGGATTGGCAGGCTAGAGCTTGCTTTAGCCTGCCAATCCACAAACCCTGCATGAATAAGTGAAATTTTGTCCATCAAAGTATAGCAAACCCACTAAAAATCCAAGAGTGCCGCAAGGAGCTGTATATTTTAATATGATGGTTATCACTTAGGTACTTATCGTGTGCAAGCTTTAAAAGTAAACTAGGGAAGTAATTTAACTGCATATCCCCATAAAGGTCTCATAATAAGCTGCCATTCTTACATTTTACAATCTCTACACTGTACCTACAACATGCTCTTCAATTTTGATGGGTTTTATGCATGGTTCTATGTAAGATTTAAGATTTTTAAATAGAAAAACCGTTTTTATAATCCTACATAATAGAGTTGGTCTAGGATTGAGTCAAATATTATGATAGTGCTCATTAATGAAAAGTCCCAGTAGGTACTGGGATATCACCCAAAAAATTGCTAAACGGCGGCGTGCGTAAGACTTCCCCAACCTATCCGCAAGAGAAGGTTAATAGGTATAAATAATTTTGATTTATTTATTATACAAATTGCAAATTGACATCCGTTAAAGTCCATCAAAAGATGAACAAGTCAATAAAAGATACATTTTCGCCAACAATACGGATGAAATGCCGAATTTAACCTAGTAATAAATAAAAAGAACTCGTTAAAAACTCTCGTCTCGCAAAAACATGCATGTAAATTTTTGCAATAAAACTTTTAGTTTTGACGATAAATTCAATTGGGCCGTCAATAAATTTTCAAAGCATAAATCCTGCCAAGGTCTATAGTGTGACGTCGTAAAAGCGCTTTTACGGCCGCTTACTCGGAACAATAAAGAAATGTGTCAATGTGGAATATTAAAGCGTAATTATATTAAAACATCCGTTTATTCTTAGTTAGTGCTTTGAACGAATTAGCTTTTGAATAAAGGAAAAAAAATGATTTTAACGCCTGCAGTATCCGGAGACTACGGTGCGTTAAAATTTTTATGACCCCCTAAATTGCCAAGAGAGCGCTGATTTAGGGAACACTGCTAAACTCTAATCATGTATCTTTTCCTGCTATTACAGTACCTGTGTTTGCTATCTTGAAAGTTTAATTTATAAGCTGGATCATAAAAAAATAACTCACACAATACCTTTATTTCTTTGTGATAGGTACCTACATACAAGCTAAAATATGAACAGCCATTTTAAATATTTATCTCACTCACATTTTTATGTTTTTCTTTTTTGCGAAATCGTGTTTTTGAATGTATAAAAAACATTTTATATGAGAACTTCAAACTTACATCTTAAACCTTGTTCCTTTTTAGACAATATTGAATTTCTGTGAATTATAATTATGATTACTTAATACAAAAGCTTTTTGATTTTCTTAAAAAAATACGAGTAGGTAGGTAGGTACATGGCTTTCTCCTAACAAAGTCTCATGTAAGTTCAGACAATTTCCTGCCCGTAATTTGTCATCACTGACTCGACGATTACCCGCTGACATGAATAATTTAAAGATTAAATTACACACAGGAAAGTGAGCCACAGCCTACAAAATTTCCTTCTGTAAATTGTATAAACCGACAATCGTTCAGAGACTTATTTTTAGACTGTGGCCCAGCATACGGGACTTTTTGGTGCATAGCGCCACCGAAGTGACGCTTTTGTTTTTGTGAGACATTCCAAATGTCACAAAGCGTGAAGAATGATCGTGGGACGTGACGAAAAGGCGGGTGTTCCAGTAATATTTCGTGTGTCTTTAGAAAATATGACAGTTCGTTTTATACTTTGATTTGAGAGGACTTGGATGTAGTATCGAATGTCTTGGAAGAATTTTAACTCACTTCGAGATAAATGAATGAGTTCTGTAGAGCGGTAACTAATTAGATGTGACTTTACTCAGTAGAGTAATTATTGAGGTGTTAATTAATAGTATCGTGACCAATTTTGGTGTGAGCATAATTTGTTGCTCCATAATTATAATCTCAATATCGAATGACACTTAATTTTTATGTTGGTGATTAATTAGCTTTCCGAAAACATGTTTTATTTTTGTTTTGTGTCGTAAATCTTTGTCAGTTTAAATTAATGCCGACGTTTGGCTGAAAACGAAAATTAAGGCTGTGAAATTGCGGGAATTATTATTATCACAGTCTCTTTTATTGTTTTTAATTGCATAATTATACATTGGTCACAAATAACCCATCAAAATCTACCAACAAGTAACGATCCTTAATCGGACTGAAGTATGATAATAATGAAGATTTAGCATTAAAGATGCATATTTCTTAAGGTGCATAATATGAAGGTGAGATAATGATAAAACTTAAGCGTGGAGTTTCATTGAGTATAAATTACGAAATCTGAGTTCAATTTCCACTCTTATTACTGTTGTAACATGATTACGTATAGGTACGTAGATGTAGGTACCTACCAAGAACCCGAACGAAGCGTTTTTATTCCATTTTCATTGTGATAACCGCCAAACAGTGGAATGCGCTGCTTCAGTGGATGTTCCCCGATAGTTACAATCTGGGTGTCTTCAAGTCGCGAGTAGATCAGTTTTTTTCTAGGCAAGCATGCTTCATTGTAGACTGCATCATCGCTTTAATTAACATCAGGTAAGATGGCGTTCAAACGCATGCCTATTATCAAATAAAAAAGGTATGATATGCATAAATGTAACACAAATAAAAAATTGCAATACACAGTACCTACACATTCGTAAAAATAGTTAGCACAGCAGACTGAATTAAAAGCTAACTAGCTCAGCAATAGCCTGCAATTTCACAAACAGAAATTCCATCAGATTTGCAAACTGTATCTCTCAAAAACCGTTTCAATCCATCAAGTTAACTTCCTCTAATGGTTCAAATTGCACTGTCAAGTCTGGATTCAAATTGAAATCGGCAGAAATAGTAACATTTGAAATAGGTAGCGGGATTGAAAAGTGAACGATACAGCGTTTCACTATGCTCTGAGAAACACGATCCGTCTCCTTTAGCAGTCGTCGAGGCGATAAATTTTGTGGAATCTAATATAGTCGTGATTTGTGCACTGTAGTTTCGGATTCAATCTGACAGTTTGAATAAAGTTACACATGAATTAGGTGTCGGTAAAGTAGCTCCCACTGAATTTATCGTTGCAATATTGTTGATAACTTAATTATGTCTGAGTTGGTAGTTTCTAACTGAATACAAATACAGTACATAATTTTCCTCCATTGTTGAAGTTAATGGAAAATAATTACTTCTAACATTATTATTTTTGTTTGTCTTTTAGCATTTTCATATCAGTCATGTGATATTCTCACCTGTAAAACTAAACGCGACCTTGTAACTTTGATTTATGGTTAAAAAAAAGAAGAAATTGCTCTATTGTTTTGTTATGTTAGTCGTGTTAACCTCCAGCCTGTTTCAAAGTAATTTTATTAGTTATTTTTGTATTTCACAATGTTTCGTATGTATTCATAAGTTTACATCATGGGAAAATTCACTTGAAGCATTTAATTAAAAGTTTGCTATTGTCAATTACGAGCTACGACAAGTCGCCAAACCTTAATAACAAGATTTAACGTTTAGTCATGTCATAACACAGCTAAGACAGGTCAAATTGCCAAATCCAAATTGCGAACAATCCTTCAACGTCGTCACATCATTTTATAGCCGTACTTAAAACTTTGAAATTATCATTAAATACAACTTTGGAAACATATTAAACCTCCGCAAATCAGTTCGCTTTACGATCAAGGGACCCAAAGAATTTATTAAACCAAACCTTACTATTTACGATTCGCACAGCAATCTATAACTCACGAACAGGAAAATGCTATCCTTACGATTTCATTACAATAAATCTCATGGCCCGAGTTATAAAGTTTTGTGTCGATCGGAACTAAGTAGATAATGTACTCTGGTCAGGCCATTCTTTACCTTGTTATAAGTTCCACAAGTGAAATTAAACTCGAGTGTCATTATGATAAGGTTGACAATCAAATCTTGAAATATTTACCCTACAACTTTAAGTATTTGATAAGTGCAGCCTGATAAGTTGCAAGCGATAATTGACCCATTATTTAAAGGGAAATGATAAGTTTAAATCTTGTTCGTTTACAGTGCTAGTATCTAGGACTGTGATTGGAATTCCATCAGCTTAAGAATCAAGAAACAAGAACAGAATCAAGATTATGTGCTACGATTCTTTGTATATCTTATCGATGAATAAATATTTACGATCGCGATATAAACGTTTTAGGTAAAATTTATCGTTGTGTAATTTGGTTATCAAGAGTTTGGTTCCTTGTTAGATTAAAATAAGTTCAATATTAATAAATTTCTCCAAAATTAATGAAAATATTTAATGCTACAAAAGTAACTTTGATAAACTATCTCGATAAGGGAATTGTGATACCTAGTGAGGTAGAAATAAGCCACGTCGTCCCCAGTCAAAACCGTTCTATAAAATAAAATCTAGGGTTATACCTTTTATAAAAAACAAAACATTATTCAATCAATCATTTCACAAGCATGCTCTACATTCTACCCTATTGTTTCATTTAACCGCTTACCTAAAAAAAGACTCAATACTTGAACACATTTATAGAATCGTAAAACGATTTTACGATCCCAAAGCATAATCCAAACATAAAATTATAAACGTTATGTATCGGAGCAACCGAAAATCATAAATCGGAGTTTTCGTAACATAAATACATGTTTTCTATTGAGGGTGGGCATAGTAAGTCTTAAAATAGCTGTGCTAGTGAACAGTTAGTGAGTTAAATATTATGCTATTGTGCCTTTACTGTCCGTAAGATAAACTTTAACTGGTATAATGATGTTTTTAATGCACTAACTTGTTCATTTATTCCCACCTCTCAAACAAAAAATGCAATATTGTCCCTTTTTTGTTAATTCATAAAAACATTCCGTCTGTATACTCCGAAGAGGTAGACAGTACACCTAATTTTGCCAGTTATTCAGGAGTTGTAAAGTTGCTACTGAACATTTCTTGATGGGAAAATGCAGTAACAATTTGCCCAACCCGAGGTCACTCCAGCTCAACAGGATCCCAGCTCTCATGACCCCACGTTCAAGAGTCGCACTTTAAACTACTACTAGACCAAAAATGCAGTCTTACAGTAAAGTTCTTACACCTAAAAAATCTTTTGATTTATGGGTAACGAAAGTTTTTTTTTTTTAAGTTGACTTCCAGTCACCGGATAAAGCAGTCTAGTCTAGCAGGTAAAGTCTTTAAATCAGTGATCAATTTGACCCCATTTCGCTGATAAACTTAGAATTCTTAAAAGAGTGCCATATTTTTTATATGATCTCTCATAACCAGCAGCTTGCATCCTCGAACTGACAACAAAAATAAAAAAAAAGGAATTCAAAACATTTGCTTCAATTTATTCTAAAACGGGACCATTTGATAAATATTGTTTCCAATAATATTTGCAGGACGTGGTTCACTTGTACTGTTAAGCATTAAGAACTAATACTTATTACGAACCGATGGATGCTCGACAATAGTTACTTGCTCCTATTGTTGACGTCACGTTCTCTATACGTCATTTTGACTGCGATCGTGCTAATATAATACAGTTACGGTGCAACACATCTGCCCAACATAATGGATTCTGTACGGTATTATGCAATTTATTATTGAATCGGTTTTATGGTTCAATGTCGTTATTTGTTACTTAGAGTTATTGGAGTTCATTGTATGTTTGTAAAGCTGTAACAATTTGCTTGTCAGCTGTCGTTAAAAGTATAAGAATAAGGAGAAATTAATTAATTAAGTGCTACTGCTAATAAAAATTGAAGTGTCTATCTGTGATTTCAAAATACATAACTGCCTTAAGCTTATAATGGTCATTAGATGGTTGTCAAACCGTAAACCGTTCAGAAATAGAATAAAATAAAAACCTTTTCTTATAAATAAATTATCATTAATTTTAATAGCATTCGTAGAGAATTTCGTATAAACTACGGAATTGTTTTCCCTTTAAAATTAAGTGCGTCTTTCTTTTGTGATGTAAAGATATTTTTACTATGCTAACACTTATGTTAAAATTCACTCTGAAAAGCTCTGAAATATAAATCATAACATCATTAGAAATAATATAATTTCTAGAATTCAACAATTTCCAACTAAATAATTTATTTTGATCCAACGCTAACTTATGAAGCTAATAATCGTTATTACGAAGAACAAAAAAGGCAACGACAGATCTACGCTGAAATGTTTACGAGAGAGGGACGTTAGTTATGACAAGTACTGTAAAGTTATATTCTCAGTTTAATTCTAATTAGAAAATGCTTAGTTTATGGAAATTCTGCGAGAAGTATTTATTAGACAAGATACTTATAATATTTTGTAGAGGATCCTGAGGATTACGTGGAAAACAATAAATCGATCATTATTATTTCTCACAACGTATTTATCTACTCAGTCTGTCACGAACGCCTAAGTCGGAACACCAGCGTTTTCTAGTTCTGTCTCGATGACGATGCCCGTCTTCGGAAACCCACTGCGTGGTGATCTTAGTCCATCTGTCCAGATGCATTTGATAGATAAGACCTGCCCAATCCAACTTTAGACTTGCA
The DNA here is from genome assembly GCA_948465475.1 of Thalpophila matura. NCBI lineage: Eukaryota > Metazoa > Arthropoda > Insecta > Lepidoptera > Noctuidae > Thalpophila > Thalpophila matura. Next base: position 9,206,966 of record OX419184.1, on the reverse strand, counting down.
GACTTATTGCCGACTTCGGCAATAATCTAGGAGGTTGTATTCCGTCACTCAATAACAGAAAAAAAAAAAAACTCGCTAAAACTTTACAGTAAGTAAGTCAGATCGTCAGTGACTACGTAAATAACGCGAAGCGGGAAAGGTTCGACTGAATTTGCCATTCAATATCACGCTACATTTTCTTTTAATCTGTTTAAATGACGACAAATTTACTGCTACAGATTTTCATTTAACGTTCTGTATATTTTCGTCCGTTTTTTAGAGGCCAGCGTTGGAATAGAGAAAACGATTCGTAGAAAATTTGCTATTCCCAGTTTGTGTTCATGTTTACTCTTTCAAATACCATATCAAACTGTAGTGGATTTTTGAACATGGACTTGTTGACGTTTCAGACAATAATGTTGTGCATTTGTGACCATGTTTTGTCTAAGCCAAGGGTGACTTCTGTTTTATTATTTTCACAATGGTGCAAAAAGTCCACCAACCCGCACTGGGCCCGCGTGGTGGACTACGGCCCACTCCCTCTCATAGAGAGGAGGCCTGTGTCCCAGCAGTGGAAACATTACAGGCCGATTATGCTTATGGTGCAAAAAGTTATCGTTTTTCGGTTTATGGAGGGCATTGCGATGTTCTGTTTTTGTCAGGCTTTGCAATTTCCACAAAAGTGCAAAAAGCGATATTTTTTATTGTTCAGAGCCATGCAGAGTAGGCCATGTTTACAAGCTTACAATGATGACACAAAATAGAAATGCTGGGCTCCAATTAGCAATAAAATCTTTTAATACATCAAGCGCTGACGCATTTGTTTCGTCAGCTAAACTATAGTTTTTATCTGTCAATAAAGCGAATGGATCTGTCTGTTTTTGGGACAATAAATCGTTACAACCGTTTCTCTGAAATGAACTTGCTTTTCATTGCTCGTTTAGCGAAGCAAGTTTAATAATGGAGTGTTATTTAGCCAGCAACATGGTCAGATCCGATCATATGTTGGCTATTATTATGGTGTTTCGAGTTAATTTGTTTATAGATGAGATTCTGGAAACTATTTAGGAAAACGAGAGAGATTACCTTCAAATGACTTTAATTTTGGGTTAAAGTATGATTGACACCATCAGAATAATACAGCGAAATTGAGATCGAATCGATATCGGTGTTCTGGATCTAAGCCAGCTTGAACAATGTTATTGTACTAATGGGTAAATTAATATTAACGTCGAGTTCATAGAACAAATAATTATACAACACAAGCATAATTTTCTAAAATTAATATTATCTGAAAAACGTCTATCAAATTTCAAAGGTGTTCGATATATTATTATTTTAGGTTTGATATCAGAAACAATTTTACCGCTCAAGCTTGTTTGATTACAAAACACACCTTGTATAATCACATGACGTCAGAATACACTATTTGCTTTCCCACGTCGCCGGTTTCCAGTAAGCGACTAACAGTTTAATACACGGCTAACGTTTAATGAACTAGTCATTAGCTCTGAATTAAGGTTAACGCTTTTGTATTTACAACTGGTTGTTTACTGCGGTGCAATGAATTTGGGTGTTGTTAAAATGAAGTAAAGAAAATAATGAGGTTTTTTTTAAAGGGGTACTATTTCTTGTGGGCGCTAGATAGGAGTTTAACGTATCTACAGGGTTCGTACTTTGTCATCATTGTCACAAACTCTCACAATGATGGCAATAACACATGCTACGGATGGGCTGCCATCTAGGTTTTCCCGGATTTTTTATAGTTTGTGAAGGTGTCCGGGAATGTCCGGAGGTTTTCTCGTAAACGTGTCCGGCCGAAACCCTGGATTTATCCTAGTCTGGGAGAACATTCAGAGCGTCCAAGGGGGCTCATAAAAAGTGCCCGGCTACATACATACCTACTTACTAATATACAGGTTAAAAATATTACCCTCTTTTCAGTCTGCCGCAGTCGGGTAAAAAGCTTAAATTTGAAGCAAAAACTGCAGCAATAAATAATTATTTTTGTAATTAGTTAGGTAGGTAGGTATAGTTTCTGAGATAGTAAGATTTATGTCACTGACTCGGATTCATTGCTCTCGAGTGTACTTTTTTATTTTTTAATATTTTCAAGGGCTTCAAGAGAAAAACACCGATTTTGACCAGATGTCGGGGATTTTGAAATTTTCGGCAATTTAAATGATGGCAGCCCTGTGAGAGAGAGCTGGAGCTACAGTATACATTCAGTATACATTTTTCACAACGAAATAATGATAGTTTCAACAATTATTAGTACCTACAGCCACTGTGCAGGGATCACCAGTCTTGATTGTAGTTAAATAATTCTCTAGCGACTGCGTATTATTCGGATTGTATTAGGTCATATTCAGTAATAAGTGGATGACTGATGTTAATCACGTGCCTTAGTTAAGACCAATTTATCCTGTGTCAAGTGTGAATGATTAGGTGTCATAAGACTTTACTAAACACGGGACGCGAAAGATTCGATCTTTCGCGTCCGTTTATGTAATTCAGATCGTCTAACATTTAAGGGATGAAGCAAGGTGATAACTATTGCTTATTTAATTCCACTTAAAGCGGTGTCACTGTTTAGAGTGTAAAAAAAATGGGTGATCCATTGGCGAGCCGGCCAGCAAACGGTCTATTTAGTCGGACGGTGTCTTATTATTTTATGGTCTAACAAAATATTGTTTAATATTAACATGGAATTAATAAGTAGGTTGTTCTTATCACCTCTATTAGTCATGTATAATCCTAATTATTATATAGGTATTTAAATTCGAAAGTAAGTTTGTTTGTTTTTTACCTTTTCACGCCTAAACCACTGAACCGAACACCATGAAATTTTGCTAATACGTTGTCAGGAATACAGAAAACGACATAGGGTACCTTTCATCTCGAAAAAAGTACTGTTACCTAGGGTAAAAGCAATAACTTTCGACGGTCACAATTGCTTTAGGACGCTAGGTGGCGCTATGTGTAAGTATGCCACGCAGACGAAGTCACGGGTAAAGTGCTAGTGTTAAATATGTTTTTAAGTGTGTTTATTGAGATTGTATGTTGTAACATAAAACCGTTCCTGTTGAATCTTATAGAAACCTTACACAGGCCATTTATTATTGAAGATGTTAATAAAAAAGCTAACAAAATAACAGTACGATAGACAGATACCACATTATTCAGCCAGGCTGCGAAGCCATCCATCAGGAACACGACGTACGGTTGGCATGTCTGATTGGCTGCCCTACCCTGCACTACGTTATCTGCCTTCGTGTTAGCTCTTGGACTAACCAACCTGTAACAAGATCCTTCTTCGTTCTAACAACTTCGGGTACTGTACTAGGTGCTTGTATGGTAATATGATGCCAACTCGATATATCTTGCGATCACAAGCTCATTGGTTCCATCCTTTGATAACAAGGTTTAAACCCCAAATCGGGAAAGTAGGTAGTTGGTTTCCTGTTCCAAATTGATTGTCAAGATTGTAGGTATAGTAGGTCCACCACATATCGCCATAAGTTAGAAGTCTCGTGTTATAGAAAGCGATCCTATTGTCTTGAACTGGGGCACAATACCGGACTCCAGGCATGGAAAAATCTAATAACATTGCCCGACCCCAGAATTGAACCCAAGACCCCAAGCTTCGTTGGTCTAGTGGTTACAAGTGCGACTACTGAGTATATAGGTGATCGATTTATTAAAAAAATATACAGTTTAATAAAAACCAAAAAAATAATCGGTGGTCTTGACGCGATCTGCAGTTGCTTCCTGACAACTTTAGGGTTGACACAAGTAAATATACTTATAAACCGAATAAATAGGTACATAAATTATATCTGTTACTGCTATTGGCGAACTATTGTTTAACCATAATAGTAATAACCCTTGTATGATTCTTATGGTGTAGCAGTAAGCATTGCTTACCATAGCGTAGAGTGCGACAAATAAACAAAATATATAGGTATTATCAGTGAAACTCACGTCACTTTTCATTACTATACAAGTAACGCATAATTCACTCCTAATCACCATTAATTTGTTTTGGACTCACCACTATTTTGTGACAAACGTAACAAAGTATAATGAGACATAAGACGGGCAAGCCCGTATGGCCCCCCGTCATGTCAACATCAGGTTGCAGTATTCAATACAATCACTTATTGACTGTATAATAGTTGTATGAGTGACAAGCCCGCATCAATCGGAATGAATACAATATAATGTATAATATTCTGTCTCCCTCCCTGCTTTTAAAGTCCTCGAGATGGGAAAGTAGTATTGTTGTTTAGTATTTTAAGAACAGCACTTAACTAAATAAAACATAAACTAACAACATACATTGATCACCAATCAGCTCTACTACATAGTAATTTAGACCTGATAATAATATGTAGGTATGATACCATTCCCTCGGAATAAGAAATTGGTGTAGCCTTTCAAACAGTCTAATATTTAAGTTTTGGTCAAGGAGCCGATACATTAAATTACTTTTAAATAGTGCAGCAAATATAATATGACGACCATTAAAATTAGATTAAATAACTATTAATATTCAACATTAAAAATCTTATTAATTGGAAAAATAAGGAAAAAGAAAGCTCTAATTAATTTGCGCGGCTGTGATTTAGCCACGAGCCCTTCTTTTTGTACGTATTCTGTGCGATGGGCACAGAATAGGTACGTACAAAAAGAGGGGCTCGTGGTTAAATTACAGCCGCGCTGATCGATCGATCTGCGAGGTTAAGCTGCACTTGCCGCGGTCAGTCCTTGAATGGGTGACCGTTCTTTACACATCGAGACCCCTCCGTGCCTCGGAGAGCACGTTAAGCAGTCGATCCCGGTTGTCATAGGAATATCTTTGACAATCGTTACGGGTAGTCAGAAGCCCTAAAAGTCTGACAGCTGGTCTAACATTTGAATACCGGTATTACCCATTAATTGGGTTGTGGAGGTCAGATGACAGTCGCTCCACGTAAAATATTGATATTCAGCCGAAACTAGTTAGACTGGAAGCCGACCCCAATATAATTTGGGAAAAGGCTATATAGGCAGATGATGATGACAGAATACGTACAAAAACAACAAACCTACACAATTTTTAGTCGCTTTGTAGGTTTGCCAAACGAACAAAGTTGTTTGAATTTATAAGGCTTCCACAGTCGTATGTATTTATTATTGATGGAGAAGCCATACGAACCTGTCCGTCTGGTCTGCTTGTGTTACGAAGTTACGATTGATTTCAATTAAGTAGACACGTACATCATACCAACCAAACATTATAAAATCAAACTTTACAGAACGATGCTCGAGCACAGATCTGCAACTAGTTTCAATCTATGCTCAATCAGAGATCGGTGCTCGAGTATTGTTCTGTAATACGGGCCTTAGTTAATGTAAGCAAGAGGCAGCTAACTCTTTTTAGCCCATTCCATAGGTGTACTGAGTAGTCATATAGATACTTATCTCACTCGCCTCAGTGAGTTTAGTTTAAAAAAGTTACTAGCTTTTAGCCACGACTTCTTCCGCGTGATCGACAGGAACTGAAATAAATAAAAAACTGGCCAAGTGCGAGTCGTACTCGCGCACCGAGGATTCGGTTCCGTAACGTTTTTGGAGGTATAAAAGTAAAAAAACCGGACCGCATAGCTCTTTAATATTAGTAAGTAGGTATCTAAGTAGGTAAAGGTTACACGAGCAATAACTACGAATAGTGCCTTCGTGGTGAATTGATGTTTATTTTTTTCTGCATATCTAAGTCTTTAGTTGACTGCTAACCGTGATGCATGCATACGATATAAATCCTGAATGCAACACTTATAAACTTGAGCAAAACACTCCATTTCGTAAAACACCAAACCCAAAAACAGCACATAAATCAATTGAAAACAATACATACAGAACACAGTCCTTCCAGTTAGATTCGCGGATATAACAAAAGTATGAAAATGAACGAGGTGGGTCATCAATCATAGGGGTACAAAATTAAACGTCACACGCGTGTTGGGTCGGACTGGACGGCGTGCGGCGCAGGTTAATGACGGCACAGAGGTTACTTAAGAGAATCTTGTTGTTACAAGGAATGTTATAGTAAATGATAGTCAAGAAAACTAAACACCGAGGTGGAACTAGATAAAATCTGGAATAAATTCAACTAGGGAGACTACTGAAAAAATTGCCAATGTCAATAGGAAATGAGTACAAATACTAAAACAAGTTATTAACTTTAAAAAAAAATAACACAAACTACATACCGTACTTAATTTTTTAAAGATACCCAAGATTTTTTTTGTACGTTATTGCTAAACTTACGAATTTATATTTATAACAACAATAAAAGTTAAGCGATATTTATTAAAATAATTCATTAAAATGTTTTCCAAAGTACCTAATTCCGACATTAACTCTTAAAAACAAAATTAATAATGTATACGAAACGTAGGTGTTGACACTTCTCATGTTCTCTCTATAATTTCACAGTAACCTACAACCATCTACCAGCGACTCATTAATACTACATTTGTCTCATCAAAAGACAGAATTCCTCCTTCACTCACCGTTATTAATATTGTATCAGCATAATTATTTTCATCCTTTTCAAGATCAAATGTGACAGGATCGTAATTAGATTTATTATCACCGAGTGAATGTTCTAAAATGATTTTGTAATATAATTTTATTAATACGCCATGACAAATTATCTTGTGAATTGCATTATGTATTCAGTGAACATCGTTTGTCAATGTGCGTGTATTTTAAATATATATAATTATATTTTCTTTTTCTAATTCACGCTACTAATATAATTTTGATTGCAGTATTAATTTGTGTCAAGGTAGTCTTGTGTTTGTTTAGAGGGCACACAATCGGAATCAATTTTGTATAGAAATAATGAGGAATGGTTACACTGTTCCACATAGATAATTCAGTTGTTGTAGGAGTCTAGTTTAAATTTAACCTTTGTTAATTATAGTCAGTGGAAAAAATCTTTTGTTGAAAATTTTAAACGGTAGAAACAAAAATACCTCTGGAGTTTTTATAAGGATGTATGCATCTATTATTTTCATATTATAGGAATTTTATTAGGTTAGTCAAAATACTGATTATGGTTTTAATGTTTGTGCGCGAAAAGTCCCGATATAGGTAATTAAAAAAACATATACCTGCCTATTCGTCTACTTAAAAAAAAACATGAGAATTTTTTTTCATTTTTCTAATAAATAATAGGACCCCGAAAATAACAATTAAGTGTATATAAAGCCTTAAAATAAAGCTGCTTGCTAAGAATTTTATTTAATTATGTATTCTCACTAATATAATTCTGATTCTAGCACCAATTCATGTCAAGGCGAAACTTTGTTATCGAATAAATTACAATTTCTGGACTATAAGTAATCAGAATAGCAAATGAGTATTACTAGGAAAGTATTGGCAGCAATAGTTTGTATCATTACAGCGGCCTACTTAATAGAATCCTTAAGCATGCTAGCTGATCATATTAAATAATATAATTAGTAGGTATCTATAGGCGACCGAGCTTCTCCTGGCGTTTAGGTTTTTGTGTGATAATGGATTTTCTTAGGGATAGGTACATAATACCCATCTAGATAAATTTGGAAAGTGAAATATTGTCTTAATACAAGAATTATCTAAATTGTTAGAGCCGTTTCCGAGAAACCAATTGAGTAGAAATAAATATACCTACAAGAATAAAATTGCTAACTTAAAGTAAAAAGCTGTGAATAAGTAATCCTACTATCTTATCATATCTTACTTTTACTAATATTATAAATGTGAAAGTTTGTGAGGATGGATGTATGTATGTATGGATGTATGGATGTTTGTTACTTTTTCACGCAAAAATTACTGAACGGATTTTGATGAAACTTTACAGTAATATAGCTTATACATCAGAATAACACATAGGCTACTTTTTATCCCAAAAACGCGGGCGAAGCCGCGGGCGGAAGCTAGTAATATTATAAACGTGAAAGTTTGTGAGGATGTATGGATGGTTGTTACTCTTTCACGCAAAAACTACTGAACGGATTTTGATGAAACTTTACAGTAATATAGCTTTACATCAGAATAACACATAGGCTACTTTTTTTTTTTTTTTTTTTTTTCCAACATGCAATATTTATTTATATACATTAAATAATTAAAATCAAAAAAAGAACCTAAAACTAAAAACCTTTTAGTTTTAGGCTACTTTTTATCCCAAAAACGCGGGCGAAGCCGCGGGCGGAAGCTAGTGATAAAATAAATTTTTTTGTGTTTTCAAGAAACTTTTTGCTTTTGCTGAAGCATATTTTATAGTGTAAACCTACACTATAAAATATGCTTAAAAGTTAAAGTGCAAAACCTTGCACTAGCCTATATTAGTTCAGCCCTATAATAGGTGTAACCCTTTTCAGGTAGGTAGGTAATTCATAAAAAGGCTGAAATTGAGGTTTGAAATTTTAATTCTGAATATGCTTAGTATTAGCTCCGAATGCAGCTCACGCACGCTTTAAAGGCGTGGTAATCTTTCTTTCCCAACTGGAATTTGCAGGTAGCTAATACAGTAGAGTTATTCCTATTTTAGTGTTGGTACATAGGAAGTTATTTTTCGTAAAAGTCTCACAAATACATACTATAGAACGACATTCTAAAATTCAGTTTTCAAATCTTTAAACATATCCCAGAGGTTATCTTCAAACTCGAATCTGAGATTGGAGAGTCTATCTCAGTCAGTTTGTAGAATATATTTGTAGAGTATGAGTCAATAAATTCGGAGATTTACGTCTCACCGTGCCTCACACCTCGTTTTAAATTCAAATTCCAGGTTATCATACCTTAGCTCAGTCAATCAGTAAAATTTTTAAAGTAAATTTTATTAAAACATTCTCTACCAACCAAAGTTTTTTACCTAGACCTCAGTTCAGACTAATATTGATAATTGTTAATTATAAATAGATAACATAATATACAATACTAGCACTTTTCCCGCGACTTCGTCCGCGAGACCCACAGGAACTGTGCATTTTTTTCGAATAGAAAGTAGCTTATAGCACTCAGGAATAATGCAGCTTCCTATTAGTAAAAGAATTTTCAGAATCGGATCAACGGTACTTTCATACAAACTTTCCATCCCCATTTGCACCCGTTTTGGGGGCGAATTTTGAAAAACCCTGAAACACGTATTTCTTTATTCAAAAAGAAAAGGCTAAATACCAATTTCCATGACTCTAACTTTAAAACTAACGGTACTTTCATACAAACTTTCATCCCAATTTGCACCCCTTTTGGGGGCGAATTTTCAAAAACCCTGAAACACGTGTTTTATTATTTGAAAAGAAGAGTCTCTAAGAGAGGCCATGGTCGTACGCATGAATTTGGCCCTTAAGGCAGTCTCCGATTGGGGCGATGCCAACCTGGTGAAGTTCAATGCAGCTAAGACCCAGGCGTCTCTGTTCGTGCTCCATCGTAGACCGCATCATCAGGCGAGATGGCGGTCAAACGCGAGCCTATTATTTAATAATAAAAAAAAAGTCTAAATACCAATTTTCGTGACTCTAACTTCAAAACTAACGGTACTTTCATACAAACTTTCATCCCCCTTTGCACTCCTTTTAGGGGTGAATTTTCAAAAACCCTGAAACACGTGTTTATTTACTTAAAAAGAAGAGCCTAAATACCAATTTTCATGACTCTAACTTCAAAACTAACGGTACTTCCATACAAACTTTCATCCCCCTTTTCACCCCTTTAGGGGTAGAATTTTAAAAAATCCTTTCTTAGCGGATGTTTACGTTATAAAAGAAACCTACTGTCTAATTTTCAAATCTCTATGTTCAGCGGTTTGGGCTCTGCGTTGATGAATCAGTCAGTCAGGACAAGCAATTTTATATAGTATATAGATTATTATTATTTCACTTTAAAATAAAATAATATTATTAAACTTTAAAACACTGCAGCACTATCAATATACTTATTCAATGGAATTTAATACCATCATTTTCACCTTCATTTAACGATAAACCACAGAACAGATAAACACGTGTAACCAACATGCGGAACACATAAATAATACGCTATATTCAACTTAATCCACGATAATGTTCCAACATATAAAATAATACAGGTTAAAATTATAACGTTGAACACATAAACGGGGATTAAAGGGGAAGCGTTGACGCAGAGTAACACCCGCTTGAATTACAACTGGGACCACCGTTATGTATGTTACAGTTTCGGTTGCATTATTGGAAACAGTTTTGGAAGCAATAATAAAGGGTTATCACTTAACTTTTGAGTTTATGTTGTAGTTTTAGGAAGATTAAATAAGTGTCTGTAGAATATAGAACGATGTGTGAACAGAGAGGTCACTCTTCGCTTTTATCTTATAAGCATTAATCAAATAATATTATTATAGATGAAACCGAATCGATGTTGTATGTATCAGACTAGGTACAATCAAAGCAAATAAAATTATTGAATTCCTTTTTTATTATGATAATATTCCTTTGTGCGTTTGAGAATAAAGATGCCTAACTCAACGAGTACAGCCTTAAGTCAACACTTTGTTAGTGCAATAAGCAATTTGATCATTAAAATTCAAAATGATCAAATTGACAAATGGCTTTGAGCAAAATATTTTACGGCCGTAAATTATAACCAATTTCGTTTGAGACAAAAATAATAATCACCAAGCTGAGAAATTATTAAACAAATACAAAAGTGAATATATCAAGCGGCGCATCAAAGCGTCGACGATGATATATTTGTATCGTGCGCACGCGCAAGTAAATGGGACCATATAAATCAATCGTTAAGGCAAAGAGTATAAACATAATGTATCGTTTTATTCCTTTGTCCTGAATAAAAAGTTCTATTGGATATACCTCATTGAGTTTTGTAAGTAATATTCTACTATGTTTGTGTCCTTAGTAACTTTTGATTGTTATTTATTGATTTTTATTTTATTTTAGTACCTACCTTTGATTTAATTTTTTATCCTAAGGGATTTTTATAATATCTCACATTGTTTTCACATATTAGGGCATAAATGTAAACAAAGAAATTGTATAATTGAATTAGTTGAAAAAGAGTAACCATGGAGTTTCTTGTCCGTTCTTCTCCATAGGAATCTACGTTTTGGAACGGACAACTAGCTTCAACTAACGGACAAACTGACTGACAACTATTGCTTGACTATTCAAAAGTGCCTGTAAATGGTCTAATTGAAATAAATGTTTTGACTTTGACTTTGACTTTTGAACACAAGAAATTATTTGACAAATTAAATTATTACACGCACATTATAGTGTGTTACTTGTCTCTTTAGTTGGTTGTAATTACTTTCATGATATTATTTTTAAGTCTTTAGTGCAGCACTTTATGTATTTTGATGACACGCAATAAAGGGATGAGGGGGCGAGTGGGCGAGGGTCAAATCTTTTCAGCACGACTTGAGCTACTATCGCATAGTTACTGCTGACACGAAAGATGGAACGTTTATACCTTTACGACTGATTCGCTCCTTCTACATTACCTACTCTTTGCCAAACCAAATGCACGCCGCGGCCGTCCGTGCGACGAGGGGGCGTGATGCTCACGCTCATAAACAAATCGTAGTGACGCACAAATTAATTGCTTCGAATTCGACGACCATACATCACAAATCAACATTCGTTACTCTCTGGGCACAGCATTACAATCCTCTATTCACTGTTATACCAGCAATGTATCCTAAAACAGGAATACATTTTTCAAAATGTCGTATCTATTTCAATCAACAATAATAGAAAAGTAAATAAATCTTCAGAGGTGTCGATTTAAGGCCAAATGGGGGAGATATTAACTTTTATTAGTGAGTTCTACAGCTGAGCTTGTGAACGATAAATGTTAATTAGTGTGAGATGCTAACACTCTCATTTATGGGTGTTGACAGCTTGCCAAAGAATAATTAATTAATAGAAGTAGACGACTTATGACGGAACGTTTTAATGGATAAACTAGCTGTTCTATAGCTATATGTGAGTGAGGTGGGTGACAAAAAAAATACTAAGCAACAAATAATAAGTAGGTAGATAGGTATTTACTCAATTTACGGAAAAATCTATACTATTATAAAATTGTAAAAAAGCCGTGTCTGTACATTGAAGATATTCCAGAAAAAATAGTCGGCATAGGGTACTGAGACGTAACCATACCCAAAAAGATTTTTTTTAGATTTTTTGTCTGTTTGTACGCGCATCACGCGAAAAGTACTGAACGGATTTTGATGTGGTTTTGACAGTTCGATAGCTTAGGGTCCAACTTAAAATCTAAGCGTTTCATCTAATTCTGATGGGAGGAACCGGAGATACAGCTTGACCTCTTGGTAGTACTAGCCAGCCTACACTGTGGAGGTCATTTAAACTGGTCATTCCACGCGGACGAAGTCGCGGGCAAAAGTCTAGTATATTATAATATTGAAATCGAAAATCAAAACAGGGCAATTTATTGAAATGGCAGTGAAACAAAAATATATTTTTTAATGTTTTCTTAATAACATTATTGGATGCAGACAACTATAATAACTCTTGGGTAGGTAGGAACTTTCAATAAACAAAGCTGAATATTATTTTCGACGACTAAACGACTGACACAAGCCAAGCTTTGAACCTTGCTTTTAAAGTGCGCGTGTAAACTTTCGCACCACCACGTTAGCTTAGTACTTTAGAAGTAAAATAAACGTCAAATATGGAACCCTAAAAAGATGTAAACATCGATCACTAATTAGTGATCGATGCATGTAAACGAATATTATGAGCACTCGCTGACATTCGAATGAAAAATATTGGATTTGCAGACATGATTCAACATTCCGTGTTTATTGAATAAATAATACGTACTGATATACTTCTGACGGTAATACATTCTAAAAGGCGTTAAGGAAAATAAATACATTCGGAATATTAATGTGCTGGTTTTACTTTGGGTCGCGATAGAAAGTTAAACTCGTGAACAGAATCAAGAGAAGAGAAACGAATGAAATTAGGACAGTCGTAAAAGGCTACTAACTGAAAGACAGACAACACCTTCGTCGTAAACAAGAGTGGACGTCTAGGCGATATCCTCATTGACCAATATTTAGTTCTAGAGTAGTCTCTTTAAAGCCTACATTCAGGAACAAAAAGTTTAGGACTAATAAATTTATGAAATTATGGTTTTTTTGTGAATTTATTCTGATTGACTGATTCAATGATCGCGTAAGTGCCTAACGTATCTTCCTATTGGAGCGATTGGGACAAAATATCCTAATAATAAAAGTTTTTTAACGTCTTTAGCTGCTTGTTGTTCAGCTCAGAATTTATTTTACTTGCAAACAACAATGTCATCAGCTTGGTTTAAATTATCTAGAATTACAAACATTTCAATAGCTTTATCAGCAGTCTGGCACCTAGCACTAACTCATGTTAATATTTATTTTACACGAGTGCTACCCCTATTTATCTGAGATAGCGCAGCAGATCACATTTCACGTAGGTTTGCTGAAGAAATCCAATCTTAGCCCGCACAATGTGGGAAGTACCGGAGACCTCACAATAGTCCGCACACATCGCACGGCTGCTTTCAGCGTGTTCTATACTTTAAGTTTATTTTTATTTGTTTAGCTGTGAGCTGCACTTTATTTTACTTCATTTAGGTCCACTTTAAAGCCGTGTAACCAAAATAAATTTTCAAAAACTGCAATAGCGTTATGTCAAATTGCTCAATTAAAGAACTAAAAGGTGCAAACAGTACTTATTAGGTCCTTATTTGCCTATTTTACTTTTATCTTCTTGACATAATAGAGGAAGTTACATAAATATTTATCCACACGTGCACCTTGCTATGTAAATGCACAGAGCATAAACCGGGACGCGTTATTGCGAAACGCTGTTTGTTTTAATGTGAACTCTGTCGCGATGTTATCGTTCTATATAATTGAATTCTGCCCGCCTGTCCCGCCAGATGTCTTCGCTGCTGTCTCGCAGAGGTACGTTGCTATGAAATATTTGATAGGCGCCCGCTTCTGGATATGAAACTGGTCGAAATGAATGTTCTTGTTTTGATCGAATTGATTTTTGTGGTTAACGGATGTTGTACTATTTTTGGGAATTTACTAAAGTTGGATAAGAACCTTCAATATTTTATGCCGCTTTTGGTTGTACCTACCTATGCTTGACTATTTCAATTTCAGTTCGAGGAATCTTTAATCTTCGCTCCCTCGCTCTTTATTAAGTTTTGGATGAAAGTCTTGAGAGATCGTCTTCAAAACAACGGTTAGTATTTTTCCCTGTGTAAATCTCTATTTCGATTTTCATCTCGAAAATTCTTAGAAAATACACGTCTTCGGTTTAAACGTTTACCTACTACGTTCTTAGCTCCCACATTATGTAAACCGAATACTGTCTTAAACAAAATACTCGGGATTCCTAAACATCTAGTCTAAACATTCAGACACTGCATTCTAGGATTTTTATTTCTCACGTCACGTAGGTATTGTATGTGCAGAATATTATGATTTCCAATACTGCAGGGCAAAGTAAAGCCAGTCATGCATGAACAAAATATGGATATTGCTCATCTTGTTCGTTAAAGTACGAATATGACCTTACAAAACTAACTCTTTATCATCGATAGTTGCTAGTTCAGCATATTCACTTTAAATAAAAAATATTCTGTTCAGCTTTATGCCGTCTAATTTATAACAAAACAATTACCTATTATGAACGTAGTTAAGTAGGTATAATAAATAAATCCACCTCTCACTTACAGTGATATGCGAATTTGATATTTCGAGTGTTTCAAAAAAGCAGTGATACCATTTGTGCCTCCCACGGCGAATGGTTCGAGTTCGAGCCCGAGGTACGCACCGCTGACTTTTCGAAGTCATGTGCGCAATAGAAATTAATTATAACTTGCTTTAACGGTGTAGGAAAACATCGTAAGGAAACCGGCATGTCCTAGAACCAAAAATTCGAAGACATGTGACGTCCACCAACCCGCACTGGGCCCGCGTGGTGGACTACGGCCCACTCCCTCTCACAGAGAGGAGGCCTGTATCCCAGCAGTGGGAACATTATAGGCCGATTATGCTATGCTTATGCTGTGTTTCGAGTACGAATAGAGACATTTATAAAGGGTGGCAGGTTAGACAGTGGAAATATTTTTAGGGGTCATTGTACTCATCATTATGAACAAATTTTACTATGGGAGCAACCCTGAAATCGCGAAAAAAAAAACAGCTGTACCATACATTTTGTTGAGTTATGTGAACATAAATGTATGGAGCAGCTGATTTTTTTTCCGATTTCAGGGTTGGTTCCATAGTAAAAGTTGTTCATAATGATGAGTACAATGACTCCTTAAAATATTTCCACTGTCTAACCTGCCACCCTGTGCCCTGTATAATGAATTATTGTTTGTTTTTCAACTTATGCAATAAAATTTTAATCGTTTCTAAAATTCATACAGGCAATATTAGGCAATATTTGAAGTGGTAGGTGGTAAAGATACAATACAAACGAAAAAAAAAGTATGAGTATATTTTTTTTGAAAATAATTTAGTTGAAAATAATAAGGATCTAGTAGGTATTTTTTACGTCTAAAATAATCTAACGTATCTATATCAACCGTATAAATATCTATGTAAAATTGTACATGTATGGATACACCTCGCGGCATAGAACAGTGGGGTTTGACACAGTGCCATATTATAACACCTATTTTAAATTAAGTATATATTACAATTTTATATTCCAAAACATACTAATACAATAATAAATTGTCTTAATCATATTATTAGCATTCTGCTTCGAAACTCCCAAAGGTAGGTTATCGAGCCTTATATATTTAATTAAGGTTTGGCCTAGAATCAGTAATTCGATCAGCGTCAACTAGTAAACCTAGACGTCCTCCAATTAATATGATAATGGATGAGATCAATATGCTTGTCTTTGAAATAACTGTTTAGCTGTGTATTGAAGACTATAATTAAAGTAACAATAGGTACCTATATCAAGATCATACCAACCATAGTTAGGCAATGGTGCTGATTCTGTTGAACATCGCACTAAACTAATTTTAATCACACTGTATCTCTTTCTTAAAAATATCATTGAAAAAGGACAGAAAATATTTAGAACTGTCAAATTAGTTTACGCCCTTGTCATTTACGGGAAAATAGTCATAACCTTTTGCGATTACGACTAAATTGACGTTAAAAGTATTCAAGTGGACTAATTTGACAGGATTAAATATGTGCTATCCCTCTCTCATGTTTTTTATTAGAAAGAGACATAATAAGACTAAATTAGTTTAGTTCGTAAACAACAGAATCGGCACCAATAGCAGATTATGTAGTGTTCGGATTCGTTTTTATTGATCAGTATTTAATTCTATTTACAGTAGGTACCATAGAGGCATCACGATAAGTTAATGTTATGTGTATATAAACTTGATATTCTGCAGTAGTAACAACGTGAATTTTAAAGTACCTACCTAGGTATAACTAATAGATAAACATTATTTTACCCAAACTGTAAAAATCAACAAAAGATAACTCTTTCAGGAATATAAGTATATACTTACATAAATGTACCGCGTCAAGCGAAGTCCTTCAAAGCAAAATTCCTGTGTAGCAATTTAAACTTACCACGAGTTGCGAGTCACTCCGGGGAACTTAAATCGATTCGTTTATCGATGGCTCACAACCGATTACCTCTATATTGCTGTTTTATTAGCCCATCTTAGATGATTCTCTTCTAATACAAGCATGTAAGTTTCGCTAGACTGTGAAACTGAGTTTGGATTAAAAGACTCGCTATAATGTCTTTGATCGGTGAAATTCGGCTTCAAATAAGAATTTTCTTTGTCGTCATGTAATTGATGAGCTTTTCTTACAGGCTGGCAGAACTTATAAAGATTATTTACGAAATCACGTTTGGCTGATTCTTTGAGTATTATGCTCAAAATTCTTATAACAAGTTGTACATTGCGATTAGTTCCCTTGCATTGATATAAAAAATAGAATAAGTAAAATAAATATTTTCTAATAGGTAGGTATACCTACTTACTACTAAATAATATATGGTTATAATATAATGAACTATTTTACAAAAAAAACGTGTGCGGTCAGGAACGAAATTCCTTACGCCTCGTATTTAATAGAAAGAGACAGAGAGAGAGAGAAAAAGACGCATGGGGGGGCATCACTCTTTTTCCTAACGTAACGATTTCTACCAGGCAACTCCTACAGTAAACCGCATTAAGGAACTTCGTTCCAAAAATTCTATGTAGGTATATTTTTAGCCAAGACTATTTATTTTCATGATATAGGTACTGTGTAGCAATCCTCAGACTAGACTCTTATTTATCCTTTTTTCATCTGATCGTATCAGACAGACATGCCTGATTGACATCGAGTTGATTTACTTTCGATCGTACTTGAAGGTATAGCATGTCTGAAGTGTTCTTTACGTATAAGCTTCGTATCGTCTATCTCAAAAACAGGTTTAAAAAAAACCGACTTCCAAAAACTACACTAAAAACTATGAAATAAAAATGTTAAACTTCCATAAATAAAAATCTAAATGTATATTGAAGTCGGCGGGGCCTAAGCATAAATATAGGAATGAAAGGAAATTTTAATTTGTCGAGGCGCAAAGCAAGCTGCACGTTCGCTGCACACACTGCGCACGTTCTTCCTGTTCAAAGGCTGAGAGGTAAAAACCTGAAGAAGAGGCCCCGCCGACTTCAATATACATTTAGATTTTTATTTATGGAAGTTTAACATTTTTATTTCATAGTTTTTAGTGTAGTTTTTGGAAGTCGGTTTTTTTTAAACCTGTTTTTGTAAAATAAACTTGTTTTTTTTTTTTTTTTTTTGAAGGGCCTCTCGCAGTTGGCTTCTAACAGCCGTCACTGCTTAACCGGACATCTGGTGAGGACTTACAAATGCCTCCAGCCAGGCTTAAAACTAAATAAAAACTACAAACTAAGCGACCACACGCTAAGGGCACCCCCTATTGGGGTACGGACCTCGGCTTAGGGCGTCGCTGGGGGGAGGACAACTAGAGGGAGGGGCTACTAGCTGGAACGGATTAATATGATTTAGGGACATATTTAAATCTACAGGCTCAGCGCGGGCTGGCTCGAGCAAGGGTCGGTTAGGGGACTGAGTCATACGCGGCGGCGGACTCGGGTCGTGATGGGGACGTCGCGACGGGCCTCGTCGGCGAGGTCGGAATGGCGCCGGTCTGTATTTGCACCTACGCAGAGTGCTGGTCTCCCTGCTGCTCTCTTGCAGTAAGGTGATAGCATCATCGGGAGTATTTAAAGCATGCCTCGGGCGGCGAATTTTGCTAATCTGAGAGGGGGTGTATCGGGCGGCCGATACCACCAGAGGATTCGGGTGGTTCGGGGCAGAGTCAAAGAAGCGCTTGGAGGCGCGTTTCAAGCACTGCTGGATGGTGGGCAGTTTTAAGTCTAAGTGCAGGCGATCATTACGAACGTACCAGGGAGCTCCCGTGGCCTTTCGCATGAACCTGTTTTGAATGATTTGCATCCTATGGATTCGAGATGCCTTGACGTGTGCGAACACAGCGCCAGCATAGGTCATGATAGGGCGTATGCAAGTCACGTAAATGCGCACTTTGTACTTAAGTGCCAACTTGCTACGTACATTAAGGATGGAGTGGAGGCGACCGAGAGCGAAGGCGGCGCGAGAGCGGACCGTCCTTATGTGCTCGATAAAGTTCAATCTCCTATCGAGGATGATGCCCAGGTATTTGGCTTGCTTATCCCAAGGGATCGGCTTGCCGAACATGGTGATCGGGGAGGGGTTATCAGGAGGAGTGCGCGGTTTGGAAAACAAAACCGCCTGGCTCTTATCGGGGTTTACTTCGATTCTCCATTTCCGAAACCAATCGCCTAGGGCGTTGACCGCGGTCTGTAGATTTCGAGCTATGCTATTGGGGCTGATGCCTGAGTAATAGATGGCCGTGTCGTCAGCAAATAAAGCCAACTGGGCCTTTCCCTTTTTGGGAATGTCGCTTGTGTACAGCGTGAACAGGAGGGGGGACAGCACGGAGCCTTGAGGGACTCCGGCTTTTATGGGATGAGGGGAGGAGAGAGCGCCTCCCTCGATGCGATAGCGGAAGGTGCGATTCGACAAAAAGTCTCGGATGATGTGCACGAGACGATCTGGCACTCCGAGTTCGTACAGCTTGTACAATAAGCCGTTGTGCCAGACTTTGTCGAAGGCTTTTGCCACATCGAAAAATACTATGCCCGTCATCGTTCCATATGTGAAGCCGTGGCTTACATGTTCAACAATACGGTGGACTTGATGAATACAAGAGTGTCTGGGTCGAAACCCAAACTGCTCGTCAGGAAGGAGACTCTTGGATTCTACGTAATCCTTGAGTCTTTTGTAAATTAGCCTCTCGTAGATCTTCCCGAAAACCTTGAGGAGGCTAATGGGGCGATAGCTAGAGGGTTCGGATTTGGGCTTACCGGGTTTATGGATGCCTATAACTATGGCGTCTTTCCACGCTTGTGGAAATATATTATTGCTTAATGCACCATTGAAGATGGCGGTCATTAGCAGTATGAGGTGGGCGGGGAATAATTTAATCACTTTGTTGGTGATGCCGTCGGAGCCAGGGGCTTTTTTGGGGTTAAGCCCCTTAATGAGATCTTGCACTTCATCAGGGGTGATGGGGGGCAGGGGATTTTCGGGGTCGTCTACGGGAGGGAGCGTAGCTCTACGTTCGACTTCGGCGTCTACCCGGGAAAGGTGGGCTTGGTCTACTGGTAGCGTACTAGGCGTGCATTGGGCTTCAAGACTGTCGGCCAGGCATTCAGCTTTGTCTTCATCGTCGAAGGCGATCGACTTGTCGGGACGTACTAGGGGGGGCATGGAGGTCACCTGTTCGGATTTTAACTTCCTCTGCAGGTGCCAAAAAGCCTTATGGGTCGGTTCGAGTTCGCTCAACATCTTGTCCCAGCGGGCTCCCCGCACTTCAGTTATGCGTTTCTTTACAGATCTCTGTAAATAGCGCATATGAGCACGGTTCGCTTCACAGGGAAAAGCGTCATACGCACGGATGGCCGCGTTCTTCTCGGTCAGCAGAGCACGCACATCATCGGGCAGCCTCCAGCGATGGTCGTCCATCGCTGGAACCTGCCTCGAAGAGTCGTCCAAGATGGACTGTACGTGACTGCCGATCGAGAAGGCCGCCGCCTGCGTTTCGTCGACTGTGTTAATAGCGTCGGGGATAGAGTCCAAGTGTACGGACCGGGTGGATTTTAAGCCTTCGCTCAGATTCCCCCAGTCCGTAACGGTCTTGGTAAGATCGGGATCTCTAGGACCCGTGAGAGGGCCTAGAACCATGACAACTGGTCTATGGTCCGAATCGAGCTCTTGTAGCGTCTCAATAGAGCGCAAACCGAGGTTCACGTTCTTAAGAAGCGCTATGTCGAGGACGTCAGGACGGTGGTCTGGGTTGGGAGGGAAATGAGTGGGATTCATCGGAGCGATGATGTCGAAGTGGAGTTGGCCACACATAAGGTGTAAGAGCTTGCCTCTCGTGTTATTCGAGTGGCTATTCCAGGCGATATGTTTGGCGTTAAAGTCGCCCGCTATGATAACGGAGCTACTCAAGCCAAGAAGTGTTTCAAGATCTTTTTTAAGATCGTTGTTATCGGAGGAAGAGGGAGGGAGGTAGGCCGATACTAAAGTGATCGGTTGATGTCCTGTCATGCCTAGTCGACAGATTGAGACCTCTAACTGCAAAAGAGGTGGAGGATCCATAGGTATGCAGTACAGTGACCTTTTGTGGTAGATGAGAGTTCCGCCCTTGTGGCAGCGAATCCTGTCATTGCGTACAACTTGGTAGTTGGCAATTGACGGGTTACGCGTGCTGGGCTTTAGGAAGGTCTCCTGTACGAGGAATATATCAATTTGATGGTCGCGGAGGAAGGTGGCGATCTCATCGCGTTGATTTCTAATACCGTTGGCATTAAAGAAGCCTAAATTAAGGGATCGGGGTTTGACTCTGCACCTTTCTTTTGTACTATCCATACTAAGGGTTGAATCTGAGGTTTTGCAGGGCGACTATGACGTCCTGGTAGCTTTCCCATATTTGCGAAAGTGCAAAAGGGTTGCCTTCGTTGGCGCGTATGGCTTGCGACATTTCACATGCCCTGGGGCTCATGTACACCGACGTCAGCTTAATTATGGGACTAGCCACCGACATGACGTCTGAGACGTTGCAAGCGGGGCGGGTAATGGGGGCGGGGTACGCGGCGGCGGCTGGCACGGTTGCGGGGGCAAGCGCGGGCTTGGGAGCGGACGCGGATTTGGGAGCGGACGCGGGTTTAGGAGCGGACGCGGGTTTGGGAGCGGGCGCAGTTTTGGGAGCGGACGCGGGTTTGGGGGCGGACGCGGGTTCGGTGGTGACGGGCGCTACTTGAGCGGTCGCAGGGGGTGACGCGGCGATGGGGGGGACTATCGGCGCGGGGATAGGGGTTGGAGTTGAGGGAGCCACCTGCAAAGCCGGGAAGGCTTGCTGGTGGTTGAGTTGGTTCCACGGAGAGGGTCTCTGTGGACTGAGCCTATTGGGTAACTGTGCCGAGGGAATCGGGACAGTGGGGCTCTCCCTCTTTCGGCGGGCGTTATTGCGCTTGGCCGATTTGCGGGAGGATTTGGGGGCTTTGGGGCAACCACGGTAATTAGCCGGGTGCCCGGATTCGCCGCAGAGCACGCAGCTGGGTGGGCCAAGAGGGCCGCAAAGAGTGCGGTCTTTGGGGCGTTCGCACTGAGAAGTGCCGTGGTCACCCAGGCACTTGACGCACCTGGGCTTCGCAAAGCAGTTCCTCTGCGAGTGACCGTAAAATTGGCAGTTGTGACACTGCGTGACTACACCGTTTTTATATGGTTTTTCAATCGATATGCCTGATAGGTGGCATACGGATTTAACATTGAAGATGGGGTGGTGGCCTTCAACGGGGTCGCACACCACAAGTACCATGTCGAAGGCCTGACGTTCAGGCCCTCCACGGTGCATGCGGTGTACTTCCGCAACGGGAATACCTTGCGACTGAAGGTCGCTAAGTATTGATTCGGAGTCAAACTCCTTGGGGATGCGCTTAATAACCACGCGAACTTGTTTTTCCTCCGGAAGGGAGTAGGTATGAAAGGATATTTGAACTCCTTTCAAGAGTTTTACCAATGATCGGTAATCATCGGACGTGGGGACTTGGACCTTAATACCCAGCTGGGTAGCTACGGCCTTTGTGTAGCCAATTGAGCGGCTACTACACATTTTGGACACATCGGTCCATTTTCCCTTATCATGAATATATAAGGGTGGGGGAGGGCGCTCCTTTTTGGAGGACGCTGCAGGAGCGGCGTTAGCCTTAGGGCTGGAAGGGCGGCTGGCCTGGGAAGCGGCCGACGGGAGTGGGGTGGGAGCGCGGGGAGCGTCTGTTTTCTTGGCTTTAGAAGCCTTAGAGGAGGGAGGGGTAGCCCTCTTTCTCTTCCCGTGGGTTACCACTTGGAATCCCTCTTCCTCGGAAGAGGAGGGGTTCGAGTCACTCAGAGAGGGCTCGCTATCAGAATCGGACACAGGGGAGGTGTCCATGGCTTCGGCGGTCTGCACAAAGGATTGCGCAGGTGTGCCGGTTTCGGCGGAATTTGCTTCAGCAATGGGATTGTTGGAGACAAAGGGAGCGATTTCCGGAATCGCAGGTACGGGGCGCGGTTGCGTTTCGTTAGAAACGACCATTGTTGTCGCTTCTATTGTCTTTTCGGACAATAGAGGCGTCAACAATCCTACTTCGAAGGAAAGTGCCTCGGTGGAGGCTACCTCTCCTTCGTTGCTAGGGAGGACTGGGCTCGCGGGCCCGGAACTAAAAGCGGGGCTAAATGGAGGATCGGGGGATTCCGGGGCATCCAGTGTTACTGGACCGATGGAGCGGGCTAGCATGGGCCCATACTTCGCTCTAACTGCCGGGAATTCGGCTATGATCTCTCTTAAAATGGAGAGCGCTAGATCGGCGCTCTCCATCTTAGAAAAATTGCTAAAACTACTGAGGGGATCCTAACATTACTCCCGTAGGAGTCCTAAGAACCCTAAATACCTAACTCCCCGGGTGGATGGGCCCGGGGATGTGTAACCCTCCCTGTCGGGTGTAGACAGGGAGGTGAGTACCTATGGTGTGCCCTAAGCTTGTAACCCGTCGCCAGTCTTATTGCTAACTCCCCGGGTGGATGGGCCCGGGGATGTGTAACCCTCCCTGTCGGGTGTAGACAGGGAGGTGAGTACCTATGGTGTGCCCTAAGCTTGTAACCCGTCGCCAGTCTTATTGTGCGAACGGGGCCCTGACCAGTCTAGCGCTAAGGGTGTTAGACAACACCCTAACGACACTAGGTGTGTAGCTGTGAACGAAACCAGAGACTAGGACCGACTAGGAGACCCCCCAAGGCCGGTGGTCTAGCTCCCGACTCCAATTGACTGCCTCACCCTGAAGGGGCTCGGCGGGTGTGATTGGGGCAACACCCCACTCGGTTTAGTTGGCACCGTAAGGTTTCCACCGAGGACCACGAAACTGTGGTTTTTGCCCTGAGGGGGCCTAGGTGAAGCTACACAACGCGGGTAAAGAAACAGTAATCAGCCACCGCCTTGAAAAAGGCAGCTTTTGATTAAATGGTTGTAGTCGGGTGACTACGATGACGTCACGAGCGAGCGTGACGAGAAGGGCGGCTTGACAGCGTCGTAAACAGCGAGCGCGGAGCGACACGTCCGTTCACGGCGAGCGTCAGGCGGCGAGTAAAATAAACTTGTACAGACGCCTGCAATTTATTAACAAACTCCATGGCTCTTCATGTTAGCAGGTGATCATGCAAACCAATATTTCAGCCAATTACGGGTCTGCATTTTATTATCTTAATTAATTGGATACCCCTCGCGAATACAAATACCATAGTAAAGGGGATTATCAATTAATGCAGGCGTTTGTACATTATCTAAGTATTGCGGCTATTAGTTAGGTAGTATTTGCTACCTTTATGACTATTTGTAGCATAAATGAATATCTTTAATATAATTTTTGTCATCTTTATGAATTTATTCATAAAGGTGACAAAAATTCAACAAAAAATTCTATGAAATTACTTGTCAAATAAGTTATTCAGAGGTGGTAAAACCAGCCATAGGTTGGATGCTTTGCTATAGTTTAATAATGATCACTGGACTCCTAGCTTTACTAATTCAAAACTAAATCATACTCAAGTTAAATTTCAGGTACCATTTCACATTATTTTAGGCGTTGACCGTAACAAATGGCGATTTGAATAAAAGCGCTCGCCGTATGGTAATGTTAACCGGACGGGGGACGGCCGGACCGCTAGGGTTGTCAAGTGGAAATGTAATATACCAGGGTATTTGAATACTGAAAGTAAATGGTCGAATTAGGTAGTGATAGTCTTGAGAATTTTGCTGAAAGTTAAATACATAAATAATTCATATTTTAATCTTTCTACGTTTCATGCAATATTGTTTGCACTACAGATAAGTCGACTTAATTCAGGAGTCATAAAATATCTCCATTTATTCTGAGTATACATAGGTACGCTTGAGTAGATTGATGGTTATTCTAGATTTAGGGAGCCTAATTATCCACTCAGTTTAAATCATACAAACTGCCAATAGTCGTCTTGTATTTACAAACAATTGGTCACTCTACCATGATTGCAATAATTGGGCAGCCCTATACAGCCGGAACGTCAAACATAAACAGTAACAGCGCCCGCGTCCGGTTTATACTGTCCGATCCGGTCTATTATACCGTGTTAACTGCCTTTAACGATGTTTTTTGAAAGGTAAAAACAATATTGGACCGTTGTCACGTTCTTTGCCCATTGAGAGCCGCATTATCAAAAAGAATTGCGCTTAATGGTCGTTTACTTTGGGTAAATGTTGAGTTGTCATCGTGTGCAAAGATAATTTAAATGCATCCGTATCTATATGAAAAGTTTCCAGCTACACAATGACAACAGAGGCACCTATAAACAATATCTACTAGCACTTTTGGGTTGAAACCCAATAACACTTTGACCAACCCAAGACTTCAGCTCGGCAATCGCGCTTGTAATCAATAGACCAGTAGAGCTGTCTCTAATTAGTTTTAAAAATAAATAATTTAAAAACTCTTACTTTTCGATAAAGCTTAGC
Organism: Thalpophila matura; assembly: GCA_948465475.1. Taxonomy (NCBI): domain Eukaryota; kingdom Metazoa; phylum Arthropoda; class Insecta; order Lepidoptera; family Noctuidae; genus Thalpophila; species Thalpophila matura. The sequence continues at coordinate 9,181,734 of OX419184.1, read as the reverse complement.
TAATTGCTGTCTAAAACGATAAACAAATAAATAAAAATCTTGGAAAAAAACACATTCTACAAGTAAAATATTATCCAATAATTTTGTTAGAGGAATAAAGCAATAATACTAAACTATCAAATATAATTTAGGTAGGTACATCATAATCTAAATTAGATCCGACTATAGCCCTCAATATGCTCAACAAAGGATAGCAATACACCATTTCGTTATGAGTTACAAGGGTTGGGTGCGCCAAAACTACGCATCGATTCCGCGTACTACGAGAACGGTACGGACTGGCGTTTCGCAAACGGATTTATGCCTGAATCCATAAACGGACACACAGACATTGGGATAAAAACGTGAGCAAACTGGAATACTTGAAAAGGATAAACAATAAACACGTTTACCCATGTCATATTTGCAATTTTTTCTTTATACATTTTCCATATATTATTGTACCTACAGATTCCTCCTTTGTGTCTAAAAAGGTTTTAAATGAAACCCTCAGGTAGGCTTTCGTTTGATAGAACGTGTTAGTATAAGTAAACACTGTATAAAATGTGTTTATACAATGTACATCTACATATATAAGTATAGGTACCCATGATTTATAAAATGTGTAAAGAGAGACCATCATTCAAATACACGTCATGTTTTCACCAGAATTTGTTTAAAACCCAGTTTGGAAGACCTGTTTTCAGGATATATGGATGATACTGAGATATAGAGACTAAACTAGGTCTTGCCAGGAACTAAAAGATTAAAAAACTATACAATTCATAACATTTCCTCAATATCAATTTGCAAAAGATTATTTCAATCGTTTACCAGGATGCCATATCCCTTCAGAGGTGTCATACGATTCACTTAATCTAATTACACACAGGTCGATACGGCCGTGTGTCTCTCGACAGTCAGGTCTGGCAGGAAGCCACGGTGCTCGTTTATATATCATCGTGTTTTGACGCCAACCAGCCTAATGACACAGTATCGGTGGAATTGGAAAAATACGAACATTGCTTGCAGTTTCCATTTTGTCGTTTTTAATAGATACAATAGGAGCGGCTACTGAGAAAGTAGTTCAGCTATAGGTACGAGTACTTATAGCAGACTATAATTTTGGATTCATAAGTTTTGATTATTGCTATAAATGCACTGCGGAAACTTTATAGGTAATGATTTTATTATGAAAAAATACACTTTAAGGCGGTTATCTTTGCTGTACCTAACCTAAAGTTCGTCTAGATTATGAAGGCTAACCGAATCAAGCGTACCTATAATAAATATCCCTTCAAAATCATAACTCTCCTTTTTGCTTCGCGATAGTCGGGTAAGTTAACGATCATGACCTGGATGGACATCATCTTGGGATCACAAGGGCAGGATCCTCTAACTTCGATTTTATTTTCAGAACGATGTTAATTCGTATAGATCTGTAAAAATCCCAGTAGACATCGTAGACCGTAGAAATGAATATATTGCTCGCAATTTGTACTTTTTGACAGACTGTTACGTATTCAATTCCGATGTGTTCACAAGCGCTTTTTTTATTATTGCAGTGTCAGGACAGTAGGGTGTTGTGCCCACGTGATGACGATTGTGTGGTTCTTGGGCTGGGCAAGGTATCAATCGAATATAAATCCCCCAGCCCAATTCCTAGATGATGTACTTATAACTTATTTAAATGAAAATGAATAAAGACTTGAAAACTATAATTATGCATATTTTTTTTCCCATTAATTTCTATTTACAGTTTGTGATGTTCCACCAAGTTCTAGGTAAAAAATAGCGGTTATTTCTTTATCTACGATATCAATCCTAATACCTATCATTGGTTTCTTTCTTGGGCATTACTTGGCCAAAACTTGTTTATCAAATGGGCATTTCCCTTTAGTTGGCGTGCAATTTTTAATTAGATAATCTCTTCTTGTCTATGTACTTCTTCTCTCGTATCAGCACGAACTATAGTAATAGGTATGTGTAGAAAGAGCTAATATAATGGTAAAAATATTAGCCAGTCATCATGGTGGTAGAGGGGACTGCCCAAGGTGCATTACGTATAATTATTACAATATTATACTAGCACTTAAAAAGTTACCATTTATTTAAGTACCTACTAAACTAAAACTGAAATACATTATCCTAATGCTACTCCAACACAAACTAAACATAACTTACTTTAGTTTGCATTTAGTGTGTCTGCCCGTTACTGGGTGTATTACCCAAAAACCAAACATACTAAACTAAATCTAGTACTTAAACCTTAACTCCAAAATAATAGTAATTTAGCAATTTTATATTTAGCCATTTTGTATACTACCCAGCGATGTTGTTTCTTCGAATTATCTTTTATTTACCTCTGGGAATATTACCCTTTAGTTGATTCCTACTTAGTAGGTACACTGACCATACAAATATTTTGGGCCATTTGTGTACAGTACGTGGCAGTAAATAATGCACATCGAGTTTCAGAAAGAGATATTTGCTAGCTTCGACTTTATAGAGCGTCATCTCTGTCGCACGAAGCACTAACAGTCTGGTATCTAATAAACAAGTCGGCGACAAAACGTCACATAGGTATGAGTGACGGATACAACGCTCTACAAAGCCGAAGCTAGCCGATTATCTCTTTCTCAAACTCGATATGCAATATTTATTGCCGGGTACTGTACATAGATTGTATTCAAAACTAGCCGGACAAACAATAATCTCAACACGTCATTATTTCGTTTTTTGGTTGATTGAGATTTCAGACACGTTAAGGTACCTATATTTGATTTCTTTTCTAGCCTATGTATTTTATTAATTTAAACAATTATTCCATAAACCTAACGAATAGGCTACCTCTTTTCTAACGAGACATACAGTTTTTGAGATGAAAACTAAAACAATGAGCAATGAAGGAAAGAATGTATTTAATATGTTTTCAGTAGTCATTGGCTCGATTTCAAAGGAAACAGTATTTTCTCCATACTATTACCATTGTTTTTATTCTCTCGACCAATAATTGGTCTTTTAAAAGGCCCTTATTCTGCAACTGACTTTTACGGGTTGATATAATGAACTACGACCATTATTCTTTGACCGGTCTATAATTTCAGTATAATAACGCTCCATTTAATAACTGAAGGTTAGTTACTTGAACAAAATATTAAAGTGTTGAAATGAGCCGTAACATATTAAAGTCGTTACAGGACAACGGCTCAATAATAAATAACGAGCAAAGTTACCTCCCTAGCCATCCGGTTACGTTAGGGTTGCCACCTGAACTGAGAAAATATTACGGGGGCAGAGTGATATATTTTTGGAACACTTTTCCGGGACAGGTGAAAAGGTAAGGTCTAATGTCACAATAATAACAGCTATTGAGTTATGTCTTTGTTCTTTTACCTGGGACTTTGACACTGAAACTAACGTTATAAGCTTGTCACATTCTATTTCAGGACAATTGCTATCATTTTATTATTTATTATTTTCAAAAAGTATGAAATAAACAAAAAATTTGGTATCATTGTGAACTCTGTCAATTTCTTACAATCTTAAACACTACTACTTTTCGAATGTTATAATCTTTATTCAAAGTATCATATTATTATGGTCAGTGAATTACAAATGTGACTACCACAGAATGACGTTAGGTCGATAGGTGGATTTTAAGTAGTAGTATAGGCTTAAAATCAAGAAAAAAATAATACTAATATTATATCTATCGGTTGCCACCCCTACAAAGCGCGTACAATGTACAGTGATATGCACTTTCACCTTCATTACCCGCGGGCGAAGTGTTTGCAATTAACGCTCCAACTTTCCGGGTCACAGGTAGAACTGGGCCCATTAGTGGCTGACTTTAAACGTTTTAAGAATCATTAGCCGATGCTAAACATCGATGGAGGTGGTTTTGATTTTATTGGGACGGACTATGTACTGTAGTCAAGCTATTGCAGTCGTTCTGATTTATGCGATGCGGGTGCAGAAAAGCTACTCTATATTATTTTCCATTAGATGTCGTCAAGACAACTAAAGGGTGGAAAATATGCACAATTTAACTTGTCTGAAGTTCGTGCAAATGGTGTTGCAGTATATGTTTATGCGTATTTTGATTCTAATTTAAACAATTGTATATGCGTGAAATTTGGATATCGTCACGCCTTTATCGCCAAAGTGGTAAACACCCACCTTTTGAGAGCTATGTTCAAGCCCCATGTAATTTGGCGAGGATATTTGGCGAGGATATTGCCACTATCCGGGCACAAATCCAGTCACTGAGCTGATTCTAAGAATTTTCTATAGGTACACAAATTATTTTGAATTTTATTTCTATCAGCACACATTTACAAGATTGGTATAATGATGGCCGCCATCTTATATCAACAATAAAATTATTATCTAATCTTCATAAACAAAATAGTAAAAGGTCTTGGCCAGTCAATTATTAATCGGATAGTCAGTGTTCGCATATAATTATACCAAAAATCCTGCAGTCAAACTCACCAATGTAAACGACCCATAATGAGTTTGAAATCACAATAAAAATCTATGAAATCTGAAACAACTAGTCTACCTAGATTTCATGTTCTCTTTACAACGCAATGACTTGGAGTAAACTACATACCTTTTTTGTATTGATGTCTTTACAGAGTTACCGAATAACATCAACAATCACGCCTGTATTCCCCAAAGGGTTAGGCAGAGGTGTATAGTAGGTACATCCACTTTTCCCCAGGTATGTTTAACTAGTATGTAAAAGAGAGCGAGCCTATTAAATTTAACGGGCACAAATCCAGCTCCTACTAACAGTTTCCAAATGAAAAAACCCCTTTTAATATTTTTTCCGACCCGGGTATCGAACCCAAGACCGCAGTCGCACTTTCCAGACAGTATTCTGTTTTTAGTAAAACTTAATACTGGTACATTTGCTCTACATTTCCTAGTAAAATGGGCAAAACCGCTTTGATTTATCGTGCACATAACTGAACTGTTTTAATTAGTGTTAATACCAGTCAACATATATATTATTATGATTTTTTCCCATATCGATTTGAATCTCGAATTGAATTTCGAATTGTATGTCATATCGTAGCATACTACTATGTAGTTACGAATGGATTATACTGGGTGAATGAACGACAAATATTGTGCTCCCAGATTACCGTCGGAAGAATAATTACACAACGATTGTTACGTACAAAAACAAGTAGTCTTTCGCCAAATAATCAAAATCTACATTCAAAAGTATAACTGAAACCTGCCTTGTTCGGGCACTTCAGTGCAAAAATACTCGATGGAATGCTCGATAACAAAGCACTGCGGGTAAACTTATTCAATTTGAGTGAGGAGACAACTGTTCTTGTGTTTGAAAGGCACTGTGTACCATTCACCTAGTAGTGGGGTTTTTTTTTTTTCATTTTATCTCTTCCTGAACAATACTTTCATTCAATCCGCTTCCCGACATTAGACATGCAAGGCACGTTCTGTCGCGACTGCTCTGCTACCAAGTTTTTGGGCTGTGATTTGTGAATGAGAGATAGCGGAATGGGTTTACAAAATATTCTTCGAGAAAGGCGCTACGCCAAATTTACCCAGACTCCGTTAGGTATCCGTTAGGTACGAATTAAGTAGAGAATAGGTTTGTATTAGATTTTATTTTAGACTAAGTAATGTTAAAGAACTGAGATAAACCTATGTCTAGTTACTCTTCTTGCATTATTTGTAACATTCAGAACATGTTAATGCTGCATCGTAGTTACCTGAACTATAGCGCATTGTTCCTTTACCTGGTAAACCGATAATCATGTGCTGTGAATCACGACATGGTTACCATAATTATTATACCTAAGTATAATAATGATGGTAACCATGTCTTGATGTCGCGAATCTTGTCGTGAACCACGTCGTATCGGTATCGGTATCCAGAACGATACTCGAGCACTGATCTCTGCTTGAGCATAGATGTCAACCAATCAAATGGCTTTAAATGCATGCTCAAGCAGAGATCTGTGCTCGAGCGTCATTCTGTAATACGAGCCTTAGTCATTCCTATTATAAGTCTGTCCATTACGACTCACAGGCCATTGACGTGAAAATACTAAAGACTCAACTTGAAAAAATTACAATCAACTCAACAAGATTGATTCTCGCTATCCATTGCCACTTTCCCCTGTGATGATCCGAGTTGTTCAATCCGATAAATCGTTAGAAAACAAACATTTACCCATCGTGACACGAACTGAGCCCGCTAATCTGCTAAGCCGTGGTCTCGCCATAACTCCAACATGTGAACACCGTGCAATTCTATTGGCACGTGCAAATGAACCACCGTACAAGCGTCGCACTGTGTTTGTCTTCATACTTTGTCGCTTGAAACTCATACATTATTGATGACCGAATGTTCAGTAGGAGTTGACGCCGCCTACATGATCGTTTGATTATTTCATATGACCTCAACTTATCAGAATTACGATCGCACGTATGAATAGAATATTTTCTTTGTTGCGTGTTTTTTTCTGAATTACAGATTCATTTTTGGTAGAAAAATAATATTGTTTGCTCTCAGACAGAACATTCTAATGTTATATGTATTTTCGCTTTTGTTATAGACCACTGACATAAATTAATCAACACAAGTTTTTAATGTCGAGGCTTGTATTGCAATATGTCTAAAGTTCAGTACCCCGATCATGAGTTTTTTTGACGTGTAGTATCGTTAACGTAAGCATATTTTGAATTGAAAATACACGTTTGTTACACAATATTAATATAAATTAAATATTTAATTAATATCTCTGTATATTTTAAAATGTGCAAATTGTATAAAATTTTATCAAAATGTTCCAGAACTGCTGTATTTTAAATTCAAAATATGCTTACGTTAACGAAACTATACGTCAAAAAAACTCATGATAGGGGTACAGATCTGTATGTAATACACATTAAATTTATATTTTTATTTTACTCTGTCTATCGCAGTCTGCTGCTTTTTTAATTACTTAAGTAAATTACAGTTTTTATTTAACAAAAGACCTTGTCGGGCTAAAAAAAGCTCCTAAAATAACATTTGATTAAATCCCACCGTAGTTGCGTTAGTCCAACAATTAATCACAGCAGTTAATTTTACTAACAACACGTGGTATGTGGTTGTTTGTCAAGTGGGTATTTCGTCCATTTGTCAATTGCCACCGTCGGGACCTCCCGGTGGGACCGTGCGGCCTAGAAATCGTATTAATTTGATTATATCGTGGCAGTTGTATTACCGGTGTTTAATCAATTATTTATGAGTGGACACTGGTTTCTAGCGCTAGATTTAGACGCAGCGTTCCATTATGGTTTGATGTATTGATGATGAGATATTATTGTCTATCTTCTAAACCTATATGAAACCGTCCCGTAACTGACTGACAGACAACGCATAGGTACCCTAGACTGGTGAACCTGGAGATTTGAGTAGGAAATATTCCTTGGTATCTAAGAGGTGAACTAAGAAAGGAAGTTTTTGAAATTCTATACCTAAGGGGGTGATAAGGGGTGGTTAATTTGTATGAAGAAAATAACGACATTGTATTGTTTTCCGACTTCCAAGCAGATGGAGTCGCGGGCACAGCTAGTTTAGTATATAATTATAGAGATGGTAATTTTCTAATAGCATAAAAAATACAAATTATAGCTAAAATCTACATTGTGACGTGCTGTATGAATTTAAAATTACTTAGTTGATAGGTATACTTTTTCATACTTATTTTTTCCGTTCAGCTATTAGAAGTATCTATACCTATGTCCGTCAAAAGTTTAAAGAAAAGCTTGCGAGACAACTCCAGATCATCGATCTTCATTTAAAAAACTCCAAGGAAAACTTTGAGTCGGATAAGTTTCCATAAGGTTAAGTTTTTAAAACTAATTCCAATATCCTCACCCAAGTTCCTAGGACCCGTCAAGATTGGTAACGTGCATAAGATTGATTCTTCTTATCATGAAAATCGTTTACAATATTGTGATGAGCAGTTTTATAGAATGCGATGCATGTACAAAACTCAAATATTTTATTATTTCATATTACCTTCTTAATGGATATTTACCTGTTAGATATTTATCAATCTCATTCGACTAGTTTAACGACGAACTTATTGAAGAATTCAGCGTTCGATTCTCGTTTGTAGTTTTGTTTTCTTTCTTTCTTCAATTTACTACAAGACCAACCTTAAAAATCGCAAAAATCAAACAACTGTTCCATATTAAAAAATTATATCACTATTTCGACAAAATGTTTGGAACAGCTGATTTTTTTCGTGTTTTTCAGGATTTGTCCTTTAAATCTAAGGAATTTGATATTTATTATCCTCTTATACAAGAAATCCATTTTTTTACCAGTAACCACAAGGTGGCTGGATGGACTTGCCGAGTATAAATGCAAAATCAATAAAATATAATCTTGGTTCTGTAGATAGTAGAAATACTTTGTAAAAAATTATTAAGCGTCTCGGCATCATCATCACACCAGCTTCACCAAAGATAGCACATAATTAATGTCAGAAAGTTTATTATGTGCGTCGTTTTGAACAACTTCTTCAATAAGATTTACGTCACCCATACTAATTAATTTTAGCTCATAACTTTTTCGCAATCGCCACGAACATTATGAATAGATTACACGGGCGGACAAACAGAGTCGTTCAACTAAAATATAAGTGAAAAGAAAATGGCACAATAAGTACCGGACTGGCCGTCATCCAAGCCTAATGACGCATTTAAAGCTAGATTTATATTTCATTTAGGCGTCTTCATCTTGTTCTCGTAAGAAAAAATATTAAGTAGTAGGTACCTACGTATTCTGCTTTTGCCAAAACGCGTGAAAATGTTCACTGTTGAATATTTGATCATGGACGAAAATACATTCAGTTTGTATAGGTAGATACTTATTAAAATTGGAAAACGGCTGCATCAACGTGATAAAACATGATAAAATAGAAAAAACTCTTCCATATTTTGTTTCCTTTTAAGAATAACATTGAAATAAATAATTTTATTATATTCGAGCAATCACGTCCGTCCGCCAAAGCGGTAAGAAGTATATAAAACTTTCTTTGTGTCTTCACACTGATTTGTATTCTCAAAGTTTCATTACAATGAAGACACGAGGGCAAAGTACATTGTGCCAATACTAAATAGGTATGTCCTAATGATGAAGCGACAAAATCGTCCCATTAATGTACTTACTAAATGCATGATTCAACCTATCGTAGTTTCATGATGTTGTTTGCGCAAGGTTTTAATGTTTAATACATTTCAAAACCTTTTAGACTTAACATCCAATTTGGGTTCCCAAGAAAAGCAGTTTACAGCAGCTATTTCACGACTCGTCATTGTGATGATTGTGATGTGTTGTATCTGAATACCAGTGACTTTAGGCTTGTTATAACTAACAATTTCTCAACTAATGCAATAGACCAATAATTTTATTAGAGCATTATTCTGGAGTTTATATTCACGTAGGTACACCAGCAAACATAGATAATATATTTTTACAACAAATGTCGCACATCCACGCCCGTGTCGCCAACGACAGCTGTCTCTACAACGCAACGAATTCAAATTATGGAAGCAAAATTTGTCACTGGATTTCCTCTATTTTTACCTCTGGCATTTCACAGTTATGATTATTTCTCTCGAATGATTTATTACTTTAATTTGGCAGTGTTTTGTGATGAAATTGAGGCTCTCGTTTGTCAAGAACTAATTGGAGATCGATTCGTTTAAATTTAACTTATTGGACCTTATGCTTGAAGGAAATCGTCTTTTTATTAAAACACAATTTGAAAATGTTTCTACAGCAACACCTGACGTTTATTGTTGAATAATGATGCTTATTTTATGGATTAGTGTTCACAGTATTGTTATTGGAACACAAAAGAATCTAGCTGATCATTGTTTTGTAACAATCACAAGTGTTATTATTTGAGGAATGGATGGAGAGAGTTTATTATTTATCAGAAATAGCAGCGATAGTTTTAGGGTCATATTACCGAACCTAACTTAAGACTCAACATTACTTGAGACTAGTTTCAAGCCATTTGATTGATAGAGCTAATCTCAATTAATGCTTGAGTTTTAAGCAATAATTTATGCTTAAAAAAATTAAAACCTCGTTGAACTGAAACTCCAATAAATAATTGAATAAATCGCAATAGAATGTAAATAACGCTACCAAGCCGATAACGTGTGTTGCCTCTTTAATCTTCTCTCTTAAGCCGAGTGCTGCCCGGAATACTTTACCGACAATATATTTACAACTCTTCGTCTCCATTAAACAAGAAATATGTTAACCACAATCGAATACGGCGAATCTAAGTAAGCAGATGTTTTATTCATGATGCCGCAAATAGCAATTACAGTAACAGATTCTACGGACGGAAGGAACTTTGTATAAGAAGATATACTGGTCACACCACTGCTGGTGATTTTGAATAGTGATAAAAATCAAAGGAAAATAATAAAAAAAACTGAATTCTGTCCTTCTATTATCATAAATATCTGGGGTTGGGGGAAATACTCGAATCGGGTGTTTTCGAGTTCGCACTAACGTTTGTTATAATGCGTTTAAAAGTGTGTCTATAAATACATAAATTTAACATCACCATCACCATAGGTACCTACAGGATTTTAACAAAGAGTAGTAGATAGGTACCTATTCTCTCAATGACTGATGAGATCTCTAAAAGTCCGACTTCCAATCGTAATTCTGCTGACTAAAGACACTTATTCAGCTTAATGGGCTAATCACGGTGTCCGCACATCCCTAATAAAAAAGCTTCGGAAATCGTAACCCAACGATGTAGCATTGTTCACGGAGAGAATTATGCTCGATGTTAGTTTGATGTGTCGTTACATCGCTTAACCATCTCTGTGAGTTAAGGTCGATCGTATGATAAGGGTAAGCTTTCGTCCTTTTTTTATAAATTATTCATTTTATATGCTATTCTGAGAATTGGAGAGAGAGAGGATGTGCTGACAAATGTCATGCGTGAATGAAAATCATGAGTATCAACTTTAGGTGTCGAGTATCATTTATTATCTTAACGCCATCAAGTTAAATAGAAAATCAGTAGTGTGTGTAACAGCGGAAAAATATGGAAAAAAAATACCGTAAGCTTATAATTCGTGCGTGACTTAGCAGTAATAATAATTAATCCAGTAGCTGCCCTCTTATATTACCAATTATGCTATTCGGTCAAATATTACAAATGGTTACTCCACATGCGACTTTTGACCACATTTTATTACGTCATGTTACGTATGAAAATATTATTATTTTCACTTGTGACCGGGTTAAACGGAGCCGGAAGAAATTTGAAACAAATCTTGCTGGGTCATGCCTACAGTGTAAAATAATAGACATAATAAATTGTGCCTATTGTATGCCTGTTGGTATGCCTGTTTTGTGGCCTCGGCTACGAAAGAATCCATTTGTGTAAATTAAATTACTTTCAGTATACACGCTAGGCATAAGTAAGGTAGTTCGTAATTTATTATTATTGCAACCATTTTCTTATAGATCTTACGTAGATAGACGTTTTTTTCAGAATAAGACCGAAAAATTAAAAATTTAAAAAACCCGACTGCAAAAAATCAACTAAAAAGTTCAAAACAAGAGCACTTTTCAAGCAGTCTGATGCAGTTGGTGGCAATTTGTGTTAAATCTTAGATTTTATGCCACCAACTGCATCAGACTGCTTGAAAAGTGCTCTTGTTTTGAACTTTTTAGTTGTTTTTTTGCAGTCGGGTTTTTTAAATTTTTAATTTACTATTTTTATTTTTCACTTTTTAGTTTTTAATGTAGGTATGTTTTCGTAATCTTCTTTTTTGTTTGTATATCGTTAATACTTGAAATAAAAACTTAAATCAATAAGTAAGAATTAGCGAGAATGATTGCTTTGTTAAACAACTTTAAATCGTTATATATCCTAAACTATTATTTAAAATGAAAAATGATAAAAGGAACCTAAAGATGATTTTAAAATACCTATTCAACGACACCCCACTTGACATAGTTCATCAACTTTTTTTTTTTTCATTTTGACAATATGGCGTCTGGTTGTCGCTGTGGTGAATTTTGATTACTGTTATGTCTTTAGTGACACTCGCAAGGTTAAGACGAATCGATTGACGTAAGAATTATCAAAATCGGCCTACGCATTTGGTTTGCGTCTCGCAGTCGGGTAAAAAGGGCTTTATATAACATGAGCTTAAATGACTTGAACTAACTCCATAGTCCTATAGGTACAAGGTACACCAACATAATAATTACCTTTCTACCTAACAACAATTAATAGCAAATAGAGTTTCACTCTTGTTTAAAGTTGACGTACCAAATGCAGACGTGCAATCCTACACATCGCATAACCTTCATTGAACCCTCAGATCATAGAAACAAGGGAGATGTGCCAAGGCGCTACTAAAATTGACGCTTTGATACGGTCACATTGACCGTATATAAAATGTACACGCTGGCGACGAACCGAATACGATCAATGATATAAATACAGTGTTTTAGTTTAGTACTAGTGTTGAGTGACGATTAACAGTGTTAGATTGTGGGTGTGTGGAATGTTTAATGCGTAGGAGATCTTTAAATTCACGAGGGGCGCATGTAATTGTGTTGAAAAATGTACTAAAAGTGGCGACAGTTGTTCCCGTACTAATTTGCTATGATGGCACATCTCCTTGTTTCTATGATCTGAGATTGAACCAGATTATTTCTTCAATGTGTTCAGTGAATTCGATACGGCCCATTAGAACGAAACGCGGAATTACGTCAAAGTACAACGTTTGTACGCAAAAAGTCACAGCGCGTTGTAATTCAAACAGAGCTCAAAGTAAAGGGCCATAAAAGTGATAAAATATCTATTTAGCTTTTTCTCTACAGTCGTTTTCCCCGTTCATAGGCCCGAAAAAACGTTCGTTTCCTTCCCGAGAACGTTTGGTGACTGGGTAATTGCAGTTTATGTTAACTCAGATAAACGTGATAACTTTTCTGTTCACTTCATTCGGTCGTTCGTACTTCGGCTTATTCCCGTTTTCCGAAGACGCAGCTAATAAAATAAAGTTCAGTATCATGATCTTTATTCGTGATACTAAGAATAAAAACCTACAGTTATCGACAAAATACCACTTTCAGGGTAAAGACTAAAGATATTTATTTTCATTCAGAAGTTGAGTTTCTCGCGGACAGAGTTACTCTTCAACTTACGTTACTGTTATCTAACCGGAAAATTACGTATTCTGACAATGTCAAATGCTTTAATTCGTTTGGATTAATTAGCATTAATAAAACTGTATTTGCATTACTTACAAAATGGAAGTCGTCTTAAACCAAGGACACCATCTTAGAATTAGAAATTCAAGAGCATAAACCACTTCACCCATATCCTGTCACCATGCTACCGTTTATGATACTAGGCATCACTTTGATTAGCATAAAAGCTACGCTTTCATTTAAAAAATAATTAATTTTACTCAAATTTTGAAAAACAAAACCACATCATAAACACAAAGCGTCCCTAAACAAATATTCGAATCAATTCACAGACCATTCAGATTTACATTCACAAAAATTGCCAGTAATTAATCTAGTATGGTTGTTAAATTAAAAATTCTCCACTGTATCCGACACGGGGCATTAAACGTTTGGGAGTGTACGGCTGTCTATCAAAAAGCACTTTTGCGGCATGGACGCCACGTGGTGCGGCGCGGATTTACCGCCCGCGGCATTTCCATGTCGACCGCATCGGGAAACTCACGGAGTTACGATTACTAGATATGCTGATGTTATTTACGTGTTTATTAATTTGCTAGGCGTACGAAATGTAAAAAAACGTCGTATGTGCTATTTACTAGAAGGCCTCCATTAGGACGCAACTAAGTGGATTTATTGTTGAGATTGATAACTGGAAGTTAAGTTAGAGTTTTATTTTAGTACACGTTTTATAAAGATACTCAAGCTCCATATTTTAGCGCAATAGTTGCGTGGGAGTTATTTGAAATTTGTTGTATGTCGCAGTTAATATGAAAGTTTACATTTACAACGTTCGAGGTAACGTTTAACTAATTATGTTAATGTGCTTGTATCAAAAAAAAAATATTGATTCACCTTCATTATGCATATTTACATAATATACCATACCTATATATTATGATAATTATTTATGTCTTATTCCTGGTCTGGCTCTCTTGTCTTCAGATTTGGCAACTTTGATTTCATACACTGTTTACGTTATAGCTTAACCATATTTCTCTACATCCATGGCACTGCTGTACTATTGCCAAGCTGACAAACGGAGCCTACAATTAATTTCAGAAATACAGCCATGTTGACTCCATTTCGGTTGAGAAATTAAATATAAACATGTCATTGCTCCAGGCTTTCATGTGGTGTATGGCCCACGGGTAATGCTTAATTGATATCTTGATTACTTTGCGATTGTTATGATGACGTGAACTTGTAAGAATCGCTACGTAAGATTGACAGCCCAGAAAATAAAGTATTGTCAACATCAAAAGTAAGTAATAATAAATCGTAAAACACTATTAAATCTGTGCAATAAAGCTAAATGGTGGATGTTTCGGAGTTAAAAATAAAAATCCTTTTAATTATTTTCTGAAATACTTCTCTTGGTGTAGCCACGAGAAGTATTGACGTCTCTATCTGATCCATCATAAAAAAAAAGTTCGTGGAATAACAATTTATTGTTAAATAAAATAAAAGTTTAAGAAAAAATCCTGATAGAAAAATCACCCATATACCTCCATTTTCTCCGTATTCTGCTTCAGATCAGACCCAGCCCAACTATTTCCTTCAATATACGCAATGTCTTAACTATAATGTAAATAACTTCAATGTACATACGCGATGTCCACTCAACAACTCTTTAGCTCACATAAGCATCGGTTTTCCAACAGATATACTTACCTAGGTACCTAAGGTCTCAACTTCTACTTCAGCTGACTTTGATTTTGTTCAACATTGACTTTTCACATCTGGGAACTGGACATCAAACACTACAATGAAAGCACAAAGAAAATCTGAAAAATGGAAATGAATAAACTGAATAAAGTTTATTTAAATATAAACTAAACTATAAGCTATATAACTGTAAGCTAAACCTTTATAAAGGCTCCATCGTTTTTTTATTTATAGCGTATTTTAATCCGAAAATCGGTTTTTAAAATATTCACGTTTCACTGTGCAAAAACACCGGACAGAAATAAATGGAACCCAGATTTATTCGTTTACCGATTGATTAAACGATGATGCAATTATCTTATGTGTAGTTTATTCAATTAAATCGTGTCTATTAGCTGAAACAAATTATTCGTGAACGATTTATTCTCCAATCAATTATTATTTAACGCGTACATTTTGGATATTATAATATTTAAAACAAAATTTTGTTTTTGATCGCATAAGGCACGATGATTAATTATGTAGGTTTGTTTAATTGAATCCAAGTACGATATCTTACTTTACGTCCCCCAACATACTCCGGTTATTCTATGCATGCTATGCTATGCTATGCTTAGTAAATAAAAGACTCGAGTTGCACTAGACTGAGTTTGAATAAAATTGTATCTATTCTCAATTTTTTTTATTAAGTAATGCATACCAACGACATTATTTACAATTTCAGATAACATAATAAAATAATCACGAATCTTCAATACAGTGCATATGTCACATATCGTCGTTGCGATTTTAAAACCTCTTATGTGTAAAATTGAATTATACATATAAGAGGTCTCAAAGTCGCAATTTTAAGACCTCTTATGTGTAAAATTTAATTTTACACATAAGAGATCTAAAAGTCGAAACGACGATATAGACAATTATTGTTATCGCAATATATATCGTATAGAACACAATGAAGTCTTTTGCATGGTACATAAACTATTTGTTAATATCCGTGTATGTAACACGGATATTAACAAATAGTTTGTAAGAATGTAGTTGTCATTTATGCATTCAAAGTTACGCATGTACAACACCAATGTCTCTGCTTACCACCAAATGACATAGCCTTATATTTTTACGTTCCCACCACAACACACATCCTCATAAGGAAGTGTTTTGATAAAAATAATAAGTTACGGACACGTATCCTCCCTCACGCAAGCTTGCAAAGCCTTTACAATATTTTTATCGTATTTTTTCCCTCGTCAATATAGACCACGTATGGGGCTCCCTTACTCTTGATACAACGATCTTATCTGGATAAATTTGCATACAACTGAAAATATACCATACATAAATGTACCTACCGTCTGAATGTATACCTACAGTGAAATTTGAAAGTATGGATGGTGATTTACTGTGATTGATGTGATGTACCTGTATGGAAATTATTCAAACTATACTGCCGTGCATTCCCTAAAACGCAGTAACAGGGTTTTTTGCGTTTTTGAGTTAAATATTAAGTTTTGACGAGCATTTATTAAGGAACACATTGGACTAACCCAGTTTTTGATTCGATGATTTAAATGGCCAAAAAACCAAATTTATGATAGCTGTAACCACGCAGTAACTCAATATACACAAATTAGAATGTAGTAAAGAAAGTCTTATGCTGCATATTAGTCTGCAAAATAGCGTATAAATCAATAGTTTTTGCAGTATAAAGTATTTTTACCGCATTTTAATCTGCATATGTGTACGTTTTGCGTGCAGTAACTGCTATGATTTTCCTTGATTAAAAAAAAATCCTTTTTATTTTTAATGTAATTAACTAAATAGTATGTTCTTTATCAAAATTCAATCTTTGTTAACACCATAGTCCTTTTGGTAACAAATAATCCACCATGAAAATGTATTATTATAAAAAAAACAGTGTCAAAAAGTTTTTTGCGTTTTTCTCGAAACCACATTTTTGCTCATACTGCGTTTTAGGGAATGCACGGCAGTATAAACCAACGAATGCCGCTGTAATCGGTAATGGGAAGAGTGCGCAGTGTCCAGTTTCAAAATGCTTGCCCAAACAGAAATGTAACTAGGTACCCAGAGGTACACCATGGCTGTTGAAAAAAAAAACCGGCCAAATGCGAGTCGTACTCGCGCACCGAGGGTTCCGTATCATTTTTGGACGTATAAAGTGAAAAAATCCGGACCGCATAACTAAGTTTGTTTGTGAAGGAATTTTGATGATTTTGAAAAAAATGTACTAGTTAGGAACATCGTTATATTTTGGTGCCATATTTGGGTCAATTCCTATCAACTCTAATTACCTATTTCAGATTTTTCGCCCCGCAAACTTCGGAGATAAGGGGGGGGGCGAGTGGTATTTTTTTGGACATTTTTCATCATAATTATGTCGAAAACTGTGAGACATAAAATAAAATAAAAATATATTTTGAAATGTGCAGATCAAGCCCTTTCATATGATATGTCACTTGACCTAGTAATCCCACTTTGAAATTTCGGACCCGCGCTCCGGCCCCTTTTGCAATGAAAATAAAAATTTTTTTGGACTTTTTTCATTTGCAATAAAGTTGAACAAGCATTCTTTATAACTGTTCCAAAGAAGATGGCTAAACTACTGCCCTAAGCATGTATAGAAATGTGTCTCTAGTTTATAACTTTCAAATATTCATTAATAAATTATTCCGTGTTTATTATTCTCCTAGAACATATAACAATTAATGAATTAATTAAAAGTTTTTTACTTGTTTTCCTATGTTTTGTTTATCAAGGAAACGATTATGACGTTTCGTTTTACGAAACATGTGTCACCCACTTTAAAAGATATTTGTTTATGCTGAAATAAACAGTAGGTATTAATTATTTATTATTTATTTTCGTATCTCAATACGTCTCGAAACGTCGATTAGGATTGCCTTCATCTGATTTCTAGAAACGATTGGCAAAATCTGAAAATAAACCGCACTTGAATAGTGCTGGCTGGTGCTGGCACTAGTGACAATTGATTCTTGATAAAAAATAAACAAACGTCAGTCAAACGTAGGTACTCTTCTGTCAGACGTCTTAAGGTCATAGCTCATTCGAGCTACCCGCTCGACAGCCAACCAGGGCCCCAAATCCGCTATTGCAAATGTCATAATCGTGTCATCATTTCATAATGATATCGTTACGGTTGGTTTTGGTTTGAAAATATAGTCTTACTCTAAGCCAATGATCAAAGGTTTTGACTGTTATGATGTCATTATAAGATCATTCTTACACAATCACAATAGCAGACTTGGGGCTCAGGACCGCCTCGCCTCGAGCGGTTAATATTCTTTGTATGAAGTACTATGGATAAATGCTCACAACATCAACTCCGGAGCGCCTCGCCCGCGGGCTGACCACGCGCGGACGGCGAGTGGACCACTCGGTGACCACCCGTTGCTCGAACGCTTGCCTAGCGTTGCCCACGTGCAGGTCCCGAATGGATCGCGCTCTGTCCGCTACGTGTAGGTAGACCTAGTGATGATCCCCGACAAACTACCTACTCATCTATTTGCGGACAACGCAATGATCATTCGTTGACCACGCAACGTTCACTGGCATTCAACCATGGACCACCTGTCGATAGCGAGTGGACACCGAGCGACGAGGTGGTGCTGGTCGGGTGTCAGATGTCTAATGAGCCAGCCGTGAGACACAAACTTTTGTTCGTGAAAACGAAAATTAGTGTAGGTATAAGTTTTTTATTTATTTTGTATTGTTTTGTGTTCTATTTTGCTGATTATTCTGTCCGTGTCTTTTTTGTGCTGTGTCCAAATAAATATTTTTCTTTCTTTCTTTCTTTCTTTCTTAGATAGGTCTAATGAGCTATGACCTTTAATCGCTCAGCCCACGCTCTCCATTTGTTGTGCCTTACCAGTATTTTTGATTTTTACTTTGGACCCTCGCTTGTTTATCGGACTTATTGTGTCTGCTCACCTACCTACTAACCTTTCGCTACTCTACACGGACTTGCCTTGCCTATCGATTCATCATGAGATGTAGGTATAAGCCTAGTGGTATAACTACTCAAAGACTGCGGAGGCATATCACCTCTTCTTTGCCTGAACTTCTACTCGCTATCCTAGCACGACGGTTAACAATCGAGGTAAGTTATATACACTTAGCGTGAATCATTCTTCAATCAAGTTCAAAGCAAAATCTTTTACTAAGTTGACGTTTGACATATTAACGTAGGAGTTTCTACGATTTTATTTTCAGGATTGTAAAGATAAGAGAAGTTCCTGAATATTTTTTCATACAAAATACTAATATTCAGCTATTTAGCATTACATATTACTAAGTGCAATGTTTATACAATGCTAGGGCAGTCGCCCATACTCTATTTAGCCGTCTCCTTTCAAGTCGATAGCATAAGTAGTTGCTGAAATAAGCAGGTGTGACAGACAGACAGACAGACAGACGAAGTCGCACCATAAGGGTTCCTTTTTTACCATTTTGGTACGGAACCCTAAAAACACATTAATTTATAATGTCATGTCAAGTCTCATGTCAAGTGATGTGATTGGTCGATATATTTTTGGTCAACTAATCACAACTTACAGCTAACATGTAATCAGGCTTTCAAAAACTTGCGGACCTTTGTTAAGGCCGGTTCACACGGCGCGTTGCGTCAGCGTTGCGTTACGTCATTTCACAATACAATTCTCCATTGATTCGTCGACGCCATGCGTACGACAATGCAACAGAGAAGCGTATTGTGAAAAGACGCAATGCAACGATGACGCAACGCGCCATGTGGACCGGCCCTTAGTCAGTGACAGCGTTGTAAGTTGAACAAAATACTGAGGTATATCATTCTCCCTAGTCCTGAAAATGTAATACGATCATAATTTCATACATTTTTAGAGCATCTCGCGACTCTTGGTTAGTACATTGATGATTTTACTCCAACCAACGTTGGTATTAACAAAACATGAAGCTGTACTGTTCCAATTTATGTTTTATACTTGTACAAATAGAGTCCAAACTCCTACTGACACTAAACTTGCAATACAATCATACCAATACATCATAAGATCTAGGCGAGACATTATCAGATCCCTATTAAGGTTCCTGACCTTCTAGTATCGAGTGAGATCGATGCTTTATTTATGAAACGCGTACATATTTTGGGTTCTCACCAATAGATGCTCCCGCTTTGTCTGTGCCTACGGAATTGAGATAAACGACTATCCGAATAGTGTTGAGGATCAAATCCAATTTTGCAGTCGCAAATTGAAGAGGGAACGTATCGAGTCTATACTTGTTAGTCGATACATCTCTATTTAGATATTTTGTTTTGGCGGATTCTGTTCGCTTGGGAGTCGGACGTTGAATTGGGAAATAGTTTCAAAAATTGTTTATTTAATTTGTAGTTTGTAGGTCCTGTACGTTTCTTGCAGTGAATATAGCACACCCGTTTGCTTCCTATATTTACATGTACTAAACAGAGCCAGAACGATTAAATCAAGATATAATAAGAACGTCATTCTGTGCATTGAGAGTAAAAACACGTAGGTAACAATTAACCTGTAGGTACTCTCGAAGGGTTTGGCAGAGTTGTAAATAGTACACTCACATTTTACCTGTTGTATTTGAAGTTTCCACTAAATAAAGGGTGAACCGATCGCCATTAACCAGGAACAATTCCATAATTTGGCCTTCAATTGATAATTAATTCCTAATAGAATAATCCAGTAACACTTTGCCTGACATGGGGATCAAACTCAAGAGCCCACGGTCGGCAGACGTCCACTAGACTGACAAGGCAGTCAAGTAACTAACGGAATATTCTCTATTCCGTGGGGTAAGTTCACCAATCTATTTTAGAAATGAGCGATGATTATTACAAAATTTTCTTCAAACTTTTCGTTGTAGCGGTCTTGTGATATCTATGTAATTGTAGAGCTATCGAATATTTTATCAGCGCTCCAGCAAAATATTTTTTATACTTAACATAGTTACCCATCCCTCTTTTGTTGAATTACCTACAAACAAGGGCGCTAAAAGTGTTATAAGTGTCCATTTCATTATAAGGTAGGCAGCTATTTCGATTTACTGGCGCAACTAGTTTCATTTTAACTAAAAATGTGACTGAAGTGCTGTTACGTTTGACTGGAGACGAATCGCGGAATCGACGGCCAACCATTCGTAGCGAAAGGGTACTTGAAGAAGAAGTACGATTACCTAGTTCAAACTTTGCTTTGTAAAGCACCCTGTATATTTTTCTAAGAGTATGTTTACAAGAAAACGTGTTGCTGATAAAAATAAACTATACAGTACACAGCTTTATTGTAGTTTTGAATATTTTTAAGGTAATGTTGAAATGAAAATAGTCCTTGTTGTGTAGATTTACGGATCGTAATAGTTCAATAACATTACTGTTGTTATAAACAATTTACCGAAAATAATGGATGTGTACGTGATGGCATGGAAAAGTATCTACACAAATATTTTCTCTCTGGGATTCACACAAAATCAACAACAATCTAGCAATCTGCGACAGAGCATAACACTACACATTTTTTTTAAATTACCAAATAAAAACACTCGTAATTTAAATTCAAAGCAAAGACATGTTCTTTATGGTTCCCCTGTTTGTTATACGAATGTAAATTTCATTTTCTTACCCCTAAGAACAAGACGTTTACTATCCAAGTACCCCATCGGAACGTGTAGTAATATTGTAAAATGTTTTCATAAAACATACGTAGGGGACACGGACACGGAGACATTGTAATTGAATTTTGAAAACCCTACTCTTATGTTTATCTACGTATAATTGAAAAACCACCTGCATGGTACCTATTTCAGAATTTTGGTAAGAAAGAAAGAAAGAGAAAGAAAGAAAATGTGTTTATTTTGCTCTCGCTTACTAATAGGTAGGTACAAATAGGTAAAATAAAAAGAGAAAAAAAAAAACGAAACAGGAAAAATAAGCATAAATGTACAAAAATAAATATTACATACAGAAACCTAACAAAAATTAACACAAAAAGACGCGAGGCAAAAATGGTCGTTAACTATGTGTCTCAAAATCGTCAAATTGATCTATTTTCAATTTTGTTTGTAAAATTGGTATTAATTTATAGATTTTGTTAGGTCAAAATTATTTTTTGAATACGTTGCGTGATGCGAAACTGATCCAAAAAGGTTGGTAAGTATGCTGCTAGCTGGGATAGTGGGATATATGCAATGCTTTGATGTCAAAGGAATATAGAAGGCGATGTAGTTTACAAGCTACTACAATAAGAAGCCATGGGTTGCTACGGAGTATTTCCTCTTTAGGACCTGAGAATTGAAATCAAGGAGCGAGAGCGTACCGATCAACAGGATACGATGTTGATATTATAATATGTCTATATGTATGAGTATACCTCTAGGTATATACTCAGTGTATTCCACGGTCCCCAAGAACAAAATTGCATGATCTGCTTCAAGATGTGTAATGTGTATACAAATTGTCTAGCTATAAACAGATTCATTACAGCCATAAAATCCTTGATCACCATTCTTTTTGACTGATGTGTGTTTTAATTGAACAGTAAACTCAACCATGATAATAGATGTTTTACCTACTTTTTGATGGTAATATAGCTGCATAAAATAAATTGCCAAACGATGGGGAATAGGTACAAAAAGAAAACATATTTTTCGATTATAAATCAAGAGCTTGAGTGAAAGCAAGAATTTTCTTTCGTTTGTACATTATTTATACCTACTATTTAGCTTCACCGACTAAGCTGCAAAAGAAATTGAAATAGTTTTATGTTTATTCATAAAAAAGTAATAAAAGCTACTCGGAGTATGAGACCTCAGACTTTTCACGTTAACTTCGTACCTTTGTACACATTTTTTAATAAAAACAAAAACAAAGTATGTATCATAATATGGATATTTACTTTTATTATTTTCTGTTATTGTTTCATTTCCCGAGCACGTATGGCGTATTAGAATGTATTAAAAAATATGGAATAACATTCATAAGAGATATTATTAGGAGGCTTGAGTTGATAAACGGGTTCTCTCACGTGGTGTTAACACGATGATATATTACACAATTTTCTTTACGAGCAAAACGGATTTATAACAAGGCGACGCCAGCGTTTTGAGCTCACAATGTTTTAGCTAGAATTTCATGGAGCAGGTTGAGGTATAGGTGACTTTGTAAATATGGCTTCGAGTAGAAGGTTTATGTTAATCAAGCAGTATAATATATTGTAATCGTAAAAGATATTTATCTTGGAGCGTCGGAGGTTAAGCCAGGATGATTGCTGGAACAATATAATCGCGATTTAGGACGCCTTTATATGATTAGGATCCTGCCACCCGTTATTATATAAATTTCTGAAATAAATTATGCACAAAGGGTTTGGTTATAATAGAATTGTATTTTTCATTAGAATATTAAGTTAGAGAAAAATTACTTATTCTGTAAAAACAAAATACCTAAAATCAAACCGTTAAAAAGTACAACGGGTATTACAGACCAAAGAGAGAAACCCACCGCAAAAAAGAACTAAAAACATATTTCATACCGTCACGTACGTTCCTAATACTGCAGGCAATCATAAAATGAAACATCATAAGGGGAATAAAAACTGAAAAGAGGTCGTAACGACCCAGGACGGGGTCTTAACAAATCGTTGGTCATCATTCAAGGTTATAGCCTTAGGGTGTTTGGATCTCCGGTGACTGTGGACGAAGATACGTCGGCGTTTCATTGTGTGCAAGCAAACGATAACGTTCTGTTCGATTTATTATAAATTGGGGTCTGGTAAGCCCCAGTCTTATTAGCCGGCATAATGGCGGATGTTTGAAAAGGATACATATTGTGTGGGTCCATTGACTGACGGAATGGTAAGAGAAATGTGTTGCGTTTTTCCTTGGATCTGTTGAAGTATTTGTATGTTTGGGTGTATTGTTGTTTTATTAGATTATTGTTGTTATTTATCTAGATTGATTCTATTATTGGTTATGGGATAAAAAGAAAATAAAATATTGTTTGAATGTAATTTATTGGCACTTTTAATCGATTATCAAAACTGGATGAATTTCGAACCCAAATTCAAACATATTTAATAATAAATATTTTCCTTATAAAACAATAATGCACTAAACTATATTTTAGTGCCACTTAGCGATTAACTTATCCCATATAAATTTGTCAATGTATTCCAGCCAACCACGATGGATTGCTAATGGACCATTAATTACCACTTTCATAAACCAACAGTAAACCAGGATTTAATATATTATTATCAATATAAATATTACGCATTTGCTGAAGTTTTAAAAACCTGTCGATGGCTGAGACTGTAATTTGGGTCAGGAATATTTATTTACAAGAATGAAAATGCATTTCCATTTATGAGTGTAAAAAAAACGTTTCTGCTGGCGGTTTTACTTTTTCATTTACGTGTTTATTCAATACAATGTTATGAATGAACAATAAACACGAAAATGGTTAAAGTTTGATTTCGTGGCGCGATTTTAAGCTCTTCAAAAATAAAATTATACTCTGGCCATTGTTCATGTTATGTCCAGCTGTGGACCTCTTTCAGCTTATATAATGATGATGATGTTCATTTCAAATGGAAATTTATTGGGACCTGCCGGGCTGGTATCAACAAGCTTATTCTGCAAAGATGAGCTACAATATAATTCTGAAATTAAAGTTAATAACTAAAATAATCATACCTTGTTTTATTTGCCAGCATTCTTAAGGTCTTGGCGGAGTGGTGAGGTTTCGTGTGCGCGTCGTATTATCTCAGGAGTAACATCTAAAATCGCTTAAAGTAATTAAGAATCACAACCTCAGATCATAGAAACAAGGAGATATGCCATCATAGCAAATTAGTACGGGAACAACTGTCGCCACTTTTAGTACATTTGTCAACACAATTACAAGCGCCCCTCGTGAATATAAAGATCTCCCACACATTAAAAATTCCGCACACCCTCAATCTAACACTGTTAATCGTCACTCAACACTAGCACTAAACTAAAACACTGTATTTATATCATTGATTGTGTTCGGTTCGTCGCCAGCGTGTACTTTTGTACTACGCCCAATGTGGGCAAATTAAAGCATCAAGCTTAATAGCGCCTTGGCACATCTTCTTTGTTTCTATGATCTGAGATCAGAACTCAAGATTCGTGCCGGGTGTTACAGTACAATATCTTTGTGCTGTATCTACAATCTACATCGCAATCTTATGATCTTTATCGCACGTTCAATATCTATTAAATGTTTCTACTATCCGTGATCAACACGTAGTCGTTAGTATATAAGATGCACCTTTGGATAATTATAACCAGACTATACTACAACTTTGTCTCATTTATACCTAATCATATACTGCCAAGAAGTTTGGCAAACCGGGCATTGTATGTCAAGCACGTATAATTTTCGTTGACAATGGTTTCGTCCCGTCCGTCTGTCCGTCTGTCCGTCTGTCACACCCTCGTCAAATCTACAGTTCATAACCAATCTGTATGAAACTTCGCAGTTAGATGTCTTCTGTGAGCCGCCATAAAGGCCTGTAGTGAAATTACGAAAAATAAAATAATTAGGGGTGGTATTTGCGCGCACCCCTTCGTGTGGGGTATCGTTATTTAAGTCCATAATAAGTGAACTAGGAGCTCCGAAAGTCGTTAACAATGTGTCCCCCTTTTTTTTTTTTTTTTTTTTTTTTTTTTTCGAGGTGGAAATCGTCATGGATGTCCACCGCCCTGGGGAGGGCGGAGGGGTCTGTCAGACTCTTACTGACTAAAACCACCCCGGTGTTCCTCCAACTACCTTACACCGGGGGCGCGGGAGTCGCTTGCGCATTCGTCCGCACCCCCGGTAGGTATTGGCCCGCCAAATGAAAGGCGGGCCCCGTCACCCTATGCGGCCGTCATGCACGGCCGCAATTCCTCTAGAGAGGCGCGCGTGGAACACGTCGCGCCACCGTCTCGGGCCTGTTTCCGTTCGGGCGACGGACGCCCCAAGTCCGCCGCCCGCAGGCCGCACCCTATGGTGGCCGGAGATCGTTGGCCACCCTACGGCACCCGGTGCGTCTGCTGCGGATGGGGAGAGAGGACACCGCCTCCCTCTCCCTTTCCGCCGCCTCCTTGGCGTCCATCACCTCCTCGCAGAAGGAGGCGACGGCGTTCCAAGCGCTCTCGCTGCCGACCATGGCCTCAACCACGGCCGGGAGCGAGAGGCCACCCGCAGCTCCGACCGCCGCGACGAGGTCAACAATGTGTCCCCCTCCCTTACGTACGACAACTGAACAAGTCAATCAGATGAACGATACGCCAACGTTTACGTAACGGTCAAACCAAAAAACATTCATTTTTATAAATATCAGACATTTTATTTATAAAACACGTTAATGATAACTAAAACAAGCACAACGTCAAGTTGATGCTATAACTAGTAACTTAACTAACAGCTTAGCAAAATTAATAAATTATATATCAATTATCATACACAATATTAGTGGTGCTTCTGTGAACCTCAATCAGTCTACTATCACCTTTGCCTAACACTTGCTTTTATAATCTTTTCAAGATCGCTTAGTTCAAGAGACACTCTTCACAAAGTACTTGAAGCTCTCATCTCTAATACACTTAAGTTTTATTATTCAAAACTCTAAAGCTTACACGATCATCCCTACATTCTGATTAATGTTCTTCATTATTCGGGCTAACTTTCTGAATTGGAAACTTTTTAAAACAATTTGTCTAATGGAGAGGAAATCTGTCACTGACGAAAAACAAAAGGAAAGTTTCACATCAAAAGGAATGTTTCGAGACTCCCGACTGTACGTTAAGTATTGTCTTTATAGTTGCTGTAATATAATTAGGAGAAAGTTTGTGATTTTAAAATAACAATCAATTAAAATGATTAATGAGGCGAACATAATTTAATTGATTTAGTTTATCTATTTATCTATTTTATTTATTTATTTTCAGCTAATTAACGCAATTAATTTTGATCCTTTCTAGGCTTTTGTTTCTAATATTTTTTTTTGTAGTGATCGTCTTACGGGCAATCAACAAATTATTTTTAAATGTAGGGATCTAATTGGGTAGGTATTATGAATCAGTTTTATAATATAAAACTTTATATTAAAAATAGGATCTTTATTGTCATATTATTTACAAAATCTGTTGAATTTAATCTACATACAAACATTTGGTCATAAACCATCATCTGTAATCACTATTCAAGGTGAAAATGCCTAGTATATTTCCCGTTAAAAACTTCATGGTATAAAATACCTTAATGAATACTAGTATACCTATCGTAATTCAGTGGATACAGTGACCTAATCCAGTAATCTATTTACATTGTTTATTCGTGTTTTTAACAAATATTTACGGTCAGTGTAGCTCGCAGTCGTAATCGTACGTCAGGATTTAAGCTCATGTTAAAATAAATACCAGAGGAAAATCCAGCGATGTATAATAGTAGCCGAGGTTTCTGTGAGAGCGATAAAAAATCGCTTGGCACTTATTGACACTTGAAATCTGACTTTCGTGAAAAAAAATTTTTTTTTCATTAATATGTTAGGGAATAGTGCGGTCAGAAACATTAGTAGGATTCTTACAAAGGGTATTATCACAATAATCACTATCTACCGTGATTAAACACTCTCTCTCATTTCGAATCGCAAAGAGTCAAGTCATCGTAGTCATCACATAGTGAACGTGTCCTTCAAAAGTTTTCTTTTAGGCAATATGGCCGAAGTTGAGAAGCCTTCCGCTATCAATATAGCCTATGTGTCCGTTCGTTTGTCAAGTTCATTCGTACGATTCATGCGATTATAGCCATTACATCTGATGTGTGCTGTATTTAAATTTTAGGGTACGGACCCACCGAATATTTGGATTTTTCTATCAGACCTTAACTGGCCACGTGCGAATGTGTTTCCCGTCGGTCCGATTTTTTTGTACTAATGAATTTGAATGCAAATTGGTCTGTGAATTTATTTAATATTTTTGACTTCATTTTTGGCAAAAATGTTGCTGAGTTTTTCAAAAATACTTGTTTTTAACTATAAAAATAAAATTGTACGAGTCTGCAAAGCGTAGATAGGTACCTACTTTCTTGTAATCGTATAAATGTTGCAAATGGAAAACACTCGGCTCCGGCAGTCAAGTGCGTTTAATTGCATCTTTACTGCGAACACTAAAGTCCAGAATACCTATTTCACAGATTTCAAACAAACCTTATCTGAAACATTGTAACTTGTAACAAAGAAACAAAAGATCATTAAATATTACAACACACGAACGCAATAAATTGGGTAACGACGCTATAATCTAACAAACTAAGTGTGCAAAACCTGAAGCATTTAAAATTTATCTTCGGAAAATATTACCCCACTTTTGGACGAAGGGAACCAGCTAACTCTGCAAACTAATGTTGCAGCCAACTTACCTCGGTATAAAAAGAAACGAGCCAACGTAATATTCCTTGGGGAATGTAATTTCTTTGAATAATATTTTTTTAAGTGCTCCGTGTCTAGCTAATTTTGAGATTGTGCTACTTTGTTTACCTACCTTTCTATGAAACTAAGTAGTTACTGCGTCTAATGAAATATAGGGTTTAAATAAATTAGTACGTTCTGGGTTTACTGTTGCAGATCCTTACGCATATAAAAAAGTTATTTATCTTAGGCTAGTGACTAACAAAGGATATGAAAGGAATGGATCTAAAGTAAATTATTAATTTTTTACCCCCAAATTCTTTGAGTAGGTACCTAGTAGAATTTTATTGAAGCACTAGCTATGCGTTAAAATGCCCGTTTTTTTATCAAAAGCCTTCCCTGGCTTCTCCAGTACGACTGCACGAAGTTTCAAGTCAATCGGTCGAGCTATTTTCGAGTTTTTGCGAAATTAACGTACAGCAATTAATTTTTATATATGTATTTCTAGATATAGATAGACAGATATGCGTACTTCTTTTATATATATATAGATAGATAGAAGGCGGCAAACAGCTGATTACTTTACAACTTTGCATTCTCATACAAAATATGCAACTAAAGAATGAGCTTTAAAGAAAACATCACAAAAACCGAATTTAGACACAACAATACAAAAAAACCGGCCAAGTGCGAGTCGTACTCGCGCACCGAGGGTTCCGTATCATTTTTGGACGTATAAAGTGAAAAAATCCGGACCGCACAACTAAGTTTGTTTGTGAAGGAATTTTGATGATTTTGAAAAAACTGTACTAGTTAGGAACATCGTTTTATTTTTGGTGCCATATTTGGGTCAATTTCTATCAACTCTAATTATTACAGATTTTTCGCCTCGTAAACTTCGGAGATAAGGGGGGGCATGGTATTTTTTTGGACATTTTTCATCATATGTCGAAAACTGTGAATCATAAAATAAAATAAAAATATATTTTGAAATGTGCAAATCAAGCCCTTTCATATTATATGTCACTTGACCTAGTAACCCCACTTTAAAATTTCGGACCCCCAATCCGGCCCCTTTTGCAATGAAAATAAAAATATTTTTGGACTTTTTTCATTTGCAATAAAGTTGAACAAGCATTCTTTATAACTGTTCCAAATTTCAAGTCGATAGTAAAACGTAGTTGCTGAAATAAGCAGGTGTGACAGACAGACAAACAGACAGACGAAGTCGCACCATAAGGGTTCCTTTTTTACTTTGGTACGGAACCCTAAAAATAGAGGACTAAACAAAAAAAGCAAAAAAGAAATCATCTGCTCAATTTGATCCAAAATAACTTCGTTCACACTTAGTGCAAAAGTCTCACGTACCACTCTTGGGATCTCACTCCGAGATAAGTGAATTGTAAACCGGCACACGTGACATGGAACCCTGGTTTCACTGCTATCACAAGCAAATAATTTCAAAGGTGATAATGCTCACATTGGTCTAAAACGGAGGCTGCCGAGCCTCACTTTCTAAAATCGATGTCTATAAGATTGGGTAAAGTGATATTGATTTATTAGATAGTAACTTCTAGGTCGTAAATAGATTGGATATGTAGATGAAAAATAATTGTGAGGATAACGGCTTACATGCACAATTATTGCACAGGTACTATGTTAAACACTTAAACTTAATCCAAGTGCTCAAACATTACAGTGGTTTCAATGACTGATTATAAATAACATTGTGCGTCTCGTATTCAAAAATGATATATATATATACCTAATATACCTAAGAATACCTAAGAAACTCAAAAGAATCGCAAAACTTTTCCAAACAAGATTAAAAAATCGGCAAACTCAATGGTACGGGTAATACCCCCACAATAAGTTCGTTTGCGCTTGGTGAGAAAGTCTCACGTGTGACTCTTGGGATATCTCTCGTAGATAACTGAATTGTCGACCGACACATGTGTAGGAGTCCGTTTGACTATATTACGAATACGATTAGTTGGATTACTGTGCAAATTGTGAATTAATGTTGTGACAAACAATTTAGCTGGCGGACCGTCCAACTCAAATGGGATGCAGTTTCAGTTTGTGGTTTCTAAATTACTTTTTCATTGATGACTTTGCGGAAAATTACACACACATTATTTTTTGTATAATATGCAGTCTCTCGTTTATTTATAACTTTGTTATAGGTAGGTACGATAAAAGTAGCTATAGTAACTAGATATAATAAAACAACGGTTTGAAAGCATTATTGAATAATCTCTTATTATTATGAAGCGACAACTTTCATACGTTTCTAAAGTATGAAAATGAATGTTGCGAAAGAGATATAAAATGCAATTATCCATAAGATAAAGTAAGCAGAAATACAATAAACCTATTTCATATCTTATACCTATAACTGTTGACTTTTCTATCTAAAAAGCTCTTTCAATCAGACGATTGGTATCGGACACGAACACGTCGAGAGAGCCGTCCGGTTGCCGCACGACAGTCGAACGGCTCTCTTGAAGTGCCAAATGTATGGGAAAAAACCTTCAGCGGTGCACAGTGCAGCGGTAGTAGTGCGGGTGTCGCACTACTACCACACGGCAGCAGTCCGATAGCAAACGTCTAAATTGAAAGAGCCCTAACACTTACCCTTTTTACGTTTCCTAAGAAATTTTTGCCAACAAGACCCACTTTATAACCAAATGTTCACGAATTTGGTGCCAATAAAAACTTCAATTTTATACTTAGTCTAGAAGTCAAGATAAAATCAGATAAAAATATTTAATCCTAACTTGGTCATCCATTGCGGTATCATAGCACTGCATTTTTAAACAATAAGAGGAAAAGCTTTAATGGAATTTGGAGAGTTGAAAAATATCGTGATTGAACAAAGTATTAGATTTACAGTTTCTTCGAGTTTGCAGGCAAACTTGACTGAGTAGAACGTTATCACAAATTCTCTCGACTAACTTTACCGACGCGCGTTTTATTAGTGAAACTGTTCGACTCCAAGTTCGGTCCAGATCTCATTCTGTTGTTGGAATTGAGACCGATGTCAGTGGTAGGTGTGATGCTATAGATAGATACTTAGGTAAATTATGTACGTTCTCTTTGTTTTTGACTTTAGTATGACTGTCCCTGAATTCTCGGTACGTAGTCTTAATACTTTTGAATACTCTAAAAACCTTCTGGGCAGTTCTGGGTTTAGTGACACGTAGATCTATATCGACAACAGGAGCTACTCGACCTAATGACTTTAGTTGCCTAACTCGTTTATTGCATTATCTAATATTGTTCTAAAACATTGTACCTATAAGAAATCGACAATAAATATTTGATAATTGTATAATGATATTTAATTTGTTTTTGTAGAGATGAAATGTAATCGAAGTATTGTCATGCAGTAAAAAGAGACTGGTCTCGGTACAGTAGTTATAATGTATAGTAAAAGTATTATTGAATGAGAAGAAAATCCATACAGAAACCCACATTGATCATTTTTCAAAGAGTGCCAGCAATGCGCAATTCATACACCCAATAAAGTTTTTATAATGAAAAACCATTCCTCAACTATTTGAACAACGACACAAAACGCGAAAAAAGATTTCTAGATTTAAAATCAAAATAAAGTTAGCACCAAACCGGATAATGTTCGGATTTATTTTAAAAATTTTACGTGCCGAAACTTCGGTGAGCCGTTTACTTCTAACGACGAATCGGCAGTTTCGGAATTTCACCGGCAATCCGAAATCGATTTAATCACGGGAATCATGCAAAGTTTCGCACAAAGTTTGTTTAAACTTTGGAATTGGAACAAATTGGAGCAGCATGGCTTGCGGCTATGTATTAATAGTAGATTCATGACGCCTACAATATTTAGTTCAGATTTTTCCCAAAATATAGATATAGAAACGATGTGTAGAATGTAGATAGATGTATGTTAGTATATGTATAGTACACATTATATTTATAATCATGGCACTATACCGTTAAAATACACGAAATTTTACCTCCTCCTCCTCCGTGATAAGTCCTCGCCAAAAAAGAAAAGGAACAAAAAATCGCGTTGGTGTCACAGGTAACACCGAAACTAAAAATCCCATTCATCTTTTTTTTTTTTTTTCTACAAATCTTAATTTTATTAAATTAAGATTTGTAGAAAAAAAGCAATTTTATTTTTATTACAATTAAATTTCTACAAAAACTTAATTACTTCTATAGACGCCTAATTAGGGTGAGATCTATAAAACGTACTTAAACTTTGCTCAGACATAACTAACAAAGTCCCTAATCTTAATGCATCTTTGATTCCTAGTGCGTGCTTAGCAAGTTTACAAAATCGTCAACTTACGAAAAACTTTGTTAAGCATGCACTCAGACGGACTTAAAGGTTGCATTATTAATAACGAATTTCTCTTATATCGTTAGTTAAGTTTAAGCAAAGTTTAAGTAGGTACGCTTTATGGATATTAAGCCACCACACACTTCGATCAGAACACAGTATGCCCTTTTACCTTATAACCTTGAAAGACTTTAAAAGAAATACTCTTCAGTTAGGCGAATCACACACCGCCCCGCGCTACGCTGCGGGGTGCGTGGCGACGGAGCCACGCGTGCTGGTGCAGATCTGCATCATCATGCAGATTTCTCCGCACAAACGCGCGGAGGTGCAGTATGGTCATGCGGTGACCTAGAGGAAAAAACGATACGCCACCTACTAGTATTGTCTTAGCAACTTTTTCAACATTTTTGATAAAACAGTTCATTAGTATCTAATTTATTACACTAGATGGCAATGATTGATTGTTTCATACTCGCAGATTTCAAATACAACAAACTTCCTAGCAACCTTTCATTATCATGTAGGTAGTATTCGATGTTGTCGGCAGAGGACGCTGTTGCTACAGTACGTCTAGCTCTGTCAACACAAAATCACGCACGATACCGCAGATCTCAGTGTGCCATACCTTGCTTCTTGCCCCGCACCCACGCGCGGGGGTGCGTGTTTCTCCGCATGTAGGCGCGTGATCTGCAACACCGCGCGTGTATGCGTTTTCAGTGTGTTGCACTATGCGTGATTTCTATACAAACATAGGTACTTGCAAACAACGTAAGATCACGCACTCCCGCACTACGCTGCGTGATGCGGGGCAGTGTGCGAATCGCCTTACTTGATATGCCAGACAATATACCTAATACGAAAACGATAACCGACAGGTGAATTATTAAATTACTAAAATATACCTTTCTAAGTTTGGCGAAATGTCACCGTATCTATTCTAATCTTATCTGACATACCTATCACATAAGATTATCTGATAGGTATGTCAGAGTAATTCATATCCGAAGTTATAATCTGTGTCTTATAGTTAACTTCTGAGTAAGTATACCTACTATTTTACAGATACCTAAACCTACTGGGCTGTATTACCAAATTCTGTAATGGAAATCCGATGCAAACTTTATATTGTTATTAAATTAAATATAAAATGACTTTGACAAGTTTAAAATTTACAAAAATATACAACTTTGTTTGAGATGCCATTGACATCACTTAATATCTACGATTTTGTAAAAGAACAAAGTAAAATCAGTCAATCATTCGACGACTATTACGTCAGAAATTTTGAATTCCTTACTAAATTCGAGATCGGAATTTTTTAACTAGCCTTTGTTTCGAGATATTCTGCTGACTTGCTGATAAAAAACTGAATTGAAATAATGTGCTTTAATGATCTCGATGAATATTGGTATTTACATATTGAAGAACCGCTATCCATTAATAAAACATCACCGAGAAATGGACAGATATATTTAACCAGAAGACAATGTTTGCCTTTGTCAATGCAAAATGCCATTATCCAGCAGCTTTAGAACAATCTTGTAAAAGCAACCTGTATTTCTTGAACTCAAGAGGTTCCAAGTTTCAGTTTAAACATTTCAATGCAGTTTTATTTGCTGGCATATGTATGAACGCTTTGAAAATATTGTGGCATACACAACGCGTGAAAATTGAAAACTATTTTATAACATAAACGTCACAGAATAATTTTGTGCCAAGGAATAGTAGGTTTTCGCTATAAAATGACGATTTTGCGCTTGTGTAATAGACTGAACTACTTTTGCATTTTTAATAATAGTTTAGAATTTTACATAAATATAATCTATTGGAGAATAGCTCATGGTAATGATTAATTATTTGTAACGAATTGTGTAGTTCTTAATTAGGATGACACAACTAACTGGGTATGATATTAGTGAGTCAGTGTTATCAGTCGTTCCCTACAATCGGGTGCTCCCTCTTAACTAGCAATTTGTCATAACAACCTTGCTCATAGCTAAGTTTCCTTGCAAAAAGTCAGAGCCGAGCCTCCCTTCCTTTGGTTTTGTTTTTGAAAAATAGATAGGTACTTTCTTTTTCTTTTCTTTTTTACTTGTGATTAAGTTCGTTACGGGCTCTGAACCATTTAGCATTGCCTGAAACTCCTCGAGTGTTGTATTATCCAGTGTTTTTCTTGCACATTAGTAAATGTAGGTAAGTATACCTACCGAAACAAAGACTTGACTTTTGTGTGAATGTCTAAATTAACTTTAAATAAGTAGTGGTGTTCTGATTTGTGATGCAGTTATTTTAGAGTTGTGAAGTATAGAAAAAAATAACGCAAATTCAACGCACCATAAAACTGTTCCGCGCAATATTGATCTCAAACGCGTTATTTATGAACGAAACGCACATTATGCACATCTTACGCCACTATTCACTACCAAAACAATAAACTCATTCTTATATAGTCAAACAACAGATAAACATGTCTGATCAAAACGTTTACATTCTAAGTGCTGCAACAAAAAAATATATACAAGGAAAAAGATCTTCGTCTCAGAAATTTCATCGAAAACTCGATTGGGATTCCTACCGCGTTCGCGATACGAGATCGATAAACGAAACGACCCTTGCCTCTTGAAAAAGTGAGATTCACCGCTTTTGCTATTCAGAAAGCGAATCTTTGTCATTGAAAAAGAATACTAGTCGTACTTATGCAAGCGGTTGTGATAAAAAGGGATAAAATATGATGGTGGGTGTCGAATGGAATTTTGATGCAGATGCGCTTGAAATGTGAAGTTTTATGACGTCCGAGATGGTACATTGCGTATTTATACTTAGATTTTATTGATAGTGCGGTCTTTTTTATATGACATGACTTCATAGTCATGTCATATAAAAAAGACCGTACTATCAATAAAATCATCAATCAAATACATCTTTATTTACCCTTCTGAATTCATATTCAGAAGGGTAAATAAAGATGTATACAACAGGCTTGTAAGATATAGAACTCTATCCAATATTATAATTTTCCTAATACTAATTTCCTCATAACCATTGCTTTGGCAAAGGTAGATTAAATTTAGCATATAAACGTGATAGCCAACTATGTCGCTACTTGGAAACAACACAGCCCCAAATTTTTAATCGGTTTTTTATACATATTTACTGCACAGTTGCATAAATTGGATGCAATATTTTTTATATTAAGTTTTAAGTGAAGGCACAACACAAGTATTGTCATAATTAAAATGCTGCGGATGTGACAAATAAAATGAATAGTAAATACATTTTTGCGTGCGTAATAATCCGACAAGCTACCAACAAAAACTGAAATCTAGCCTTAAGAAAATAAAGTTCAAATTTTAATAAAAAATCATGTCGGATGTCGGCTTGATGGCACTGTTGTATGCCTTAATAACTAACAGTGAACGAGTCAAAAGAGCGTGATAAAGAATTTACATTTAATGAAGGAGCACTGAGTGCAGACGCAGACTGGCGGCAATACGTTGCGGTTGAATTTGCATTTTTATGAAAACTTCCATGACATTGCCGACCGCGTCGTTCAAAAAGAATATCTCCACTTTGTTTCTGACAAAGATTGTCTTTATGGCAGTTTAGTGGGTGTTTTTATTCGCACCGACATTGAGAGTGCGATGGTGCATTCGTTCGACGTTTTATGAACATCGAGAGTCAAGAATCGAACAGAAACTGCTACTTGGCACACGTCCAGCCGACCGTCAGTTTACGTTCGAGCTAAATGCTTTTTTGGATTTTTCCTATATTTGTCTTGGTGAAAAGGATTTGTCGAGATCGGACGTTGGTGGATTTTTGGCAAACGAAGGTTGAATGCTGAAAATAGGAGTAATCAAGAACTGCTCCTAACCCCATTTTTTTTGTATTGATAAAGGGAAATGCTTTAGTTATACGATTATTAAATACAAAATGGTATTATTCTGATTATAAAGTATGGTCCACCTATGATATTGGGTAGGTACTAGTTAGTGTAGCGCCTCCTATTAATATAGAGATTATATAGATATCTTAACTATTGGAATATCCTACAGTTGGCACATTTTATTTTTACCGTTTTAACATTAATTATTGATCAATCATTCTTCCTCTTCTCTTCTGTAAGCAATATTAGATTTAAGAGGGCCTAAATCAACTTCTAGTTTAAAGGACACTTCATCTTCAAAAGTTGTAATTGAAAGAGTCACTTCCAAACCTTTAAGGATACTTGAAACTGTTCATTTAATTCGCAAGGATGGATTTTGTAAAGCTCTTGTTCACGTACGAGACTAACTAACGCAGTCTGAATTCGTTAAACGTTAGGTAACCAGATTGTAACTTAAATCCGGTTAACGTGCCCCGGCAATTAGCCAGAAGGTGAGGACGTGTGGCAAATAAGCCCACTGAATAATGTGTAGCTTAAAGAAACACTGCAGTTAAAGTGCAGGTTTTCTGTGTTATTAAAGAGCCTCTGAATTTTTCAAGGTTTTTTTTTACTAGCTCTTGCCCGCAACTTCGTCTGCGTGAAAATGTATGAAAAGTAGCCTATGTGCTTTTTCAGTTCCTAAGCTACTTCTTAGACTATAATTTTTTTTTCAAATTTCATTGAAAGCCGTCCAGCAGTTTCAGCGTGAAGGTGTAACAAACATACACACACACACACCCCCACCCAACCCGACACAGACTTTCGCATTTATAATATTAGTGTAATTCACGTCAAAAATGCAAAGTGTGGAAGTCACACCCTCTCATTCACCAGTCCTTGCCTTAACTGTTGATCGAGCCATTACCGTTTTTGTAATAAGTTAGTAAATGTTATGCATAACATGTTTTGGATACCTAACCTCTTTGCTAAAGAATTTGTAAACCTACCTAATTAATGCGGACAACAATACTTTGTTTAACCATTATCCCTTTGTCTGACGCATTTAAAAACCCAATTGATTTTGACCTCCAGGAGGCTTCTCGACAGATAAACGTTTAGAGACAGCACAGCAGCCAAGTAGGTACTTTATGCCCTCATGAATAAAATTATTATTTAGAAAACAAACAACCAATTCCTTTAAGCGATATATCCTTTGAGACTGATATTCAAGGGAGTGGCCATGTAGGTCATGCGTAGAAGTTTGATGACGTCATGTCAAAGTGTGGAGTAACTTCTAGTATTGAACCAACTAACCTTGTACATACCTATTGATCCCAATTCACGAGTATGTTCTACGCAACTTCTGTCACGTGAGGAATACTTTGCTCAAGATTTTCTCAGAGCTGACACCTATCTAGATAATCTTGGAAAGTAAAATATAATCTACTCGTAAATACAATATTTCATCCAAATCGTTAAAGTCGTTTCCGATAAACCAATTTATTATAAATAGGTGCTGCGCTAGCGATTCCGTCCGCGTGGAAGTCGAAAAACAATACAATGTCGTTATTTTCTTCATACAAACATTACCACCCTTTTTCACCCCTTTAGGCATATAATTTTAAAAAATCCCTCTTTAGTGCACCTCTAAGGTTCTCAAGGAATATTTCCTCTAAATTTCAAATCTCTATTGCGCTGCGTCGTTGCGTCCCACACTAAAAGCCTACCCATCTTCCATGGAAACAATAAAATATATATTATTATGTAAATATTTAGGTATAAGTAGTTGATAAACATAAATACAACTATTAACATAAAAACACACCCTCGATTTTCTAATATCCCAATTTACAGGTTGAATAAACTCAAGAAAAAAATATAAAAATGAATCTAAGAAACTTTCCTGACGATATAGGCTAGAATTAATAAATCTTTCATAGCGTCATCTGCTAAGGTGGAATAAGGAACTCGTAAAAGTCTCATAATTTTAATCCACGAAGATTTTACTGCGACAAAGAGCAAAATAAGCATGGCAACTCCCTTTTATGCATCCATAAACTTTAAATCTATGTTATCATTACTTTAATGAAAACATGTAAAATCACTTTTATATTCTGCAGCGTAAATATCACGGAAAACAACTGCGTAGGATAAATACATACATTTATATACCTCACCAACAGTTCCGCCTCACAAGCCTAGCTACTCATTTATAATTGCCTAATCTACTATAATTATCAAGAATTTAAAATAATCCCAACAATCCCTACATAATAGAAAATAGCAGTAAAGTGTTTTCCCCGTCGTTATTTTCAGTACACTTTTTATCCATTTATTTACTTCGTTTACAATTCACCGCGTATTCATTTCAGTCATTGAGGTACAGTATTCCCAAACTAATAATGCGCATGCAGATCTTCGCTAATTGTCGTATTCCCGGAAACACCAAATCAATGAATCGTATGAGCCCTAAATTATGCATGAAGAAAATGCCGTTTGTTTCCGGGAATACGACAATTAGCGAAGATCTGCATGCGCATTATTAATTTGGGAATACTCTATATTATTTCAGTCTAGAATATATTCTACTACAAAAGGATTTTTCTTTAAGCCATGCTCATGTTTCAGTTTATTTTTATTCATAAACAGAGACAGACACAGGTATTGGCAGCCTCTCCGGCAATATTTGTATCGAAGGGTCAGTTAAACTTTTTGAGGGAGATAGATACCTACCTGACTGCTAACACAATTATTTGAATGTCAATTTTAGCCTTTTCTTTGTAATGGCTTGATGGTACCGACTAACGTAGGTTGTAGATTCAAATCCAAGCATAAGCGTACTACTTTATGCACTTTGTTTCATCACTACTGGGGCCCAAGTCTGCTAATGAAATTGTCGTAATCGTGTCAGAATGGTCTCTCAATGACATCGTTTTGACCAATGACGAAACAGATAGTCTTACTCTAAGCCAATGAGCGCTTAGGTTTTGACCGTTATGGTGTCATTATGACACCATTCATACACAATTGCAATAGCAGAATTGGGGCCCTGCTCTAAAATCGGTATCTAAAATAGGAACCATCTTGAGGAAACCCTAAAACCAAATATTCGAAGACTTGTCACATTCATCAGGCTGCACTGGGCTAGCTTGGATTAAGGCCCATTCCTCACTGAAAGAAAACCTGAGTCCAGGCAGTAAGAACATTCGAAAGAGACACCGCAGCCCTGGAATGTAACGGGCAACGAAGGAACATGGATGGGTTTTAGTCAGTACAAGTCTGACACTCCCTTCCGCTCCGCCCAGAGCGGAGGGGGTCATTTGATGATTTCCCATCCAAAAAAAAAAAAAAAAAAAAAAAAAAAAGGCAGTAAGAACATTAAAATTTATTGGCTGATTCATTATATATAAGACCACAAAACAGAAAAAAATAATGAACTTAAAATTATTTAAAATATTGTAAAATAATTGAAATACTTCAAAGCGGTAACCTGGGACATGTATGTATAAGTAGGTACATAGGCTACTTTTCATTCTGAATGTTTAATACAAAATACACGCAGATGAAGTCGCGGACAAAAGCTGGTTTACAAAACAATATACATCTATCCTTGTCGCGACAAACAAATCACACTATTATTAGTAATTGCTCTAAACTACTACAAGATACACCTAGGCTATCAATATCACAGATAAGGCTTGATGCCGGCGACGTAACGACAAAGGTAGTGCGTTTATGTAACATAATCCATTTATCAGCCGAAGTCACGCGCCATGAGGCAGTGATTAGATGACGCTTAATGATACGACGCGAGGGACATAGTGGTGACTGGTTTATGTTATTGTTGATGGTGTGAGAGTTGATGTTATGAATAATAGATGTATGTAGATAGTTTCCAAAGCAGTATTCATAAAAATTAGGTTGCGTCAATGTGTATCTTCCGTTTCCATCGTGGAAAGAAAATGAGTCAAATACGTATGTCATGCTTACAGCAGTTAGTGAACTCGGATTTGTATCCCGCATAAAGATATCTGCAATACAAAAGGCATTGCAGGTGTGTTGTCCATTTTAACTTTGTTATTTGGGTGGATAACGCACCTGCAACCTGCAATGCCTTATTGCAGTTATCAATAGACGACGGTGTACCATCAGCATGCATAAAACGGTAGAAATCTTTCTACAATCTGTCATTTTGTCTATTCTTCCGACGACAAAACTGGCTGGTAGGCCGTCTGCTTTCCAACAATCCTATTCCTAACTATCCTAACTAATATTATAAATGTGAAAGTAAGTTTGTTTGTTACCTTTTCTCGCCTAAACCACTTAACCGATCATCATGAAATTTTCGGTTTAAGTAGGTACATTTAACTCAATTAGAAACTCAATTAAACTGAATACAATGCTAACGCATTTCTACTATATTAGTAATAATAGCTCATCGTTCCCAATAATCGCTGGTGCATGGCGTGTGGCGTCGAACGGATTACAAGCGGTCAACGGATAATTTGAGGGGCAATATCCGCACTATTCCCGCCAGTGCGGATAATGCGGATGTAGATAACTAGCGGACTTACTTACTCCGATATGTGGTTGTTATTGAGTGATAGTACCTATGTTGTCGATCAATGAATCAAAAGCATATGTTTTGGGTTTGATTTTGTTTTGAATGAGTCTATTGGGTCTGCAGTGCTAGCACATGAATAAATAACGCTAGTCTAATAACAGAATGAACTGTTTTTGACGTTTAAAAAATAGTCATAATTTCAGGCAAAGCTAAAGATTTAATTACAGAATAAGATACAATGTGCTAGTCCACAGCTATTAGCAATGCATTATTCCAACCATGAAATTGTAACTGATTTCTGAAAGACATAATACGTAAATCACTAAATTAACCATTTAAACGCTTTGGTATTTCATAAAGGTTATAAGTATGTAGTTTTTAATTAGTGTATTTATGATTTTATAGCCATAAGCTTAAACGGTTTAAAAAGGTATAGGTGTGTATAGGTAAGGCATTTAAAATTTAACTTTTAAATAATGTGAGTATGACACAATAGCTCAGTGGTATTGCCACGGTACGGCAGATGTCGCGAATTGAGTACCAGCTTGTGATAGTAATTTTATTCATAAACTTTTAATTTATTTACCTTTTGACAATAAGCCAAAAAAAAAATCTTATTCCTTATCGGACGTGGTGCTTTTTAACCGACTTCCAAAAAGGAGGAGGTTCTGCATTCGGTTGTTTTTTTTTTTTTTTTTTTTTTTTTTTTCATGTATGTACACCGATTACTCCGTGGTTTATGAGCCGATTTACGTGATTCTTTTTTCATATGGTAGAAGAAGCTCGCGAGGTGGTCCCATATAAATTTTATTAACTTTGGTTGTGTAGATTTTTAACGAGGTGTAATAAACGGTATTTTTGGTGTATCTCGATGACATTATGACGATGATGAAAAAGTGATATTGTGTAGGTACATGAATTCCTGAACGCAATCGATCTCGATATTATGCATACATAACATCACGCCGATAT
Source organism: Thalpophila matura (assembly GCA_948465475.1). Taxonomy (NCBI): domain Eukaryota; kingdom Metazoa; phylum Arthropoda; class Insecta; order Lepidoptera; family Noctuidae; genus Thalpophila; species Thalpophila matura. Next base: position 9,139,614 of record OX419184.1, on the reverse strand, counting down.
TTCCCGCAAGCTTAGACAGAGGTGTATAGTACACACAATTTTTTTATGCTTAAGTTGCATTTGATAGAAGGCTAGGGAGCGAGCCTATTGCTATTACTACTATCTACAGTTCATAACCAATTTATATGAAACTTCGTAGGTAGATGTCTTTTACAAGCCGCCATTAAGGCATATAGTGAAATTACGAAAAATAAAATTATTAGGGGGGGCTCCCATACATGAAACTGAGGGATGAAAAATAATATTTTCGCGCACCCCACCATGTGGGATATCGTTGGATAGGTCTTTGAAAATAACATGAAGGTTTCTAAATACCTTTTTTATTTAAGTGCATATTGAGTGAACTAGGAACTACTCCCAAAGTCGTTAACAATGTGTGTCCCCCCCTGTAATTTTCCAACCGCGCTATCAAATAATAATCTGGAAAAAATCAAGCTTATAGCATTTAATAAATACTTTCGATTGAAATTAGTTTGAACAAGATACGTCACAAAATTTTTGAAATATTCACTATTTTCCATTTTGAGTTTGACAACCGTAAAAATAATAATATTTCATAATAATATTATGAAATACAAACTTGTATTTGCGGTCGGAACACTCAAAATACTTCTTGCTATGGAATCCTACACTGCGTGGTCCGACACGCTCTTGCCCGGTTTCTGTTTACTGAAATGCTCTCATCCACCAACATCTATGAATATAAGTACATACCTATTTAAATTCGTGGAAGTAATCGATCTCGGTAAAAGTACATAAATGATCAAAGTCGCTCTGTCCATGATTTAATGGTACTTTATTGTAATAAATTAACAACAACAAAAATGGTTACACTACACTAAAAAGATAAAAATAAAAACAGGTTTAAAAAAAACCGACTTCCAAAAACTACACTAAAAACTATGAAATAAAAATGTTAAACTTCCATAAATAAAAATCTAAATGTATATTGAAGTCGGCGGGGCCTAGCATGAAAATAAGCACCATTGTAGATTAAGGATTGAAAGGAAATGTTAATTTGTCGAGGCGCAAAGCAAGCTGCACGTGCACACACTGCGCACGTTCTTCCTGTTCAAAGGCTGAGAGGTAAAAAACCTGAAGAAGAGGCCCCGCCGACTTCAATATACATTTAGATTTTTATTTATGGAAGTTTAACATTTTTATTTCATAGTTTTTAGTGTAGTTTTTGGAAGTCGGTTTTTTTTAAACCTGATTTTAGATAAATTAACTGAGAAGTCCAATAAGGAAAGGTGTAGATATGATTATTCGTTCCTTTTAAAAAATTAATTTAATTTAGAATATCCCGATAGTTCCAGTCATTTTCATACTTAAACTTTCACAGTATTAAAACTATCGCATTTATCTACAAAGTCAAAGTTGGAAATATTTCACGTCGTTTTTAGTAAACTTTGTGTGTCATGGCCGGCACTCCAGTGACGCATTCTCCTTCGTACGACATCTAGTAACTATGTTATTGGTATCGAATTTTAGTCTATCCTCTACGCTGTCATTTGATTACTTACTCAAGTCTCTATCTATTTCAATGTAAAGTTAATTTTGGATAAAATTTAGATAACGTATGGAATAGAGTTATAGAGATATACCTACATAGAAATAGTAGTAGTTGAGCTCTTGAAAGAGCTCTTCCAGGGAAATACTACAACCATACCTATACCTGCCACTAAGCAGCACTGCTGTGTTACAGTTTCAAGGGTATGGGTATTTACAGGCACATGAGACATTTTCAATGTTGTCAACACATCTGCTATACCTCTGGTATTGCAGATGTCTATGGGCAGCGAGGACCACTTACCATCAAGTTGGCCGCCTACGTGTTTGGCACTCAATAACACATAAATAGATAACCGCGAAAAATAAAACATCCTCTGAAAACATACGAAATCCTGATCTATTTTGAGTTTTTAAGTACCTATTTATAATCTTTCTCGCATTGTCATTCCTGAAACTGCAATTTAAGTTTTGACGTAAAACCTTCGTTGCGTACAAAAAAATTCAAGAACGTGACCAAAAGTGCACAACTTAAGACGTTAGTGATATACTTAAATAGACTCAGTAATTAAATTTTGATTAGGTAGGTAGTTATAATATAGACTTGTTTGCACAATTGTACAGGTATCTTTTTAATGACAGGTCCGCGTGACTTTCTTCGGAATTTCTTCGGTACCGTAGGTAGACGTAGGCCTCGCTATAACGCTGATCTACTACATATTATTATAGGTCATACAAAATTAAATATTTGATCTATGCGATTTACGTCTACTGTAGGGTTCAATCAATATTAAGACAATTACTACATAGTGAACTATTTAGGTACATGTTTCCTTTTAGTGCTTATAAAAATGGTCAACCCATAAATAATTTAAAAAAAAATAGTGTGCGGTTGGAGGACCCCCACTAGGAACGAAGTGCCTTACGCCTCGTATATAATAGAAAGAGACAGAAAGAGAGAAAGTCGCGTAGGGGAGGGTGTAACGCTTTATTCTTACGTGATGATTTCTACCAGTCAACTCCTACCGCAAGCCGCGTTAAATAATTTCGTTCCAAAAATTCGTCGTCTTCTTCGTCTCGTAAGTACCTAGTCTTATTAGTTATCGTAATACACCAGTGACCGCATATCCGTATCGCATTTAGAGAAACTTTTTCAATCAACAAACCTGCACAAATGATACACTTTTTTATCGAATATCGATACGGGCGTTCGTATCGAAACTTTGTGTATAGCTTATTGTTTTGCTAGTGCAACGGGCAAATTGAATTTCACCAATCCACAAGATTACGTTCGAAGTGGCTTTCCACGGACAACAGGAGTATACGACCTAGTATCGACTTTTAATAAAAATAAATTCTGTTTAAATGAAATCAGACCTTTTTATCGAGCCTTATACAGTTTTAAGTGGGGTCCCTCTAAATTGGGTATCTTATTTGAGAAACTTTTCTACCTGTTTCTTTTGGTAAGTAATTTGAATTTCCGAATTGTGTTTGCTTAATAGACAAGGGTGGTTTTAAGAAACCTTTTTTCCTCTACATTTTCAAGCCAGCTTAAGATCCAAAATTTCTTCCGTGGGTGTCATAGAAGAGAGTTTCTAAGAACATATGTTGCGGCATTTTATCCTACATTAAAAATCAACCCGTAAAATATCTTCAAAGATTTAAATACGTCGGTCAAGGTTTTCATGGTCCGAAATATTTCAATCAAATAAAAGATTTTGTCAAGGTTCAACAACATTCACTCGAAATCAGCATCAATTTGTAATCGATGAAAGAAAATCCCAGACTTTGTATAACTTGAGAGACTCTCGACAACCTTTACTTACCTTACTCGAAACCTTTACAATCCCAAGTATTTGATTTTCTTCGTAAATTTTGTCCCCAATTGCCGTATAATGTTAGTAAGACTTCAAACTTAAACCATACTGGGCTTATCTGACGTACACGGGCTTGCAGGAGAACTAGTTTCGTATAATTTCTATTTTATATTATAATAGATAAGCTAACGTGTATCGGGTAACGCCTGAAGAGGAAATTTCGTTGTGAAACTTAAACTAAAAGGTTTTATAAACTTTGCGGTTGAATGCCGTGGGTGGGGGCAGAATAGAGCCTGAGTTAGATATCGGTTTTTTAAAACTAAGTTAGACGTGCCAGGATTCTCTTCCCTGCATTCTTTGGAACCCCTTTTTTCTAAGTCAAAGTAATTTATTGAAGTTTTTAATTAATTGTGTAAAAGTTACAATGGTGTAATGTGGCTTTTTGTTTCAAATGTACCTTTACCTCGGAGCTACCACGCGGTCGTACTTATCTAGTAGTAATCTTGTTAGAGAAATCAATACGTTTGTGTGCAGTATCGTGTTAGGTATTTCTAAAATGGAAAAACATACAGAATAAGTGTCCTGCAGTAGACTTTTAAGATATACCTACACTGTAAAGAACAGATACCTACAGGTAACCCTGTTATGATATGAACAAGAAAGTATGTTAATATTAACCGGAATTTCTATAATTTGTAACTAAAACTGCGTCTGCACAAAGAAAGAGTTCAACATTATCCAAAAAAAATAATTAATGACAAAATAATGATGCTGGCCTGATTATATTTATATTATTCGCTTCATGCAGTTGCAACTTCAAAATTTCCAGATAGTGCAAAGACACGTTCAGAAGAGGAAACGGGCATCGCAACCTCTCCTTATCTTAACCGCAGGCGAATACGGGCAACTGAGCATAACTGTGTGCATACTAAGCTCTGCGCTTATTTTGCTCGTTTATGCATTTCCGTGTACGGGTTCCGCAGTTTCTTAACGGTTTTATTTATGGAATTTTGTTGCACGTAGCGTTAAATGAAAGCTAGTTGAAAATAATTTTAAGGTAGATTTTTTCTTGGTTTTTGTTATTACTAAAGCGTGCAGATGGCAATTTTCTCTATAAATTAAGTAAAGACAAGGCGGACATAGAAGACAGAACCTAATTGGAAATCGGATCGTGGTACTAAACCGGAATAGCGGAAAAAAGAACAAGATGAGATTCGTAAGAAAACTTTTCTTGTGATTTCTTAGGGAAAGAGGAAGCCACGTAGTGATTAATGCGTCATAATCACATAGGAATAAATATCAGTACACTAACATACTGAAGCACTAACATACTGAAGATTACCGATCGATTTTCCAAAGCTAGCAAAGGTAGGTAATATTTTTTTTCATTATTATTTATTGTTAACCAATGTTTATTGTTATACTCACAAGGTAATTTCAAGAATTCTCGACTTATTCAGTTTGAGTTACGACCTCGCCGTTACTTTAAACTTATGACTGAGCTCCGGTGCAGATAGAAACAAGTCGAGCAATCTGAATTAGACATGAAATTAAAACTGTTAAAATGAATAGGTAGGTTATCATGTTCTAATTTTGATTATGGCTTTAACTTGTACCAATGCGACCTATATTTTGTGTCTTCACGCATAACGAAGAAAATTATGTATTTATCTGTCTCATGAAAGTTCAAATATAAAAATATTTACTGTAGCGATTTGTTAGAACAGCTATGGACATCATGATTACTGTTCATAATAATGTAGTTAGGTACAGCTAAGAGCTTTCTCCCTATCACCTGGAGGATTCTCCCAAGTATCAGACTTATTAAATTATACATCAATATCACGCCTGGTGAAACCCCGTACGTCCCTGGTGGGACTAATTAATATGTTTAATCCACTTAACTATTAAATTGAATGTTAACTATTCTAATGGAAATGTGTTCTCGAATTTAGAAATTTGAGACTTTTTTATTTAGTGAAATTATAATTTATCGCCGGAAGCGGTAAGTTTGATTATTATACATATTACAGGATTACAAATAAATAATTGTTTACTGGATCATGTTTTAGTATAGTTTTCTAAATTAATTCCTAGAAATCTGATGGTCCTAATGGTTCAGATATCTCATCATTTACCTAAAATTTCCATTACATTAGGTAATATTTGAATTCAGGAAAACCGTCATCAAATAAAAAAGTTATCGGCCACATTTTATTAATAAACGGCAAAATATGGAATTTTGCTGAACAGTAGTTAAAAATAAGGGTGATTGAATGTTGCTGACATTTCAAGTCAACAGCAACCAAGTTGCTTTTGGCAGTTGCCAGTAACGCGCAGACTCGATTGATTTTCACATGAGACACTCAGTGAAGCTATCCGAAAATATGAAAACCTTGATTCTGTTGTGAACTTGCTAAACATCATCATAAGTTATTGCGATCTTACCTTTTTCGTACAGATGAAACAAGAGAGAGACAGGAGTAAACTATAAGATCGGTCAAAATTACGCAATTTGGACGTTATTTATTTAGTTCTGACGCTAATATTACTAAAAACCCTTTGCTAAAAAATAGCGATGCAACGTTACTCATACTGCAGTGGTGAATTTTGCTGAGTGAAGACACATTTTTTGCACAGCTGTGACGTTCTATAGGAATGTACATTTATTTGTTATATATCTAGAATAAAATCAAATTGTCGTTCTGTATCACAATAAACGTTATCTCCTATTCAAATTACGTTGAACTGAAACTTCAATAAAAGCTGAGACGACATGAAGATACTTAAAGATACGATTATCTGGCAGCTCCAAACTCTGTAAATAAATATAGCAATACCCTTATTTTCAAATTTAAGTAGGTACCTACGTTGATAAAAAACAGACGATAGTGTCTTTCTTTTAATTAACTCGGAAATCCCTATAACCAAAAATTGTTTATTTCCATTTAATTTTCATCCAGCGCCCATCTAATAAACAAGCGTCCAGCGAAGTGTTTGCACAAAACTGTGCAAACACGACAGTATTGCTATAAGGCCCATAAATAATAATACAATTAGGCTGAGCTACTGGCACCCGTGGGATTTGATTTATTACCAACTGCGCATAATTTGTGACTACGCAAAGGTCATTTGATTATTTACAAGAATAATGTAAATATGAATTATTGTCGTCTTCATAGTATTTGCATGAGTGTTTTATTAGCGGTGGGGGACGGAGAAAAATGTGTTCTGCTGATTAATTTTCACACGAATTAATTAAGGAAATTCGGATGATTTTATGCTGGTCAGAGGTCTTGCTAATTATTTTGCCACCTGTGTACTATAAACCATGTCATGACTTTTTTCATTAAAGTTATTTATTTAAAGCTTCTTAGTTTCAACTCTTATATCAAAATACACTTTTTGGTTACCTCATTCGAGTAACAAGGTACTAATTATCACGCCTCGTATAACATCTACCTTCATTACAATAACTTGTCTGACCGTAATACATTGAAATTTTAATTAAAATAATACGTAGACACTTCATTAATAGGTATTATTTCATTAGCATTGTTTCTTTCTTATTAGTCCCACAATCCAAATTATACGAGGGTAGGCGTTAAAGGGACGCGTATATCGCACCGTAAATTGCCTACAATAAAATCGTAACATTGTCTTTGAAGTTTGATGACTGGATATGGCGTGGTTAAAGTTATAAGGAATCAAGTGCGCTCAATATCGAATAGCCGATAGTTTTTTTTACAGAAATGTATTTAATTACATAGATCGCATAAACAAAACATTGTCTAAAATGATGTAGTATTATAGGAATAATGTGGTTTAGCATAAAAATAATATTTATTTATATCAAGACAAAACTGCTAGTTTTCCTAATTTATGAATTATCTGTTTTATATTCAAACGTAACCAAGTAGGTATAGGCATAACATGAAAGCTATACCAATATTTGTTACAATACATTTATAATTTCAAAAGACGAATTTTACCTCCTACATGGCACTTCTAGTGAACATTATAAAAACGTGATAGCTCCCGCTGAATAAGCAAAAGGGAAATAAGGCAGAAACGGTGGGGGTAGGGGCCAATGTAATTAATGCTTACGTTTAATTGTTGCCCAAATTGGAGGAGACGGACCCTTACAGATGTGAGACGAGTCGCAATGAAAATTAAAGTGGAAGATATTATACTGCTGTGGGCGGAAAATTAGCTGATCGATGTTTTTCTTGTGATTTGACAAAGAAAATTAACTCCTATCCAGGAGATATTTTTAATCATCTAAATTATTCTAAATAATTTGATTATACAGGTATATGGGGTTTAGAATTCAATTTAGAAGTTTGGTGTCGGACTGTTGCCGTGCGTACGCGGTAATTCTGTCGCACGACAGCCGGACGGCGCTATCAACACTTCAACTGTATGTAAAAAAAAAAAGAAACAACTGTCCGTTAAAAATACTCTTGACTGGATGATACGCATTGTACACTTTTTCACAAAAAATAACTGGTATCTATTAGAAATAATTGCCAATGCACAGATTCACATTCTAAAGTAATAACTGTTGCTCATAACGAAAAAAGAAACGATATTTGAAACTCCTATGATTCACAAAGCGTGAAAAGAAGAAATACAACGCCGACTCCATTTTAATATGAACGGAATCGGCTTATTAATTCTGAATATCGAGACTTTACAAACAAATAAGCGACAAACCAGGAATCTTGTTTAAACATTGATAACTTTAATCTTCTAACACCGCGAAGTAGAAAATAATTCATAAATATATTCCACGATTTAAATACAGACATTCTTCAGAGTCGCGGTGTAGTCAAAAGAGAATACTAAGCAATGATGAGTAACTTTTACCTCGAATCTGAATATAAATGCTAATGCCGTCTGATCCATACTTTCAATCTCGACACTTCTTTCGAGAGATTATTATAATTTTGTCAGAATCCTTTGAGTTAAGCTGAGATTCATAGTTTGCATGTAATTTTTTTTTAATATAGGTACCTAATTTAATCTATTCAGTTGAGCTTGTATTTTTTTCGATAAATTACTTTTGTTTTACTTTAATGGCTTGATTGGTGTAGTGCAGTGGATGAGTGTTACAGTACAATATCTTTGTGCTGTATCTACAATCTACATCGCAATCTTATGATCTTTATCGCACGTTCAATATCTATTAAATGTTTCTACTATCCGTGATCAACACGTAGTCGTTAGTATATAAGATGCACCTTTGGATAATTATGGCTTCTATACATCGTGGTTTTGATTCGTTGTGTGACGCTCAGAGGCGCGTCTCTCACGGTGCTACGCGCTGTGCTACGCGCTGTGCTACGCGCTGTGCTACGCGCTGTGCTACGCGCTGTGCTACGCGCTGTGCTACGGGCCGTGCTACGTCGTAGCTTGCACTATGCTACAGTCGCGTGGTCTACAACTTCAACTTATTTATGTAATGTAATACCTTTATTAGTTGTCTATAAGTCCAAGATACACCCAGTTTGAGACCTGAATAAACTTAATATAAAACCTTTATTAATCCTATAATTATAAACATTCTTTTACAGAATCCATTGCTCCTAAGCTTTTAAATCGAACTAAAGCACTTCGTCTAGTTTAAAAGAAACGATAAAGGTATTACGTACCTTGAATTCATACCTTACTGTACGTCGGTCTCTAGTGTACCATATTGCACCGGGGCCGGACGTTTCCTATTTGTTATAGCTTATTATTTTCTATCTTTAGTTGCCGCGGCTGGAATTATTTCCATTTCTTGTAAAATTTGCTCGTGCTTTTACCAAAGGAATACTTGTTGGTTTTGTTTGTTTTGTCTTGGGACCATTTTTTACCAAGTGCAGCGAGAAAGAAATACTAATATTTTTTAGACAATGGAGGCTATGCAGTGTAGGTTTAAGTAGAAATAATATCTAATGGCACATAAAATTATGCCAGTAAAAGTTCTATCGGGTTTTTCCATAGGGAAATTTTCAGTAGCAGCTCAGAGTCCAGATATGGCCCGGTTAAGGTCAATAGACTCGCCTCCTGTTACGTGATACTTATAGTGAGTTATAACATAACTGGTGAAATGTGGGTATACTGTTCCACTATACCTATGCCTACCCTATTCGGAGAAAAAATTCGTGATGATGATGTCATGTTATGCCTAAGATAAACAGGGTACGGCTAGACCTGTTTTTCCGATACATAAGATGTTATATACAACATGTAAAATCCTTTTTCATCAGAATAATTCATTTCACATCACGCGTGGGTAAGTATTAGTTAGAAATAATATAGGTAAACTGGTTTCGCAGAAAATCCCCACATGTATACGTTATCAGTTTCGATGTTCTATTTCTCCTTTTGTTTTTATTAGTATTTTCCATTACCTCGTTAAAATTCTATCGAACAGCCATGTTGGCAAATACTCGTTTCTCACACGAGACAGAACGATAACGTTTTAAAGCGACGCTGAGTAATACCCTAACATGTGATCGAGTTGAAATGGATAAGAAAAAAATAATAAATGAACCGAGCGTCACCTAAAAGAGATTTGAAAAAAGTCATTACCCTGATAAACTGCGTCCCTAAGTTTGCTTCGCGTTCTTCTTTCATTTTGTGACAAATTGATGTATCCGCTGGATGCTCGGAAAAGATTTGTCGTTTTTTGACGGATAAGTTATGTGAAGTAAATAATGAAATTATGGAAACGGTATCCAAAAATGTTGAGCCCAAATGGTGTGGTTAAAAAAACAAATTTCGTTATAGTTATCAATCCTTAAACCACTCAAGTTGACAACGCCAGCATAGTCGCACCACGTGCCGTGGTTACCTACGATAAGAGAAAAGAGGCAACGTTAAAAATAAGCAATACCATTATTACTTCACCACGCATAACCAAAGGATTAGTTATTAAAGTTTGTAGTTATTAGCATACAAAAATGTTTGCTTATAGTATGCAAGATGTCATTTTATTCACTCAAAATCCGAAAACAGGTCATTGAATTCATCATTATGAACAATTTTTACTGTGGGACCAAACCTGAAATCGCGAAAAGTAAAATCAGCTGCTCCATACATTTTGTTGAGCAATGTAAACATAAATGTATGGAAGAGCAATTTTTTTTTCGCGATTTCAGGGTTGGTCCAATAGTAAAAATTGTTCTTAATGATGAGTTTAATGACCTCTTTTTGGATTTTGAGTGATTAAAATTACACCTTGTATAAAATGAGGGAGTACAATCCACAAAATCTAAATTGGCCGCGCTGAAATTGGCTCAATGAGACATTCGCGCATGTACCTACAGTCATCAAGAAAATAGTTGATAGCGGAAAATATTGTCTTACAAATCTATACTTTGTTTAGTTATTTCTTGATTTATGTAGTTAGGGATAGTTAGAAATTTAAATTAGCAGCCACTCGTGACTAACTTCTCCCCGGCCAAGTAAAATCGTGCAAGCATAAGCATAAGCATAATCGGCCTATAATGTTCCCACTGCTGGGACACAGGCCTCCTCTCTGTGAGAGGGAGTGGGCCGTAGTCCACCACGCGGGCCCAGTGCGGGTTGGTGGACGTCACATGTCTTCGAATTTTTGGTTCTAGGACATGCCGGTTTCCTCACGATGTTTTCCTTCACCGTTAAAGCAAGTGATAATTAATTTCTAATACGCACATGACTTCGAAAAGTCAGCGGTGCGTGCCTCGGGATCGAACTCGAACCATTCGCCGTGGGAGGCACATGGTTAATCCACTAGGCTATCACTGCACACAAAATCGTGCAAACTGGTTTTCATTTACTTATTCTTTGATGGAAATAGTTACGGATTATTCGACACTCTACATACCATCTGAGTTATCAAAAGACTCCTAAACGTAAGGTATATAAAGATGTCAAACCCACCCTAACATTAACTTAACTTCGGAAGGGCGAACAACATTAGGAATGTAGCACGCATTGCTGGTCTTCTCGTATTATTCGATTGTTAAAATAAATCCCGAATACCCTTTTGCCTATATCAACCATAAGTTTTTGCTAAATCTGGTCTATTCATGATTGTATCAGGTAGTTATTTTCACTAGTTTAATACTTAAGTAGATAACCGAATGGTCACTTATGTAGACTAAAATACTGTTTGTAAAACAATAAGAAGCATTGATTTTTAATGTGGGTCAAATATTTTAACCTTTTTATTTTGTGAATGGAATAATAAAGTATATTAAGTAATTAAACACTATATTCATTATAATTAATATATTATAAACAAAGTATTTAATTTTAATCAAATTTCGATTTACAGTTATTTACAACTTAATTTGCTTCGGGGAAAGCAGAATTAAAATATTTCATATCTACAAAATATTAAAAATACTATAAATTCGTTTACAATGACTTTTGATTGTACTGTAGGGATTTTGCCACTTACCCAGTTCTATTTTTAGGTCTCTGTTTCACCTTATGTCTAATCTTATGAAAAAAATGAGTAGATAGATCTTGTTTAGGAAATAAAAAAAACAGAGGAGATTAAATAAATTTTTAGGGTCCCGTACCAAAATGGTAAAACGGGACCCTTATGGTGCGACTTCGTCTATCCGTCTGTCCGTCCGTCTGCCACAGCTGCTTATTTCAGCAACCACTAATGCTATCGACTTGAAATTTGGAATAGTTATAAAGAATTCTTGCCCAGGTTTATTGCAAATGACTGAAGTTAAAAAATATTTTTAGTTTCATTGAAAAAGGGGGCTGAAGTGGGGGTTTGAAATTTAAAAGTGGGGTAATTAGGTTAAGTGGCATATCATATAAAAGGGCTTGATCTGCACATTTCAAAATACATTTTCATTTTCTTTTATGTCGTATAGTTTTCGACATATGATGAAAAATGTCTGAAAAAATACCATTCCCCCCCCTCCCCTTATCTCTGATGTTTGCGAAGCGAAAAATCTGAAATATTTTGAGTTGATAGAAATTGACCTATATATTGCACCAAAAATAAAACGATGTTCCTTACTAGTACAGTTTTTAAAAATCATCAAAATTCCGTCACAAACAAACTTAGTTATGCGGTCCGGTTTTTTTTACTTTTGTACGTCCAAGGATGGTACGGGGCTCTCGGTGGGCGAGTACGACTCGCACTTGGCCGGTTTTATTTTGCATGTAGCTTACCCTACAACGTATTATGAAACACGGTAAGTTAAGTATGGAAAAAACAAGTGTATGGAGCGATAGAGAAGTGTATGGAGACCGATACTTATAATTTTTTATAGACGCTAACACAACACTTAGGACCGTATTCCATAACGATACTCGAGCACCACACCACACAAATGGCTTTAAATCTATGCTCAAGCAGAGATCGGTACTCGAGTATCGTTCTGTAATACGGGCCTTAGTGCCATTGCCCTTAGTGTTTTTCTGTCTGCCCTAGAAACTAAATTGAAAATAAACAAAAACTCCTTAAATACTAATTACTATTACAAGCTCTTCTAACCAAAACCAAGCTTGATACTTTGCGTAGGCACAATAACCGAACCATTAAGATAGGGCGCAAATTAAGCCATTGATGTGGTTTCGTAAATAATATTGTACAGCGGTACATTTGGTACATAATTACCTACTGTGCGAATTGCGACTATATTAGTTCACAAAGTAGACGAGAATCAACATCGTATTGTGTATTATTTGTGTGTAGCGTTGAGATGTAATGTGTATTTAGAAATTAATTTAGAACTTGTTATTGAATTTGTAATACTGTCTGTACAGTATTAGTTACATTGAAAAAGGTAAGAACGAAATTATACACGATATAATTGCATGAAAATATTATAACAATATCAAATAAGTTGTGTTACTTGATTAATGTCAATATTTAAATGTATTTTTATGTGTTATACTTAACATACTAAAATGCTTCCATCATAACTTGATGTTAGAATGCGGTAGATAAATTATTTTTATTTCAAATTCTTAACAACTATAATATCACTACATAGTATAAAACAAAGTCGCTTCCTGTCTGTCTGTCCCTATGTATGCTTAGATCTAAAACTACGCAACGGATTTTGATGCAGTTTTTTTTTAATAGATAGAGTGATTCAAGAGGAAGGAAGGTTTATAGCACCCGTGCGAAGCCGGGGCAGGTCACTAGTATGTAAATATAATAAGAAACCATGACTGTGGATAATAATTGTATCTAATCAAGAAATCTATACTTACGAGTAGGTATTAAAACGTGAAAAAAATCTTTGTAGCCGTTTTAAGCACATTGTGCGCACGGAGGAGTGTGAGATTTGGCACACCTATTTAAAGTTTAAATGGAGAAGGAGTGCTGAAAGGTAATTTTTCTTTGTCTTGTTTTTTTTCACAATTGGTCGAATTTCGAACTAGTGTCAATAATTCGTTAAAAAAAGTTACATAAAAATAAAGTTAATACATATTTACTTAGGTTTCATTTCCAAGCTAGGAGACTGAAATTATGGAACGAAATACCTAGTCACAAATAATTTGGTAGTAGGTAGATTCATGTGTTATTAAACTCTCTCTCTTTACAGAATCCTTTAATACTTAATTGCTACATACAAATAAATTATTCAGATGTACAGTTACATATTTATATAGACAGTACATAAGTAATTAAATACAGCCCGAAGACTGGGACTATTAAAAGCAGGCGAGCGTCGTTTCGCGGGGCGTTTATTCCTCCGATGCTATAGAGAACTCTAATTAATTGTACAGACTGACTCATTTATTATATATTTAGCTGTAAATGCAATTATACTAAGGACTAATGGCATTTTTACAAACAGGGGCCAAATTCTAAATGCTTTTTTTTCATCCAAATTTTTTTGGCTTTAAAACGCAGTGTGCAAAGAAGAAGTGCAGTACATCTTTACTATATATTCTATTCTATTATCTTTACTAAATAATTATGTTAAAAAAGCTTTGTATCCAATGTTTCTACAAATTATAAAACAACAACTTATAAATACACAATACTTTGGGACAGAATTTCAACACCATTATAGTTATTTTACAAGAAAGGAAAGGAGAAAACTTTAATCATGCAAAGCTTTGACCTTAAACATAGTTACAATGAACGAAAACGAAGACTTACATACAGTTCCGTTTTGTAACATAAATACACGAACAACTTACTTTTTGCAGCCACCTTAAATAATATGCAAAAGTAATAAACTGAAACATTGATTAAACGGACGCTAACAAAAGGAGCCAATAACCATTAATATAACTTTATGAAATTGGAATTTTTGATCGTCCAAACGTGACGTAGTCGCGAATATTTCGTAGTTATATTTTGAGAGCATATTATATTCGATATTAAATTAAATTTTAATTATTGATGAACGGCAGAATTTATACGTGCGCAGGGCTAGGCTTTTGTGATAAGAATATGAAGTCATAATTATGTCATTCAAACCACAAAAATCAAAGTCAAATATTTAAGTGCCAACCTAAACTTCATCTTTCAGGTTTCAATCAATATCTAATCTCTTCAAGACTATTACAATTATTGAGTACGAGTAAGTACATGAATATTTAACAATTTTGTAATTTAGTAATGTATGAAAGTTAAAATCTTTATAAAACATTGTATGTTTAATTAAACAAGCAAAACAGTTACGACATCCATCGATAACTACAATGTCGATAATTCCAACGCACTTGTTGATACCATTTGGAATTCAGCTCGCATTTGAAGTGCAAAAGAATAAAAATAAGGGTAAGTACGTTTGTTCGACCCAACAAATTGAAAAACAAACACTATTCATAAAATATTATCAAAGGTACACATGAGGAGTAACGAGGCATTTGGGGTCCCTCTGAATTTGTCAATTTCATTCCACACGACGCTCAGTCGTAAGGAATGCTTAAGGAATAATGATGGCATCTGTTAAGGTAAATAGAATACGAACTGTATCCATCCGGGATTCACAGTACACCTCTTTCTATAAACCTCACACGGCACATTTGTGAATAAAATAGTGTCTTAAATCAAATTATTTGAATTAAGGATTCTAGGCTCTAATCTTTCGATATTGAGTTGAATTTTCTTTGTTCGATCTTATACAGTTACACACAATTTTTTATCAAACGTATGTGTTACTCTGAAGCTTTATTACAATTTAAGCGATGTAACAAATTGTAAAACGTGCTAACGCGAATTCTGTTCACGTCCGTACTTTGTTTGGTACCTTCTTTCATCCTTTTGAAAGTACTTTTCTGACATGTTGCCCTCAAAGTTGGACTAACACGAAACGAATTCGTTAGATCTGTGTTACAAATTCGTTTACATATTAAATTTATTTATAATAATAAGCTGTATCGAGCTAGACGAAATTGAAATAGATATATTTTTTGCTGTCGTAACTTATGTTCCTTGCCACCATCAATAACAAACGTTAATCAATTCAACCTTTTTTTCTTATCAAGTAGAACCAAGTCTACGTGTAATAAATACCTACTTGATGTAATTTACCCACTTTACCACTGTTCCTTCTTTTTTGGGGGAGGCTTTTGTCTAGTTATAGACTGTTAATAATAAATTGTTGATGTAAATAGACTTTCTGATTGACTATTTGCGCGGTAGACAAAACCTCGTAATAAACAGACGTGACCCCTTCTATCTAAAGTATGTTAACTGGAAACAACAAAAATGTCATAACTTGACCTCCTCTAAACCTTTACCAAATTCCATCACATCCAAAGTGCCCCATAGGCATATTTTAATATTACATTTTATAACAAAACCCGCTCAACCGTGCCACATTCAAGATGCAAATCCCCTTAGGAAAGTATTAGAAAAATATAAAGAGACTGATAAATCTCGCGTTGAGTCCCTGGAGTGTCCGACGTAGCGCGATATTTCACGGTATTTTAACAAATTTAACGAGCTTCCATATTTACTTCAAGGAACCTCCTTGAGGATACATTGCGTTTATTCATATTATTCCTACCTTATTATTCCTTATCGTGATGCGCTGATGTTGGGTGACTGAAGCGGAGGATACTTTAGCCAATCGCCTATACACCGATTGGAAAAACTTTCAGGCGTGTAATACCCGTACGTACGTGTACCTACCATACCCGTATAAAAACACTTTTATATTGTTTTTAAACATTATATCTAATAAAATAGATTTCAACTTAATCTGGAATAAACGTTGGCATATTATATGAGCACCTAATTAGATTCTCACATTTTTCCAAGCGGCGCGGCGCGGCGATTGATTCCCCTTATACTGATAAAAAAAATATAACATGGAAGTATCAGCTGTCTATTTTCACACACAAATTGCAAGAATCGTTAGTCATTAAGGGTGGTGTTGGATAGTTCAACATACCCTGCCTTATAGGGTGAGAAAAACTTTTATTGTTCTGTGTCTCAACACAGGAGTTGAAAAACTCACTAGAAATTCCACATCAGAAAAACTTAACTTGTTCTTAATAAACACAGAATACTTGAAACCAAATTATAAAAGTAAATTTATTGTGAAAGAACCCCAATGTTACCATCCAACAAGTACCTAAGGGTTTTGCGAGCAATAAAATGGCACAATCAAACTCTTTCTACATCGTCTTCTTTACTTATTTAGGTATTATCACAGTTTAAATGAAATAATTTAATAATAATTGCACATAGTAATCATAGCTACTGAATAAACTACATGCTGTTTTGTTTCAGTTAAAAGTTCATCTAGTATAACTTTAATATAGTAGGTACATACGTGCAAAATACCAGCGAATACCAGACAGTGAACCTTTGCTGTGAACTTTAAACTTTGCTTTTGCAGCGAAATTAATTTCAAACTTCTGATTATATGCATTTAATTTTACCTTTTGTATAAATACGTGAATAAAATTAATATTTTATGTTTTTGGTACTTTTACTTTTTTTCCGTGTGTGCATTGTAATCCATTCTAATTCTAATGTACCTATTTATAATTTATTCATTATAATGTATAAGAATAATTAAATATAACAAAATGACGACGATATGACAAATAACAATTTGACGGTGCCAATGTTCAACAAGTTTAAATTGGGACAAAAAATAATTCGTTCAGAACATAACATGGCCTCATATTAATGTGAAACGTTGAGAGAGAAAATGGAGAAGACTTGTCAGTGTAACATAAAACACGAAAACTAGAACTATTTTCATAAAGATAACTAATTAAGTAATAAAATAATTCTTTGAAGCTTCCTTGTAGTTGCTGAAAATTCTGCATTATACTTTAATTTAAAAAAAGGTCTCGTCCGGGGCCAACTAGGTCAGGGCAATTGCTTACTAACTCAATTTCCCGCCTTGCGCAAGATGGTCAAAGCACCTTTCCAAATGCGTCGTTTGAAGTCACCCTCTTCGCCATTTACCTACTGTAAACTACGTAAAGGTCAAAGTCATTGCCTGTGGCACTAGCCAGCGTACCAATCATACTAAACCCAATTATATTGTCATAGTTTCTTGCTGACCTAATATTCCTACTCAAATACAGAACCGCTATAATATTTCCCAAACAGCAAGTCATAAAGCAAAAACCGTTGGCTGGGCTCTGTGGCAATTTATCCGTGGATCACCTGAGGCATCGGGGTCATCAATCCAAAGCCCCGGGGGCTAGTTTTCCAGGAGATTCAGTCTTACACCTCTTTCCCCCTCTATTGCGCAACTGAACGTAATGCGTTGGCGTTTATAGACTTTTTTCGTATCAGGTTCTGGTTTTTCACTTTGAATACGAACATTTTTTATAATATAAAGTACATTACTTATAGCAGAGAAAAGTACACTTTAAAAGAAAAGTGACTAATTTCTTGTGAATTCTAGTTTCACAAAAAAAAAACAGTTTTCTTACATGCCAAATTAGACATACTTTTAAACACAGCTGACACAATAAAATCAGAAGTTTGCTGGTCACTTGTAACTACTAGTGACCGTTACGGTGGTGTTCAATGACGTATAGATTTTAATATCCTGATAAATAGTTTATGGGACAACCACTGGCTTGTATAAACATGAATCAACATCACCAAATCTTGCGTACAAATTATAATACCAATACGCCTAAATGCAAGAACTAAACGAATCTAGCTTTTCGTTGTTGATAATTATCTTCCTGCAAATATGTAAGAAATTTCCATTAATTGTGATTAAAATTACCTTAAAAACCAATCCATGAATTAATTAAGTATGATAAAAGTAGCACTGATAATCCATTATTCATCACAAAAAAAAATTTTTTCTTAATTATTCCGAAATACGTAATAAAATATTCAAGCACAAAAAATGTCCGATCCATTAGGTACCGCACAATATTAATAACATTGGTGGCTATTTGAATAATCTGAGTCTTAAGGTAATGAATATAGGGTTGAAATTTAAAATAAAGGTTTAATTTTATTTTGTTCTGTCAGTGATGGGCTGTGAAAAAATAATGGTTGTACACTGAGCATCGCGTCAGTTGCACACGCTGACTTTTGGGAATTATATGCGGTGTGAAGTAATGGCAAAATATCAACCCATCATTTTTTTTTAATTGTGAATTAATTCATGGACCGTTGAAAAGTTCTGTGTTTCAAATTGAATATTTTTTAGGGAGGAATCTCGTAGACTATTTTACTTTGGTACGATACTATTCTGCATGAGGATTTTTTACTGTAATCACTTTAAGGTCCCATTTCATTCTTACAAATTTCAAATAAATAATATGTATACTTATCTATTATATATATTAATAGTACTAAATAATAAGTAGGTACTATATTGACACCTATGACACCGTTTTTAGTTTATAAGAAAAAAAAAACCTTATAAACTAAAAACGGTGTCATAGGAAACATAGTAGGTACTTACCTTGGAAAAAACGATATAAGATTTTTTCAATCTAGCTAGGTAAGCATATCACACATTCCGTTCCTTTTATTCAAAAGCATTTTATTCCTAGAAATAGCTACAAATCTAAAGAAACTCGAGTACAAACAGAACAAAGCACATTGTATACACGGCCAGTGTTTTATGTCCTACTTGACAACGAGACACAAATTGGGACCCACAGCGAAACAGTACATCAGACGTTTTAGAAATACTACCGTAGAAGTACAATTTAGACAAACATAAGTTGTGTGCATTGCTGGGTATGCTGCATTGTCATGAGGTTTGGTCAGTGGTCTTGGGTTGCATTTTTTTACCTAAGTATATCTATACTAATATTAGAAAGCAGAAGAGTTTGTTTGTTTAAACGCAATAATCTCTAGAAGTGCAAGGCGGATTCGATAAATTCTTTTTGCATATGATAGCCAAATTAATGAGAAATAGTATAGGCTATTAAACAACACGCTACGATCTTTAGGAGCCGAGACACGGGGGTAAAACCGTAGGGAACAGCTAGTTTTAAATAAATGTACGTTTTCTTTTTTAAACCATCGTCATATATCAGCCCGTATGTTTGTGTACATTGGTTGTACCTATTTGAATTTGTCAGCTTTTGTAAAGGGCAAAATAAGTTTTGCTATCAACTTTTTTTGATATTTTTATCGTGATTTCAAGGTTGGTTCCGCAGTTTTTTCGAGGTGGAAATCCTCATGGATGTCCCCCGCCCTGGGGAGGGCGAGGGGGTCTGTCAGACTCTTACTGACTAAAACCACCCAACTACCTTACGCCGGGGGCACGGGAGTCGCTTGCGCATTCGTCCGCACCCCCGGCAGGTATTGGCCCGCCAAATGAAAGGCGGGCCCCTTCACCCTATGCGGCCGTCATGTACGGCCGCAATTCCTCTGGAGAGGCGCGCGCGGAACACGTCGCGCCACCGTCTCGGGCCTGTTTCCGTTCGGGCGACGGACGCCCCAAGTCCGCCGCCCGCAGGCCGCACCCTATGGTGGCCGGAGATCGTTGGCCGCCCTACGGCGCCCGGTGCGTCTGCTGCGGATGGGGAGAGAGGACACCGCCTCCCTCTCCCTTTCCGCCGCCTCCTTGGCGTCCATCACCTCCTCGCAGAAGGAGGCGACGGCGTTCCAAGTGCTCTCGCTGCCGACCATGGCCTCAACCACGGCCGGGAGCAAGAGGCCACCCGCAGCACCGACCGCCGCGACGAGGTCACGGCGCTGCACTGCCCAAGCTGGGCACTCCTCCAGTGTGTGCTGCGCCGTGTCGTCGGGGCAGTCACCGCAATGGTGGCAACCAATACTGAATACCCTGCTTTAATAATTATGTTCCTCACTTATCCTAGTAGACTGTCTAATTTTATTGGTTTCTCGGAAACGGCTTTAATGATTTAGATGAGTTTTTGTATTTAGATGATGTTTTACTTTCCAAGTTTAGTTATGTGTCATATCTGAGATAATCCGATAAGACACAAAAAAAATACTCAAAAGACGCCGAGCAAAGCCGCCAAGTTACTGTGATTTAGTTTAATTTATTAATTACATGTGATTTAGTTGAATTACTTCACATTATCATACTCTGTCATAATAAGATGTCAATTCAAATAAAATTATCTCTTTGTACTAGTTTTACTAGGATACTACTGTATATCTATCTAAATAATATCAAAGCAAAATTCAACCAATAATCTTGACAAGTTCTGTGATGTTTAGAACTTACAATTAAATACCCTCTAAACAGGATCGTAAATAAGCATTAACCCAGCTTTTGGAGGTCCTAAGTCTCACGACTGGGCTGTAAAATCATTTACCAGTATTATATCCTCTTGAGAAAGTTCTAAATGTGCGCATGGATAATCTCAGGGATTTACTCGTTTAAAGAAATTTAATAATAAAGGAGTGTTTTATTTTACTTAAGTGCCTTTTATTCAGGAATTTGAGTCATAGCATTTAGTAACTAGATTTCCCGAATAAAATCATCTATCAAGACTATCAAGTCTTCTGAACTACGATTTTATCCGGAAAATCTTTCAGTTACCTACTAAGTTAGAGCTATGAACTACAATGTGTTTAAAAAATGAGGTAAGTAATATATTAATTAGAAATACCTACATAATAAAATAGCAGGTACGGTCGACCGCACGTCAATGGTAATATAGCTAGTATAAGCTGGCCTCTTTTTTTTTAAACTCCTTATTACGCAAAAAGAGCTCAAGGTCAAAGTGACACTGACATGCGGTCGACTGTACATACGAAAACATATATTATCACCCTCAGTCGGCCATTTTATGTGACAGAATTCTTTTTTTTTTCAGCACACTTGTACCTACATTTTATTTAAAGTAGCATAACAAAGCAAAACTAGAGCTGCAATGTAGCAGATGCATTACAAATATAATATTAAGTACCTATTAACTTAATAAAACAGCTTAAAAGTAAATGAAACAACACTTTGTAGCAAACAAACTAAACCATTGCACCCATCTTTCATCATAACCCCAAAACCAACAACGTCTCTATAAATAATTTATCGAATAAAAACATTGCGAAAGCAAAAATAAATCCATTCCCGAAGCTCAATAAACAATAGGTTTGGAATAAAGAACCATCTTGGCTTAGCTCGGTAAAACAATAAATGTTATCCCATAAAACAGCGTTTACTGTCCAATAGTTGTCCACGGAACACTTCATACAATATTTATGCGGCACAAGATTCTCCTCTCCGTTTCATTTTTTTTAAATCGTATATAATATAAATTATAATTTATTAGATTTAGCTGGACATACGCTGGCAATGCACCTAGCTAGCAATATTTGAAATCATGTGACATTTTAGTTTGACAGTTTTTAGTCAGAGTAGAAGAAAGTATAAAATCAATAAGTGTACTTTTGACTAAAATACACGTAAGAGAGGTAATGATGGCTATTTGCACAATTTAACAGAAACTGCAGACAACTGGTTTTTAGGGTTCCGTACCAAAATGGTAAAAAAGGAACCCTTATGGTGCGACTTCGTCTGTCTGTCTATCTGTCACACCTGCTTATTTCAGCAACAACTAATGCTATCGACTTAAAATTTGGAACAGTTATAAAGAATCCTTGCTCAACTTAATTGCAAATGAAAAAAGTCAACAAATATTTTTGTTTTCATTGCAAAAGGGGCCGGAGTGGAGTCCGAAATTTTAAAGTGGGGTTACTAGGTCAAATGGCATATCATATGAAAGGGCTTGATCTGCACATTTCAAAATATATTTTCATTTTATTTTATGTCGCACAGTTTTCGATATATGATGAAAAATATCTGAAAAAATACCACCCCCTTTCTTCCGAAGTTTGCGGAGCAAAACATCTGAAATAATTAGAGCTGATAGGAATTGACCCAAATATTGCAACAAAAATAAAACGATGTTCCTAGTGCAGTTTTTTCAAAATCATCAAAATTCCTTCACACTTACTTATGCGGTCCGGTTTTTTTCACTTTATACATCCAAAAATGATACGGAACCCTCGGTGCGCGAGTACGACTCGCACTTGGTCGGTTTTTTTAGTTCGATAAATTGACTAACAAATCGGACGGAGATCGACTTGAAATAGGTCAGATAAACAATCTCCTTTCAACTGTTCGATTGTCATTTCCTGTCACCAACAGTCGGTCAGGCGGCCGGACAGCGGTTTATTTTTGTGATTATTGTGGGCTGTTCGGTATAACCCAAAAGAAACGAAAATCTGCGTTTTAAAGTTCATTTAAATATCGTAAAATACTGTCATACAAAACTATTTTAATGAATTCTAAATAAAAGTAGGTAAATCTGTAAAATAAAAGATATTTCATAGCGACTTTCCAGAAACTCAAAATTACTCGCAAGAAACTTGTCGTTTATCGTTTCAAGCCCCAACTTTGCATAAGCAGAGTTTAAATCAAACTTTATGACTTTAGGATTGCATTATACTGTGAGATGAGCGAAATTGGATTATAAAATAAAAGAAGAATAAACGATGGATCTAGATAAATTTAGTTAGAATAAATCGTTTTCTTTATGTAACGTCGAAAAAGGTTTTTTACGTATAGAATATTCGTGTAAATAATGGTATTTTCTTATTTTTCACTATTAGGTATCTACAGTGATTATACAAACAGCGATATCGAATAATAAAACATAAATAATCAGTATATAATGGTCCCACTGCTAGGACTCTGGCCTCCTCTCTGTGATGAGAGAGAGTGCCTCATAATTGCGGGCTCAGTTAGTAGACCAAAATCTTGCTTCAATAGTTCTAATCTTTAATGGAAAACAGTAAAAGAAAGTAGGTACGCATAAACGTACAATATATAATTTTCTTTAATTGATAAATCAATTATGTAGAAGCAATTTACGAAAATACTAAACTTATCTATAAAAACACTTATTCCTCGAGTTAGCACTCGGGTAACAATTTATTTATTTTATCTCAAGAACCCTTTGTTGTTACAAAACTCGAGAGCAACGAATTAAGCAGTTACGATTCAACTAAATGGACCATAACCGCTTTCTGAAGAAGTAGTGATGGCAATTAAATTCGCGCTCGAAAAGATAAAAAAGAATGTTAAAAGAAATTACTTCGAAAATGATTCAAGTGAAGGTTCCGGACTGTTGGATATTTCGCTCGTGTGGTTTGATTACGTCATACCGGATAATAATTTGAAACATTATTTAGACAATTTTGCTCGTAATGTTATGGTTATTGTAAACATTGAGTAAACAAGAAGCCATTACTTTCACACAATTACTTACAATATAATTCTATTGCAAACCAGTCAGTGGGTGAACTGTTTCTTAACAATTTGGATATTTTCTTACATTGCAATCTAGATTTTGATCTCGTATTTATGATATTGCCAATGCATGTTATTAATATTTTTCAAGTAGCTAAGTTTTTACTTTTCCAAATCCACCTGGCATAAATCCGAGTCACGAGAGACAGAATCGAGTTTAATAGAGACAGAATCGAGTTTAATCCAAATTTTATCAACAACTTTAGTATCACAGCAAATGATACGCTTTCTAAACTATGTCAGTTATTTCTTTAAAATTGTTAAAAATTGCTGTTTTATTGTTAAACGCCATGAATGTAGCAGAAAAACGGAACATCCGAGTAAATAAAAATAATACGTCAACTCAACAAGTAGGCTTTTGTTCTGACGCAAGCTCTTGTAACCACTTCCCCTCATCACAGAAGATAGATAATGTAAAATCTGAAATCAACAGCGAGTCCAAAGCAAATTGTATTACGGGGATCGTCCCAGAATCCTATTTTCACAGGCCAGTTTGTTTTTATTGTACAAATTCCGTTGCCTTTTCTACCGTTTGTTTTACGCTTTTCCGTTTTTTAATATACGGCTGTACGGCTTTAATTGCTCCAAGTCTCCTGTTATCACTTTTTGGGTGTTTTTTTATTTGTTTTGATGCGTTACAACTGCCACAATGTTGGTTTTCATGCTTCTCGCTGGTAATAGATGTTAATTTGTGCTAATAGAGTTGGATTCTTCAATTTTAGATGATAATTATATTGATGATTTTAGGGGATCAGCTGTGGGAATAATTATATTGTTTCCTTGTAAACAACTGTCGATAGAACCAGATGTTTTTTACCGCAGAAATTCATATTTTTATATAGGTAAGTAATTTACTTGTAAAGTTGGTGCATGAATTTCAAAACACCCGATTCTTAGGACTGTTATGTAAGAGTGCTCCTTTGTTACAACAGATTAAAAAAACATTTGGTGCAAATTCCGAGCTTTAGTCAAAGGGTTCCGTACCAATTGAACTATGTGACGTATCTAAAGGACCAAAAATATATACCATAGTGGTAAGAATCAGGGATGTTGCAAATATTCGCATCCGCATCCGCAATTGCGGAGCTTCCGCATCCATTTGGACATCTGCATCCGCATCCGCATCCGCAATAATCATTGCGTAGTTTATGCGGATGCGGATGTAGCACAGGTCGCAGCAAGAAATAAGCGGGGTCCGGCAACTGGCGCCTGCCGCGCACGTGCTCATTGAGCAATAGGAGCGAAGATTTCGTTCGGTGACAAGATCCGATGCGTTTGTCATTGTGCATTATTTGTTTCTTGTAAATCAGTCATCCTAACGTGTTATGTTGCGCTTATCGTATAAACATTTCAGTTTTAGAGTCTTATTGTGAAATTATGGATATACAGTGAACATTGTGTGTTAAGCGAGATTTCTGCAGTTGATAGATTGTTTAAAAAGTGGATTTAAAATGTCACTAACTCAATACCGACGCAAAGTGACATTTGGAATTATTTTAATCTGCTTATATTATCAGGCTTGACCCGGAAAAGCTGGCAATATTACTTTTTATTAAATAGAATGCTCCAATTTTTAGCTTTAATTACTAAATATACATATAAAAATATGAAAAATTATTATTTTATTTCTTCACAAATATAGTTTCTTATAAAATATATTAACATTCGCATCCGCATCTACATCCGCGGATGTGAGTCTTAAAATATCCGCATCCACATCCGCATCCGCGGATGTGAAAAAATCTGGATCCGCAAAATCCCTGGTACAAATCTTCAAAAGAATAAAAACTTATAGTTTGTACATTCATAGCTTACTTATTTACACTTGTGGATAATATTGAAGTTCCTATTTTACAAATTCTGGAAAACGGCTAAACAATAATTTGATTATTTATTAATTTTGCTTTAAAAAAACAGGAATATTTTAAAGTAGACGATCAAAAATTTACTCTTCTCGATATCTACCATTTAACGAACGGTACTCTAAAAAACGCAAGCAATTCTACGAAACGGTTATTGGATGTGAACCCTTTATAAGAATGCAAATGTTATTGTTTTTGAACCGAAACGGAGGCTCTGAGGTGCACTTCTTACTTCCCAGATATCGCGGTTGTTTCGCAAGTAACGTCCAAATAATACGGTGGTCAAACATTTTCAAGACCTCTATTCTAACTTGAGGTAGTTTACACTTATACTGGGTATGTAGTTTCTTAGAATATTTCAATAGCTTCAGTGTATTCTTTTCTAAATTGGATGGGCCGAAACTGTTTTGGAACCTCTTTCTTAAACATGTAATAAGAAAATGTGTCTAGTACTAACTGTCCTAGAATTTGTACGTAACAGTTCATAATATTATGTGCTGTAGGATAACTTTATTGCCACAAACAAAAACCGTCAATTCCCGTTATAGTGTTGCATTCGATAAATTCCGTCGTAACAACACAATTATATATAACAACATAATAATAGTGAGAAACAATTTACTAAAGTTATCATTAATTAAGTAATTACAAGCGATGAATTATGGGTTCAGCCAGTGTCAATGTGAATGACAATTAAAAAAAACCTTTGCGGTCAGGGGGGGGTGACCTCTGCCGCACGGTGGCGTCACTCTAACCAACTAAGCTACCGCGTTTTATTGATTAATTTCAACTAAACTTTTTAGTTTAGTTGAAATTAAAGATTGGTTAAATAATAAGTGCATAAGTATCTATAGCAGGTACGTACTAATCAGGCTTTATGTAACTTCACTGAACGTGCAAATGAATGAAAAGCAAAAAGCTATCAAGCCTTTAATGACAGATTATAATAATTGTAATTTATTCCCACACTATTAATAAAATTATTGTGCGTAAAATTAATTCATACCATGAATCAGACATTGTGGCTGTGGGATGTTATGTTGCTTTGTAATTTATAAACTGCATCATATCCGTTTCCTGCATTTGAATAATAGAAAATATGGTTAGTGTACCGCGATGACAATAAATCTGGTTTTAGGTGTGAATTATTGAATGTACAGGCATTGTTAATGAATATTGGGTATTTTGAATAGCTAGTTTCATTTGATTCACTGTCAATAACTGTTCATGCAGGATTTAAAAATATATATTTTTGTTTCTTCTTTGAGTGTTTTTTAACTGTAGTATTTTTGCGTCTTGGTTTAGAGATACAAATCTTCTGAATTCGGAACAGCTAGCTATCTCTAGGCTCCACAAATATTTTGTTCAATGGGAGAATTAAACTCACATCTCGTAGCGCAGAAACCAATCACTACGTAAAGTACACCGTCAATCGAGCCATCGTTTTACGAAAGAAAATAATCTTTATATCACTATGAATATTACAAAAATACATTAAAAACTAACGAGTGGCCCAAAGTGCATCCAAAGGTAGGTGTAACTATCTACTTCTTGCAGTCTTTACTTCAAACACCATCGCTTCCTTATACAAACAATACCAAAGCGACCCGAAAATGCAAACTTAACCAAGTGACATCCCCACGAAGGCCCTTCAAATTAGGCAACTAGCACATCAAACTATGCCCAGTTACACTTCTCAAATAGCTTCCCAGTTCCGACAGTCAATACAATCGGGACATTTGTAACAAAATTAACTCCCACACCAAATTCAAGTAAATAACGTAGGTAGGTACTAAGGTAGGTACATGTGGAACTCAAACACGCGTTCCAACGATAACTTACAGGTTGTGACGAAACCTCCATACACCAGTAACAATATTTACTTAGGCCCAACCCTGGTTAAATTATTCACAACGTTATACCAACATATTTATGGCATGTCTGCGGTCACCCCTTTATTCTTTGTTATTTTTTGTGATCTGTAGACTTTAAAACGCCAGCGGCTTCGAAAAACATTTTCCGAAAAAATTACTAAAGGGTGCCTGTTTTTGATATTACCCAACTATTTTTTTCCATGTTTAATTCTATTTCAATATTTTTGCGAGTTTTTTTATTATCAGTGAACCAATTTAATTTAGAATAAAATTGTTTTAACCTCAATTCGTATTTTAGCTACTTTTTGTAAACCTCTTCCCATCGGCGTTTTTAGTTTCTAGTAAGAGACGGCGATGTAATAAGCAACCATAATAAATAATTAAAACACATTTTCAGTTCAATAACTAATAAGATCAGTTTTTGAGATGAGTTCAACTCATAAGTTTTTAATAATTGAATTCGAGTTTATAAGTCTAATAGTATTTCGTATAGTTCACTAATTATTTTTCAAAAATGCATATAATTTTCGTTTAACATTTAAAAAAATATGGTTTTGGGCGAGCAAGACAGACGACAAAATGCGACAGCCCTGTTATTAAGGCCATTCTTGATTAAATTAAATTAAAAATAATAGGTCTTTACCTATGAAATTGCCGTTTTGTATGAAAAAATTTAAACTAATTTTTTTCATGTATTTTTTATTTGTATTAATCGAAGTAATCACCCATGCAATCAATGCATCTTTGCCAATGCAGTGGCAGTTTATTGATGCCCTTCTTAAGGAAATCAGCTGGACGGGAGGCAACAAAAGCTTCAAAGGCATTTTGTACTGCCTCTCGGGTATTGAATTTTTTTCCCGCCAAGAAGTTATCCAAATTCTGGAAAAAGTAGTAGTCTGTAGGCGCAAGGTCTGGTGAGTAGGGCGGATGACGGAGAGCTTCCAACCCCAGTTCTTGCAACTTGGAGACCGTCTGCTGTGCAGTATCAGGTCGCGCGTTGTCGTGCAGGAGCAGTGGAGACGAGCGATTGACCAATGCTGGTTGGAGATGTGCCAGCTTCTTCATCATTGTGTTCAGTTCTTCACAGTACACATCTGCAGTAATGCTCACCCCGTTTGGTAAGAAGCTGTGATGAATCACACCGGCGCTAGACCACCAAACAGTGACCATCACTTTTCTAGGGGTAAGTTTTCGTTTAGGGCATTGTTTAGGTGCTGAAGCAGGATCCAACCAACTTGCTGAGCGCTTGCGGTTATCAAACAGAATCCATTTCTCTTCGCAGGTAACAATGTGGTTCAAAATTCCTTCATTTGTGTGTCTGTTGAGCAGTGCAAGGCACGTCTCGACGCGTACTTCGCGCTGGCGATCATTGAGTTCGTGGGGCACCCATTTGTCAAGCTTTTTTACCTTGCCAATTTGACGCAAATGGACCAATATTGTTTTGACGCTAACGTCGAAAGCTGCTGCTAATTCAGCCGTAGATTGTGTATCATCAGCTTCCACAATCACCTTTAATTCGTCATTGTCAACCAAAGTCCTCGGACGACCGCGAGGTTCATTTTTCAGGTCGAAATTTCCAGAACGGAAGCGAGCAAACCAATAACAGGTGGTGCGTTGGTTTGTAGTGTTAGCTCCGTAAACGTCGTTGATGTTGCGTGCCGCTTGTGCGCGTTGCTGCCACGACGGTACTCGTATTCCATAATTACTCGAATTTTTAACGTATCCATGATGACGAAAAAGATTGAAATGCGATGAAAATGTAACACTAATCAATAAACAAATGACTACATTTGGAAAAAAAAAAACATGTTTTTAAAATAAAATTAATTTGAAATTAGAATTCTTAGCCAAACAAAAATTATTTTGATTTGAAATGGCCAGTACTGCAGAACGGCAATTTCATAGGTAAAGACCTAATATTATATAAATTCTCTAATTCGTAATCGGTTTTTTGCAATATTATACGTAACAATATACAAACTTCAAACAAATAACTTTCTTATAGCTAAATAAAGCGCCCTCACGCCGCTATAGAAAAAAAAAACGGCCAAGTGCGAGTCGTACTCGCGCACCGAGGGTTCCGTATCAGTTTTGGACGTATAAAGTGAAAAAAACCGGACCGCATAACTAAGTTTGTTTGTCAAGGAATTTTGATGATTTTGAAAAAACTGTAATAGTTAGGAACATCGTTTTATTTTTGGTGCAATATTTGGGTTAATTCCTATCAACACTAATTATTTCAGATTTTTCGCTCCGCAAACTTCGGAGATAAGGGGGGGGGGGGGAATGGTATTTTTTCAGACATTTTTCATCATATGTCAAAAACTGTGAGACATAAAATAAAATGAAAATATATTTTGAAATGTGCAAATCAAGTTCTTTTATATGATATGTCATTTGACCTAGTAACTCCACTTTAAAATTTTGGACCCCCACTCCGGCCCCTTTTGCAATGAAAATAAAAATATTTTTTGACTTTTTTCATTTGCAATAAAGTTGGGCAAGCATTTTTTATAACTATTCCAAGTTTCAAGTCGATAACTTTAGTAGTTGCTGAAATAAGCAGGTGTGACAGACAGACAGATAGACAGACAGACAGATAGACAGACAGACGAAGTCGCACCATAAGGGTTCCTTTTTTACCATTTTGGTACGGAACCCTAACAACCCTCGTTTAAAACGATGCCTATTATTACCGTTGTATACTGAAACCATTTTTATCTCGTCTCCGACTCTGTATTCAGTGGGTAAACGTCACCGATAGGGTTACCATCGTTTGAAATGTTGTAATTAAATTCAACATTTTAAATTAAAAAGTTATTAATTTTGACAAATATTTAATCATCCTTGATTGAACACAAAGTCGTCGTCAAAGACGCTTTTATTTTAATGTAGAGAGCGGATTTTTTTCTGGCTTATATCACTCCTTTATGACTAAAATATACACAAATTAAGTACACTAACACTTCTAACACTGAAAAAAAAAAACCCTGAAATCTTTACACACGCAATAAATCACAACTCTTCAATGAAATAGAAAAATGCGCTAACATTTTATACTTACTCCCGAACGAGCAACAAAATGGTCACTCCAGTCATAGCTCTCATTGTTCGTGTAATACCGGACGGCCTCAGTTAACCGCACGGCAATTATACTGAACGTTTTCTGTCTTTCACATCTACTGTTGTAAACTTAATTTCCTTCTGCTTGTTCATTGTTTCATTGTGAACGATTTTGTGTAATTTTGTCCTTTCAAAACTTTGTGGACGAACTTTACATTTTTTAAACTGTGTGAAAAATATGAGTTACTTTGTCAATCAGTTTGCTGCCATTATCGGTTTTCACTTCTGGGTTTATAACCTTTCCAAAAAGAAACGGACTGGCGATCGCAAAGACGGTTAAAGGAATACACCGTAATATGTATGTAATGTCTGCAAATTATTTCGCTGTCTCTTCAACTTCATGCTAATTTAACGCGTAGTTCACCTGCAACAATAAATGGGGACATTAATTAGAAATACTTTATTAACTGTTCTTCTAATTTAATGTAAGAAACCTCATTTTAGCAAAAAAGGATAAGCTATTTGCAATAAATTGTGAACGAAGATTAAGATAGGTACCTTATAAATATCAGATTGATTCAGTAAGCTACTTTCAAAGTTAATTTAAGCAAGATTATACAGAATCGTTTTAAGTAAAATAATAAATAATATTGAATAGGTACTCTGAAGCGTGAATCTCCGAAGATAGAAAGCTATTTTAATTAATCGCGATTTTGCAGAAATCTCAATTATTTGTTGTGAAAATTTGTATTTTGCTTAAGGAAATACTTTCAATCTTTTGTAAGTTTAAATATAAAGTTAGAAAACTTAAACGATATTGAAAACATTGACTTTATCTTGGTATATTTACTCCCAGTTTGTGCTAGGGTCAACCATCACCGCCCCACGCAAAAACATGAATTAACAAACGAACCACATGGAACTGTGCCGTTTCTCTACGAAGCCAATGCGGCATTTAACCCTTAACAAATCTCTGATGCCCACTAACACGTAAACATTTGCTCCACATAAAAGAGTAAAACCATGGCTTGCATATTTGGAAATCTGTTCAAATACACCATGAAATTCTGCGCATTCTATTATCACTGTTTGTTCCACGGACTACCAGGTAGTACCAGGAAACGGTAAAAAATGCGTGTTGGCTTTTTGTCTGCGATCTTTGGTTAAATGGTGAGGATAACACTGGGTACCCTGTAGCTGTGCATGTTTTATTCTTATGGATATTACTTAAGGATATTTCTATATTCGTTTGACTGCATAGTTAGACTGGAATCTAACCCTGTTGAGAAAATATTGGTTCATGATAAGATGTGGTGGTTATTTGATGTTATGGGTATATAGTATTTGTAAGCATTATAAGACATGAAACTAATGCAAATATTTTTTTTGTTACCAATTCTTTTTATTTGCGTGTGAAATTATTCATTGTTTTTCCTACACCCTTATTCATTAATATAATTGCAGTTAACACCTAGGTTTCGTGCTACCATAAGCAATAAAAATATTTTAATGGTTCTTTGAATACCACTTGGAATTATTTTGCCGTAGGTACAGTATCACACTAACTAACACATTTTAGAAATATCAGACGCAATCTGATCTTTGAAAGCCTCAAAAAATTTAAAAATACAGTCGCAGCGGTAGCATTTATATTT
Organism: Thalpophila matura; assembly: GCA_948465475.1. Lineage (NCBI taxonomy): Eukaryota > Metazoa > Arthropoda > Insecta > Lepidoptera > Noctuidae > Thalpophila > Thalpophila matura. Next base: position 9,107,123 of record OX419184.1, on the reverse strand, counting down.
GCTTGTTCAAACTTCCTCGATGTTTCTGTGTCCATGGGCTTACTGCGAAATTCGTGGAAATGCACGTTTGCAGGACCAAATGTCCGGAATACCTGTATTTATTCCACGTATGTTTTTCCTTTGTACGTAGGTAAATTAGCGATGTGAACAATGTTTACGTTCCGGCGACCGTTGCTTTTGGTAACGTCTGCATGCTTTTTAAGTGAAATTATACTGAAGAATGTAATAATACTCTAATGTATGGTTTTAAAGGTTAAAAGATCTGTAAATGATTTTGTTAGACAATAAAGTGATGGTAGAAATGATTTTGGTGTTAATTTGATTTGTAGGAAATGTGTGCGTTCATAGTTACACTCAAGTGCCATTTGATTGGATCGATCCATTAATCGGATCGATCTTTATCATTTATGTTTTTTTAGAACTTCTAAGTGCTTTAGAGTGTACTTTATAAAGTAGAAACACAGTTTGTCGATTTTATAAATCATCTAACAAGTTTAGGTCATATTTAAGTCACCTTTTAGCACAGATCTGACTATAATTAAGTGTTCTGCGCTAAAGTCTATGTCGTATTATAGTCTGTATCTAAATCTCACTGTTCTATCATTATTATTTAGCTAATTATTTATTATACTTATTTAACTTTGCACGATGAGTATTAGAACATATATCCAATACCACACTAACAACATTTGGTACAATCATGCTCGCGTGCACAAGTCCCAATCGAATGATCATGAACTTTCCTTCGAAGGAACGATCCACTGCATTGTGCAGACAAAAGGCATCAATTTTGAACAAAACAATTCCAATATTAGTAGTTCAATGCCGAAGCCGCGAAACGGTACTATCGAGTACACAATCCATCGTACAAGTTGCGATTGATTGAACAAACTACTGACTTCTAGCACGAACTGTTCGTCTTAAGACGTTCTAACCCGGGAAGTGTTTGCTCTACTTATCCGAATATCCGTTTGGCATCAAACTGCGACTGTGAATTTCTCCTGCTCTTCAATTTCAACGTATTACCTCGAATGGTATATTCCTAACTTTAGTCATTTAAATACATTTTCTTTAGGTTTGATATTTAAACATAATAATATTACAAGTCAACACAGTTGCAAAAAAAAATATTTTTGGCTTGTTTAGATTTTAAAATACCTTGCCGCTACCTTATTACTTGCCATATTTTTTTTAGACATCGATCTATCTAGCAAGACAAAATCTAAATCAACCTTCAAACCAACTTCCTAAACGATAAAAATATCACAGGGCTACTATAAACGAACCACACGAAATTGTTGCACGGTCACCTATGTAGAGACCATAAAATTCTTTCTTTTCCCGCTAGCAGCCAGGCGACATCATAAATATGTATAGTGGGAATCAAGCATGCGTCGCGTATAAAACGCTGCCGAAAATGCGATCTTGTGGGAGAGGAGATGCTTTACAGAGACTTAGGGTGATGCTGGAAGTTGTATAAGTACCTCTAACACTAACTCTATAAGAAGATGACAGTTGTTATACTGGCATTATTGTACCTTTCTATCTACATGCTACCTACGTGTTGAGAGGGTTCGTAGATAAACAGTCGCGTTGATCAATCGACCTGTGAGGTCGATTGTTGAAAGTCTAATTTATCTGGCAACCTTACAATACCGGTATTACTGGATAGTTAGGTTGTGAAGGTCAGATGGCACTAAGGTAATGATATTCAACCGTATCTAATTTGGTTGGAAGCCAGTCTCAACCGAGTTGGGAATAGGCTGGTGTTTTCCAACCAGTTTCTTATAAATTAGGTTGAGAGTTCAAATCTAGGAAAATAATGTAACTTTTTTCTGTACTACTTTCTGTTCTTGGATACCATTAACGTACGCTAGAGGAAATTACAGAAGAAATCAAAGCTTATTGATCAGAAGTCTCAAATTTTGAGCAAGTATGATGAAAAAATTAAATCAGCTTGTATTACATAATTTTTTGTAACCGCCAACGCGTAGTAAGCAATCCTGATGAATATTCGTTCCTTCTGTGTGTGAAAAAACCCTTTTACCACTGTCACCGATACTTCGTACCTTTTAGACGAGCCCCATTGTTAGCTATAAGTTTTGATATGTTTTAGTTTTTACCATCACTGACTTTATTTTTCTTTCCACCACCTTTACTTCCACGGCCTCAACATAGTCACACAGCAGTAAATCCAACTACAAGCACATCTAGCCGCCCTACATCCCTCCGCGAGTGACTCACACACGGTTTATTTGCCCCTATTTGCATAGAAACGTTTTTTGTGGGCGTCCTTGTTTGTATAGAGGATAGGTGGAAAAAGCTTTCGTGAGACTAGAACTTGAAAGTACGATGCCTCAGACAGATTTGTTTGTATTGAATGTAGTGTGTTTATTTTTTTATTTAACTTTGCTTTACTGCAACCTCAGTAGTTGATATTCATTTTCGTTTGCGGTTCTCGCTGAGGTTTTCTTTGAAGTTTGGTGACACTGCATAATTTTGCTAGCTGTCTTATTCTGCTTTAAAGGAGTAAATAAAATAGAATCATCTATCTCTCGGTTAAGGACGTTTGAGTTTTATTTGCATGACTTTTATGGTCTAACAATTAATATGACTCAGGTGACGGTAAGTAGGTACCTATTTGAATTTGTAATTGAAAAATACAGAACAATTTTATTCAACTTTGATTTGTAAGTATTTATGGTAAAATAATTCGAACAACCCAGTTTTCTACTCTTGCCCTCCCTGCGAAATGGGTATCTATGACCATTTTTTTCCGAATTGTGTGTCGGAAAATTGAGCTATCGTCGACACATCAGCAAAGAATGCGATCGGTGTACAGCTGTCAGTGAAACGTGTTTTGTTCAATCATACCTCCATTTCATGTAGTGCTCTTTTATAAAACATTCTGACCTTTGTGAAATACCTGGTTGGAAGAACATTGTACTAACCAGTTAATTCACGGCTCGCTGAACTGTTGCGGCGAATCGTTTCTACTCGGCATAACGTTCTACTGCCTAGATTTGTTGAAAGGAATTGTGATGATGGAAATTGTACTGAATTTCCTGAAAGAAAAATGCCATCATTGAATTGATTTAGTTATAAATAATACTATGCTTTATGACGTGTTAAATATTACGAGGAATTTTATAAATGTTATTCTCAAAAATTCAGGAAAATCACTCCATGGAAAATTATGCTTTGTTCTAAACAAAGTAAATGGCCTATCTATTTATCCTTGGCGATAAAAATAAGAAGATTACCCAATGGTTAAGACTCAAGTATTTTTATTTTTGCCAAAATTGTTTAATTCGACACGGCGCAAAGGCCAGACCTGAACCTTCTTTATCCTCGGCATTTGTAGAGTAATCCCTTGAAAATTAATTACCAACCGGCAACCGTTGTAAGGTGCGTTCCTGAATTACTCAACCTTTAGTAAGCTTAAGGAGATATTAACCTGAGGTTATTGGAAACGGAAGCAGGTTTTTTAAGTGTTGTTTTTTTTGTAACATTTTGGAAACATGAAGAAAGTTGACAGTAATTTGATTCTTTGCCTTTCTTGTAAAGGACTTGACACTACAGGTATGAGTAGTACATGTGATTCAAATCTAATCAATACAGTTTTTACGATGACTTCTGAATCATTATAATTTTAACACATGTTTGTATCTTAAGTTGTATCTTAAGATGATATACAGGCTAGATTGAAATTTGAAAAAACCTTCAAAGTCGTGATTGATACGAAAAAAAATTGTCGAAACTTTACAAATAAAAATAACAACAGTGAAGTCAAATATAGTAAAGTATTATTATTAAATCTATTATTATTAAATAATAAGAGATTTTAAAATCAACTGATACAGGTGGGATTTGAACGCGCGACCTCTGCCGTACCGTCTGTAACATAACACGGCTTTGACATGTTTAAAATTTACAAAAAAGTATACGTTTTTATAACAGTAAATTATTATTAAATATCTTTAACATGCATGAGGCTGCGGTGAGTCTTAAGACTATAACCCTAATAAACTCACGAACTATGAAGTTTGTACTGAAACTTTTTAATAATTCAGCTGATTTGATGTAATTTTACTCCGCAACCGCATGCTAGTGTAGTCTTCTTACTCCGTTGGTACCTACTCTTAGTATTGACTGCGCATTAAATACTAATAACGAATGCAAAGGCATTTGTTAGTATAGTATTTAGTACATAATTATCTTCTTCGAAGTTAAAGTACTTCGAAGAAGTACCGTGTAATTATGTACCGTGTACAAAAGTATCTAAATTAATCAAAAAACAAATTAAGACAAAACTTGATATTACATTATTAAAATTTCTTTTTTTTTCTAACTGAATAATGTCTGTATTATTCCCGAAAGAAAATTGAAAAGCGTTTTTAACAAATCTGAAAAGAACAATTTTACATTTATAACCTCAAAAAGAAACAATTTAAAATCCTCCAAAAACATATCACTAGGTATTGTAAATAATTTTAAAGCTGCAAACTCACTGTACTTAACAAGAGTCTCGCTGTATCTCCGTCCCTAAGGAGCTCGATGTCTGGCGAGCCTCTTAGAGGCTTCCGCCGCTGAAAGGGTGTGTGGTCATGCGAGCAGCCCTAAACTTACCTTGAGAACCAATTTGTTAAATTATTTAAGAGACCCCTTGAGGATGAGCGGAGGTCTGAGGCTTCTTGTGTTATGCCGATATAATACGGAGAACACGAGCGATTCAATAAGGAGAGCGGTCACCTTCAAACGCTAGTGATCTAATGTTAACGTAAAATCTAATATATAACAAACAAAATCCTGTCTCGTTTTTACACGTATTGAAACTGCATACCTATTTACCAATAAATAAGATAAATAATATGAGCAGTTGAGCACAGGTACCTATTGAACTAATATTTAACAAAAAAAACTCGTTAAAATAATTTTATTATAACCAGCTACTATAACCTTTTTAAATATGTACCAACTGTATGAATTAAATTCAACATCTGTACAGCCCGAATTCAACAGAATACTTTTATCTCGTCCACCTGCTGTGGGGACAAAAAGAAAAACATTCTCGAAAAAAAAAAGTTAATTAATTACGTATGCAAATTGACGAAAAAGTCGTCTCGTGCTGAGTGGCGAGCGAGACGAGATAATGAGATTGTGCAGCCTGGAGTTCCGTGATTAAATCATTGCGATGGAAAATGTTGAATTTCTAATGATTTTGATTGGTGGTTGTATGTAAATCGACAAAGAAAATGCTGATTAGAAATTAATTTAAAACTTTTACAACCTGTTATGACTTTTAAAACATTTTAGAACACGTAGGTATCTATTTTGTGTATTATTTCACAAACGAATACTGAGATCATTATGTAAACTGTAAGTAACTAGGTAATTGTATGGATACACGTATTTGATGGAAATAGTACCTCTACCAATTGGCCCGAATACTGCGTTTTATTTTAGTTACTATTGAACATTTTTGAAACATAAGACTGTATCTGTTACAAATGTTACAATATAGCGGATCTATAAACCCATTCGTTTATAAAATAATCTGTCTGCTACCAATATGCTTTATGCCATAGTAAAATACAGGATAAAGTAAAATTACATAGAAACGTTTTTTCGATTCAATCCGCAAACTTTACTCAACCACTTCAACTAACGGAATGTGGGAATCGGAAAATGGATTCGCTTTTCCAGTGATGATCACGTTCACATACGTATGAGAAAAAAAAAACAGGTTTTAAAAAAACCGACTTCCAAAAACTACACTAAAAACTATGAAATAAAAATGTTAAACTTCCATAAATAAAAATCTAAATGTATATTGAAGTCGGCGGGGCCTCTTCTTCAGGTTTCTACCTCTCAGCCTTTGAACAGGAAGAACGTGCGCAGTGTGTGCAGCGAACGTGCAGCTTGCTTTGCGCCTCGACAAATTAAAATGTTCTTTCATTCCTCTTTAATCTATAATGTTGCTTATATTTATGCTAGGCCCCGCCGACTTCAATATACATTTAGATTTTTATTTATGGAAGTTTAACATTTTTATTTCATAGTTTTTAGTGTAGTTTTTGGAAGTCGGTTTTTTTAAAACCTGTTTTTATTTTTATCTTTTTAGTGTAGTGTAACCATTTTTGTTGTTGTTAATTTATTACAATAAAGTACCATTAAATCATGGACAGAGCGACTTTGATCATTTATGTACTTTTACCGAGATCGATTACTTCCACAAATTTAAATAGGTATGTACCTACTTATATTCATAGATGTTGGTGGATGAGAGCATTTCAGTAAACAAAAACCGGTCAAGAGCGTGTCGGACCACGCAGTGTAGGATTCCATAGCAAGAAGTATTTTGAGTGTTCCGACCGCAAATACAAGTTTGTATTTCATAATATTAATATGAAATATTATTATTTTTACGGTTGTCAAACTCAAAATGGAAAATAGTGAATATTTCAAAAATTTTGTGACGTATCTTGTTCAAACCAATTTCAATCGAAAGTATTTATTAAATGCTATAAGCTTGATTTTTTCCAGATTTTTTGATAGCGCGGTTGGAAAATTACAGGGGGGGACACACATTGTTAACGACTTTGGGAGCTCCTAGTTCACTCAATATGCACTTAAATAAAAAAGGTATTTAGAAACCTTCATGTTATTTTCAAAGACCTATCCAACGATATCCCACATGGTGGGGTGCGCGAAAATATTATTTTTCATCCCTCAGTTTCATGTATGGGAGCCCCCCCTAATAATTTTATTTTTCGTAATTTCACTATAGGTCTTAATAGCGGCTTGTAAAAGACATCTACCTACGAAGTTTCATATAAATTGGTTATGAACTGTAGATAGTAGTAATAGCAATAGGCTCGCTCCCTAGCCTTCTATCAAATGCGACTTAAGCATAAAAAAATTGTGTGTACTATACACCTCTGTCTAACCTTGCGGGAAATATCGGCGTGATGTTATGTATGCATAATATCGAGATCGATTGCGTTCAGGAATTCATGTACCTACACAATATCACTTTTTCATCATCGTCATGATGTCATCGAGATACACCAAAAATACCGTTTATTACACCTCGTTCAAAATCTACTCAACCAAAGTTAATAAAATTTATATGGGACCACCTCGCGAGCTTCTTCTACCATATGAAATAAGAATCACGTAAATCGGCTCATGAACCACGGAGTAATCGGTGTACATACATGAAAAAAAAAAAAAAAAAAAAAAAAAAAAAACCAACCGAATGCAGAACCTCCTCCTTTTTGGAAGTCGGTTAAAAAACGAATGTTATAAAAATACGTAAAAAAATTACGTTTTTAAAATAATCACGCTGTAACAGCTGTATAGATAATAGGCTTGATTTTTGTTTAAATAATACAATGTGAAGATGGTTGCATTAATTGGGTTCCCCTTACCACCTTTACTAATGTTTTTGTGTACATGGTGGCTGTATAAACAGGGCTGGGTAGTACCTATTTGAATTATTTGAAATTAATAGGTACGTAAGTATTTGAAATTCAAATACATAGATAGGTATTTGTATTTCAATTACTTCCTAAAATGTAATGTAGTTTTATTTATTAGAACTTTATAACATCTAATATATAAAATGTAATTGTAATTGGTATTTCAAAACCTGACGCTGCGGTATTTTTTAATTAGTATTTCAAATAATTACGACTTCAAAATGTATTTATATGTGAAAATGTATCACATACCTAAATACATTTAGCGATCTTTTTAATCGAAATGATTAATAAGCTGACTCAAACATAAACTAAAACACTAGAATTTTGTCAAATTGTAGACTTGTAAAGTTTTCTGATATAGGGCTCTGTACCTAGTACTTGTATTTGTACTGTATCTCAAGACCTATGCAATAATAATATGATATTTTCAAGCGTACAAGTTAAATTCGTTCAAATTATGGCACTAACGACAATTTTTGCAATCAAAGGTTCTGAAGGTACCTTTAATACAAAATAGATATTTTGTATTATAAATAAAAATGGCTAAAATACTGTATTTTGTATTTTATATTTCAAAACGATTTAAAAATGTTATGTATTCTGTACTAGCACTTTGCCCGCGACTTCGTCCGCGTGACATAATTATAGCGTCCTAAAGTAATTGTGACCGTCGAAAGTTATTGTTATTTAAAGTAAAGCATGTATTTTGCCCAGCCCTGGTCATAGGCGGTACAGTTTAGTTTCTAGAAAACTCTACAACGTAAAAAATGCCTTTATGTTGCGATACAGCAAAGTGGAGTACCAGCCACAGTTTAGCATCGGTAGTAGGACACAAGTGCCGATACAATATTTACATGTTTCGCCTGCTTGTGTTTGCGCTTGTGTTGTGCGGTGATAAAAATGTTTCAGATACAAGTGCCAACTTGTATCTGAAACATTTTTATCACCGCTCGGGCCGTACTATGGTGCTATCTATATTACCATAATTTTTGGAAAAAATGGGTCCATGCAGAATACCTAAATGCCACCCACCATCCTGTGAATATGACCTTTTCTCACAGCAAAACAATTATGATTTTTTAACACTTTACAGTACTTCTGCTGATACCTGTTGGCATTGAAAGTTTAATAACTTGTCTCGAAACTATGTGCCAGTACAAATGTGCCACAAGCGTACTAGTGTGGACAACCATTCCGACCTCGCCGACGAGGCCCGTCGCGACGTCCCCATCACGACCCGAGTCCGCCGCCGCGTATGACTCAGTCCCCTAACCGACCCTTGCTCGAGCCAGCCCGCGCTGAGCCTGTAGATTTAAATATGTCCCTAAATCATATTAATCCGATCCAGCTAGTAGCCCCTCCCTCTAGTTGTCCTCCCCCCAGCGACGCCCTAAGCCGAGGTCCGTACCCCAGTAGGGGGTGCCCTTAGCGTGTGGTCGCTTAGTTTGTAGTTTTTTATTTAGTTTTAAGCCTGGCTGGAGGCATTTGTAAGTCCTCACCAGATGTCCGGTTAAGCAGTGACGGCTGTTAGAAGCCAACTGCGAGAGGCCCTTCAAAAAAAAAAAAAAAAAAAAACTAGTGTGGACAAGGCTATTCTGTTTTTTTTTCTTTATTGTTAAAGGATTTTTTATACATGAAAGTATATGCCAATTCCATCGTAACCTAAAGTATCTATAACAAGAAGACAAGGCTTTTCATACATTATGTAACTGAAAATCATAATAAATTCCCACGAGCCGGTAACGAGTATCCGAATAACCCGCGAGTGAGGCGCGGACGCTTCACACGGCAATTATTTTTTATTCCAAAGTATTTTGGTATGTAACTAACCGTAACATGATAAAAATATTATTGGATATGAAATAAATAAAACTTGTTGAAAACCGGAAGTTTACAGTTTGAAAAATGGAGTTCTTAACATGTATGAAAAGAATGTGAAAAGTGGTTTTTTAGTGAAACTATGCCCTTATTTCCTCAAAATTCTTGTAGAAACCGATATAAAACAGAAGTCTTTATACCTACCTATTTGATTGTGACATTTTTATGATATTATTGCTGGTGCAGTAGTCAACGTCATAATGTAAAAAAAGAAAGAAAACTCATTCATAACAGAATATTCTACGTGTTTGCAAATTGTTTTAAAACCAGGTATGTGCGTAGTCCATTTTAAAAGCCACTTGGATTACTTCGTCTATCCATATGTTATACAAAAAATCGTTCTTAAAAATGTCGCAAACAAATCGCCGCTTTAGATCCCTTTCATTTCGGTACTAGTCGGGAGGTTTTAGGGTCCCGTCATTGAAGCAGCTGTAGGAAACGCCAACGCCATCATCTAAAATCCATATTAACCGCTTAGTTTTATGATTTGCAATTGTTGTAGGTATTCTGGCAAATTTTTACGTTGACATAGGAATAAAATTACATAAGATTTATATATAAGATAAAATATTTACGTAGTCAGTCACAATATCAAGACCCTGAATATTTGGATGATTAGCCAGCGCGGGATCCGCAATTCTCCGAATCGTATCATATCGATCGTAAACATTGACGATGAGTATCTTCTCATCACAGAACTAGCACATTTCAAACTACCTTATTCTGCAGAAAACTTTTATTCAACGTTGCTGACTTGCAGAACCGACACAGCTTGAACAGAAAAACCTACGGAGCCCGTACTGGAACGAAACTTGCACTTTTCCGTTTTTTTCATGTACATGCAACTTCTGTACGGAGACCACGCTCGTTACACGTCATTAAACGATACTTTACGGCAGACGGCCCTCGAGACTGCCTACCCCTACTACCGTCTATATGCCTCCCCTAACACTGTACTAGATGTGCCATGGATTAAAGGACTGCACAAATGGTCAGTTAGCTTTTGATGTAAATGATTGTATGAAACCGTCCCTGAGTACAGTGAGTAAGATACTGATGTTTAACAGTAGAATGGATATTTACGTGCTTAGGGAAGATTTAGAATTTATGATGACTTGTAAAAAGTAATGTAATATATTTTTGGATTTATGTTCTTCTTTATAAACAGATGTTATGCATATGTAGGTACTATGTTACAGTAGTTATGCATATGTACTACAGTACAGTACAGCATAATGCATGTGTTAGATTTTAAATGGATAGGCACAAGAAAAAGCTCTGATTTACTACCAAATTATCTGAATAACTATTTACTTGGATAGGCAAGCTAAAGTTACTTTAATCAAGCTATTTTACAGAACTAAATTAATAGCAAACAAACATCTATACTTTAATCGGCAATAGAAGTAGGTGTATAGCTGGTGTAGGTAGGAAGATAAATAAGGAGCATGTGTTACACATTATCTCATATTTTATTATTAGAAAAACATTCCAAGCACAAAAATGAAAAAGTAGATAGTAGGTACCTACTTATAACCCAATCATAGTTATAGTTATTATTTATAACACATCCCAATATAGGTACATTACAATACAACAGTATCCCAATAGTGTAATATTTAAAATACATTTTACATAAGTAGGTAAATAAATAGGTTACTTAACTTACGAATCTTTTGGTCCTCACGGTACTGCAGATCACGAAAAAAGAGACCGTGTCAAACCCAGACGGTTGTATTTATACCCCTACAAATGTCATAGCTGTCAAAGAACTAACGGTTATGTTTGGTGGTTAGTCAATTCAAATATTTCAACTCCCCTATTTAATATTTCCTAATCGTATTATAAACAACATATTTTTAATAGTATTACTGATCATTATTAACAATAACAATAATTATTATTGTGTAAATTATCCAGTGATGTAAAGAATACTACTTTTACGAATACGAATATCGATTCTACTCGAATATTCGTATTCGTATTCGTTGCATCGCTTATAATAATCTATTACATGCATATGTACTACATTCTTCTTTATGTATAAATAATACATACTTCTGAAATAGTAGATAATTTTTATCAGTTATCAATACCTACAAGCTGCCGTCTGGTTCTTCGAAGTCTTCTAATTCATTTTTTAAATTCTCGCAATCTCTAAAAATGAGCTAGTCAGTTAGAACGTACCTACCTAACATTAAACTTACAATCATGGAGGAATTTCTTTATAACTGAAACAATTTTATTTATATTATACCAACATAGATTTTTATAAGTAGATCCCTCACAAGGCTTTAAAAATGGCAAGTCATTATAAGCTCTTCCAGTAACTCTCGATCCACGGAGCTTGTAACGTGATTTTTGTCAGACTACCCGAACGCATGGCACATTTAATAAAATTTTTCTGGTACTTAATTTCAACGAATGGAGTGTCGCCGCGTATTAATTAAGCCCAACTTAAAATATTGAGCGTAGGTACGAGCCATGAAGAATTTATTAAAATTATTTCATATATTTTTTGTGATTTTCCGGAGGCGTTAGATGTAACGAGTGTTTTAAATATGCAACTTGGAATTTTCTAAATGAGTTTGCTGTATTTGTTTTGTTCAGTCGCGCCTGTTTTTGTTGACTGTTTGGTAAAATTGTTATAAAAATAACTAGATGAGATGGATGAGATGAAAGTTTTAGAGGATAAAAATGACGACGCTTTTTTGCTTTCTTTGACAAACAAATACCGTAGCAAGGTACTGATAGGTGCTCTTATTTAATTAAATGGCATAAATTCCATTTTAAATTAAACTGAAATGAATAAAACGCTTCAAACATAAAATACATCATTGAAACTTCTGCGACCGTCTTGCAAATTCGCTAACGTTCTATATTGTGCAGTCCGGGAATTACTTATTTCGGTTAATTTTGTGCCTTGCATTCAAAATGAGTAACTGCGCAGCATATCAATGCAGATAACCCGGTAGGAAACTTTATTGAGTTTAACAATATACGTGGTTATGGCTTGTAGAGATTTGTATTAAGTCGACGACAAGGGATAATAAATTGAATATAATTATGTAAATGCGTGCCAGTACAAAGTGGATTATTAGTAACAATTTTTGGTCCAAATTGCAAATTGTACTTCTCAGGTTTTTGTTGAAGTACATATTAAATTTAGATTAGCTTCAGTTGTACTAAAAAGTTGAATAAAAGTTCTCATGCCATTTCGCAATGCGCAAATTCTGCGGATCATTAAAATGAAACTAGTTATACGGTTTATCTCACAGGTATTATTCAGAAGTGCGGTGGATGTGGGTGAAAGACTTTCAAATTAGTCTGTATATCTGAAAGTAAACTACCTACTTATACCTAACAATTAGAAATTGGCGTTAGCGTTCCGAAAGCCGCATTTCTTATTTCCCGGTTTTTTAGTCAGTAAGAGTCTGACACTCCCCCTGTCTTCTCTAGTGTAGAATGAAAAAATAAAACCTATGAAAAAAAACCAGTACCCTGCGCCAAAATTTTGACCATGAAAATTCTTCAAAAAATGTGTGACATCACACCCACACAACAATATCAAAGTGTTACAAATTTAATGTAAGTTTGTCGTTCAGCGTCTTAGCGTGCGGGCGCGCAAAGCGCTGTCACTGTAAGCCCTAAATTAATATGAATCTCTAATTTGAGCGTCACACGTGTTGCGAGCTCACAACTTTGCAGACTACGCCAAATTGGATAAACATGTGCGAGGAACGGGAGCCCTCCGTAGAAATATACGAGTGATACGCACGTGCGTGGCCGCTGCGATTCTGAATATTGAACACCTTTTTCGGGACCCGCTATGGATGCTATAGTTTTTATGTTGGATGGTAGTCTGGAAGACATTACATTTATAAGGCCGTTTTAGTCTTTACATCTCATATCTACCAGACGTACCTACGTATAATGAAACTATCGAAACAAAACACAAGATCATTTAATCAAAGTTGTCCAATGGAGTTTACGTTACAGGTTACGTGATAGCACGGATCGTGTAGCTCATAATATGATTAAGTAGATATATGTTCAGTATTTGGTAAAAATAAAGTCCCAAAGTTACTTATACCTAACCTACATTCTTTTATGTAACACTAGCTGTGCGTTGCAATGCTTTTTCTTTATTTTTTGTCTGAAACTTTCCTGGGCGTGAGCACTACTGACAAAGTTTCAAGTCAATCGGATAAATGATGTACAAACGCATGGATGACGAAAAAACTAACAAACAAACATTAATTATATAAGTATTAGAAGTAATGTCATAACATGACACAAATAATCTATAACAAGTGATCCAGCAATTTACTAAATGGCACGTGAAATTCCTCTATATAAATCATTATTGCTATCAGCTTTTGTTCACTCCTCTCGACCTAAAGGCGTCGTCCGTTTTTTTCCGGTCAAATGCCAACTTTACTCGATTTTTCCTATCTATTGTGTTACAGTCCTACTAACATTGTTCTGCCTTAAAAGACCCAGGCTCTTTCATTTTCGTCTTTCATCTTCTTTTTATTAGGCCCTAAAATGAATTTATTTTCATTAATATAATGATTGTTTTATCATCTACTATATATAAAAATAAGTCGGGTTTTCCTTCCTGACGCTATAACTCCAGAACGGAAGAACCGATTTCCACGGTTTTGCATTCGTTGGAAAGGTCTCGGGCTTAGTGAGGTTTATAGCAAAGAAAATTAAGGAAAATTTGAACAGTAAAGCGGGAAAATCTGGTGGCGAAACGGAGTTCGCCGGGTTTGCTAGTTTCTTCTAAATGTGTTAATTAAATTCTTAAAAATAAATCAAATCAAATCAAATATTTTATTGGAACATAAACAAATTTACAAAATGTTGTGTACGTTAACAGCTACATTAGTTTATAAACTGTGTCGCAGCTATTAGCGCCCACCTCCAAGAGGGGAGACATAAGCGTTCCAGCATTAATAAGAAGTACACTGAATAAAAATAATAAATTGATGAATGAATTGAATAATAAATAAATTGTTACTGTGGTCAAATGAGAAAGAAACATGAATGAGATTTTTTTGTACATACCTACCTACCAAATGCAGTCCACGGTTTTGTTGTTAATGGAACCACATTTTTTAATCAATCTCATTAATTTGTCGTTTAGACATTTGTAGAGATAATTATAAGGCAATTGTCGACGCGCCGCCGTCAAAACGTGCCGTATGTTTTTGCCCTTCCGTGTTCTCAAATGAACGTGGCTTATGGTAATTCTAAATATTGCGTTTATTGTTATAACTGTGCAATTTTAGTTCCATTATAACTAATTATGTGCGAAAGGATATTCTTGTGAATACCACAGAGTCGTTTTCTAGAAAACTATGCGGTGAGATAACCACAGAAAAAATATGCAGGGCCAGCATAAATATATTATCTATTATTTCTTATGTTTATGATCTATTTTGAAGCACCATTAGTATACAGCAGTAGTAGACCCTTTACCTGATTTGAAGTTCTCAGTAAAAAAATATTATAAACATAAAATAATGTAGTCTGAAATTGATGATCTTAATATCCTTGTACCTACATGAAAATGATTCTTTTTATATATTATACTTTTTAAAGTTAATATCCCTGATAACCTTCTAATCCTTTTACAGCAACAAACTATAAGAGCGTTATTAAATCTATTTAAGGCATAAATAAATCCGAGTTTAAACTAAGACGGATCCCGTTAAGGCGGGGGAGTGAAAAATGCACTAATTCTAAAGTAATGCTGGCCTCGCCGACGCCGAGTGCAATTCATTCTCATTAGCCCGGGGAGCCTTTCTCATAACACGATGAAAATCACAAGAGGGATCTTGGGTGCGATTGTGGATGAACCTCTTGGAAATATTATATTGTTGTTAGTGGTTAAAATCTTTGATAACGTTACAGATCTCACCTTTGATGTTCGGAGGGTTAGGCGGGTCCAACCGGTCACTGATTACAGGATTATATTCCATAATACGACAAGCGGACCTTTCACGCAATAACAGCCTCTGTTTTGGGATTGTTTTGAAAGAAAAGATCAGCACCCGAATGTTACATTATTCTGTCGCCGCCAGAAATTATTATGTATGACTTTGTGAGAGTGGAGTTCATTTTATTTTTAGTTCTCATGTTGTTCATGAAGATTAACCTAGAACCTGCTTGTCTATAATTAAAATTTAATGCATTTGTATAATTTCTTTACCTTGTGTAAAATGTTAATCTTCGTATAAATTCCCCGACTTTCGTACCGTGTCGTAGGCGACCACTCTACGGACAAGCATTCTGATGATGAATTCTTCTGCATTGTGGAGAATTAGTAAAGCAGCGTAGTTTACGTCTTGTTCCCATCCCGCCTTCTCGTTCTTGTTTCCAGACACATTGTAATGAAGCAGTCATGCTAGTGAAGAAGGCGGCGGGACGGGAGAGGGAGAGATTCTCCCGTCCAAGCCGCCGCGGTAGACGCTCCGGGCGTCGGGAGCCGCGTGACGACTCCCGGCCACCGTAGGCGCGGGCCTGCGGGCGGTGAGTAATGGGTAGCTCACCGTCCGATCAGGACCAGGCCCGTGCCGAACGGCGCGTACGTGTTCCACGCGCGCCTCAAAGAGATGTCAGCATCAGAGAGGGGGCCCATTAGGGCCCAAGCCTGCCGGGAAAGCGGGATTGTCCGGAAGGGATACCGCTGACCCGGACAAAAGGGCTAAGGAAGGAACATGGGTGGGTTTTAGTCAGTAAGAGTCTGACACTCCCTTCCGCTCCGCCCAGAGCGGGAGGAGTCATTTGATGATTTCCCATCCTCAAAAAAAAAAAAAAAAAAACACCCATTGTAATGACAGTGCAATGTAAACAGATTTCAGAAAAAATAATTCTTAATTAACTTCAAAGTAGAAGTAAAATAGTTAACTTCCATAAATTAAAAATATTTACATCAAATATTTTAAATAATTTTCCGGTAGGTATTATGAATTATTGTCGGGAAAACAGAAATATATATTATCCAATTTATTTAATAAAAACAAACCCAACCTAAACTTAGGAGCTGTTATATTAGAACCCTTTTAGTTATTACCAAATAATCCTACAGAATTTCATTGCCTTCATAAATTACTGTTTAATTAATATTCTCGAAGCAAAATCTAGGTCTTGCTTAGAAATTGGGTAAATAAGCTATATATACTATAGTTGCCCCTGAGTGTTCTAAGACTCAGTACCTCTTTAAGCCGTAAATCCCTTTTCTCCGCAGGTGCAAGAAGGTCTATCCGACTAATTAAGGTGGTCACGTAAATCGACGAGCGTCTAAAGTCCGTTTAAGCCTACAATTTTCGGAGCAAAGTTATTTTGAAATTAGCCGCATTGCAGTGCGTTGCTACGAAAATTTTCTTATTTAAGAACAATGAGATTAAACAGTGAAGTTTGTAGTTTAACGATGATTACTTCCGAAAGTTTTGTTTTCATCACCATTGTACACTGATTCGGTTTTTTTTATAGTACCTACCTACCGTAATTTTCTATTTCAATCCAACTATAGAACACATTTGCGTTGTTATTATTTTCTTTTTATGGAATTGCTATTACCTATTGTTTATTCAAAAATGTTTCTGTCATTACTAAAATAGATATTCTACTTATACGTTTTGAAATCTACATGTTGTGAATTTGTGACTCAAACGCTATGTCAGTTAACTAGACGTAAGATTGAACAAAATGCTAAATTTAATCCAAATGAAATCAGTGGTTGGGTCGAAATATTTATTATTACTATTGCGCTCTCAAATCAGCGTATCACCAGATACTTCAAAATTAAACAAACACATTAACAAACTTAGGCAACATCAAAAGCAACCACGGTCCGCTAACCGGAACCACAAAACGTCTTACACTGAAAACAGCAGTTAGGATAATTACCATCCGTGATGAATCGTTTGACTCATGTTTTTCAAACGTGTTCCCTTGATGATTAATGATGTTTGGCGTGACGGTTAAAAAGCTAAAATTGTTTTGTCGAGTGACTCCTTATTAGTTCTTAATTATGTGTGAATCGTGTTAAAGGGTAAGTGGTTATTCGATTAGAAAAATTGTCCGTGTCATTTACTTGGATGACAATTATAATGGTTGATTAATAATTGCATAATGGAGCGTTTTTTTTTCGATGATTCGTAAATAAATCAAAAGATTAATTGCTAACAATTTTATTGTTTCTAGGTTAGAGATAGCAGCACCTTCATTTGAAGTAATAACAAAATACAGCAATCATCGTGTACTATAATATACATAGTTGCGATAATATGTTTTGTCTATAAACGTCTATTATGGTGATGCAGTTATAGAAATAAATTAATGAGTTGATAAGAGCAACAATGAATAAGTTGTACGTTCTGATAAAGCTCTTAATAAGAGGATGGTTTTACATCACATTGAAAAAGCGACTCATTGAACGAAATAAGTCTTGCAAAAACTTATTGAAATAGTTCTAACAAAAATCCTAAAAAAACTATTGCAATAGGAGACAACAACAATCGCAGATTGAATACGGCCATTTCCCGCATTGTATCACTCCATGTTTGACAGAATCGATTCATATGAGTTGTGAGAGCTATTTGACATGCAAAAGGAAACATAACAGGGGTATTTGTCGCAAACACACGGAGCGTTTTCAAACTAGCGCCGGATGGTATGGACTACTTTTTGAGATGCCTTTACATTCGCAATGTCTGCCATTTTTGGGGTCCCGTACCAAAATGGTATAAAGGAACCCTCATGGTGTGACTTCGTCTGTGTGTCTATCACAGCTGCTTATTTCTTATTTTCAGCTAAAAATATTCTTCACCCTAGAGTTTTGTGAAATGTTGCGATTAATTTCATATTTTCGAGGGCATGTCATCCGATCATTGATAAGTTTGTCAGTCTATTTACCAAAAACTAGTGATAATGGCAATATTTTTCCATTTAATTTATACATTTTACTTAAAGACGGTGTACTTTCTATCAATAACATCAATGGAAACCTTTTCTACCGTTTTTTTAAATATGTAATAGAGTATTTTTTTCGTTTTTAACACGGTAAAAGAATATTATTGGTCTCTTATATTTTTATTTAGATATCCTGGATTCAGTTTATTTAACTTTTTTTTCAGTTATCTTTGAATTCAAATATAAAATTATACAATTATTAAATCTGTACCACCACTCATCATTTATCCGCACATAGTCCCAGAACGCCTTTTGCCTCGTTTTGATACGAACCACCGTTTAAGTCTGCAATCAGCCTTATATAGGAGTGTATGAATATTGTATGAACTGCCCCGTGGGAGACTTCTCGCGGATAAACGCCAGTTTTAAAACGTAAACGCAAAGAATTTTTCAGTGACACAGAGAGATATACCCGAGACGTACTTACTGGATAATATAAGCTGGAAGTGTGTGAATACTATAAAATATATATATCCTTTTATTGTTATTTCACGGAGCCTGAAGGTCGTTTGTGAGTTCTTGGTTTTAACGACCCGTGACGCGGTTTTTACACTCCAAAAAGGCAAAGATCCCACTTTCTGTAATATACCTACAGTGAAACATTAATATTTGATACAGTAGAAGAAAAAATGTCCCGGTTTATCACTAGTCTTTTTTACTGGAATGGGGTACCTACCTAAAAGGAAAACTTTATTATTTTGCTATTTTCAATCATTTAAGATCAAAGTTCATTCAATTTTTTTATCTCTATCAGTTCTTATTATTATTAAAGTTATAATAGTTATTATATTTCTACCTACTTATAAAGACACAGTTTCTAAAAGTATCAAAACATTTATTTAAAAAGAGATATTTATTTCTTTGTTTGTTCTTAATATAAATCTCCCGACCCTCGATCACGATTTGGGCCTTTTATATTATAGATATTATTTTCTTTTAAAACATATCATATACGTATCGATTATGTATGATAGATTAATAATGTTTGGAAGGAAATAGATAAATATAAGTCCAGATACATGCCTTCTCTGCATAAATCAGATTATGTTAAAGTAATGGGTATCTAGTACCTACCTATTGTAATTTACGTAGTTTTAATATTTTTTAGAATAAAATTACCTGTACCGGTATTAAATAAAAACGACCCAAACTGATTCACATTACTACTTTCAGAGTGTGTTTATTTGGTATGTTACATGTTATATAATAAAACGTTTACATTTCAGCAGATCCCTTTGAAAGCTTACTTATTATTATTTAAAACTACAATACTAACGGTTAATGACATCAAACAAAAACAAATGAATGTAACCTACTATTAAAGTTGTATTAGTTCTCATATTAATTATGATACTAAATTACGTACAGAACCGAATTCCACTGTTGAAACTGTTGGATATGACGCTAGCAAAATTTGAATGACTCCTGTATTTCAATGGAAACTAAAACATAGGTAAACTCCACATTAATTTACTGTCTGTTGAGCAAATGTCTACAGATCTCATTTGCCTGAGGCATTGAGTTATTTTCTTTGGGAACTCCTCTTTAATAGATTTTGATTTGAGAAAACAACTGTTTCTGACATGTTGTCGAGGCTTTCTAAATAAGATTGCATCTTTATTGTATCAAGGAATAATTATTTTATCCACTGTTTTATGTGGTAAGTAGTCTATATAGGAGTGAGATATTAATGTTATAATCTAAAATTGGTTATAGGCAGGCATATTTAATGGATACCTTTTTTAAAACTTGAATTGGATTTGTTCTAGACATATTTATCTTACTCGTAGGTTTGCAATGTTGACAATTATTATGCAGATAACAAGCATACCTAACATGAGTGTTAACGTGAATTTGTGTTTAATTTGTTATATGATTACATTGATCGTAGTCGAAAACAAAGACTGTGGAAGTAAAAAAGATAATAAAGTGCCAATAATTCAGAAAAATACGTAAATAACATTGTTCTAAGCGATGAAATCTCAAAAATTCTATTTTGTCACACGTGTGTAGACAGAAGCGTGTGTACTTGATGTTACTTCATAAGTGAATCTCTTTTATCTTCAGCGGAAACTTTGCGCGATTTATTTTGTTCAATGAACATTAACAATTTGGAATTAAACTTTTCGACGCTACAAAGGAGCGTGATAACGTTTTATAAATGGCATTTTTTCTGGAATTGAAAAAGAAAATACAATTACGAGAAGATCAGTGACTTTCGTATCAATTTATTTTATGATTGTGTCTACTTTGCTTGTATTTTCATATTGTAATGTAAAGATACTTCAAAGGTATCTAAATAAAGTAAATTGAAGTAAATTGAATTGAAAAGTCTTTGATAACAAATAGATACATACATCAGACATACCTAATTATTGTACCTAACTGACAACGAAAATAAGATTGATTTTGAATGCCATTTAGCTGCTAGTAAACAGTTCAATTTAACATTTTGGCTTTAATGTCAGGTTAAATAATAATAATTAATAAATGAATAAACTTTTATTACTGACTTCAGTCCATAGTTTTGTTAGTACTTTTAGTAACAATACTGCTTATGTGACTAGGTTAGTATTGTTAGTTTTTACAATTTATTTATTATATTTAATTTTTCAGATTTATGACTGTCTCCACCCAGTGTCTCTGGAAGGGGCAGTCTGGTCTGGCGGCAATCATTTTCAAGATGCTGTTGTCACTACCATGTAAGCGCTGTAGTAAGAAGGCCGCTTTCTTTCGCATGATGGCGTGGAAACCATCTGTGCGAGCCTCCACGAACATTCCCGACGCGCTACAGCGCCATGGCAGTCCCAACAGCGTCATGAAGGCATTATTAAATTGAACACGCAGGACGTTGTAGGCTCGTTGCGTGTATGACACACACTAGCCGCTCGTGTAAAACGATTGGCAGAACGCCTTAAAAAGGGTTACTTTGACGTTAGTAGTACAACGAGCGAACCTGCGGGCGAGCATATTGCTCCTCACAGACAACGCCCTGCGCTTCCTCTCTATATCTCCGTCATCCCTTAAGTCACTTGTGACAATGTGGCCGAGGTACCTAAAACTATTGACAATGTTTAGTGCTACGCCGTTGAGACTTATGGGCGGAACACTGCGCGGCTGCTGCTTTGGCGCTTTAAATACAAGGAGCTCACTCTTCTTCGAGTTTTATATCAAGCCATGTTCCTCCGCTAAAATCCTCCGGTTAAATTGTCTGATTATCTGTTTATGATAGTGTGTCATCAAAATAAATTGTTGGAAAACATTATTTTGTTCATTTTATTTGTTTGATGAGAAGCTCCCCTTATATAATTATTTATATTATGTGCTCATTAGTCTCATACTTGTTGTCATTAACGTTGTATTAGATCTTTGTAGTGCTTTCCTTTTTCTAAAGCTGTCTTTAGACTGCGCTATACTATATAGTATAGCGTATGCTATATAGTATAGCGCGCCATACAAAGCCATACCATATAGTATAGCACAGTGTGAACGTGTCCATAACAATGTATATGGTGCGCGATATTGTCATGCTATGAGCTATATGCTATAATGCTCTAATTATAGTATAGCGTAGTCTGAAATGGGCTTAATGAGAAACTAAGAAAACAGTTTATTAAACAAACAAACAAAATAAGCTTAAAAGTTGATAAAACATAACCTCTCTTTTTCTTCTCACATCGGATAAAACCCCGTTTTTAACCGGTTAAATTGGGTTATTAACGGCTGCTTCGGTTATTTAACCGTTAAAATCCGTACTTTTACAACTATACATTTGACACAATCGTCGCTGTTATGTATTTTTTTTTTAAATCGGTTTTTGATGCTTATTTATAGTATTTAATACTATAAATAAGCATCAAGCATCAAAAACCGATTTAAAAAAAAAAATACATAGCGGATTTTGCAGGCGCAGCGATGATACTTCGATGATCTAAAAATATGTCAAATAGGTAATGCATATAGAAAAAAAAACGTCTTCTCGTGACCGCGATCAGTGCAACTTGATCGAAGCGTCGAGGTTAGTGAAAATACCTGCTGATATTTTGAATAAGTTTGTGCGCGAAAAGTCACGATCTAATTAAGAAACATCGAACACATAATTAACATTAACATTAAAACATATATAACTTAACATAAATTAACACTAACTAACATTAAACACATAATTAATGTAATAAAGATACTATTTTAATTGCCTAACATTGACGCGCACTACAACACTTTATGCATTCAAACATCACTGAGAGAAACTTTCTTAGATAGTTTACATGCATAAAGCCATAACTGAAATGCGGGCAGACGATAATGCTATCTAAATTCAGCAGCGTCAGTGAGCGAGCTACGTCTCAACGCGAACTTGTATGTTTGACAGTAATAATGGTAGGGTTACAGTTTTAGCGGATTATGCATTAGCAAGATTGATTAAAATTGCTACATTATCGTGCGTTTTTAGGGTTCCGTAGTAAAACTAGGAACCCTTATAGTTTCGTCATGTCCGTCTGTCCGTCTGTCTGTCTGTCTGTCTGTCTGTCCGTCTGTCACACCCTCGTAAAATCTACAGTTCATAACCAATATGTATGAAACTTCACAGGTAGATGTCTGCTGTAAGCCGCTATAAAAACCTGTAGCGAAATTATAAAAAATAAAATAATTAGGGGGGGGGGGGGCATACATGAAACTGAAGGATGGCAATATAATACAAAAAAATACTAAAAAAATATACAAAAGATACAAAAAAAATATTTTCGCGCACCCCTTCATGTGGGGTATCATTGGATAGGTCTTTGAAAATAAGATCAAGGTTTCTAAATTACTTCTTTATTTAAGTGTACCATATTTAGTGAACTAGAAGCTTCGAAAGTCGTTAACAATTTGTCCCCCCCCCCCTGTAATTGTCCAACCGCGTTATCAAAAAATCTGAAAAGAATCAAGCTAATAGCATCTTATAAATAATTACGATTAAAATTGGTTTGAACAAAAATAAAATAATTAGGGGGAGGGCCCCATACATGAAACTGAGGGATGAAGAAAAATATTTTCACGCACCCCTTTATGTGTATGTTATCGTTGGATAGCTTAAAAAAATCTTTATTATTATATTGTAAACATTGTAAACATTTTACCTTTACATAATTCAGTAAGTATATATTGTGGGAGACTGGTGCCTAAGCTAGGCTCGTGGCCTGTGTTTCAGGACACCAGGATCCCACCCCTTTACATTTTCATTTTATAAATATGTACTAAGCGCGCTGACAATATAATTTTGATGAGTTAATATCTAGATATGCGAGGAGGAGGAGGAGGAGGTCTTTGAAAATAAAGGTTCCTAAATGACTTTTTTATTTAAGTGCATATTTAGCGAACTAGGAGCTCCGAAAGTCGTTTACAATGTGCCCCCCCTGTAATTTTCCAATCGCGTTATCAAAAAATCTGAAAATATTCAAGTTTATAGAATCTACTAATAAACACTCTCGATTAAAATTGGTTTGAACAAGATACGTTAATATTTTTTGAAATATTTACTATTTTCAGTTTTGACCGCAAAAATAACTTTGTATTTCATTATAACATTAGGAAATACAAACTTATGTTTGCAGTTGGAAGACTGAAATACTTCTTCCTACGGAACCCTAGACTGTGTGTGGTTCGACACGCTCTTGCCCGGTTTTTCGTTGTTAAGTCTGACAATAATATTTTTTCGCGTAATTTTTCGATTCACGACTTCTGAATCGACTATCCAAAGCCATTGAGTTATTGCTTGCTTAACACCAAAATATAAAAATACGTTCACCGCCACTAAATATCCGTTTAAGTTTTATAAAAAATATAAGTTATGTAACATAAAATTATATTAAGTTAATATTCTCTGCCCTTTGTCAATGGGGCCTCAACCCGCACGTTTGACAGTAATAAGTCTGCTTCCCGGCGGTCCTCCAAGTTGTTCGCCTCCCAACTTCTCATGCCTCCTTGAACTGGTAACTGCGACTACTCGAAGCAATTACACCAAACAACACACAGTCCACTAAGTTTCTTTTTAAACTTTAGTAATTTATACACTGAAAGACGGATTTAATATGTTTCAAGAAAATATTTAAATGCAAGTCTAAAGTTTTTTGAAATGAAATTATTCATGTTAAAAAGTTTTCGTCATTTTAGTTGGTTGCTGTTTTGGAAAGTAAATATTAAAATTTTATAGTAGGTACTCCAGTTCTAAATCTAATTGACGACGGGCTGCAACCTGTTGCAAATCCATTTCGTGGTTCCTCCAATCGTTAACAATGATCAGTACGAAATATTTCGACAAGAAACACCACAAAATAGTTTTTTTTTTTTTGTACTGCTTGCCTCCCTTACCTAGCTTTTACCTTTTTCGTTTCGCAAAAAGCGAGAGCGACACTCAAACGCTTTCAACATAGATATATCTACCTAACTACCTATCTATCAGCGTTCCCATGAATTGCTTCCGGCTCCAGACACCCCTTTAATCTCAAATGTACATAGCCATAGTAATTTAGATCCTATCTGATGGAACCATTGAATCTATGGCGGAGCAAAGGGCCTTTAAGTGTTGAAGAACCTGGAAAAAAAATACAAAATCAAAGTCTGCGGTGAAAAGAAAGCTCTTCAAAGTATATTGCGCGCGGAGGATTTGAGTCTGATGAATGATGGATTTTGAAATGCTATCTTAACGTTTTTAGTCCTGTATAAGGCCAACATAGTCTGTGTACTGCATAATATGAATGCAATAGTTAATATTTGCAGCTTTTAAGAAAGGTTTATTAGGTATGGCATGCATTTTATGGTTATACATTTAAAGGCAGAATATTAAAATAATTAAAGTAGTTTCATACAAAATTACTACCCAGCTACTAATTAATAACTGCTTATGTTAATAGTGATACGGTACGTATCTACACATAATTCATGTAGCATCTACTGACAGACACACAAAATAAAAAAACATAAAACAACCCGTCAATGCAGAGACAAACGATCGAGTGAACCTGTTAGGGATCACATTCAATTTGCGCACCATGGATTGAGGAGGGTCCGAAATGACGGGTGAAAAAGTTAGCGTGACGGCCCCGGAAACTCGCCGATGGGCGACGAAATAATAATGTGAGCGATCACATTGATATGTATGTTGAATGGTCATTCGCAAATGTCCGGTCGCGTTTGACGGGTTGAATTGGGGAGAATATGGATGATGTTGAATGAAAAACTTGAATTAGAGTGGAAGTAATTTAGTTTTCACTTTCTACGAATAAAGTTTTTCTTATAATTTATATGCTTATCCAAAATAACTTTAGTTTACCACCTAGATATAAGTTTTATGGCAGCGAAAACACTTTAAATCAAGTAAATAAAAATACAATATGAAAACTTTAATGAACTTGTATCAATCAATAAACTTATTAACATTTTAATAAATATTCCGTACAATAATGATTATTTCCTTAGGTTTTATCTCTCCTGCTACCTAAGAGAAAGTTTCATGTTCATATCTTGTACATTATAAATTCCCTATGCGTTAGTGGTATAACTTGCATGGAATTTTTAATCTAAGAAGTTTTCCACTAAACGTCTCTTTCTCATATAACCTCGTGAATGCTGCTATGGATACTGCGGCAAATATTTTGGAAACTTAACGTCATTATTTCTCATCTAATATCTATATTTATTTACACATTATTTTTATAAATAAACACAACCGTAACAATAGCAAGGCATTCATATTTAGAACTTTAATGCACTATAGACGGCCTTGGTGGAAAACGCAAGTAGCAACAATTTTCTTCAAATTTGACACCAAGTAGAAGCGTAGTGGCACTTTAAGGCCCGTATTCCAGAATGATACTCGAGCACCGATCTCTGCTTGAGCATAGATTTAAAGCCATTTGATTGGTTGAAACTAGTTTCAATCTATGCTCAAGCAGAGATCGGTGCTCGAGTATCGTTCTGGAATAGGGGCCTAAGATTAAGACTCTTAAAGAATCAATAAAAACCCATTGAACCAATTATATTTGTAAAAATGCCGTCAAATAGTTTGAGATACAAAATATTTTATCGGATAAAAATGGAAAACGATTTCCGATGTCGTAAAATCCATAAACTAATTCTACGTGTGTGAATCTGTTGGCGGGCTGCCAGTGGATGATAATGTCATTTTCTTAAAGCAGATTCATATTATCATTAGAATGGGTTATTTTTCTAAGTTGAATGAACTTAATTAATTGTTATTACAAGATTTATTATTGCGTACTCTGCTAGAATGCAAGACGTTTTATTTCATTTCAATAGTCTTGAATAATATCCTCGTCTAAAAAAATAAGTTTCTTCTAATTTCAACGGCACAATGGTTGTGTAAACACATACGTGTATATGGCAGAAGCTCCTTGCGACTCTCGTATGAATTGTGCTTGATGTATTCACTTACGAGACGTTTGCGTAAATCTTAAGCGTTTTGGACGTGGAAACGCGCGTATCACATGTGTAATGGTTGGGTTCATAAATGTCGATATTTTGCTACAATTTACTCTTCAATTGGGTACACTAACTTAACTACATAAAAATAAAAACTACTTTTTAGCTGGCAAGCATTCCGGATGCGCTCGGGCAATGGCCGTAATAGTTTAGTTAAGAACATTCTCGTAGCCCCCAACTGCGAGAGGAAACTATAATGAAGTTAACTAAGCGACACTGGCCCAAGTCTTGGATGCGATACAATGCAAATTAATTTAGTTCCTACGTCCTCCTCGTTTTTTGTTTAATTACTTGCGATTTTTTAAGGCTGATTGTCTTCGGAAGTTTATGGGAGTTGTAGTCAAAGTACTGAAGGTATTTTTAAGTCCTTGCTGCGTAATCAAGAATTTTGTAGGTGTTTTTTACGGTTGAGACGTTCAAACTTAAAGCAACGTTACTAAGTTAGCCAAAAATTTTAAATTCTACTCGTATGATCGCTATAGGCCAGTCAATTTACTAGAAGAAATCAGTAGATAATAAGTTTGGTAGACTTAAATTCAATTCAATGAACTAAAATGAAAAGATAATGAAGATTCCGAATGCATGAGTGGATATAATCAAACACAGAAGATACGTACGTCGGTTGATTTGCAGTCAATCTAAATACAGCTTAACGGTACGCTGCCTGCAAATACCTCCTTAATACCTATATACGTGACAGTTATAAGGAGTGGTAATAAAACACGTCTGTATACACTGGTATAATTTCTTTATCTCGGCCCCACAGCTCGCTTTCCATTTGTCGTGCTCATCATAAAGACGGGGGAGGAGATATAAATTATTATTGCGACGCGTGTTGTACTGAAACTTTCTGAGAGCTTGGTTCGTTTGGTGTTTTGTTTTGACCAGTAAAATATGTTATGTACGTAACTATTATCTAGTTTTTTGGACAAACATTTTACTAAGGTACGATTTGTGATAGTTTTCAAAGCGTCGCGTCGAAAGACAATCGTATACACGTATACACGTATACACGAGTACCTATAGGTACCTAGTCAATTATTATCATAATAAAAAAACCCTTAGAATCGAAATAATTTTGATCATCAAGAGCGAGACATTACTTTTAAAAGTGCCGTTTGATTTTTAGCCTTTTTCATGCGTCATCAATACGACTTTTCAACACTCGAGCTACACCTATATCGTGTACCTTTTTTTAGATGTTATATTTTCTTGGAGAAATAATTGTATCAATCAGTCTTAATAACATAAGTTCTCCTTCAGATTATCTTTATTCAAATTATTTTAATGAAAAACTAAACCGCGTTTGTAAATGAAAACACTACCTATTTATTACTTTTCTATTAAACGCCATGGAACTATTAAAACAACACAACTGCTTACTTCTAGTGGTAACCACTCAACTTACTAATTGTGAACACAAAACGCTACTACAAATGCCACTGTCCGTGTCGCAGAGGTACTCTGAAACCCCCATAAAAGCAATTTTACAAACCATTCCCTCTTTTTATTGTAAAAGTTTAATAGAGAGAGGATCTGTAAATGGACCAATCAATACTTTATTGTACTTTTCCCAGCTCCCCGTTTCAAACTGTACGAATCGAGGTGGGGGGAATATAAGTACACATTCCGAACTCCCTTCCTTACAATTGTTAAGAAAAAAGTTGTTTTTCTTTATTTCATTTGTGTATGGAATGAGATATCTTACTTTTATGCGCACACGTATGTTATTCTGTTTTCTTACAGGTTTTTTATTTATTTATAGGTAAGTAAATATGTACCCACCTGCCTGTTTTTCATGTAAAGGAACAATAATTCACTGATTAGTTCACACAATTCTTATAGAAAATTGTTTCTTGTCGTTATTTTTTAAGACCCGCTTTGATTGCATGAAGATTAAGTACTAGAATAAAATAATGTATGTAAAATAAATAATGCCATGAAGAATAGTAACTTTAACAAATATCCTTGTATGCATAATTTAAATTGCAATCACTTTGTAAGCTACAGTCTATTAATTTAGTAGTAGGTAGATATCTACGTAGTTACTTTGAACGAGCCAAGCGGCGAATTCGATTCTCGTATGGAGACCAATATTTGTATAGTTTACAGATCTACCTATTCCGAGCCTAGGTGTGTATCCATTGTTTATTCCATCATTCATGATATGAACAGTCTTGGTAGTGCTGTGGCAGTGACTGAAAAGCCTTTATAGTTTTAGTTTCACATAAACCAACATCTAGGCTTTCAAAATACACATAAAACCTTTTGAAAAACTTCCAGAAAAACAGCATAGCCAACGTTGAAAAATTAACAGAACCGAAAAATATTAATGATTGCATTATGAGAAAAAAGCGGGAATCTTAGCAGGAAAGCTTCGCGTCTTTCCAAGTTATAAAAGGTAAAGAAAGAGCTTGCATTTAGTGAATACCCATTCAGAGTTGGGGAAAATTCAGACCAGTGCAACCGCGTATTCCCAGCACTTTACGAATGCAACTGCTTTTGATGGAATCCGTATTTTTTTCGACAATCAGACTCGAGGAATGTTTTTTAGTAAGTCAGACCCTTTAGAATGTTGGACAAGGCTTTTAATTTGAATGTAGTGACTTTTTGTTGGTTTTAACATCCGTTGGTATAAGAAGGCGTTTGGGAATATTTTGGGAATTAAGAGTGTTGGCTCAGTGATAACGGCTCCGAAAGTCCGAATTACGAGTCGCAGGCGTGTAGTTCACTTGGTGCAATTTGTTTCATCACTACTGCTCTAAAACATCGTAAGGAAACCGGCATGCCCTAGCAACATTTGATAAGTCAAATAAAAAGGATGTTTTTTTTCGACTCTCCAAGTCTCCATACAAATGGCATCAGGTGATCGGGTCAATTTGTATGGAGAATCGAAATTTTTGGCCGATTAATTATTTTTATTTGACCTATCAATTATTGCTCTGAATAAAAGTGCAAACAAACCCCTTAAATATGACCACGCATTTCTGTTACACTTTGTTTAAAAGACTAACCAATATCATGTAATCTACATAAATATATAATTCTATACCTACATAATACCTGCACAAAAAATTATGAACTCTTGCATATTTAACCCTACCTGTATTAAAACTTAAACCGACAGTTACGAAAGTTCCCCATTATGTTGTTCTAGCCTTTCACCAAACGTTTCAGTAAAATTTTCAAGATCAAAAGACTTTTCAAGTGGTTGCTCGAAATTTCCATTATACTACTTCAAAAAGTGAATTTACATTGCCCTTAGGAATAATTTGTGATTTAAACTTCGACCCGGTAAAGTATAAGTTAAATTTTTTTATTCAAAATAAGAATTTGTGGTTACAACTTTATTAATTTATGTGGGGTAATACCTATGGCAAAGATACCTTTTTTTTAATAAAAACTTGGTGATTACTGGTTGATGATAATAAAATTCGCTATCATGGCCTGAAACTGAACTTCTTTGACTCTGTGTTTAATTTATCAAGCCATGTGCCCGATGGGATTTTCCATCGATAATATCTCAGGAACCATTCGACTTTTCCCCCTTTTTAATTCCCTTAGGGCATGAATTTTCACAAATCCTTTCTTAGTGATCACCTACGTTACGTGCTTATGGAACTCCAGTGGTAAATTTCATTCTAGACTCACCGGTTAAGCTGCGCGTTGTCTGTCAGACAGTATTAATAATTTTATTAAGTAGTTAGGTATCCAGGATTAGATCAAAGTTCCGCTCGATCATCGTTATCATCATTTTATGTATTGCCTGCGTCTTCTATATTGCTATTTCTGATAATACCACTCAAAATGTAAGCAGTACTTCATTTTTACAACCACCCTATTCATCGCTCAAAATCTTCAAACACATAGCCCGCTAAGGCAAAAGCAACACAACAAAAATCCAATATCCCCCCTCTAATCAATCGTAAACCTTTTACGTCGTCATTTCCGCTGCCGTCAACACTAGATAATTCTTAACTAACATCTCAGTTCGGACACGTTTCTGTTTCGCAAATCTAATTTTTCTCCCGGGCGAATTCCTTTTTGAGAACTATCCGGGACTCGCTCCAGTATTGCCAATTCCGACGAATGTTCCTATCTGTTTCGTTTGGAAAACTTTTTGTTCCGTACTTGTATCGACATGTTGTGACGGTGCTATATTTATGATGATTTGTTGCTTAAGTCATTTTGGTTCCTTTTTTTTTTGTGAAATATATTATAGATAATCTCGTTTAACAATAAAATTAGCTCCTTCCTTCCAGCTAAATTACTAGAATGTGGTAAAGTATCCCTAGTTGTCTTTGGGGTGCTATCTTGAAATGACGTCAACTCAATGACATTCCAAAAATAGACAAGAGCCTATTTCAAGGACTATCTACCAGATAAATTCAGAATGCAATAGAATTTCTATAAAATTATCAGCCAGATAAGTTGGAGACAAGAGCAGCTATTAACACATTATTGTAGGATCACTAATCAAAATATATTCATAACGTGTAACGATAAAACTTTAGTCCTTAATTCCTTATCACCTTATGCTCTTCTGGCCAGTTTCCAGAGTCCAATTAGCTTTAATTAGTCTTTCACATACCATTGTAATCTACGATTTAATTCCATGACCTACTCCTAAAATATGTAGTAGGATTTTAAATTCCGCGTTGTATTGTATTGTATTGTATAACGGGCTGGTGTCCGCAACTCCACGTCAAAGCGCGTATTTTGCGTGCGGGTGGGAACGGGTGGGAGACTATTCGACCCATCCCAATTCCCCGAGAAAGGCCAGCAGCGCCCCAATGTTGCTGACTATCTCGCGGAGAGTACCTGGGTTGCCAAAGTACTTTGCCCTGTATGTTGCAACCGCCGGGCAGTACAGGAGCACGTGGGCTGCTGTCTCTTCTACCTCCATGCAGGCACGACACAGGGGGCTGTCCGTGATTCCTAAGACAAAGAGGTGTTTATTAAACGAGCCGTGTCCGGTGACGGCAGCTGTAACTGTGCGCAGCTGTGGTTTAGTCAGCCGCAGCGCGCGTTTGGTGAAGCGGCCGTCGATATCAGGAAGTGCTTCCTTGGCCTGCCTACACTCGCCATGGTCCAGCCACAGCTTGTGGTGTTGTACGCTAGTTCGTTTCCTTACCAGTGTGCGTATGTATCCGAAAGGGAGTGGTACGATAGGTTCTGGCCCTACCGCTGCCATGCTCGATCCCCTTCTAGCGAGTTCATCCGCCGCATCATTGCCACGTGAGTCGCTGTGTCCTTTGATCCATTGGATGGTTATATTATTGGGATTACCCACCTGATTTAGGCGTTGGTGACACTCGTGTATTAACCCAGAGTTCACTGAGTGGTTGTTCAGTGCTAACAGTACAGCCATGCTGTCAGAGAGTATACGAATTGAGTGGTCCACAACCTTCCTAGCTAAGATGGCAGATGCGGCCAGGCAGATGCCCATGCATTCTGCTTGAAATACCGTGTTGTGGGCCCCCAAAGGTACGGCTATGTGGATGTTGAGGTCCTCCGAGAAGACTCCAGCACCTGTGCCCATACCTGTTTTAGATCCATCTGTGAAGATCTGTAGTTCCGCCGGGTTAAGTCCCTCGCAGCGGTGGTCCTCATGGAGCTGGATTTTGTATTTCTTATCGAATACAAATTGTTTTGGTATCCGATCGTTTATTGCTTTCGCCAGGGGGAACTCGTTATAGAGTCCCTCTAGTACCGTGGTGTGCTGTGTATCTCTCTTACCCCAGAGTTGAAGTGTTTTAAGGCGTGCAGCGGTCATTGTCGCTTCCTGCTGTATGAACAGGTGGAGCGGTGGGAGTCCCAACATGGCCTCCAGGGCAGTAGTTGGAGTAGTCCTCATGCAGCCAGTGATCGCCATGCAGGCTAGTCTTTGCAAGCGTTGTAGTTTAATGGAGGCTGTCGTTAGTTTAGTGCGGGGCCACCAGACCACTGCCCCATACGTGATCATAGGTCGGATCACCGCACAGTATAACCAGAGTATTATTTTTGGGGATAAGCCCCACCTCTTACCTATCATCCTTTTGCATTGCCAGAAGGTAATGCAGGCCCTGTTTATTTTATTGTCTAAGTGGCTACTCCAGTTTAACTTACTGTCTAGGGTAACTCCCAGATATTTGACCTCATTGGCTAAATGGAGTTCAGTGTCGAAAAGTTTGGGTAGGCGATAATGGCCTAGTATACGTTTTTGGGTAAACATGACTAGTTCAGTTTTCGTGGGGTTCACTGAGAGATCGAACTCTCTGCACCATCGTTCAACGATGCGTAGTGCCTGTTGAGTGAGGTCGCAGATTGTTCCCGTCACTTTCCCCGAAATGAGGATAGCGAGGTCGTCGGCATACCCTATAGTGTAGAAGTGATTCGAGTTGAGTTTTGTGATGAGGTCATTTATAACCAAATTCCAAAGTAGCGGGGATAATACGCCACCTTGGGGGCAGCCTCTGGCTATCATGGCCATCTGCCTCTCCCCTTCAAGTCGAACCACTCGTTTGCTAAGCATATTAGTGATCCAGTCTATCAGTACCTGTTCTACTCCGTGACGAGAGAGCGCGCTGTTTATGCTGGAAAAGTTTGTTTTGTCGAAGGCTCCCTCGATGTCTATGAAAGTGCCCAGACAGGTGCCCTTCTGATGGATCGCCTCCTCTATCCGGCCGACCACTAGATGGAGGGCGGATTCCGTAGACTTACCCGAGCTGTATGCGTGTTGGTTATTATGGAGTGGGATAGTTTTCAAGGCGCCGTCCCTCAGCTCTCTCTCACACATTCTCTCCATAGTTTTTAGGAGAAAGGAGGTTAGGCTGATTGCCCGGTGGGATTTGGCGTTTGTATAGTCACTCTTACCTGGCTTAGGAATAAATATGACTTTCACTTCCCTCCATCCTTTCGGAACGTACCTGAATGCCAGACTAGCTCTCATAATGGGCACCAGTCTGCTGGCGACCGAGGGCCCGCCCCACTGCAGTAAGGCAGGAAAGATCCCGTCTAGACCGGCCGCCTTGAAAGGATGGAAGCATCGGATCGCCCATTGGAGTTTTTCCAGCGTTATGACTTTGTGTGCGTAGCGCCAGTCATTTTCTGTCGGTGTTTGTGTTACCTCTGTCCAGTCGATAGTCGGCGTGAAGGCGCAGCCTGGGAAGTGGGTTTCAGTTAGGATGCGCATCGCCTCTTCTGGTGAGGTGGTAAGTGTGTTGTCGGGTTTGCGGAGAACTGCAGGACCAGTCGTTTTCTGCTGGGCCAGGATCTTCCTTACCCTGTTAGCTTGTTGGCAGGATTCGATGCTGCCACAGTATTTTCGCCATCCAGTGGAGCTCCTGTGTCTGATACATTTTTTATAAATATAATAATAATAAATTCCGCGTTATTATTATACGAAATTCTGGTAAAGTTTACACAAAAATATTATTTTACGAAGCTAATGCTTATAGCGGTATAAAATAATAACCAACCACACGTTCTACACCTAAATATAAATGATACCTGTTGTTCTTAAACTCACAGGAAAAAAATATAAAATATCTCATCACAATATTTTCTTGTATCGTACGGAGCGATAATAACTTTATGGTGCGTGTAAAATCCCTAGCAATTTGTTCGGTACATGCTCGAATTCTAGCCCTCATCTCCCAAATGTATCTGTATTTATTACGGCGTGCTATGAAGGTCTTTTAAGCAAAAAGAGGATAGGCACCAAAAACTCAATTTCGACGCTTTGCGACAAGGAAAACGGGGAAATCAAGTTAACGCACACTACGACATTCAATGACACCGAACTGTTGTATGAAGGAACTTTTTATATTTTTTACTTGGACAATAATAGAATTGTCTTGATTACTTATGTTTTTAGGGTTCCGTACTAAAATGGTAAAAAAGGAACCCTTATGGTGCGACTTCGTCTGTCTGTCTGTCACACCTGCTTATTTCAGCAACTACTAAAGCTATCGACTTGAAACTTAAAACAGTTATAAAAAATGCTTGCCCAACTTTATTGCAAATGAAAAAAGTCAAAATATATTTTTATTTTATTTTATGTCTCACAGTTTTCGACATAATATGATGAAAAATGTCTGAAAAAATACCATTCCCCCCCCCCCTTATCTCCGAAGTTTGCGGGGCGAAAAATCTTAAATAATTAGAGTTGATAGGAATTGACCCAAATACGATGTTCCTAACTATTACAGTTTTTTCAAAATTCCTTGACAAACAAACATAGTTATACGATCAGGTTTTTTTCACTTTATACGTCCAAAACTGATACGGAACCCTCGGTGCGCGAGTACGACTCGCACTTCGCCGGTTTTTATTTATTTGTAACAGATAGGTAGGTACCTCATTATTTTTAATTCTGGTTATGAATAACATTTTCTAAGAAGTAGGTATGTTTAGACACAAGTAAAAGTACAGTAACATAATGATGTCACATCAAGGAAATATTAACACTACTTACATAAATACATCAAAATGTTCGTAAACTTCTGTACTATAAAAACCAGTCTGCATTTTTATACTTTATTTTTCACTATCATTTTTAAGATGTTACGTAACAGTGTGACGACACCCAAAATTATGGAAAAAAATGTTAATACAACGCTATTGAAGCGTACCGTTAATGTAAACTGTCCCTTGCAAGTGTACAACAAATTGGATTCGCAGAAAAACAAAGATTGATTCCGAAATAGAAAATCGTTTTATGATTTTGGGTCCGGCACCTATTGCTTGGCCGATATTCTTGTGCGACCCAATTTGTTTTGCCGTATTGGCGATGTTCTTGATTACGAGAACTGTCACAATTTTATAGTACCTATTGCAATAAACGAAATAATAAATTATTTATTAGGAAATTGCTGATGTTAGTAGACTAAACACACCTAAGCAGGAAAACAAACAATCATGTAGAATTTCTGCAAATGGAGATACCTATAACCTACCTATAAACAAACTTTTTTGCGCTATCACTG
Source organism: Thalpophila matura (assembly GCA_948465475.1). Taxonomy (NCBI): domain Eukaryota; kingdom Metazoa; phylum Arthropoda; class Insecta; order Lepidoptera; family Noctuidae; genus Thalpophila; species Thalpophila matura. The sequence goes on along the minus strand of OX419184.1, from coordinate 9,071,320 downwards.
GTAGAAGAAGCATAATTATGTTGGCACTACCGCTATGATTTTCAAGCTCCAATGTATTATTCAAGCATTGATTTTACCTAATTTTGCCAACACTATTATGTCTTGCGGGTTAACTATAGCAATCTAAGGGCGGGTTGCTTCAAACCATCTGTATAAGTAAGTCAGTACGTAATCGTTAAGTCAGTATGAAATTGCGATAGTCGTGGAGAGGATCCGGCAGTTGGGTCTCGAGGTGGCACTGCATAAGTCCGAGGCCATGTCCTTTCATGGGCCTCGGAACAGGCCACCATCGGGATCCCAACTAACGGTAGGAGGGGTTCACATCGGCGTCGAGTCCACGATGAAGTATCTGGGACTCGTGCTCGATAGCCGGTGGAACTTCGTGGAGCACTTCCGACGTTTGGCCCCCAAACTGGAACGGACTGGGGCCGCCCTCAAGCGGCTCCTACCTAACCTGAGGGGTCCAAACGCCTCCTGCCGGAGGCTTTACGCTGGGGTCGTGCGGTCCATGGCCACATATGGGGCCCCGGTGTGGGCGCGTTCACTGCGGCGGAGAGCCGCCCACTATCTGAACGCGCCCCAAAAGGTGGTAGCCGTAAGGCTGATCCGGGGCTACCGCACGATCTCGGGCGAGGCGGCAAGCCTCCTTGCCGGACTGCCACCGTGGGATCTGGAGGCGATAGTCCTCGCGCGCCTGTATGAGTGGCGCGCGGAGGCACTACGTCGGGGGGAAACCCCGCTTCCGCGGCAAATTGCGGCGGAGCGGACGGACCTCCGGCGCGATCTCATGGTGGCATGGAAGGAGCGACTTTCGCAACCCAGCGCAGGGCACGCCGCAATAGCGGCGGTAAGACCCCTCTTTGAGGAGTGGCTAGGGAGACGTCACGGCGTCCTCACCTACCGCCTGACGCAGGTCCTCACCGGACACGGAAGTTTCGGGAGGTACCTGCACATCATCGGGCGGGAGGAAACGCCCGGGTGTCATCACTGCGTTGATCGCCCTGAGGACACGGTGGAGCACACGGTGGGGGCCTGCCCTGCATGGGCGGAGCACCGCCGTGTCCTCGTAGAGGCGATCGGCAGCGGCGGCGACCTCTCGCGCCCGGCCCTGGTTCAAGCCATGGTCCGGGGCGAGGGGGAGTGGGAGGCAGTCGCCTCCTTCTGCGAAGCAGTCATGCTAGTGAAGGAGGCGGCGGGACGGGAGAGGGAGAGATTCTCCCGTCCAAGCCGCCGCGGTAGACGCTCCGGGCGTCGGGAGCCGCGTGACGACTCCCGGCCACCGTAGGCGCGGGCCTGCGGGCGGTGAGTAATGGGTAGCTCACCGTCCGATCAGGACCAGGCCCGTGCCGAACGGCACGTACGTGTTCCACGCGCGCCTCAAAGAGATGTCAGCATCAGAGAGGGGGCCCATTAGGGCCCAAGCCTGCCGGGGAAGCGGGATTGTCCGGAAGGGATACCGCTGACCCGGACAAAAGGGCTAAGGAAGGAACATGGGTGGGTTTTAGTCAGTAAGAGTCTGACACTCCCTTCCGCTCCGCCCAGAGCGGGAGGGGTCATTTGATGATTTCCCATCCTCAAAAAAAAAAAAAAAAAAAAGTATGAAATTGTCGTACAAGCCGCCATATTTGACGGTTACAGATACGTAACTGTAAGTTGAAACAACATGGCCTAAGACGATAAGCAGAGATCAAACGTATGCCAATGATATTGTTTAAGTAATATACCTACGAGTACTTCTAAAAAAAAATATAATATACTTACCTAGTTGAAAACTAAAACCTTTGCAACTAATTATTTATTAAAGCTAGTCATCACACAAGCTTACAGATTTCAGTAACAAAGTTTAAACAACGACAAGCGTTGCATTTAAAGTTTCAAATGAAAGTTTGTTCTCATAAACGTTGCCGACAAAATTATATATTAAGTTCCAAATTGCATACAAAATGTTTAGAATACGTGCCAAAAATGTTACTGAGAAATATAGTGTTGAGTTAAAGAAATATGATAATAATATAATATTAGAAGTGACAGATTTCTAGCTCATCGTCTAGGTCCAAAGTAATATTCGGATAGGGAATAATATGTAGTTTACACTAAATGACAAGCATTATAATTATATAAGTATCCGCTAATGTACAAAAGGAATTTACCTACTCCGTTTTGCCTTTTTTCCGTAAAACGGTAAAGGTACGATTTGAACTGTGCCTTTAGATCTTAATTCTTGGATTTGACATGTAATTCGTTTTTCAACACCATGCTAATTTATAAAAAAATTATATACCTAAATACCTAAATGTTTATTAACTTTTAAAATATTCAAGATGGAAAACATTCGAACAATCGTAGGTACTTCCCCTTTTATCTCCTTAGGCTAATCGAAAAGTTTCCACAGCATCGCCTAGTTTTCTTACTGCAACGCGTACAGTATCGGACACTGAAGTTTTAAAAACTTTCATAAAATATTAAAAAAACTTTCAACGATATCCTATCTTTATAGTTAAGCAGTTAAAATTATCTTATTGAAAAATATGGTCTTAAAATTTTCAGAAGCAGTTTCAGAAGATGGCAGAAGTTGTTTCAGTACTAAAGTTGCTTCCAAAAATACCTGTTTGGCAAAATCGTATGCGGTCTGTTCTGCCAATAATTGATACTGGTGTTGTAGGTACAATTATACTCGTAATTACCCAAAATAATAGTTTTATGCTTAGATAAATGAATCTCAAGTTCGATAAGACTATTTTGGGTTGGGGTACCGCAAATTTAATGTTCAAAACGTATAAATCAATGCCTCTCACGTAAGTTGTTGTATCTTCGATAACAGAATGATAGAAGATACAAAAATTTACGCGGGAGGCATCGACATTAACTACGGTCACAAATAAAAAATAGAAAACATAAAAAAATAAAACGTTAGGTCCATTCACCTAACAAAGAAAATGCTTAATTTTATTTATCCCAAAGGGCATGAAGTCGTCAATAGCAAAATAAAAGTTAACGACCTCTTTGTGAAAAAACTTAAATTTATTTTAATAAATACATCTAAAACTTTTGACAAAGACAGCGTCTAGTCAGCCAAATTATTTTGATAATTATATTCTTTTTTTAATAAGTAAAGTTTACTTCAAAGAAACAAAATATTTCAATATTCAAAAAAAAACCGGCCAAGTGCGAGTCGGACTCGCGCACTGAGGGTTCCGTACCTTCATCGGGCGTATAAAAACATGATGGCACAATAGCGCCATCTATGAGAATATAGTTGAACAACATCAACAAACAGAAGCAAGCTATATTTTCATAGATGGCGCTTAACATAATATTATGTTTGTAGGGGTCCGGTGACAGACGGACAACAAAGTGATCTTACAAGGGTTCCGTTTTTCTTTTTGAGGTACGGAACCCTAAGTTAGTAAATTCTAAGTTAATTTACAAATTATGTGAATAAACACAAACACAAGTACCGTTACAAAAAAAATACATTGGAAACGCAATAAAAAGCAATTAACATGAAATTTATAAAATAATGTTTTTAGCTCGTTTTTATTATGTACACAAACCTTTTACATAATAGGGTTCTTGACAACATTGAAAATATGCTACAGATTGTGGTCATCCTATCAGTTCATAGCGTAAATAAACTTATTTCACTTGATTTTTAACTAAAATATATATATTTTTTGCAAATTACACGAAAATAAAATGCAATATTTTTTGTTATTGTAGCTTTGACAAGAATGGCCTGTTGCAGTCTGGTGACCTCACACGCTAGTAAGCCAGTGTTGCCAACTTATTTTTAGGGTAAAGAATTCTTTAGGGTAAAATTTTAGGGAGCGCCTCCGCAGCCGGCGCCGAATAGGCTCCCAAAAATAATGCCGTTAGGAACCGGAGTAGCCTTGGAGTAGCAGTGATACCAGATGAAAATAATTGCAAACTACCGTAGCAGCAGATTAATGTTGCCGTGTTTTAAGTTGAATTAAATACCTTAGATTGACTTTTAAATTAGTGTCAATGTAAAACAAAATACAACTTTTTTGGACTTACAAGGGGGATGGAGGTGGTCGACGGAGCCCCGGTACGCGGAGCTCCTATTTCTATCTGCAAGGTTAAAAGTAACCTAACACGAAGGGGTTGACGGGGGCTTCGTTCGCTCGCTTTCTGAAGCCCCCGTCAACCCCTTCGAACCTAACCTGTCCGTGTCGGGGTGTCCAAGTCTCCGAGCTCGCTTCGCTCGCTCTTGGACCCTAATTAGGTATGTTACTCAAATGAAACATGAAATGTTTTTTTAATTATGCCAAATTGCCAACTCCCTTTCCCGCTTTTTTTTCCAAAGTGAGCGCCGGCTGCCAATTTAGCAACCGGTGCCGGCTGAAAATTTAGGACACGGCGGCGGTCGCGGAGTCACTTCTAAAATGTTAAGGTTAGATTTCGTATTGTTGTTATGATTACTAAAGTTTATGGGCTTTTTGGTAAGCAATACATGTAGGTACCTAAGTATTTGAATTGAATTTGAGTTAAACAAACAAATTCAGCATATTTTTATTGTGAAACATGACCAGTGATTAAGAAAGAACTTGTTTTATTGTATATCTAAAACCAAAACTTTAGCCAGGTATTTTTGTATAAATAGTTATGATTTTAGAGTAAAATTAATCAGGCATTGGGGTAAAATGAAAATCTAGCTTGGCAACACTGGAGTAAGCACGGCTTTGACAGATTGTAGTTTGCGTTTTATGTTTTCTGGGTGCTATATTTGATCTTAGAGCTATTTCTGAAGCTGTTTTCATAGAAATCTTCTATCTAGTGGCATAAATATTCATATCGAAACTCAAAATGGAGTCCAATTTTGTGAAAGCTGATACAACCTACCTAAGATAGACGCATTTATGGTTGCACTTTTCTTTAAGAATAACGCTGATTATTATGCTGCGGAACTTAAAAATGTAAAAACAGCAGTGTAAGTACCTACCTACCACATATTTATTTACAAATCTTTTGTATAATAATTCAGAAGTTTTGTGAAATCTCATTTTAGGTTATGTTGATAAAAACTCAGAAACATCACCTATAAATTCTTTTGTGTCATGAATCATGATGGACTGCTTAAAGACGTATTAATTTGTACATTGTGGAACTACACACCATTTATACGCCATTATAGCCAATAAAACCGGCCAAGTGCGAGTCGTACTCGCGCACCGAGGGTTCCGTATCAGTTTTGGACGTATAAAGTGAAAAAAACCGGACCGCAAAACTAAGTTTGTTTGTGAAGGAATTTTGATGATTTTGAAAAACTGCACTAGTTAGGAACATCGTTTTATTTTTGGTGCCATATTTGGGTCAATTCCTATCAACTCTAATTATTTCAGATTTTTCGCCTCGCAAACTTCGGAGATAAGGGGGGGGGAATGGTATTTTTTTGGACATTTTTTAAAGTTCAACAAGCATTCTTTATAACTGTTCCAAATTTCAAGTCGATAGCATAAGTGGTTGCTGAAATAAGCAGGTGTGACAGACAGACAGACAGACAGACAGACAGACATACAGAAGAAGTCGCACCATAAGGGTTCCTTTTTTACCATTTTGGTACGGAACCCTAAAAATGAATTATTGATGAAATTAATTTCAGCTGCACCGTCTGTCTTGTTGACAAAGCTCGTTTACTAACGTGTTACGTCACTTCCGTCAGAAACAGCGTTTTTGGAGCGGTTTTGGAAATTTATACTTTATCACTGATTTTTATTGATAAATACAGTAGATCTCCCTGTAATATCAATGTAGTGTGCTTATAATATAGTGAAAATTAATATAAACCATTTCCCAAAATGAGTCAAAAAGCCTATTGAACCGTTCCCTGAGGTGATCGAGGAAAATACAACACATTGATAAACAAAAAATAGTAAAATCAACATCACTGAAAACCCAAATAATATCAACGGTCCAGCCAGTAACTATGATACACTGAATAGATGGAAATAGCACTCTATTACGAAACATACATTCAAAATGTGCATAAAAGCTGCCGCAACTCAAATAAACCTCAACTTCATAGTACATTTACCGTCATTTACCACTTGTGCTTACCATGTAAGTGGACGTTTGTACCCGTCATACGAAGTACGTACAACCACTAAAATTCTTGCCATGGGAAATGAACTGAGAAGTACATTGATGATGTATGTTGCTAGTAAGCTTTGCATTTTAAAGCTATTTAACTACCATATTTTTTATAAATATAACTACTGTCGTCCTTTTGTTAAAAATTAAAATGTTTTGTTTTTTTTAATTAAAATACTCGCAATCATTTTAGAAAATAATTGCGTAAAATGATAGCGGATTGTGTATTAAAAAAATAAAACTACACCTATTTAAACACAAAAAATAGGTTATATCCCTTGATACCAGAGTACTAGTACATAATATTATATAGGTACACATGCAGTGATGATACTCAAAGTCTAATAAAAAATCTAGAATAACATTTTTATTCCACAAACAAAATCATATTTTTCTAGCGTCCAAGTCCGGTACCTCACACGGTTTTCCTTTAATCACCTCACGACGAAAAGGTCCAACAAATCTCTCAGGTAAACCGTATTACTTAACTAAAAGAGCAGAGGCCGAACGGAAGTGAGGGCAGAAAATATAGTCCATAATTTAATACATCTAAAGGGTAGATATCTTTTTAGGGGTACACGACAAAAAGGCGCTACCCTTATTGAATGGAAGGTCCACATTATTCACACATTATATTCGGACGACAATATAAACGTAGACATAATGGGATTGAGTTTTATTTTCGTGATGCTAAACATATTTTTTATAGAATGTACTGCCGTGTTAAGGACATTGTTTGGGAAATGACAGCGCTTTATTATGCCAGGCTTTGATGAATATAATACAAATAAATATATGTATTATGGATAAAAATAAGTTTCTACAGGTCTTAAACGGTCATACCTTAACCTACTTATTATTTTTATGTTTTCCTTATACCCTAATTTCCTAGAATAACGACGGTTTAAGACTGTTACGTACTAGAGCTACTTAGAATCGTTTTTCAAGGCAAGCTCCTGATGTTAAAAACCTATCTACAAATAATAAATGTAGGTATACTAATCTTAGAATTTGATCTATAAAATGTTAAAAATATAACATTGTACAACTATCTAGAACTCGGCACGTAATCCAAGCTTAGAAGTACAGCGAACCATTTTCAATCACGCTAGAAAATTGCATTATTCTTCTTTGATGAAGCACCTCACTATTAATCTTACTATACGAAGACATAATCCGGTGAAAGGAGCGGTTAAACGTCACAGACTTCGATAAATAAGAGTCGTCGACTGAAATACTGTAGCCTGTGAGTCTTTGAAAAACGATATCTTTGTAAAGTTACTGTGAAGCAGTAAAACATACTTATTTTTAAGCTCTTTTCTCTAACGATTAAGTCTTCAAGTCACATACAGTTGCAAAGAGTTGGCTTTAAAATGAAAGATGAAAAGGAGTGGAGTTCTTTCTGGAGCGCCGCAACGTGGTGATGTGACGAAGGCCTAATACATGTTACTATTTCTTGATTTGAAATCAATCACTTGTGTATAAACCATCACTCCTAAGGATAAGAGAGATTTTAATGAAAAATGCAGTGCAGCAATAGCCTTGTGGTATTACCATGCGCCTCCCACGGCGAAGATGCGAGTTCGATCCCGGGGCACGCACCGCTGACGTTTCGAAGTCATGTGCGTATTAGAATTAACTATCACTTGCTTTAGAAAACATCGTGAGGAAGCCTGCATGCCTGAAAGTTCTGCATAAAGTTCTTGAAGGTGTGTGAAGTCTGCCAACCCGCACTTGGCCGGCGTGGTTGACTGTGGTCTATCCCCTCTCATTCTGAGAGGAGGCCCGTGCCCAGTGCCCAGCAGTGGGACAGTGCATGCCTGAAAGTTCTGCATAAAGTTCTTGAAGGTGTGTGAAGTCTGCCAACCCGCACTTGGCCAGCGTGTTGGACTATGGTCTATCCCCTCTCATTCTGAGAGGAGGCCCGTGTCCAGTGCCCAGCAGTGGGACAGTTTTTAAACAGCGCTGATATTTTGATTATTTTTAAATAAAGGTATTATTGTAATTACATTGACATAAATATGAAGTTTGATTGATTGCATTTATTTGATTAATGACAGGTAGGCTGACAAACAACGACACGATACTCTTTAGTGCCACTGACCAAGTAATGGCGAGTCCACATAATAATACATGTTAGCAAAGTTACTCCTGACTGATAGATTTTTTGTAATAACTTTTGATAGAATGGACCGATTTTAATGAAATAAAGACTAAATGTTACCTCAAGATACTGCCTATACATTTCTTCCTACTTCCTCATAATCAATTCAGTAGTATTGATTTGATGCGTGTTCAAACACACAGACAAACAGACAGACAAACCGACAGACAAACAGACAGACAAACAGACAGACATTAATTCTAAAAATGATAGAAATTTACTTTATTACTTATTTTTAGTCCCCCATATTATTTTTATGCAAATATATGCAATGTACAGACACGTGGAATTTACATTCTTATAAGTATAGATTACTGCAAATATTGTCATTTTAATAAAAGATGAGAAGAGCTATTAAGAAGCAGATGTAACAACTTTGTTACCTCAATTGTGAAAAATACTTCAATAATATTAAGGTTTCTCTAAGCTCTTACAAAAAATAAGATTTCTTCTTAAAATATAGCGCGGTGCGCACGTAGCTACTATGTTCTGATTTGTAACACTCACCTTAAACTTTGAGAAATGACGGAATCAAAATAAAGTGGGACATAAAAAAATCAATAGGTATATTAAGATCGTAAAAACCTCGAACCTATCAAATCAGCGTGATTTTATGATTTCCATAAAACACGGTCGATTGGTTTTCTTTTGCAATTTCTTATATTGCACCAAGAAAAGTTGGATCAATTAAAATTTTACTCGGCCCGGTGTGAATTCCGAAAAACCTATTAACATAAAACATTCGTTATTTTCAAGGCGAAGAAGTTTTATGGTTTGTAAAATATTGAGGGTATAAATAAAGCGGCTGTCTTGTATAACAGCACGTCCCCGCACCTCGGCTCTACGTAAAGTCGTATTTTATCTCGGATTCTCTTATTCGTGAAAATAAAAAAAATATGGTTATAAAATTGCCAACGTGCACAGTTTTGGATGCTGGTTACCGTCCCGCGAGGTGATTCGTAGTTTTCGGACATAGTTTTTATGTGATTTTAGTGTACCTACTTACCTGCAATTTTTGTGATTACCTGCTAAATAACTTACGACCTTTCACGTGAAGAATCTTCAGGCGAGAGCTAAACACTTGAATTACAATCTCTACAGACCTTTTTTGCTTATTTTCATTTCGTTTTTTTTCTCGCAAGAGTTATTCCTTCGACGACGCACGTATACCCGCATATGAATTTTAAAAGAGTCCCCAATAGTTTACGTTCGTTCCCCTAAGGAGTAGTAAATCGTTCCTTCACGAGGTATGGGGTTAATGTCGGTCGTTTCTGGATTTGCTCCAGTATTTTTCTAAGTTATTTATCAGTACTAATGTCGCTATCGCGTTCGCTTTTGTTTAGAGCTGATTGAGTACAGCAGTTTTTAGGCAGTGCAGATTTTATGATCTGTGATATTGTATTTTTTGTTTACGTCGATTAAGCAATTCAGCTACCTTCAAAAAATCACAATAATATTTTATGAAACAGTTTCCGAAGTAGATGCCTTCGATTTTTGAGTTGGTTTGGTTTTTAAGTTTTATTTATTTTTTCTACTTTCAGTGACATAAACACACGTGATTGCAGCAATAGCGTGAATTCATTACCACTAACCGAACTCACGTGCCACTTTTTGCTATGAACAATTACATCGTAACATAGGCAAAGTGAACTAAATATCGTCTATTGAAGCTGGTTAAAAAACTACTCCGCCGAAGTTTGTAAAATTAATATTTATTTATTATTAAGTTTGTAATATAAACCATTGCACAAAATTTCTCTACCAAAAAACAATCATTAATATCGGTCCATAATCAGCGAAGATACCGCGTTACAAACTACAAGAAAAAATACAGCCGAATTGAGAACCTCCTCTTTTTTCAAGTCGGCTAAAAATGGATGCTATTACCTATTTATCTGATATTATGAACTTTTAATAAAACCTTTTCTCGTCAGCAAAACCTTTATCTAAGAAACTAACTTACTAGACTAACGAATTTATAAAGCCCTCATTCAATTAATATTAGTCTGAAAATAAGAAATTGTTCGGCATTTCGACAGTAGGCGTCGGCATTTACGATTTAAATGGGTCGTCCTATCAAAACAGTCAGTGGTCCGCATTCGCAAGGATTCCGGATTTCGTTTGGGCACCGTGATTTGCTTTTTAGTTTGATTTGATTTCGAGATAAAATGTAGCTGCTAAATGTTTGTTTTTTTTAGAGTTCCGTACCTCACAATAAAAAACAAAACCCTTATAGGATCACTTCCTATAAGGGTTCCTAGGAAGGATAGGAAGTGATCCTATAAGGGTCCGTTTTGCATTTTGAGGTACAGAACCCTATAAAAAACACGAACACCTAACAGCTACATTTAAGCGGTTCCGTAGACTAAAACGCTTGCAACAGCGAGTATCACATCACATGCGCGTTGCCGACCTTTTAAAATGAGGATTCGCTATGCTGACAACTTAAGGAATAAGCGTGCACTGCACTATGCGGTCCCCCGATGTCAACACAGTGCATCCTCAGAAGCTCTGGTGAAGTAGCGACCTTACTCACCACAAGTACACAACACTACCGAAGAATAGCGTTATTTGGATGTGGTATTCTGTAAGGGGGCCATTCCAGATTTGAGTGAGATATCCCTGCCTCTCTTGGTATTGTCATGATATAAAAGTGAGGTCGGAGTAAGCCCATATATGTATATACAAGGTGGCCCGTTTATAGTAGTCCAATTTTTTTTTTGGTTCGTGGACATCACAAGGTGTTATCTAAAGGCAACATAATAATGTTCCACGAAAAATTGGATTGAACACCAAATTTGATTCAATTTAGTGCAATAACTTTTAGTCTAGAAAGGTTTACATACAACTGTGATAATATGCTGTAAAGTTATCGAGCCTAATAAAAGTTGCTGAGCTTTCCAAATCACAAACTACAGCCTTTGACGAGCATACCAAGCAAACAATGAACCGTCTAGAATGCCTGAGATTGAACAAAATGTATGAAACTTTGTACTAAAGCGGGCGGGCCTCAACGATGCCCTATAATTATAATTTGGCCTGTCCTAAGAAAACAGAGGAGGGCTCGCGAGGCATTCGGCCTTCATTATACCCTCGTAACTTGTTTGTCAGTAGTTTGATTTTATTATAAGTTTAATATTGGGTATATAGTGATTTTGTTACTGTTAGAATAAGTTTCCGAATAGAACGACGTTCCAAATATATATTTATTTAATATTTACTTCCGCCCGCGGCTTCGCCCGCGTTTTTGGGATAAAAAGTAGCCTATGTGTTATTCTGATGATGTATAAGCTATATTACTGTAAAGTTTCATCAAAATCCGTTCAGTAGTTTTTGTGTGAAAGAGAAACAAACAAACATCCATACATCTTTACATCCTCACAAACTTTCACGTTTATAATATTAGTAGGATAGGATTAGTAGGATTATTTAGTGGTAAACAAGCCGGCGGTCCACCTGATGGTAAGTGGTCACCACTGCCTATAGACATCTGTAATTACATGCACCGGCAACCATACTCTTCAAACCGTAACAGCAATGCTGCTTAGCGGCAGAAATAGGTATGGCGATAGTACCTCCCCGGACGAGCTTTTTCACAAAGAGCTCTATTTAGTATTCTATACCACGGGGTCTCATCGAGAAGAAAGGAACTTTTGTTCAAATAAATCTTAATAGATGACGTTATATGTATCGATTTGTTATTGAAGTTTGTGTATTAGTTCAGAACATGAATAAATAGACCAAGAAAAACCTATAAGTACGAAAAAATGTATAGCCCGAAGATTGCCCGAGTTGAAGCGTCATGTTTCTTTGTATGAAATGAGGCATTTGTACGTTGTAGGTATTTATTATCTGTGACCATACTAATTAATATCTTTCTTTTAAAATTACAATTTATAAATCTATATTGCTAATCTAATTAATTTTAGACAAGTAATATTCATCCACAGTCCATTTTCCTCTCTCCTGTCTCTCTCGCACATGCAGTACCTGCCAGGATAGTTCATACCTCGCCGTCGTCCGCCACGTGCTGAGAAGATTACGATGTCAGCAAGGTTGACTGCTCAGGGTACGCCAGATTACGATGTCAGCAAGGTTTTATACTACCCAGGGTACGCCAGGCATATTAATAAGTATCGTCACTTGTGAAGGCTCTCTTTATGGAGCCTAATTAGTTAAGTCGAGAAGCTAAGTGGCATAATTAATTAGGTGGAGCTTTATATGAAAGTGAAGACTGTAGTAGCAGGCTGAAGACCTCTTTCAGTCTCTACATTAAAAACATAAATAGGTCATAATAATTGTAATTAGTGATACCAAAACAATCACTGTATTGGATAAGATAATGTTACCATGACGACCTCAGCAACATACATATATAGTTATTACAATAGGTAAAATTAAAACATACTTATCTTAAATTGTAAATGTGGGTACAACAATGAAAACTATTCCCTCACGATTCAATCGTTAATTTCTGACATAAAACGTAGTTGTTAAACTTCCCCGAGTTTACGGGCTGTGTTAATTACAAAAGCTAACCGGCCCGGGCGTACAATGTGTGAAATAATTTGTATATAAATTATTTAAACAGCGTCAAGCTTCGTCAAAATGGAGGAGTAGACAAATTGAAAATAAATTTGATGCGATGGTGGTTATTACAAAGTAATATTAAGGGAAGTTATTATCAACTCCAACTTTCCTGACCAAATTTGTTCTACCAGATCCAAGATAAGGTACCTAGTGCCTACGCATAAAAAGATTCCCGTACGGTACAATGAGATTAGCCTAAGATAATCTACCTAGTTTGGCCTAATATGAAAACCAGTATGGCAGAAATGGAAGGGTTTAAAATACATTTTTAACGTATAACCTAATAGATTTTTATTATGAAGTGATTAATTCTACTTTAAACCAACTTCAAAGAGGTATACAATTCAATTGTATTTTTTTTTTGTATGTTACACGCATCTTCGCCTATCATTTGTTGCAGGTAACTTGCAGTGGTCCCATTTAAATATTAACTTTGGCTGAGTAGTTTTTTAACGAGCTTCAATATAGGTAGGTACGGTATTTAGTTCAATTTCCCTATGTTGACGATATACAGTAAATGTATGCAGGTTCGGTTAGTGCATTGGCTTCGATCAATTAATAGATCGACAGACGCAGACGCAGACATCGATAGACGCAGTGATAGCCTAGTGGTTTAACCATGTGCCTTCCACGGCGAATGGTTCGAGTTCGATCCCGAGGCACGCACCGCTGACTTTTCGAAGTCATGTGCGTATTAGAAATTAATTATCACTTGCTTTAACGGTGAAGGAAAACATCGTGAGGAAACCGGCATGTCCTGGAACCAAAAATTCGAAGACATGCGACGTCCACCAACCCGCACTGGGCCTGCGTGGTGGACTACGGCCCACTCCCTCTCACAGAGGAGGCCTGTGTCCCAGCAGTGGAAACATTATAGGCCGATTATGCTATGCTTATGCTAATTAATAGATCAGATATAGTTGATCAAATAGATATTTGATCGAACATTATGTGGTAATGAGTTCATATTTTATGCTTACTAGTACCATCTTTCTTGCCTAATACTATGTACCACCGTCCAATAAAAACAATAAAGAAAACCGTAAATTCAATGAACGCTTTACATTAATTTCCTCCGCAAAACGCCTTTCGGATAAACATATCTCTAGGGCCACCACACGTGCCGGCCGTATAATTAGTAGCAATAATAAAGACGTTTATTACGGCAATAACGTAGCAATGATAGCTAAGTATTGTCGCGCGGCTCCTTAGATTTTATGACGTCACTTTGAGGATACGAACTCATAAACTTAATTAAGTGCAAACGTAACACCTCCCGAAATTAAACGCATTATGTGTGTTGCCCCTGAGATTGCTTCCCGCTGATTGTGTTATAAAAGTTTTATTGTATTTTAATAAAGGTAATGTAAATTTTATTTTAGAGGGAGTGAGAAGAAAATGGTTTGTAAAGTGCCTCAGGCGATTAGATGGTTTTTGAGAAAAAATGGTATGAAGCAGAATCATCCCTCTTATTATTTACATTGATACCTAACACTTTATCGACGATCAATGTTTGATAACAATGGTAAATATGGTAATTTAGGTTCATGAGGAGGTAAATTCAAGATGGGATTAAGATGTAAACTTGGCTGTATTTTTCTTCAATTAGTCTTGAACGTTTTCCCGGCTGGAAAGAGTTTTGAGCATTTGCCAACAGATGTGGAAGACATCATGTCTCGTGTTTCCTCCTAGATATTAAAATACGACGTACACCTAATTATGTACGCGTTAAGCAAAACTAAAGTAAAGGCAGTCGTATTCAAATATGGCCGAAAAGAATTAAAGTAAAAAAGGTGTCTTTGAAGCAAATGATTTCTTAGTTTGACATGGATAAAATGCTTTCCCCCTTACTTATAAACGCTGATTAAATATACAACTATCCTTGTCATTTCTATGTCAATGAATGAAAAATGAAAATGAAAAAAGTTTTATTTCCATATAAGCAATTAACATAAACATTACACATTCTTAGAGATCAATTTATAGCAATTAACATAAGCATTACACATTATAAGAGATCAGTATGAACTAATACCTACGCGAATTCACTGTGGTCCCCACACTAGGCATGCCTGTATCGTTTACCTATTGATTTAAGAGCTATTTAACTTACCTAATCATCGTTTATTTATTATTTTAAATCTCATCTCTCGTTGTTTTTTACTTTTTTTTATTAGTTAAGCACCCCACTTCAAGGCAAAAGCTTTACTTATCTTTATATCTACCTACTGCTGTTTGAGGCCATGTTTGAGAAAAAGGTTTAGAAGTACGCACTACACGTGTGATGTTTACTTATGTACCGTCTAGTGCACCTTATGTGGTCAGCTCTGCTAACAATTATGCTGGTTAATCTTTTGTATCATAGCACCAATTACTCTCGTACCTATAGCTGATGGCCGACACAAAAGAAAAAAATGTAATTATAAGAATATTATATTATTTTTTGTCTGTTTCTACGGAACATGCATATTACCGATGGATCTAGTGGTCATACCAAAGTAGCTGTTTGTTTGTGAGACCCCTCAAAGCAACCCCAACTAACACCGTTTGCGGAGCAAGCTAAAGCCAAAAGGATGATGCGGTCTACTTTCCTTACCCCGAGGCTCATTGCATGTCTGAAAGCATTTTCAGTTTTAAGCTCCACGAAAGATCAAAGCAAAATGTGTGATAAATAAAGTTATTTTTTTTGGGCGTGCCTAATTTGGGGGTAATTCTTTGCCTGACTTAGAGGAAAGTTCACGACTGAAAGCCTTTCTCCTTACTATTATACTAATATAACGCAACTACTTTGGTCAACTTAACAATATTTATACTTTTTCGTACATTTCTTTCCAGGTGTCATGCGTCACCTAAAATTCAAGTGAGCTAAGTAACGCAGAAATATGCACCCGTAAAATATAGAGACGAAAAAAATTATACTAGAAATTGTTTTTACATTTTTAACAATTTTCTGTTCAGTTATAAAATGAGCACAAAAATCCTTTCGTTCTTTCAAAATTCTAAAACGGCACAACTTGAATAGGAACACTTTTGTCACATTTCATTGTATCAACTTCGTCACTGCATAGTCAAAGCCTCGTAAAAAAGTTGCCAGCAAATGACATTATCTTTAGAAAGTATTTTAATTCGATGAAGGAAGTTCCCGTGAAGTTCCCGTCTTGGTCGTCGGCAATACGTTGTCGGACGATTTGCATTTTTATGAAAACGTTTTACGGGTCGGTCTGGGGTCCTTACCGACGGCTTGTACAGAATGAGTTTGACTTACTATGTATAGGAGTTGCTAGTTGAATAGTTGGGTACTAGAATAAATATTTTATGAGGTAGAACAGATGAATAATCTTCTTTGCCTGCGTATTTTCTCGATTATCCCGATAACTAGTTGCACATCAGTAAACCTAGGCGCTTCTTATTCACTTGCACATTATAGGCAAAAGATAAATATGGAGCTTCTGGTGCCATTCACTAATAACATTTCTTTGTTCGCCATTTTTCTCGCAACCAATGGTACAGCGAGGTAGATGATAAAGAAAATACATTAAAATATGTATATACAATAAAATACAGCTTCACTAAACTTTATACTCAAAATAATAGTAGCTATAATAGTTTTACACAACTAGCAGTAAAATGTAATGAAACGAAAATATTATGAGTTGTAACCTTTTGTTGTAACATTATTCGTGCACTCTTCATATAAATTATCCAGCTCTAACGTTTTCAAACTTTGAAGACATTTTCTCAGTTTAACGTGAGGTGTTCTCTTTATTCATCATGCATAATGTTCAGCTGCCATGTTCCCGCGTTGCTTAGAGTTCATTCGTGTTTGCAGGTAATATAAATAATTAAGTAAATGTTCACGCCCATAGCTTCTCTCTGGTATTCCGTGTACCATTAGGTACCCGAAAAATCACAAGCGTCTGTATGTCTGTAACAATTCAACAAGTATTCTACACGTTACATTTTTTAAGGTCAAGTAAGTCGTCAAATCATTCACATAATCTAATAGATATTATGAAATACAAATCATATTTGATTATTCTCATTTTACCAAGTGAATGTAACGTGAAGTATTACACATTTAATTAAATTTATTTTCCTAGTCTTTATTACAAAGCTGAGTGCCTTCAAACATAAAGACTGCCAAGCCAGCTTATCTTCCGAGATTGCATATTATGTCAAATTAAGAAAACAGACTTTTTAATTTATATTACCTATACAGCTATCACTTATACAGCTATAACTTAAATGGTTTCTTCGTTATTAAGCCCTCAAATCACAAGAGTAAAAGTCTCATCAGTTTGAAGCTAAAAACCACGTTGAAAACCGCGCGGCTCCAGATTTTCTTCCAGTAGCGAGGGCACGTGAATTCTCGCATAAAATGTTAAACATCTGGACGACCGACGCTTCTAGGACAACTCCTATTCATTCGTGTACCTACTCCTTGCGACGTTTTTTCATCTTTTACATTTTTGTGGGCGACCTCGCTGCGTTGACTTTTGTGCCATGTTTTTTTTAAGGGGATTAGATATTTTTAGGGTTTGAAGTGTTTTTTTTTTAAACTCAAGTATGAGCTGTTTAATGAATGAGCAAGTAAGTGACATGAGATGTTGCGAAACATGACGAAGATAACTTCGTTAACTAATCGTTGAAGAAGCATGTATTCAGGAGGGATAGCCAAAGAGAAGATACCCAGCTGTGGGTGATGTGTAGAACACATGCTGACCAGTTCGAACAATACAAATAGCTGTATTCCAAACGACAAATTCTTTTAAAAATTTCGAGTGACGACAGTGATATGACTCCAGAGTCGATAAAAAAACCGTTGGAATTATTAACAATCAAGAAAAACTTCCATGGTACGGTTAGCTTGACATTGGTCTATTGTGTGGTCTATAGTGTACACGCTGGTGAGCCAGGCGTAGCCATGCTAGGGGCGTACATGTCAGAGTAATATAGTTAGCTAGTGTAACTACCCTTACTCGTATATGGAGAAACTAATAGATCCTACACTACTGTAATTAAAACTTTAGGTATTAGAACACTAAAAAAACTCTGATTCTAGTACTATTGCTTTTTATTTTCTCGCAGAAGGTGTGAAAAGTAGAGTATGCTCCTCGGGGATAAAACGTGTCTTTGTCTAGGGCAAACTTGAATCCTTCGTGCACTCGGGATTCAATATGACGCCCATGACATAAGACACTGCTTTATCTCCTTAGTGCATAATCTACTATTTTATTATTTCGTTTTCAGTAATAATGTCGAAATATGTCTCTTTCGAAGATGTCCATCATCATTTTCTTTGTCTTGTCACTTTGGCCCAGTCAACAGTCATAGGAAATTATAAAAAACTTACGGCTCAAATACACCAAATCCGTCATCGTACGAACTTTGCTCGTACGCTCGTACGCTCGCTCTCTACAATTTACAAGTGTTTGATTCAATCATCCGAGTTCGGCCGTCGTCGTACGAGCAAAGTTCGTACGATGACGGATTTGGTGTATTTGAGCCGTTAGACTGCGGTATAACAAAATGTAAAACGGCAAAAGGTAATTTCTTAGATTTTGTTTACTGTAAAAGATTTCAAAAACAAACGAGTAGGTAATCATTTTGCTTTTATTGCTAAATAGATAAATTATTTCATATCAATCAAAACAAACTTAAGTGCAAGAAATCTCTTCTTATACATCCTCCTTGACCGCTCTTGGCCCTTGTTTTTTCAACGTCTGCAAACTCATGGTTTGAAAAAATTATGAACAGGAAGTTCAAAACAGTCTTAAGAAATTTTTACTTTAATAGTAGTCGACTATTTAAACCGAAGAGCCAAGAGATCCCGAACTTAAGCAATTAGTGAGCTCCAGTCAGACAGCAATTAACGGAATATGCTATTCGAAAGCAGAAAAGGTAGAAATAATTCAGCCAATAACAGGGTGCTTGCCGACTTGACTCGTTAGTTAAATAATTCATTAACTACTAATGACCGAAATATATCAACCACTTGGCGTGAAGTACTTGGAAGATCGGGTGTTATAATTAACGTTTGTAGCTGATGTAAGTACTCTTAGTGGTAATGAAGATGTTGAAGAGAGATTGTGGTTATAACTTTTATTGTATCGTTTTTCAGTTCTCTTCCAAAACTCATTTTAGTTTAATGAACTAGCCGCTATTATAACGCATTATGATCAAAGCCACGATGATTCTGAGAAGACCAACTTCATTTGTGGTTTTTTAATTATGATGTTTACTAGATGATATGATGTTTCTTTCATTAATGTGCTGAATTTATGCATAAAATCTATATTCCTAACCTGTTAATGCAAAAAACACAATGTTGTTTTCCAATGCGATATCTAAGCTGCGATAAGCTTCGATACATTCATCATCTTCAGATGTTATTAAACATGATTTCGGTAAATATTGGACATTTGGCACATTTCAATTAGTCAATCATTCAAGTCAGTACTTAGTAGTCTAAGGCCTGATTTTTCAATGGCCAGATAAAATTTATTCCTAGAAATAAACATAGTTTATTCATAGGAATAAATTTTATCTGGCGATTGAAAAATCGGCCTTAAAGCTATCTAAATAAGCCTTACTATCTCTCTCATAGATACACTTATGCCTACCCTTTAATCAGCTACCATAAATAGTAAGTATCTATAAGAACTACATAATTTCATGTTTTAATTACTGTTGTTGTTTTCCGTTTCCCTGAGAGCAAACGAAAACTTCGCCTCCATAATTCACCCTGAATACCATCGGAATGTAATTAACTACTGTACCGTGTACTGTAATTAAATTGAGCTTAATGAATCTTGCGTATTTCTCTGCATTTTAATAAAAAATAGAATTTTTTGTATCGGCAATTTTATTGGATGTACCTACCTGACAAAGCTGTGGTAGAAATAATGAATGAGGTACTTCATTATTACTGTGGGTAATGCCAACAACTGAGAAATATAATATGACTGCAAAAAAAGTTTATTAAAATTTATGATAAGTACATGCGCAATATAATTTGTGGCATTACGAGTATATCTGTTTGCAGTTCAGTTTTTCGGCTAATTTATTTAATCAATTTTGACCTGAACCCGAAAGGCTTATTTGGCTCTTTAATTTCGGAAAAACTCGACTTATAAAAATACACGCGTCGTTAGCTTTGTTCACAGCTACACTCGTGAGCAATGATTTTTTTCGGTCACTTTCTTAATATCACCGAGACATTGTTCGCGAGTGTTTTAATATTATTTCGGGTTATCAATGCTCCCTAGAGGGTGGTGCTCCTATCTTGTATACAACATATACCTTCATGTCACCTCTAAAAGAATGTCTGGCATTTCGTCAACTTACGCTACGCGTTGAGGATAATCTCCAAGAGTGCCGTCTCAAGTGGTTAACTCGTGTGTCATACGCAAGCAGACAGGGTATAATGGTAAAATTGCTTAATTTATTTGTTCCCAAAGTTAAACCCCGTGATTGATAAAAAATTACATTTTAATTTTATTCATAAAACATTAGCTACGGATATTTAATAATTATTAGACATTTACGCTGAGTTGCAGAAAAGGTAATTAAGTGTTAAAGTCTCCTTGACTTTAACGATAGAAATTGTATGGTTAGTGCCTCCATTAAAATTTAATTATATTTCTGCAACCGACTGTTAATTACCACAAAAAATCTATCACATTTTTTAATTAATCCAGTGAGTTTGTCATACATTTTCATTAAATCTAAACTAAGAGTAAAAAAAAACCGGCCAAGTGCGAGTCGTACTCGCGCACCGAGGGTTCCGTATCATTTTTGGACGTATAAAGTGAAAAAATCCGGACCGCATAACTAAGTTTGTTTGTGAAGGAATTTTGATGATTTTGAAAAAAACTATACTAGTTAGGAACATCGTTTTATTTTTGGTGCCATATATAGGTTAATTCCTATCAACTCTAATTATTTCAGATTTTTCGCCCCGCAAACTTCGGAGATAAGGGGGGGGAATGGTATTTCTTTGGACATTTTTCATCATATGTCGAAAACTGTGAGACATAAAATAAAATGAAAATATATTTTGAAATGTGCAGATCAACCCCTTTCATATGATATGTCACTTGACCTAGTAACCCCACTTTAAAATTTCGGACCCCCACTCCCGCCCCTTTTGCAATGAATATAAAAATTATTTTGGACTTTTTTCATTAGCAAAAAAATTTTACAAGCATTCTTTATAATTGTTCCAAATTTCAAGTCGATAGCATAAGTAGTTGCTGAAATAAGCAGGTGTGACAGACAGACAGACAGACAGACAGACAGACCATATACCATACCATTTTTGTACGGAACCCTAATTACGCGTTAAAAGCATAACCCTAACGATTTTTTATCTTTTATCATCGCGCATCGATCTTTATATTCAAAGTGAAAAAGTTATTTAAGTATATTTTTATTGACGTATCTAATAAGTTTCTTAAAAGCACTGAACAAGAAAACGTGTGATGAAAATGGCAACTTGTTAGAATAATCGATTAGTCTTCATTACGCTGGGAAATATAAAATTATATCTTTACTATGCAGAAAGTTACCTTTGTAACATTCCACTTGCGACTACGAACTATAAAATTGCAGATATACTCTATATTATGCAATTTTATAGTTGGTACTACTAAATCGCAAAAAAACGTCTTATGTCAAGAGACCGCAAAACGTTAAACATTGGTAGGTACAGTCATGAGCATAAATATATCACCATGGACAGTTCTTCAACACTATCTTATTTCATGATTCATTCATTAATTTTATAAATAAATAAATGAATCAGTTCGGTTATAATACCTGATTTAATTATTCATTCAGTATTTTTTTAAATTAATGAATTAATCATGGAATCAGATATTATTGCCGAACTGTCCATGGTAATATATTTATGCTCGTGACTGTACAATATACAAATTTTGGCCAAACAAAATTTCATATGGCACGCGAAAGAAAACGTCAAAGAGCTGTCAAAGTACCTATAAACATAATTTAAAGTGCATACAAACATATCTTTTTTATTCAGTAAGGCGTATTACCTTGTAATTGGTTACAATTGAGCTAGCCACATCATATGTTACAAATTTACAATATCAAAATAGAAAAACTCTAACGTACATACCATGTATTATAAAAAAAAAAACTCCGATTGCTGATGAGAAAACAAACGAATCAAAGTGCGAGTTAAATCTATAAAAGTCAATATTTTCAATTAAAGCCTATAATAGCTCCAAATCTAAACCTCAAAACGGTCTTCATTCAATTCAACATCTCAGTGATTTATTTTCTTTATCTTTAAGCAGCGACAATAGAAAGCCCTAAGTGGAACGATACTTAAAGGTTGGACTAAGCGTGATTTATATTAGGCTCGGCGGAGTTTCGCGGGCCCATGTCAAGCCTGATTCCAAGAGTTTCAACCATTAATATTCATTAAAAACCTCGACTTGTTCACGTTTATTTAATTCTATCAGAACTATTTTCAACGTAAACAGTCTAGTGAGATATAATTAACTGCAGAAGCGTACGGTATCTATCTAGGATGGAACGTCTAAAGTTAATTAATTACAAAACTACAGTGTTATCTTGAAAGGAGTCTGGAGCTTATATATGAGCATGTATACACATGGTATGCATAAAACGGTACAAAATTGGTATCTAATTGTATTATCCAAAACGTGGTTGTAACGTAGATAGTTATTGCATAGTGTACGAAGTCATGTTTCTAACTTAGAAGCATTACAGAAAGACCCGCTTGACTTGCGATTTTCAAAGTAAATTCAACATTTGGATTCTTGGTGCGAAAAGTGGAAAAAGCAACGAATAAACCTGCAACGCTTTACTCGTTACATTCAATATTCGCTGCACTTCACTAGAAATTCGAATTCCATTCGCTACCGCAGATTCTCCTTCAGATATATTTCAAACACTGGAGATTCGTCCAATCCGCTATAAAAAGTATTGCAAAAAGTACAAAATATAATGTCAGTTGTAGTAGTTTCCATTTAGCCGATGTTTAAATTGCCTGGAGAATTGTGTATGTTATGTACGACTTTATCAATTTAATGGAATCCGAAGGCAAAAAAATAAAGATTTTTTTAACTATAGTCAATCTGATTGATCGCAATGATTTTCTATCAAATTATATTTTCATCTGGTGTTGAGGGCAGTACCTACCTTACTTTAACCACATTTAAGTACCTAAATCAAACAAAGCTAAGAAATTATTTAAATAATTAATTAAATAAAAATACCTGTACCGAAAATATTTCTTATTCAAATTCGCTCCAAATCTTTAACTATCTTCATAGGCAATACCCATGTACTTATTTTAATGTGGACATACCTTCAATCGCCCAGATCTCCTACCACACCTGTAACATACAGCTATAATGTGGTCCGGTCACTTCCGCGCGTTTTCCGCTTAGTCTTCAATTTAATTTGACCCGACCCCCGACTCATCCTCCTCTCAAACCGCAACATGCAATGAACGCTTCTTATAAACTTCTTTCAATCCTGCTTCTCTGACTAAACGTAAAATTGTGTAGAGACTACTTTTGTTCTGAAGTATTAATTTTGAATTTCTATTTTGCTCCAAGAACACTATTATTTCTTTGACTTTTAAAGATATTTTGTTTTGATTTTGTGTGAAGTTATGAAACTACGGTTATGAATGAATAATAAATCTGCATAATAAAATCATATTGAAATAATTTATTATTTTATATATTTAGAAACCGGCGCGATCCTTATAGACTCGTCCTAGATGATACTGCCAGGCTTACTAAATATAGTAAAAGCTGCCTATGTAATTGTGTTCGTATATTTAATAAGATACCAAAGGACATAAAAATATTAAATTCTAGATTATTTAAGAATAAATTGTTTGGATGGTTAAATGAGAATAATTTCTATTGTCTTAATGAATTTATGGACAAAAAATTTTAATGTTTAAGGAAAGATTTGCATGCTAAGTACTATTCTGGCGAAACATGTTAGCTCTTTATGTTACCTTAACACCATTTATACCATGTTTTATGCAAATAAATATTTATTTATTTATTTAACTAATCGCGGTCCACTTCTGGACTTACGTCTTTTCCAAATTGCGCATCAAATTCCTCGTTCATTATCCAGCTCAACCGCCCGAAGTGATTTAAATATAAATAAATGAGAAGTTTTCTTTCATACCACCGTACTTCGGTCTTAAGATGCTGAGCCGTATTAAATAAGATTTCTGTTTTATGTTGAATCAGCCTCCACCTCCACCGATTCTAGAAAACTATTTTCTATCAGTTTGTTAAATACGCTTGTTGATGAAAGTTTACAAGTTAATCAATCTTATACTTTCTTAAGACAAACTTCTTTGGAAGTTTAAATGCTTCAGGTCATAGTTTATCTTTTGGTATTTCTATCTACCATGTTTTATTATGAAGTAATATTTCAGTGACTGTCTCGTTGGTAGTGATCGCAAGCACGACTGCTGAGCGTAGGGTCCTGGGTTCGTTTTGTGCCAAGAGAGCCTAGTGCGAGTTTCTCTAACATGCTCGGCCATAAGAACATTAGCAATGGTCATAATCAACGACCAATCAAACACCGGTTCACGCTCGGTAGTAATTACACTGACGCACGTGATTGGTTGTTCCCTCAGATCATAGCCTATGAGCTGAGGTTGTTCCATTCACTTCGAGAGAAGTTCACTCGATTTACGCGGTGATTTGCAACTCGTACCCCTATCATAAGTTTTTTTGACGTATAGTTTTGTTAACGTAAGCATATTTTGAATTTAAAATACAGCAGTCCTGGAACTTTTTGATAAAATTTTATACAATTTGCACATTTTAAAAAATACAGAGAAATTAATTAAGTATTTAATTTATATAAATATTGTGTAACAAACGTGTATTTTCAATTCAAAATATGCTTACGTTAACGATACTACACGTCAAAAAAACTCATGATCGGTACCCAGTACTCGGTTAATGGCAATAGGCCCAGGCATAAGTGAAAAAATGTGGGTGTACTATACAACTCTGCCTAACTCTTCAGCTAATACACGCATGACTTTCTCATAATTTAGTATAGTTGGTGTAGTAGCTAAGCGATTGATTGCATTGTCGTCTATCACGGGTTCGATTCCTGAATGAAACAGATGTTTGAACAAATATTACGTTTATAAAAAAAAATATACCTATAACATGATAATTTGTGTGTAAGTGTATCTTTTTTTAGGAACATAAATAAAAATAAATGTTTTACCATGCCTACAATGGGTGATGACTACAATGGGTCTACCACGTAGCCTCATCACCATCTAGAAGGCAATCATGTTGTTTAATAAATCAAAATGTAATATTTCACTGACATTATTATCCAAAGTAGAAAGCACAAGTTACCGAAATGCAGAAAAACAATATTTGAGAATGACAAAAAAATAAAAAAGACGTACCTTTCGAACACCGAGTCCCGGTCGTCACTAGGGAAATTATGGAATATAAAATATTTGTATGATCGTCACTCCACCGAATTTTGCGTGTTGTATATTTTTCAGTATGCCTTGATAAAAACTACCTACGGAAAATTATAGGAAAAAGGCAAAAAAAAAATTTTGTAAAAAGTATACCTACTTATTTAAAAGGAAAATATGGAAAAGCATGTTAAAGTTACGTACAGTTTAATTGGAACAATCGTTACAGATCAGGATCTATAAAATAATTCTATATAGCTTGTCCTATTCAAGCGTTATATCATATTTCACTCATAAAACTATCGAATATCTCTCTCTATCTCATAAGACTATATAATATTATCCTTCTCTAAATTGTGCAAAAAATATATTCATTGCAAATTGCATTCAATTTACAACAGCTCTCTACTTATTTTCGTCATACAAAATATTGCACTGCAATAAAATATTCCTGCAAAACTCAGTTTACAAAACTAAGACAAAAGAGGGCATTTGTTGGGTTAGACACCGGACAAACATAGGAAGTAAATAGAGCCAACGACTGAGTTAAAACTAAATAAACTAGTTTGAAAGTCGATAGCGGACAACGCACACAACGCATAGACTGTATTTGCATTTTTATTGGAACCGTTTAAAGAAACAATGGACGGATCGGTTGAAACGCTTGCCGTTTGGGAAATTCAACTGTTTTTTCTTTTGTGCCGTTTTCTGTATAAGCCTTTATCGATTTTATTTCGATATACCTAATCTGGGCTGCGGGTAAATTAGTATTCCATTTCATAGATCGTTTGTGTTTTGTAGCAACAAAACATCTAAAAGCGAATTCTCGCCCTGAGTACTTGCTTTAATAGAGTGCTGAACTCTAACAACCTTGAACAAATGGAGTAGGTACCTATATACTTAATTCACTTAAACATGAGTACTATGTAAATAAATTTGCAATTTTTATAGAACAATGCGCAAAATCAATACACATAATAACTTACATGATACGGGTATTCAGGTATGTATGTATTAGTAGAGAGATTTTGGATGTTATGAAATAAGTCTCCAAAAAACCCTTAAAAGTCAAGGTTAAGGCTTTTTTCGAAGTAATGATTTGGCTTTATATAATGATTTTCATTTGTCACTTTGTTACCCAGTGCCTTGTTATACTAAGTATCCTTTATTAATGGTGACTTCCTTAAACTTGACCCTTTGACCTTTCTAATTTAGAGATTTATTTGAATAAAAAGTTTATTAAAAGGCAATGCAGACGGAAGTCCTCTGGGCCTCTGTATCGTGTAACACCGTTTGCCCGTCGTGAATTTTACTTCTTTAATGCATTTAAAAAAATTATGACTTATGTAAAAGCATACCTCTGATTGTCTACCGTCGTCGGCATAAATCTCAAACAAGATTTTATATTAAAGCAGGGCCTAAAAAATACAAACTGTTTTCATTACCGAAACAAGACAAGCTTGATACAAACATATGTAAGTAAAAAATTCCCAATCTTCCACACGAATACGAAAACCCTTGTTTGCATGCTGTCGGCTTCAAACACGGTCTTTGAATGACGTCACTGACAATGGAAAGCTCTCGACATGACGTAGAGCCATAGCTACCCACTCTTTTTGGCAGCACAATCCTTCAAAGGCGGATGAAATGAGAGCATCTTAATATCCACGTTTTAGTCTTATTTCGTGTGACATTAGCGGGCCCTCGGCGAATGAACAAAGCCGTGGGTTATCCTGCAACTCTTGGATATTACTTATTTATTATGATTTTTGGTGGAAATTAAATAGTTTTGATTTGCCGGGATTAATTATTTAAAAAAACACTATCTAAGTTAACTACTTAGATGGTGTTTTTTTTATTTGCCGGGATTAATTATTTAAAAAAACACCATCTAAGTAGTTAAATAACAAAACTCTCTAGCTCTGTACATAATACCGTATTTTTGATTGTAATAGCATTAACTTAAAATAAATTATTCAGGTTACATTAAACCCTGCATAATTTTCAATATCCATTAGCTAAAATCCAATGCCGTTTAATTACTATCGAATGAACAGCAAAATAATGTAGATATAATTTAAGCCTGCAGTATTTATAGCCAATATTACAAACATCATTATTACTTGATGTCGTTTTCCCATCGCAAAAATAATCCACTCTAAAAAAAATGACAATTTTAGATTTTGAGCATAAAAACTACTAATATACAAACTATATTTTATTCTTTTAAATATATATGCATTATTACCATGCATTTTAGATAATAATGCTGCTTATAATTAAAATGTATGCAGTGACAGCCGGGTAAACCATGTGCCTCCCACGGCAAAGGTTCGAGTTCGATTCCGAGGTACGCGCCGCTACTTTTCGAAGTGATTCGCGTATTAGAAATTAATTATCACTTGCTTTAACGGTGAAGAAAAACATCGTGAAGATCTTGAAGGTGTGTAGGTAAAGTCTTCCAACCCGCACTTGGTCAGAGTGGTGGACTATGGTCTACCCCTTCTTATTCTGAGAGGAGGCTCATGCCCAGCAGTGGGACAGTTTATTATCAGTGCTAATATATTTTTTTTTTACTTAAGTAGGTACCTAAAAACATTAACGCCTGGGCCCACCACCTCTCTCTGGTTTACTGAAATTATCACTTATTTGGCTTATTGCTAATCCGGAGACGGGAACCAATATTTTTTTTTCTATTAATCTTACGCTAACTTTTTTGCAGAATAACCCACGAATTTAGGACGGTGCATCTGAATGCAAAGGCTTCTTGTAACAGGATGCGATATCCTTTTATGAGAATATGAAATGCATTTTAGTCTCACGTTACCTACCTCCCCACTATAATGAGGCCTCATGTAAATGGTACTTCATTTTGAATAGATGCACACTCATGCATTTTATAATCTGTATATACTTATAGCAATTAGTATTTCTCACGTTTCGACCATACTTACAAACTAGTGTCTGGATTTTAATTAAGTTTGTTAGGATTGATTGTGACTGAGAATCGAGATTCTCTAATTAGTTTATTGATGGTTGTGATTTATTTGAGTTTTATTATGGCTATTATTTTTACGAGTTTTCTACGCCATACCCAGTGAATCTAAAATGAAGCCATATTTATTTTTGTTAAACCTATATAAAGTTCAATTTATTGGTTTGGTAAATCGCAGCTGCTTTTCAGCTCACATTTTCTTTTTCTAGAGCTTTGTTAGTCGGTTTACATGTTAATTACATCCACAAGCACAGTATATTTTTTGGATAATAATTTGTCGGTAGATATTAATTATTTCTCACTGCATACTGGTTGTGAAACACCAACGAACCTAAAAAAAAAATTATATTCGTCTGAATAGTATGATTGTTGAAGATCAAAATTCATCGGCGACCACACAAACTAAGCTTGTATCACGACCAGTTTATTCTACAAGTGACATAAGTTCGTAAATTAAATCGGCAACTGGTTTATTTACGGAACGCAGTGCTGCCGCGAACTGGCAATTAGCGGCACAACCTTTGTTTTGGTTGCACTAACAAAACACACCTCCCAAAGCTGTCAAATGAAAATGGTTGTTACACAACACTAAACAATTTGGCTCTTATTTACTTTACCAATGGATGCATTATTAATACATCAAACACGCTAATCGGGTTAGGCGTAGCTTCTGATAAATTATTCTAATAGTTTTAATTATGACTATGGAGTAGGAGACGTGTGCGTGAGTTGAGAATGGTTGATCAGTCATTTAATTATTATAAAGTAACGAATCAAAGATTTCAAATAAGAAGGCTTTATTTAACAAACCTCGCGGCACTAAAAGGATATCATTAAAAATAACAATAAATTACACAAATTAGGTATAACATTTATTGAAAATAACTAAAAGTAACACGTCTTAATCGTAAATACTAAGGGCCAGTTTTACGATCTACGGATTGGCACTATTTACCAAATACGTATATTCAAAAATGGAACAGGATGTGTATGAAATTATCCTACTAAATAGGTAGGTACTTAAGTTAAACAGAACTTATCCAGAGGCAAAAACGGCTGAAAATTGTGTGAAATTACTATTCAATGTACGAGAGTAAACTAATCTATCTTATGAAACTACAAAACGCAATTTTTTTAACCAGGGACTAAATAGACGCAATTGCATTCACTTTTATAGGTTTTGATGGACGATAAAAGGATGGCGTGCCATTGTCCGTCCATTACTTGATAAATTAAATCAAACATGTTGTACTCTTTGTATGTTTATTAAGGGTGCGTTTACAAAATAGACCGCACCACTATATTGACACGGCTCAAACGCACAAATACGCAATTATAGTTGCGGAAATAATGAGTACGTAAACTAATTTGCGAGTTGCTGCTTACAAGCGACACAAGATCCACTCACAACACTCACAATGTGGACTTTCATTTTATTAGATTTTTTTGTACAATAAATCAAGACAAGTAAAATAAACCTTAATGCTACCCATTAAGGTTCATGTCTATTAGCAAAACACGTGAAAAAGTAGACGGGACTTTTTTTTTTTTCTGACATTATTTGTAACATTGTCGTAATTATTTTTTCTAGCGTTTTGAGATGACTATATCTGCTTACCTATGCAATTTTTAAAGAAACAAGATTATGTCAATAAATCAAGAAAAATGATCCTAAACTCAAGCTCGTATCGTCAATTTTGTGTGAAGAGGCAATGGGAAATCGTTTTTACAATATCAAAAACCAACATTTTTACGTTTTTTCTATAGGAATTGGAAATAAAGGAGTAATCTATCCGTGGCAATAGTTACGTTTGATTTAGTTTCATTCGGTTGGAAATTCTACCGAAAAACAGCCTATTTTTGTCAGATTTGTAAACGCGTCCTTAATGTCACAACACAACATTTTTAGAACTATTTTCTCTTATTTTCAAGTAAAATGGAGAAAAAAGGTAACAAAGAAGGGGACACGTTGCTCGACGAATCACTCTCATCTCAATCCGTCCGTCCTATGACAATATCACAAAACACTGGTACCAACCCACTAAAATCATACTAGTCTATCGCATTTAAAATCATGCAGAATATGTGCAACTGTGGCTATTTTAAAGCTGTTGCAATACATGACTCCTTCTTCAGACGGCGCAAGCACCACTAATTTGGCCGCGAAGTTGAATAGGCCGGTGTCGAGGCCGAAATGTGTGCCAAAAGCTACACGGGCCAGGCTCTCGTCTAGCCAGCAACCAACGCGTTTGCCTGTAATTATAATACATTATGCTAATGTCTAATGTGTTTTTGCTTTAAGTTTTTTAGATTGTGGTACATTTAGGTTGATAGTTTCACCGAATAAGGACGTTGAATTGTACTTAAGCCTTAACATTGACGGAATTTTTTTTTTAGTTTTGTGTGCTGCAGCCACTACTTTGATACTGAGGTAGACTAAACTGATTGATTAAATCCCTCTTCAGAAAAATAAGGTTTGCCTAGGAAAGGCTAGTTTATGACCTAGTTAGTAACATGCAAGAAATAATAAAAACTCACTTCGATAATGCAACGGCATCACTTTCCTAAACAAATGCATTCTTCTTGCAGTCTTCTCGTGCCTCGTGATCGCTATCACGTGGCAGGGTGGCGCAGCGCAAGAAACTAATTTAGCTGAAGCACCCGTTGTCGTGAGTACTATTATAGCACCTGCATCGCTTTGTAAGGCCGCGAGAGAAGCAGCTAAGGCCACAGCGTACGGTTGCAGAACTGGGACTAGCACCTGTAATTTTAAGCACTGTAAACTGTAGATCTAACACTAACACATGAAGTCAAACAAAAGGTATTTGGTAAAGATTACCATACTGGTGCTCTTAGGCGGTTCGCACAAAGATGCGTCGACCGAGTGTCGCCACGCGCGTTTTTATACAAATATATGCTCGGGTGGGCGGGGCAATGTGAAAACCACCTTATAATATATTATTCTTTATAATCACTTAGTTACAAAACATATTGCGCTGCTTATAAATGTTTGGTGAGAAAGTATATTTACCGAAAGACTCAATTTAAAATAATCTGAAGCAGCATCGTGGAAATCTTTTTCAATTACTTCTGTAGCTCTTACGAAGGCTTGTATCATTTCTATGGGAGGCTTTCCACCACGATCTTTTAAGCAAATGCCATCTAATCGGTTTTTTATTATTTCATGGACTTGTATTAGCAATTGTCGATCATTAGCAACTTCTTCATAGTAATTATCTAATAAAGTTGGGTTCATAAAAAAAACAGGTTTGCGTGCCTAAAATTGATAATATTTTATTAGTACAAGTAGTATGGGGATTATTCTTGGGGTTATTAATAAAGAAATTGTTAATAATAGATAAGCTAAGACTGGTAATCTAGAGGCCATGATTATGAACTCAAACCTCATGAAACGAATATAGTATTTTCTATCATTATTTTATTTGAAGTCATTGCACTATAACGACTTTAAGGAAAATATACCTACAGAAAACTCGTTTTCCAAAAACTACCTATTTATTGTACTATCTAAATTGCCATATTCTAAGTACAGAAGTTAAAACAAATTACAAGAAGTAATTAAACTTGCTTCGTTAACAATATTTAGGAGGTAGACTCCAAACTTGCAAGCCTTTGTTTTTGTTAGGCCCAAATTAACATTCAGGCTGTTGGTCTAGCCTTCCCAAATTCTGAGAAACTTTATACAATATTTAATTACCAAAATGAATTCAATACCGAATTTGACTATGGAATGGGTAATTGGGTACCTACTTATTTATTTCCAGTAACTATCATATTATACCCACTTGATTCATTTTCAGTCATTACACACACAAATAAAACTGAACTTATTCAATCTATATCGAATAATTAATTAATTCATTCCATCTGGAAAAAATATATTATACAATATAGGTAGGTACATCTCAGTCTGTACATTTAGCGCGTTTGATGTAAATAAAATCATCATGAAACGAACAAAAACTAGTAAAAAACAGATAATATTCTACATTCACCTCTTTGCATCTCTGTAAAACCTGGCGAAACCCGTAAAAAATATCGCTCAAGCTTGGATCCAAAACAACACCGTCTGAAATCTAATAAAATAAAATTCTCTTTTAACAATAAATTATTCGTTTCCTTTATAAAATTTAATATCTTATTAACCTTAATTAATTCATCAAGGTCCCCGATTTTAAGCTTTGGAGGCCAGAACAAAATTGGCATGAAAGAAAATTTCTCATTTTGTTTCTTGAATTCGCGCAGTTGGTCCGTCGTCATTATATCCTTTAAAATTACAATGTCCACCTGAAACAAACTTTTCAATTAGTACGTTATCTTAAACAATATCTCTCCCTCAGAAATATTCTTTGAGGCTGAAAAAATTAAGAATAATGTCTAGATAATATCTAGCCACTAGCCAGACACCATTATTTTCCAAACTCGGAAGTTTATTTTCTAATTAAAAAATACACCAAACTACTTAATGCAACATTTTGAACATTCGTTTTAGATACTGCTATTGTAATATGTTAATAATTATTTAACATGAGTAATAATAATTATACCAACACGATTAATATTTAATTCACTTACCCTGTCATCGACGTCAATAGGGTCATTAGCAGACATAGTGACAGACAGGCCGACTGGCGTATAATAAGCAGATGGAATCATTTTTGGCATATTATGCGAAAACTCCATGGCATCTTTGATTTTGTAAAAGTATTCAACATCATGTTGTGTCAAGTTGATATTGAAGATGTTCACTCCTACATTGGTTAAGGAGTGTATATCATACCCGTCATAATTCTCAGCATCTGCAAATACAAGACAATATAACCTCCTCCTTTTTTTGAAGTCAGTTAGTAAAACACAAAATAGATAAGTGAGTTTTTGGAGTTTTAATGAAAGTCAACTTATGGTAAGTAGACATACTTCGCAAATAATAGTGATATTATTGTTAACGAAGAAATTCTGGTAGGTTAATTTATGAAAAAATCGTGTGTGTTAAGAAACACATCGTTGTCCGTATGTATGTCTGTCTGTCTAGAATCTTTTTCTCAGGAACACGTGGAGGTTTCAAGTTGAAATGAATATCAAATACTTAAGTTTACAGTATCTTTGAAAGGTAAAAAAATCAAGTTTCTAAGTCAACGCCATAAAAATACGACCAAACCAAACCTTTCCGTTGACCTAGATGAATCATACAATTTGGCGAGAAGCCCTTGCTTCTCATAGCATAAAAAAGAAATATACATATACATACATACATACCTACATACATACATACATACATACACTAGAAAAACATAACCCTCCTTCTGGCGCAGTCGGGTAATAAAGGAAAAAATCCAAACAATATTAATTTATTGTTATATCACACAAACATTATATGTATTGTTTCTACATACAAAATAAGGTGGTACAATTTAAAGCCATTTGATTGGTTGAAACTTGTTTCAATCTATGCTCAAGCAGAGATCGGTGCTCGATTATCGTTCTGGAATATGGGCCTAAAACTATTTGAGATTGGAAAATTCATAAAATATGGAAACGTATCAGAAAGACTCGTGGACTGCTGGTTCACAACACCCTCTCATTAAAATGCAATTAAACTTGATGACCAATAAAGTCTTTAATTACTTACGGCAGTCGTACATTATGTTAATTGTTTGGTAAACTGTATCTTTCTCAGTTTTCAAACCAAAGTAAACCTGGAAATTAAACCATGCAATTTATTGTATGGTCATTAGCAAGCTTGCAACGTGGTTCTTAATCTAAGTAGGTATACAATAATGACTACTATCTGGTAATACACAGAGAGGTGTCTCAAGCGTCAGTCTGATTCTGATCTACGTAATCAATGGGAAAATTAATCAGCCATCAATCCCCCGTCATCGTCATCTTTCACGAGTCGTCAAGTCAGCAAATAGGTAGCAAGGTTGACTGCCTAAGATAAGTTGGAGGAAGATGTAACACCCCGTCCACACTTGTCAGGTGTCTTGGTAGAGAGGTTAAGTATGGTGTGAATGATCCAGTGAAGTACAGCCCGACTAATGAGTTCTCAATTCAAAGGTTTTAGTTGCTGTCACCGTGATATTCTGTGGAGGTCCAATGAAGTACAGCCCGACTAATGAGTTCTCAATTCAAAGGTTTTAGTTACTGTCGACATGATATTCTGTGGAGGCACGCGCCAGCCAGCATGCACCCGTTTATGTTTTATTGGTTTTTTCAAAATGTCAACGGCATAATCATTTTATTTCTTATTTATTTTGATTTTTTATTCTTAATCTTCTTAATTCTTAATCTCTAAGATAAATTAGGCAAAGAACAATTAAAATATATTTTTATTTTTGGTTAAGCTTTTATTACTGTACCATAGCAAGCCCAAAACTGCCGACGTCCTTTGTACCGCAATGTGTTCTACATTCTACAACACTTAATCAATAGTTTATTTTTTAAATGGAAACCTTTACTACTACTCTTATTTTTGAGCGATTTAGAACGAAGCGCCTGAACAATCTGGAAACTTACTTCACTGATTGTTCGGGCGCTCTATTCTTGATCGCGCATATGCAATATATTAAAGTAATTTAAATAATTATTGAAACGTACACCTTCCCTGCGTCGGCTTGAGTTATAATGCATCCACCAAACCATTGTATAATTAGTTTTTTATATTCTTCACCCTATTTTAATCCTTATTTTTAAATTACACGCCATGACTCTCTGGTTTATAATTATAGGGTAATGTATGCCCACGACCATATAGATTTTATTACAAAAGAGTTTAAAAGGCTTTAAATAGCTGATAAGCTTTTAAAATAAAAAGTATACAATTAGGTAGGTAACACTAGGTGCTACACATAAGAAGCTTATGTAAATTATAGGTATAAACTTATAGATAAAAGCTTCTTGAGTACACATTTGACAAACGAGGCTATGTCGGAGTCTATCAGATCCTCTATTTCTCTCTCATAGCACCAAATATTTAATGTTTTTGTCAATTTAAATACACAAGCCTGTTTTATCACATTGATTCAGGTTTGCGGGCACAATCCCATATAAAATCTGACCACCGCATAAAATTTTCAATGTTCGACCATTAGCGACACCTGCAATAAAATTACCGTACGTCTCTCATAACCTATTATGGCACACCAATTCTCCGTAACTTCAAAGAAACGATATTTTATGAGTTAAAATGTGGCTACATCCATCGTGTACGGAAGAGCACTTCAATTTATGCGCGTAATTAAGTGGAGTTTGCGATGGGGCCCGAGCTCGGCACTTTCCACCAGTAAATGGAATTTACGTACGCCTCCTTTCGAACGTATCTTGAGTTTTTGGTTTAAAAATGAAAGGGGAGCGTGTTGTTTGCAAACAAAAAAGAGCCGGTTTTCAAGTGGTAAGCATTCGCACATATCTATTAGGCCTGATATGTCCACTGTTGAACATTGGACCTCCTTATGTAATACCAGCGGACACCACACAGCTACCATTCGCTTGAGTCGTAGCGTAGTGATACAAAGATTCACATGTGGAATGCTGTTATGTGGAATTATCATTATTACTTGTAGTATAATAATACTGCTACACACAATGTGAATAATATTATTCTAATTATTACTATGTGAATAAAAATTAAGATTTATATTAAATAATTTTCAAGTAAAGTTATCTCACTCGTGTCGTCATAGTTTATTTTATATATATCTATGACTAACTTCCGCCCGCGGCTTCACCCGCGTTTTTGGGATAAAAAGTAGCCTATGTGTTATTCTGATATACCTATATAAGCTATATTACTGTAAAATTTTACCAAAATCCGTTCAGTAGATTTGCGTGAAAGAGGAACAAACATCCATCCATTCACACATACATCCTCACAAACTTTCACATTTTATGTAGGTACCTATAATATTAGTAAGAAGTAAGATTGTTCTTTCGTAAAGGCAAATGAATCGATTTTTGAACTTGCGTAATTAAAATGTTGTCGATTCATTTGATTGTTTTTCGACAACAGCCCTCCAATAATGTATCCGTGTGTAACAGATTAAAAACGGTTGATGGTCGTCTGCGGTATCCTCAAGTAACAGTTAGATGTTCCTTTAGGCGGCATCCCTTAAGAATTAGTAATCATGAAATGGGAAATACATGAAATGCTATTTTTGTTACCGAATCACTAGCCAAACATTTCTTGTAAACCTCGTCTGCTCGATAGCGTTTAAAAAAAGTACAATATTGGTGTTAATACGAATTCCATCTTTATTTTACAGATATTTTTTTTAGCTGTCAACCTTTTTAACAGGCTGTTGTTTTATTTTTTCACTTCCAAAAATGGATGTAGGATTTGTTAAAAAATATTTTATATAGAAAACAAAAAACTCTGCAAACCGGTTGGACTTTGTATTAACAAGCTGTAAAAATATAAAACGATGAAAATCTTTGCAATGAAAGTATTTGTCTGATAAATTCGTGAATTTTGGTTAAAAAAATACCCATGTTGGGTAGCAGGAGCTGTTTCTCTCAGTGCAGGTAATATTAACCCATATAAGTATGCCCAAAACTTTTTTTGACTCCGATTTTTATGATTTTCACATATGTCGTTTATTATTGACCACAAACAAGGCCTGTAATAGTAATTTGTGGTTTTCAGGTCTGAAAGAACTTTTTTTCAGTGGGTCGAAAACGACTCGTTGGGCAGATAAGGTCCTAAATTTTTATGGAGTGGGAATGATAAAAAAAACATATTTTAAGCAAATCAGACTTTATTATTTATGTATTACAATTTACTGAATGAAATGCTGCAAAATATTTGTCATGCAGATTTATCTCACATTTGTGGCACATTGTGACTGTTATGCCTACGTTCGCCCCTTATGATCTTGCGAGAAAATACTTTGTTGACGGCGACATCAGCTAGCCACATCAAAATGGGAATATACAACTTTTTGCCTCTTAGGACAATCCGGTAAACTCTGTTATTAGCATCAAGTCGATCTACTTCGCCCCTAAATTGCTTGTACTGGTGTTCAACGTTTGGCTGATCAATATCAATTTTCTGTTTGGCAACAACTGAATATCCATTTGCATGACCTAACGTTGCGCTGTCTTCCACGTCTTGAAGAAGGGCCACCAGCATCATCGTCGGCCCTGACAGACTTCCTATTGAGGAAGAATGTTCATCAGGATTTGCGATGATCACCGGTTCTTCAATCCTTCTTGGAATTGATAGTTCAACAGGAGGATGACGTGGTGACCTGCGTGAGCTGGTTCTGGATATCGGAGGAATACCTCCGATATCCAGAACCAGCTCACGTAGTTCTCAAATCGCTGAACCTATTGGTTCAGGGATTTGAGAACTACTAGCAGGATCAACCTGATCGATGGTTGTCATCCTTTTTAGGGTTCCGTACCAAAATGGTAAAAAAGGAACCCTTATGGTGCGACTTCGTCTGTCTGTCTGTCTGTCTGTCTGTCTGTCTGTCTGTCTGTCTGTCACACCTGCTTATTTCAGCAACTACTTATGCTATCGACTTGAAATTTGGAACAGTTATAAAAAATGCTTGTTCAACTTTATTGCAAATGAAAAATGTCAAAAAATATTTTTATTTTCTTTGCAAAAGGGGCCGGAGTGGGGGTCCGAAATTTCAAAGTGGGGTTACCAGGTCAAGTGATATATCATATGAAAGGGCTTGATCTGCACATTTCAAAATATATTTTCATTTTATTTTATGTCTCACAGTTTTCGACATATGACGAAAAATGTCCAAAAAAATACCATTCCCCCCCCCTTATCTCCGAAGTTTGCGGGGCGAAAAATCTGAAATAATTATAGTTGATAGGAATTAACCCAAATATGGCACCAAAAATAAAACGACGTTCCTAACTAGTACAGTTTTTTCAAAATCATCAAAATTATTTCACAAACAAACTTAGTTATGCGGTCCGGATTTTTTCACTTTATACCTACGTCCAAAAATGATACGGAACCCTCGGTGCGCGAGTACGACTCGCACTTGGCCGGTTTTTTATTATTACTATTGTTAGATTATATTGATAAATTAAAGGATCAGACGTTGTTAAATAGATTTATATTCATCGAAAAAGAAAAACACGCCATTACAATAAAAAGAGCATTGAGAGAGAGAGACAGACAATGTGTTTTTCACAGTTCAGTTTGTCTGTCACTACTGTTATCACCGGTGTTAGATAAACATTGAGTATAAGGCTTCTTGCGTTTACATACTTAAACACATATTTTAACAACTATCTCAGTTGGAGTGATTGAAGTCAGTTCAACCGATTTATGCTGTCACAATCCTGAGTCGTAGTCTGATATGGTACCTTTGCAAGGCAGATCCATGTATATAAATACCCCGGACAACTTCCTCGTCATTTAACACCTTCAGGGATTCGACAATTTTATTCACAAAATTCCACGGACCTCTAAAAGAAAATAATAAGTACATTTTAGCATGATATATGCCCACGGGGTCGGTACCGACCCAAAACAAAATATCAATTGATTGCATGTATAAAAATAAATCTTACAAGTATAATTTGTATTTATATCACTAAAACACAAATTCAAGTTACTATAAAAACCCTTTCGACAGTGAAATAACATAAGATATCCGATATACTTACATTTATGTGCACACAGTCGTCATTTAAAAAAAAAAAAAAACTTGGACAAACTTCCACCACCACTTGTCATAAGAAATTATTGTAAAATAGCAACGAGTCTGTGTTGTGCTTCAAAATAGTTTTTCAGTCTATCGAAACATACGCTATAATAAGAAATAATACAACACTTCGCAATCAGGGTGCATTAGAAGTAATCAAGATATTCTGGGTCGTTATCGACCCCATGGGCATATATGGGTTAAGAGCTTCGATCACCAATTTTTAAAATCATGATATTCAAGTAAAAGTTTTTTTTCAGAACCGTTCATAGTAGTATTTATTAGCCGTCCCATCATGAATGATTAAATGTTTACACACGGCCAGTCGGCCACTATAGCGTTCCGAACAGTTAATCGCTTCAGCTTATGAGTTTGTTCTAGAAAGAGGCTTTTACTCTCTTATCCTGAGAGAAAAGGGTGAACCGAAGATGCTGAATGCGCTCTATTGCATTAATATTGTTTAGTAAAACTAAATCTTTCACTCAACCTCAAAGCATTGTCTAAAAAAATAGTACGATTTATTGTGAATTAGATCCAGTTCAGCCAAAATGTAGGTAATTTTCATACATATTCACTGAGAGATGTGAAATTCACTTTTCCAGTTATACCAGAGTGCTGATTCCGAGTGGCAAATCACCACGATAATCGAGTAAACTTCTATCGAAGTGAATGGAGTAACCAATCATGTGCGTTAGCGTCATCACTACCGAGCACAAATCGGTGTTTGATTGGTCGTTGACTATGACCTTCGCTAACGTTCTCACGATCGAGCTTGTTAGAAAAACTTGCACTAAGCACTCAGATTGAGTACTGCAGTTAGAACATGATTTCCAACGAGCTAAAGTTCCGGTTTGCATCGTCAACATTGGGTATTACGAACGTTACGCAAATCAACGCCAACTGTTATACTGATTGTTACCAGAATTTCAAAAATTATGCCGAACGAAAAGAACTGGGTGGACCTTTTTCATCGTTTTTCGCCCATCTTGACATTTCATTTCATAAGTGTCCAAAAACAGCGTTTATTTAAAATTTAGGTCTAACAAACATCTAAGGAAGGCCTTTGTATTTGTTCACATTACATAAACCTCGAACTGTAACTGAGAATTTGAAGTTATAGGTATTTTATTTTACTTAAGTTTTACTGCAGTAGAATAACCCAACAATTCAAAGTTTCAAACCAATAAATTTTAATTAAATAGTTCTGTTGCTTGTTAGCTTCAATTATTTCGTTATCTTTAGGCGAAACTGTTATGCCAGGCTATCTTAATAAGGCCTAGGAGAGCCTAACCTCTAAGGGAACGTTATTTGGCCTTATAAGCTTTTAGCAAAAAAAATCCTTAAAAGATGAAAAAAAAAAGTATAACAATATCACTTGCACTTTATTACGAGAGTAGGTACACGAGGACGGACTCGATTCTTACATTTTCTAAATGTATTTCCCTTGATTAACCTATACATTCAAATTAATTTATATCTAATCAATGATAAATAGTAGTCATTATTACATCGAATCTTAAACTTATCTTAAGGCGCGTGGTAACGCTAAAGACCTTTTCTATAGTGGCTGATCTGCGCGGAGACGCAAAGACGCACGCGAAAATTAGCAAAATGATTTCCTGCTTATACTACAAAACGTATTTTGAAATGAGACAAGTTCCGATTGAAGATAAATGGTTTGCCTATATTCTCCAGCAAAAACCGAAAAATCATCACCTTTAGTTTAGGAGCAGTAGCGAATTTAGTTCTAAAAACGACCTCATTTCAATAATTATTTTCATACAGTAATTTTTAAGCTACAATATTTTTATTAGTTCGAAATAAAGGTAATATATCAATGTTTATTATATATTTTTTCTAGATTTTTATGTTAGTTTAAGAGTAATAGGACCACAACGGCGACGGAATTCATCTTTTTGAGGGTACCATACGCCTTAATGTGCAGAGCCGCAGTGTTTTAAAATCACTCAGGAGGACACAATACGTATAATATCTTCAACATTCACTTACTCTCAATCCTATTAGTACCCACCCCCTTTTCTTTTAAGTCACCCCCTATGAGATTGAAAGAAACACATCGTTTTACAAAAGTCTAAGAAAAGGAGGTACTCTGAAATACTCATTAGTAATTTCTGACAGACAAACAACTCCTAACAATCCTCTTTTAAACTCTGAACAAAATAAAGATCAAATGTTTGACTTAAATGCGACCTTTGTATCTTCGTCATCACTTTAATATTACATAAGAACAGTACATCAAACTGTTATAATGAAGTGAAATATTCATCAGCCACCGTCTGGAGACCTGGCTGCCACCCGAAAACGTACCATACGTTGCCTTATTATGATTTTTAACGCTCGCTATGTCGAGGTGATTTACGAATTAGAAATTATCTTTTGTCGTCACGGTTAGATTGAGTTTTAGTTTATAGTACGCAAAGCGAAGTGTCCACCAGCAATTAAATTTGGAAAATTTGCGGAGGTTGACTTGCGCAAGCGACTTCCAACGTGTAAACGCTCGCGCAAGTTGACTTGTTGTTCGAGAAGTCGCTTGCGCAAGTCAACTTCCGCAAATTTTATTGCTAGTGGACATTTTACTTAATACATTAAAACATGTAATTTTTAGTCTGTTTATCAGCTATGCATTCGCGCGTCGTTGATCTAATTGATTTAAAACTTTGTATAGTTGTTGTGCGCTCGCCCAGAAAGGTTTCTGACAAAAAAGAGGCATTGCGACATAATACCAGGCACAGCTACTATCTATTAAATAATTTGCCAACCAATCGTGGCCAGTAAATCCGTTGATAGTACCTTAATTATGTCTCGCCATTGAGCTGCATAAGGCTAATAAGACAGACTCTTTGCCTTAATTACCACGCGCGCTCGGCAGAATGAGTGATTAGTGATCACTCTGATCACAGTATGTTCTCATTACCATGGATGCTGCTACAATTACTATTGTGCGTTCATTAGGAAGCGGTAGGTACCTACACTAATTCCTCTAGCGAGGATCAATCAGAACGAATTGTATTGAATATATGGGGTAACATACTCTTACTATAATCATGAGAAAGCTTCAGATATTGCACATCCAAGATTGAACTCTTTTTTAGGTCATACCTATATGTACCTTTGATTATTTACAATCAAAGCTATGTACCTACCTATATACTTTTTAATACCGTTGCGTCAATAATTTACCTACAATTTACCTCCTTTGACGGACTTATAGTAGACTTCTCCTCTAATAGGTATAGGATAAGTCTCTAGCTCATCGTGTGATTAAAAAAAAATGTTAGCAAGGTAATATCATCCTATGATCTCGTTTCCCTTGACTTAACTCTTCTTTTTATTTTATTAAAAACTAGCAATTAAAGTAATGCACCTGTTTTCGCTAAGTAAAACCAAAATAAACAGAATAAGCCGACGACGGTCTCGCGTCGTTGAATTTTTGAGGGCCCCGTGTGAGACCGGCGCATATTTCGGATGAAAATCTGCTGCGGTGTCGTATGAAAAAAGAAAACCTCGTTTGCATACAGTTCGACATACGTTTGAAGCGACGTGTTCATGATGAGACGTCTTGAATTATGATTGCATTTAAAATGGAGAATGTGAATGTGAGAGTGTTTTGTTATCTTTGTATTTGTAAGCAGCAACATGCTCGTATGTGAAATGTTAATAACCTGAAGATCGTGATCTACGTGCTAGCTTTACCGCAGTATTTTGGCGCACCGGTAAAGCTAACTGGTAGATCACTTTAAAACCGCAGTTTAGAAAACCGATGACATGGGATCGTGGCTCTAGTGTTGTTTGAAACTTAAAAAAGCACAAAAGAAGAACTGTTTTTCTCGCTCGTTGATTAGAAACGACAAAACGTCAATAAAAACACGGCAATCTTTACCGCGATTTTGTAGCTTAGGCTCGTAAATCCGCATCTGAACTGTACTAGTCTTTAACTGTTTACTGCAGTTTTAATCTTCATTAGTATGGCAAACGACGTAATCACTGAAATGGTAGCTGATGATGCTATTCTTTTCGAAAAACTTGTAAAATGTTTAACACATATGCAATTTTATATGGACTATTGGAAAAAGTAGAGAAAGCAAAAGTCGAGAATTTTGAAAAGATTGCATTTCAAGTATTCATTGCTCTGTCGCAGACTGTAAAACTGCAGCTTGGAACAGATTCGTGGCGTTGAATTTAAAGTGACAAAGACATATTATCTCTCCTTTTCTGACTAGTATACGTAAATATAAAGCTTGATACTTCAATCTAGAGAAACATATAAGAAAAACAAATCTTCTTCATCCTAATATAAGATGTCCTTTCAAACTACAAGGGGCAGTGCTCAATACAAATCGACTCTATGTACTCGTATTTTTATTTGCAACAGATGAAATTGGCTACAATTTATTAAAAATACTATTTTCAAAATTCATTTCCACGTAAGCAGTATCCTGCTAGGTTTTTTTCAACCCATTTAACCACGATATTCTGTACGTAATCTATATATTAATAAAATGCTTTGTCCTCACCACGGATACTGTTCTGTGGTCCTGACTGACTGACTGACTGATGGATCAACGCACAGCCTAAACCGGAGGTCGTAGAAACGTGAAATTTGAAGGACGTATTCCTTATATGATGTAGGCAACCGATAAGAAAGGATTTTTGGAAATTCCACCCCCAAGAGAGTGAAAAGGGGTGACAAAGTTTGTATGGGAAAACATGTTTACTTGGTCTGATTAACTTTAAACTTTATAGTCTTAAATATAGAGTTCAAAATTCAATTGGTTAGAGCACTGAGCAAGGACTTAAGCTGAATGCCCATTTACCCAAGCCGAACGCGTGGAAAGAGCCGACCGAACCGAATTTTAGAATTCTTTGTATGAAATCCTATGAAACCTCGCCCAGCTATCCGCTCCAAATCGGAAGAATTTGGAAGGTCCTCAAAGTTCTGATGACGTCTTAG
Source organism: Thalpophila matura (assembly GCA_948465475.1). Lineage (NCBI taxonomy): Eukaryota > Metazoa > Arthropoda > Insecta > Lepidoptera > Noctuidae > Thalpophila > Thalpophila matura. The sequence goes on along the minus strand of OX419184.1, from coordinate 9,027,310 downwards.
AATTTACGAAGCGAAGCGCCTGGTATGCCTAAGTAAGTAAGGAAAATGGCACATTCGTTTTCATACTATTAAAGAAACATGCTGTATCTAGCTTATTCTATACGTGTGTTAGATTCGGTTACTTCGGTGTGGATAGGTGTGCAAGGCTTAAGAAAATTCGGTTCGGTCGGCTCCTTTAGCGCGTTCGGCTCGGATAAATGGGCGTTCAACTTTAGTATTAAAATATGTGACGAACTATTCCAAATTTAAATAGATATAAAAACAAAATAGTTTACATTCGAAATTCAATTTCGTCTGCTCTTGAATATTTAAATCAAAAAGTTTAATTACTTACCTTGATTTCCTTCCAAAATCCTACTATCCTACTAATATTATAAATTAATGTGAAAGTTTGTGAGGATGTATTTATGGATGTTTGTTACTCTTTCACGTAAAAACCACTGAACGGAATCTGATGAAAATTTACAATAATAGGTATAGCTTATAAGCTATACCTATTATTGTAAATTTTCATCAGAATACACATAGGCAACCTTTTTATCCTGAAAAAGGCGGGCGAAGCCGCGGGCGAAAGCTAGTACAATATATTATGTATGTCTTTCCTGCAAATTATATTCATTCTACCGTAAAAACGAACCACAAAGTTAGAATGTTCGTAACTTTTACCTTACGTCAAGTTGTAACAAACTTTTAATCTCTTATGTTATCCCATCAACGGTGTCTACTCGGCTAGTAATTGTATCACGTATAAGCACTTTACATTTTTTGATTACACACCCTGTTTATACGTCTGAGCGTCGAAACAGTTTGTTGAGGAGATAATGAAATTAATGTACTTATGTTTGTTATGGAGATAGAATTATAGGTATAGGGCTATAATACAGGGTAGATGATGTTTACATTTTTTATAGTACATAATTTTTATGGTTGAATGTGTGTTGATGATACTTTGTGGCCTTTTTGTCCAATTTATTACGGTGAGCAGTTTTCAAAGTTTAAAATTGCGTTTTTAAATAAGCATGTTCTGTCATACTCTAAATACTGATGTGCAATAAGGTATTTACTATGCGATCGCGATAAGAATAGGAACTTCAATGACCTCGAACTGTCAACTATCACTTGAAAAGTAAGTCTTACAACGAAAAATAATTTTCGAATCAATAACGCTAGTTTTTTCACTTAAATTAACGGAGGCTTTCATTTACCAAATCTATTGTAAATATTGTAATAGATTTTTTAATAAAAAAAAAACTATTTTATCAAAAAATAACCGACTTCAAAAATCCACTACAAAGAAAATAATAATTTTGGTTTCGGAAGTCGATGGCTTTGGTTTTTGTTGGCTTTTTTTTGCCACTGACTTCCGAAACCAAAATTATTATTTTCTTTGTAGTGGATTTTTGAAGTCGGTTATTTTTTGATAAAAAAGTTTTTTATTTTTCCCTTTTTAGTTCTTTATCCCCGTGTAAGACTACTTTCACGAATTCGTTAAACAGTAAATCTTCTACGGAGTGTGTACATTTATACATATAACTTTGTACATGGGAATGATTACATAATGTATTATATACTAAAACCTTCCTGAAAGTATGTAGATTACGTTAGTGAAAACTCCATCCAAATCGAATCAGTAGTTTTTGAGAAAATCGCGCACATACAAACATACAAACATACATACATACATACATACATACATACATACATACATACGGGACGAATACAGAACCTCCTTTTTTGAAGTCGGTTAATAATTAAAAACACCTCAATTTTCAATACAAAACGTCACAATATGGCGCGACGAGGTCAGTACTATTATTATTTTGATCGCATAGTAGGTACTGATGTAAATAAATAAGTACATAAAAGGTTAAGGAGCAACTATACTTGCCAACATACGCCTAAATTCCTGAAGAAATAAGTAACTTGTGATTCGTTTCATACCTTGGACTTAGGTTAGATTAGTCGAAAATACAATTCATTTTTATCAAACACTGCATGTTTATAACTGTCCAACTTTTTATATCTTATGTACGTTGTCACGTCTATGTAACTACCTACTAAAAACCTTTGTTTTAATATTTTTTATTATAATACGTATCGATAAACTCACGAATACAAATAGCCACATGTCTTATCACTATAAAATGGTCTGTAAAATAACACACTAGTGACATATGAAACAAAGAAAACAGGATTCTTATCCAAACTTAACAGAGGTAAGAGCCCCTACAAGATTACTTATTAAGTAGATTACCGGGCACGGCAAGTCGGCCCCTACTGCGGAACACATTCAGGGTTCGCAGACGGGCGATGAATTTTTGAGAGGCCTTCACATCGTGTATGAGACTGGCGACTGAAAGCTTTTTTTCAGAAAAGGAATCGGCGTCACAGATAATGAGCGAGACAGACTTCTACTCTGAAGAGTACGGTAATGGAATGTTTTTGGCGTTACACGATTATGTTGGGGTGGGCTTTGTTTTAAATTTTGTTTGTGGTGCAGCGTAGGAATGATATGTAGACCACAGACGGAATTTAAAACAAAGGGTTTGTATGAATGTTTTTTTTACTTTGAGGTGAAAATACCTCTGTTCCAGCATAGCTTTAAGCTGGTAACATTTTTTCGGCCTGTGTTTGAATAAAAAACATTTTGCTCTGTGCTACTTAGCACCATACATTTTTAAAAATTAAATTTATAATTGTATCAAAAACTCCTAAAATAAATAGAATACATGAATAGAAATAGAATACACAACAAAAGAAGCAAACATGGCTTTGACATTAGAAAATTCATAAAAACTAATAGCTTGTAACGTTAAAAAAGATTTTTCATTAATTTCCCACGCGTGCAGAGCCGTTAATATTTTATTTATTCATCCTTCTTGCTTCTTATCTCTAATGTTTATTTTATTTTAGGTAACATTGTGAGATTCAGTATTCATTCTCAACTCTACAGAAACACGATTTAATATTTTAAACGGGTCGTGTCACGAAGACTTAATAAATAATTGATATAATTCAAGTACTATGTACCTGAAAATGTACGTATTGAGTATTCAATATTTACTTTGGTTAGATATAAAAATACACGCACATGCAATGATGTACCTAATAAGGGCGTCTATTTTATTTGTGATTTAATTCAAATATACTCGTAATTAATACAATATTTTGTAGCTCACGTAAATTAATTTGTCTGTTTTTTTTCTATGGCTTTTTTCAGTTACGAATACCGCAGTTACATTATTGCTAATGGTGATATTGTTACGAAAAAAAAAAATATGCGGCTGAAAATTATTCCTATAGTTACTGCGACGGCCATTTTCTTCACAACCGAAAAGTTACAGCTGGACATTGATGATATCATGAATAAGTTGTTATCGAATTTGTAATACCTAAATAATTGTAACAACAGCTTCAAAAATAAACAGAATAAATTATTAATACCTTTATATCAAAAGTGTTAGACAAACATAGGCAACGCTTCCCCTGATTATAATCCATGTTTGTGTTTATCTGTAAAACCAACGGAAATTAATTACACGGGTTGGGTGAAATTAACTAGAACATGAATAATAATCAGTGTACGACCTTCAATTGTACGGCAACGTTGCAAACAGTAGTACAATTCGTCTAACAATAAATCATTTTGTTTTCCTACAAAAACGGTTTAATCGTTTTCTGTATATTAACCATTCATATACGATATACAGTCAGTTGCAGAAAAGGTCATTAAGTTTAAAGGAGACTTTAACCATATAAATTGTATGGTTAATGTCTCCTTTAAAACTTAATGACCGTTTCTGCAACCACTTGTTTGTCAATTGTTACTAAGTATACTTTAGAGTCTAAAGGCATATACAGACATGCTTCGCAATATGTGGACGTTCATATTCGTGGTGGCCGTGCGTTTCGAGGCGTGCGCGGCGCGTGCCTCGCAATGTCTGTATCTGCCTTTAAGTATAGTAACAATTGACTATCGTATAATTATGTGCAGCGAGATTTTGTGTAAAGTTTAGACAATATCTCGCTGCAGGTATGGGTTCACTTGCATTTACAGTAAGTGCGAGTAAACCTGTAACTGCGAGTGAGCGCACAGCTGCAAAAAAATTGCTGCAGAAACATTGCGATATCTCTACACTACGTTGAAATGTAAAACAGGTTTCACCAAAATTACACATCGAAATTGTTTGGACACTACAACAAAGTGGATTTTTTTTTTAGATTCATACACAGAAAATTTATAAACAAATGAAACTTATGTAGGTACCTATATTGTTAAATAAATAGAAAACACATTTTATTAATAACTAAGAATTAATTCAATATTTTAATGATTAAATTCAGTAGCCTAACTCTACAAATCCATTAAACTGGAATTCCTAAGTTATACTTCTACACTTTATCTCTAGTATGCTTTTTCGGCTTCGCCCCTTATCCGACGCCTTTGCAGTTTGCTCAACAAATAATTTTAATGATAAGTATTTACTTAGGAACATAAAAATCATTTTCATGGACATGCCAGTGTAAACGAAATTCTTTCAGAGGAAAAAGTAATTTTGATATTGCTTTGAATTAAAATGTATTTGTTGCTTTGCTTGTTTATGTTAGCTAATGTATTAATTTTATAGTTTTTTTTTTTTTTATTTTGACGTAACCAATTTATTTCTTCCCCGTATTGGCATCCATAACTCCTCAGATCATAGAAACAAGGGAGATATGCCAAGGCGCTATCTATCTTGATGCCTTAACTTGAGCAAATTGCTCATACTAAAAACGTACGCGCTGGCGACGAACCGAACACGATCGATGGTATAAATACAGTGTTTTAGTTTAGTGTTAGTGTTGAGTGACGATTAACAGTGTTAGATTGAAGGTGTGCGGAATGTTTAATGCGTGGTAGATCTTTTTATTCACAAGGAGCGCTTAATTATGCGCGTAATTGTGTCGAAAAATGTACTAAAAGTGGCATCAGTTGTTCCCGTACTAATTTGCTATGATGGCATATCTCCTTGTTTCTATGATGTGAGCATAACTCCAAACATCTGAAAATATTCAATTTAAAAATCTCAAAATATTTTAATTTGTGTTTTATTATAATACTAACGTCCGTCGGTTACAGAAAGATAATTAAATTTTAACCATACAATTTCTATCGTTAAAGTCTCCTTTAAAACTTAATTACCTTTTCTGCAACTCAGTGTAAGTATAACACATAGGTAATGTATTTCCTTAACAATCCAAGGACAGTAATAAGTAATAACATGGACCTTGAGCCCGCAGGGCACTATGTGGCGAGGTGACGGGGAGTAGCGACCCCGCGGTACCCGAGTGCTCCAGGGAGAACCCACCGTTCCTCACCTCCGGCTTGCCTTTATTGGCTGGTCGGAGTGAACACTGACGAGGAACAGGTCACAGCCTCTGGGGTGTCTTTGTTGCCCGTCTAGAGTGGAGTCGTTAAAGCAGAACCCTTCTGCTCAAAGGGTGGATGCTGAACGTGAGTGGTGAGTGGGTCAGTGATGCCGGACCCTCAGGAAGCAAGTGATCTGAGTTTAAAGTCCAGCGAAGCCTCTTCACCCTTCAGGTTCCTGTTGCCCCCTTGTTGTGACCCGAGCAACTATTTTCGGGGGGCCCAGTTAGTGAGTTGGCAAGTCTCCGTCCGCCATTTTCCCGTGTATTTATACCATTGTTCCGGCAGGCGCCATAGGTACCCATAGTTCCTCAAAACCTAGTCCACTATCATTCCATCACAATAGCCCTACTTGGGCTATTGTGTTTTTCTCCACATGTATTGCAATATTGCAGCATGTATTGCAAAATGCACCCAAGGACAAGCCCTAGCTTTTGCAGAAGCACAAGCTAGGGCTTGTCCTTGGGTGCATTTTTATAGAGCATACAGGGATAATCGCCATCTATGTCACCATTACATTTTATATTTAAATTGCTGTAAAGGGCCTCTACGTGTTAGCTTTGGCCCCATGCACGCCTTTAAAAGGTCCGGGACTATCTAGTCCCGTGTAAGAAACCGAAATAATAAAAATCACCTCCACAAAAATAATAATAGTAGACAATTATTTTCAACTGACAGACACGTTTCTTTTCAATATTATCCCTAAAACACACAGCAATGAATAAATACTTTTCATTTCTCATACTCGGAAAGTAGTGTTTGTTTGATCAGAGCAGCGGGTCGAAAACGATGCTTCCCTCCCTTGGGCGGGAAAGACTCATAGTAATTGCTTCCCTCCCTAGGGCGGGAATGAATTTTAAAAATAGAACTAAAATTGGTTATTTAGTCGGCTATAATTTTTTTTACATAATTAAGAAAAATATCGATTAAAAAAAAATGCTGCGGTCTTGTGAGTGTATACGGCCAATGTGAATTTAAAAAAATACCTATTAAAGTGGGATGGCCCGCGGCGGTGACGCGGGCGGTGTGTTCCATATTTGAAATTTAAATTAAAAAGACTATTTATGTATAATTTGGCGGGATACTAACTCTGTACCGAAATTATTTAATTAAAAATGAGTTCAAGCGAAATGTCGACCCCCAATTCCGTTAAAGAAAACTACTATTTTTTACTTTCCTTATATTTGAAATGAAAAGTAGAGTGTTTAACACGGGTGAAAGTCATCAATTCCCACTCGGACTATAGCCGCCCTCGCTTCGCTCGTGCGTCTAAATACCTCGTATGGGAATTGATTTCTTTCCACCCTTGTATAACAATCTACTATTCCTACATCAATAGAGCCGATAGGTTGACATCTATTGACTCTTTGCCCATTCATCACACCGCCATCTGTGGGGACAATCGGGGTAAAAACAAAGGGTCAGTGCCAATCACGTCATGTTCGCTAAATAATCATTAGAGACCGTTGAGGCTCAAAAACAATAATTGTCTGTTGTGAACACGCGTAATGATGTTGATAAAGGATCGACGGAAAAATATATCACAATAATTCATGAGATAAAATATGAAACTCACAATATACAATAACAAGATTGGGAAAGATTGTATTTGTAGGTTATTCGATTTTTATTTTCCAAAAAAAAGTTCATATTTTTAGGTAGGTACCGCACTTATTTACTATTTTAAAAAGTACAGCTTTGGTATGATTATCGCAATATAAAACCACTACTTGCATTAATAAGTCTTTGATAACACAACTTTCCGTGATAGAGCATTGTTAGACTACACGGAAAAGCCCAAAATCTTACATTTTCTGTATAACACGTTCTTCAGCACATTACCTTCCAGACTCAGGCAAGTAGACACAACATGTCTGAACATTTGTATGCATGGTGGTGAACTCTTTGCTGGCTCGAGGATCCTTGGCGCTATTTTTTCTTTTACATTTTATGCCCTTAACGTTTTGACGCGCACTTTCGACTCTGCATGTATCGTCCTTAACAAGCACAGATTTATTTTCGAATGAGAAATTTTGCTGCGTTCAAGGAATATGTTGCTTTGCTCCTGTATCTTTGAGATTCAAATAAGATGCTACTAGAAGTTTGTGTACAAAACTAGCTGCTTCTTAGGGCACCTTTTAGATGTTTTATATTACCCTACCAACCAAAGTTAAAAATTTTAACTAGGTACTTACTATAAAACAGAATACTATTTACAAGTTAGGCTATGTATTTTTTATAGATATACAAGGACTCGTTAGATTTACCTCACAACAAAATATTTTAGTAACTGTAAAAAAAGTACGGAAATAACTAGGTATAACAATAATAATTATGTTTTTTTTTTAACAGAATTATTATTGTTACTTTTGTTAAACAGAATAAACTTTTTCTGCATATTTCATTTTTCTTCTTCATTTGTATTGCATTTATTTTTATCCAATCATAAAGAAACATGAATTACTATCTACTTCTAGGTAGTGTACTAAACTAACATTTTTATTATTCAGAGTAAAAATATTTCAGCAATCCTGATTAATTTATTGGAGTGGTAAGTTTTTGTCACAAATTAAAATTAATATCAGTTTGGAATCCGCTGTCAAAGTCTCAACATTAATCATGATTAAAGTTAGACATGTTATAGATTTAGCAAACTGGGTAAAGTTTTCGATCTACTCGTAAATTCGTGATAAGTTAAGCTTTTGTTATTTTTTAAATAATATTTTTAACACCAATTTTAGCATCGAAACCTATTGTCACTGTTTTTAAACATAAGTTAATCTATATAAGCTAATATGCAAATTTTTGCTAGAAATTTTAAATATGGATTTATTATCCTTGTAAAGATAAACATAAATTATGTTTGTAACTCACGTAACAATCTTACTAGTAATGTGCGAAAATGTTTAATTCATATTCTTTTTTGAGATTCCAAATATTAAGTTACTTTAATATCATAAATTATTTAAAATCATTAGAAAACTTTATCGCTTTAAAGTTTAAGTCTTTTGATAGTTTTTAGTATAGTCTGTCTACCTCAGGAGAGAATACTGAATTAACTAAATCATACCTAAATATTATTTCTAGTGCTGCGTTAACAATTCTAGAAACAGAGTTTAAATTACAACCGTATCTACAAAATGTTAATTACTTTGACGGTGTTCTAAGTCACATTTAAATTAAATTAAGTCTGCGGTTACCCTAACCTTCAAATTGAGGTCGAAAAAGTTTCAATGTCAACCTTTTTTAAAATTTATTGATGATGGTAAATAAATTATTTAGGAGCCATGCTGACTGGCTCATTTTCCAATGAGAACATAGCATTTATTATTCCACTAGACAACTACAAAAAAGGAGAATGTTATGCATTCAGCTGTTTTTTTTTAAATGTAAATATGTACACCGCTTTCTTCGTGATTTATGAGCCGATTTACGTGATTATTTTTCCTTTTATCACTGATAATATCAGTGGTCCCAAATAAATTTTATTAGCTTTGGTTTTAGTGGGCCCTAGTATAAAAATAAATAGAATTGCAGATTTACTTAAATTTTAATTTGGCGCGGTGCATATGGTTGCACCGCACATACGACTTGATGTGCAGTGCACACACTGCGCACGTCCTTACTGTTTAAAAGCTGAGAGGCAAAAACCTGAACAGTACAGCTCCCGCCAACTTCAAGATATGTGTAAATTTTTGTACCTTTATATTAATTATTTCATAGTTTTTTGTATTTATTTTATGTAGTTTTTTGAAGTCGGATATTTTAATGCCTATATTTTCGTATTATATTGTGCAAATATTTGTCCACGTACCTACCTACCTACCTACCTAATTGCAATTAGAAGTGATTAATTATTAGGTTTATCCAAGGACACAACATGAAAAAATACTTAGTATGGAGTTCAGCTCTGTATATATACTGCAGACTTCATTGTGTGAAAGTACAGTAGGTAATAATATAAAATTAAACTTGCCGAATAGTTATTACAATATACCTCAATCGAGATTTACTCGAGCGTCAATGAATAAGTTGCGCCAAATTTGCCATCTTACGTAACAATGCGTTATATTCACGCTAATTATAAAACACTAAGGGACGTCATTAAAACAGTACTTAAGGAGTTACGATCTCCTCTAAAAGCTTTGGTAAAGCTTTCTGTGGAAAACTGTTTATGCAAAATGTTAGGCCGCCGTGAAATAAAAAAGTTAAAATTATGAAGCACTCATTGTAATTAAAATGACGCTTAATAGCTTATTCTTTGGATATTACTTTGTTTTTAAATTGGGGTCTCTGAAAACGATGATTGTTGTTTAATGTTTCTTTATTGACTATTGCTGACTATTAAGAAAGATGTTTTCAAGCGTAACTTATACATTTACTTTCAATTACATATACTAGCACTTTGCCCGCGACTTGTTCTGCGTAACCCACAGGAACTGTAATTTTTTTCGGGATAAAAAAATAGCTCAATGATAATAAGGCTTCCTATTAGTGAAATAATTTTCAGAATCAGATCAGTAGTTCCGTAGATTACTTCATACATACTAACTTACAAACTTTACCTCTTTATTATATTAGTATCAATCGATTTTTTCTATGTAAGTAGGAAAAAAAAAATACGTTGTCACAGGTACAGTCAGGTCAAAAGGACATAGGGTAACTTTCATTCAGAATAAAATACTGTTCCCAAGACAAAGAACAATAACTTTCGAATGCTAGGTGGTACCTACTAGGTACGTGCGTATGTCACACGTACGATGTCGCGGACAACGTGCTAGTACTCAATATACTCGTATATTTACGGAATCAATTAAGCATTAGTGGCGAAAGGTGATAGAAGCCGGTACAACAAAATGGTACCTAATGATAAATGATAAATGATAAATGATATTTATTTTGTAAATAGGTTAAAAATAACACTTTTACACGTCAAAACATTTTTTTAAGCTAGATGAGTTCGGTGTTTCCTATATGACTACCTTTGAGAAGAAACACCGAAACAAACTCAAAGGTTGATGTCTCTTTTAAAGTCCAGACAATTAAGATAAATTGTGTAAGAACCATGCAGGTTAGTCTGAAATGGCCTTTAGAGGAAAGAGCCATACAGATTTGAGTGGACCTGACCTGACTGTGCACGCATGTGCCGGGTATCGTGGTAGCTCAACCCAGACTTAGGGAGCTCAACGACCCGACGAACATTACCATCAGAGAGGACATTTGGGTAGGCCCCCTAAAGTACTCAAACTGTCAGACTGAACTTGAGATCTATAACAGTAACATAATAACCCACATAGTACTCACATTTACAATAATTATAATCAATATATTATCATTATTATCACATTCAATGTCATTTTGTATATAAATTGTTTCAAAAGGAAACATTCAATGTCAAAGTGTATAAATGAAATTTTAAATAATTCAATTTATTTTAATTTCTGTTTTACCTATTAGTGTATTCACTGTATTTATATAATAATAGGTGAATAGGGTTAACATAAGTAAAACGAAAAGATTTGGTATATAAATTTGTGTTTTAATGTATCGGCTTCCCCTCACCCTTGGTCAGAGTTAAACATTTTTTTATTTTATTACACACTAATAGTCATCATACGTAATTAATATTTTATAAACAAAAATGGTATACCAAACTATTAAATACATAAGATGTGCTCGTTTAACTTAAAATACAGACCCAGAATGCAAAGAACCATTTAGTCAGCAATTTGCGACTGAAACTCTCTGAGACAGTATGTCAATCGTTGGTAATACGTCGCCGGCAAAATTTCGCTAAATCTCTATTCTCTTCCGATTCATTTCCGTTGACTTGACCGCATTTTGACTGTGAGTAACAGTTGAAATTTCATTTTATTGAGTTGAAATAAATTCGTTTTGTTTAAAATGTCGTGTGTTTTTATGTAACGGTACCTAGACTTATAGGTAATACGTTTTGTTTTTCAGCCTTTATTTTTCGGGGTTACAATTTACCACATTGTTTGTACATATAATTTTGTTAACACTGTCAGTTTAATACCTATAAGCATATAAAATTACATGCTCAAACCAAACCGAGAATCTTAGAGATTTAAAACTTGGAGGAAATATTTTTTAAGTATCCTAGAGATACACTAAGAAGGGTTTTTTGAGTTCTCATCCCTAAAGAGATAAAAAGGGGTGACATGTGTTTAACTGACGTTTGTCTCTGATTGAACATTAGAATAAAACCTCATAGAATAAATCTCATATAAAATTATCACCATAAAAACTAGAAAAACAGTAGAAAAGAGGCTGGGCTATAGATCAGAACCAAAAATCAACCATTGCTTAATATTCTTTCCATGACACAGTTTAGGTAGGTACCTACTTCAAAAGTCCTTTTATTTGATTCCTAAAAACGTATGCACCCGACTTTCACGTGACATGTTGAGATAAGTCGAACCCAGATCAAATTCACACTTGATTTAATCTTGAATAAAAATTCCAATGGATTCCCTTCTATCTCATGCTTATTTAAGGTCATATTATTTTTACTCGAATGGTCGTAATAACTGGCGCTAGACTGTGAAAATAAAGTGCGAGTTAATGTTAATGAAATAACATGCGAAAATAATTATTCTAGATAGATGGTTAAATAATATTCATTAAAAATATAAACTGTTATTTAAATTAGTTTTTGTAATGGCACTATGAACATATTTATTTAATTTCAGATTGTATTAATTAGTTAAAAGTGTTCATCCGAATTAATTAATCCAAATAATGATTATTATAGTTCACAATTTATTAATTTGTTAATAAAATCGAATTATTACTCAACAGAGCAGAGTTGTATAAATGTACAGATGCTGTATTAATGATGCTGCATTAATTACCTACCCCATTTACTAAGGTTTTCATATGCGTCAGGAGTACACAGTTAATGGAGGCGTTATTCATTCAATAATAATCTTTAATGTAAATAAGGAAGATCTCATAATAATTATTATCAAATAAAATAAAATCCTTTATTTGTGAAACATGGGTTACATACAGGTGTTCATTACACAATATTATCTTTCTATTCATTTGAACAAGAGTATCACATTTTCATAAAAAAATAAAATAAATCTCTTTCCAAATGACGTACTACCAGACCATAATTTACGTTGGCATAAGCATGTATCGGTGTATTCATAATCAGGTCTTTGTTCTCGAGTTTGACAGAGTCGAGACATCCGCCACTCGGCTCGAGTTTGGCAAGAGTCTTCGTCAGCATGCAGCAAATGTACGTACAGGTTGAGAGTCTTATTATCATTTTTGGTAAGATTGTATGTGAATAGAATATTTTCATAGATTAACTTGCATTTCTTTATTGATGTCTGTACGGTTATTTTTAGGGTTGCGTACCCGAAGAGTGTCAATGAGAACCTAGGCAAGTAATAATAACAAGGAGGGCCCATACAACCGGAACTGAACCCTTAGTGCGCGATTCTAACTCGTACTTGTCCGGTTTTTTCTAATTACGTACTACTACAAGTATTTATCAACCGTTTTCGGGACATGTGTGTCAAAACTAAACACACGATTCTTAAACGGTAATAGTTAATGAATATCAATAACATATTTCCTGATCTTGTCTCAAAACATCTGCTAAAATTCATAAATATTCCCCAAAATCAAGTCCCTCTACTATGTTCGTGTATCGAGCTATCCCTCTCTTTAAGGACCATCTACACACTGTAGGGTGCTCGACCTTCCCTAATGTAAAGGGAACTCTGTTTTAACTTCATCTTCAGGAGCCTCGCCTTATTGATTACGTTCAGTCTCGCGCCGTTAATTTTGAGAAGTTGTTCTAAATAATTAGACTGCAAACAACACTAGTTTTAAATGTCAGGTATTTGCCAAGTGTTGACCTTTTGATGGTAATTAGTCATTTGCAAGTAAGTGGTAATAAAGAAAATTATCTTTTTTGGTGTGTTATGATTTTTTATATGGTTCATGAAGTTTTCTAAGATCTTCAGGCAGATCCTGGGCAGTCAGTCACACTACCAGGTATTCTTGCCTTTTGAGCAAAGCGTTAGCTTACTGAGCAGAGCTTTCATCATGGCATAAACACCACACTTTGCAAACAAATTGGTGATAGGTAGGTACTTTCACATGAGAACGTTGCGAACGAAGGGTTAATATTAAAAAATCAGACATTGATCACCGACTGGTGATCAATGTCTGATTTTTTAATATTAACCCTTTTCCTGTGCAGTGATCTGCTTCGTGCACAGTGGAAGTGACATCCAAGGTTTCAGTTACCAACCTATTGCAGTTCAATACTATCCCTGTTTCACCCACAGTCCAGCTTCCATAAAAAGTTAGATTCTTTTGACATAACAAAACACAAAAAACACTAACGCACAAAAAGTAATTTCGCAGTTTGAAACTCCATTTCAACGGTTGTCGGTTACAACCGGGACAACATTTGTTCGGAGCGACAAAGTTAAATAATAATAACGCGACCAGGACGTTTTACATTACGGCAACACGAAGTTACCCGACCTGTGGTGGAATCACGTGGAACTACTAAAAGGGTTGTGTACTTGAGTACGAAGGGGTGAAGGTGACATTATATTGTGATCATTCTGAGGAATGCCAGTCATCATTGTTTTATTGCAAAAAAGGGACGGTGCTATTCTTCCGGTCCGGCTCCATCTCTCTCTTACACTGGAACAAAGATGGAAGTAAAACGTCATATTACGGCCCCCACGGAACAGAAAAAACATGATCGTCTTGAATATAAATGTTTATTACAAGCATAATATAATCTTTGCTAAAGTGAACATGTCACTCGGTTTGTTTATTAAACTTCTGAACGAATTTTAATAAAATTAGCAAATTCTTAACGTACCAACTTAAAAAACCCTTTGTTGAGTTTTCATTCACTTAAAAACACTGTTACAAAATTTTCCTATTCGTAGTGAAAGAAGATTGTTTCACATTAGTAAATGTATATTTTGATCTCGATACACCCTAGATTATTTTTTTTATAAGTACACTGCTAGTTACATTGATTGAAACCCAAATATATACTATATGTAAATATACGTATAAAAATAATTCTTAACGCTCTTTGGTGATACAACCAAATTGATATAGGTACCTACTTATTACTTTTTTGCTCAAAAGTCCCTCATCTGCCAAATCTTAAAAGAAGGCACATCCAAAACATTTGTATATTCACGTTAATGAGTAATATTCGAGTGCATTGTGGTGTAACTCGAATTATGGCGTCTCGGCTTGTTTATGCATATAACGGTTGCTAAAAGGATAGCTCGAATTGGTTATAAAACATTGTATGTTGTGACATGTGAACATGACATCGTAAAGCACATAGAGAAGTCTTCCTATGAGTTTCAAAGTGGACAGTTTTATATTTCTTGTTTAGTGTTGCTGTATGGCGGTAACAATATTAGAAGAAATCATGAGAAGGTCTTCATGGTGTAAGGTTAAACAAGGGACGTATTGAAGGAGGGTTTTCAGTATCCAATACAAATTCGATTAACTACGAGACAAAAGACAGCTGTTCTTCACATTTTGTCGAGTGATATGTATATTTTTGTACGGAACAGTTGATTTTTTTTGTTGAGTTTTGTTGGTTCCGTATTTAATCGAACTAGTGTCGAATACTGAAGACCCCTCCTTCAATATGTCCCTCGTCTAACCTTACACCCTGTATGTCGATTAAAGAATAAGATCAATAATTACAGCAATCCCTCAAATTCGTTTGTTACTGCAAAGAAAACCATTTGAGGATTGTGACTATTGAGGAATCATTTTGGAAGTTATTTCTTTTATGTAGAATGTCTTCAATTGTGCCGTATCCTAAGGAACAGTCCTTTGGGCAGATTGCGGGAATCAGCATCTTCGGCCGTAATTGGTAGGCACCCATACAAATGGTCGTACTCGCCCGCATAACCGCTAGTTCCAGTAAGGTAAAGCAAAGACAAAAGACCATAGCAAAATAAAACCAACTAGAATCTGGACAGTTATTATTCTAAAACATGTTGATAACCGATTCAGGAGCTACAATCAGTTGACAAACATAACAAAACTTCTCAATTATTCTCTCTGTATAGGGAAACAATAAATAGATCTTGAATAATTGATACGCAACCGGTGTTCGGAGTGTTTCGTCTCAGCTTTGTTACTTATCTGTTCTTAGAGTTAGATAATTGGATCAAGATCTGTTGTTTAGAACAATGTGATACACTGATGAAAAGATGTTCTAACAAGGCGCTAGTATGTCAACCCTCGAAAGGAATTAAGCACTAAGTACGAAAAATAAGTTCATAAACGAACTTTAGTCAATTTCGAAATAATTTTGTTTTTTTTTATTCTTTTTACCATTTTTCAGTTTTTGTTTATATTACCTACCTAACTTGTTTGTCCATTTCATAATAATATTAACATAGAATTATTATTATCGAAATCCTAAATTTCTTAGGAAAAGTGTGTCCTCACGTTATTAAACCTTTTTGTTTGCCTATCTAGAACTGAATTTTATTGTTTAAAATAAATAATTATGAATTGGTTTTTCCTTGGGACTCATGCACTCATGTATTATATACATTTAATAAAAGCTGTATTTTATAACTATTTACAGTCTAAAATCCTAAAAGACTTTGTAACATAGTAACTTTACTATTTATATAGATTTTTGTAGTTTAATGTAATAGATTGTGAGTTGGCATAAGTCCAAATGTACTCTTGGGAACGATAGCAGTTAAATAGTTCTTCATCCACCAAAACCGTGAGTCGAAATACTTAGTGAAAGTTGTCTTTTCGCCGGCCTATTGTGCAAGCAGTGAATTATCTCAATGATCGCTAATTAAATTTCTTTACATCTTGCTATGCGGAAGGCTCCCCACAGCGATATCGTTAATTCGCCAAACGAATTGCTTTGTTTGTTCAAGTGATCGTGCGAAGTGTGTTTTTAGTAATAGAATGCTCTTGTTAGCTGTAATCGATTGTTTGTTTTGATTGTAGATTTACTGATCATGGATTTATTTTTATACAAAGACAAACATGATGGAGTTAATTTAGGGTGTTATAAGAAAATCGTATAATTAAAAAAAATATAGTATGTGTCAGAGGCGAAGCGTGAAGGGAAGCCGGTACATTAAAATAGTAACAAAATTATGAATAACTCCGTTTTATTTGTGTCATACCTATTTGTTTATTGAAAAAGGTAAATACAGTTAATAAACAATAGATATGACATTATAAAACGGAGTTATTCATAATTTTGTTACTATTTTATTGTACCGGCTTCCCCTCACGCTTCGCCGCTGGTATGTGTGGTTAAATTCGGATATCGGTACGTAGACTCCAGGCAATTTAGGATAAGAAAAAAAATTACACGTTATACTTATAAATATATTTCTCAATTCTTGGTGAGTAAATTATCACCACGATAACATAGTATTTTTAGTATGACAGTATAATCAAGACTTAAATATAAAAAAGTTCTAACTCACTCACCGACTGAATCATCAACGCCCAGTCTTGAATAGCTAGAAAGTTAAAATGTTGCACAGAGGTACCATTTATGATGAAGACAAGTTATAAAGCCGAATTTTTCGAAGTTCCTCCGAGATTGGGTCCACGTGGACGGTAGCGGGTAAAAGCTAGTAGATATTACGAAACGAAATATTTAGCTTCGGTTTTTACGAACCCCTTGAGAAGGATATCACTCTATCCTACACATTTTTACGCTGTCATTGGCTGGTTTAGAGAAACGCGCGTGGCATTTTAATGTATGTACGTGGAAGTAGAAAGAAACGTCGGCAAGTAAGGTGCGTCTAGACGCCTAGGTTCCTTAGGGACCTACCTAATGACGGTCTAGACGCCTGCCCTTCGCGTTAAGGCAAATATTTGCTTATAATCATAATTATTTTATAACACCGACGCTTAATCTGCCTTGCGAGCTAAGTAAACTTACCTACCTATTATAAGCCGGCCAAAAGACAAATTCGATCAATTTCGAACATTTAGTGTATTGTTTAAAAAAAACATCAATCGAAAATTAATTCTTACTAGAGATTTAAACATAAAGGGCCGTACCACAAAAAAGATAAACACGTGTTCAACACGAATACTACCAAAAATAATACGTACTTGTTTTAGCACTAACTTGTTTAAAACAAGTGTGTATTATTTTTGGTAGCATTCGCGTTTAACACGTGTTTATGTTTTTTGTGGTAAGGGTGAAAATGAATAGGTACGCCAGAATTCTTTTTTTTTTCAAAATCATAAGATAAATCAGGTCACGTACTTACCTATCAACTAAAGATTCCTGTACCCCAGTCACGACTGTAGCTTATAAGTCATTGCCCCCCAGGATGTAAGCCGGTTAATTGCTATTTATATACGAACATTTTTCATAAATACGCCAGATAACAATTAAGAATTTGGGAACGTGTACGTGCATGTCGTGCATCGTCCAAGTATCGTTTTACAATGTTTGAAAGTGATATTTATCTATACTAATATTATAAATGCGAAAGTTTGGATGGAATGGATTGTTACTCAATCACGCCAGAATGGCTGAACGGATCTGGATGAAGTTTGGCACAGAGATAGACTATAGTCTGGAATAACACATAGGCTACTTTTTATCCCGAAAAACCAAATATTCAGTGAAATAAAACAAAAGTAGCCCGAAAAATTGTTTTATGTTTTCACGAATTCGATATCTTATGAGTCTCAAAGGGAAAATTATTCAGTATGATGGGTAGAATCACTCCTTAACGGATGCACGTAACTTAATTGACAGCCTATATCTATATTAACCCCTTTCTTTTTTAATTTATTTTAAGGTATCCGTATGAAAATATATCTTTCATAATAAAATAGCACGTTTAAATATGTATTCAGTTTGCAAGAATGATATTACCTCCATAACTTCAGCAGTAATTTGCAACAATTCACGTTTAAACCTATATTCAAGTCATGGCTATTCTTACAGAAGTAAAATTTTGACCCACATCCATAATGTCGCATTCAGTGCTCAAACTCAGAGATTAATTCTCCGCTGTGAGAGAGATTTTCATCTGGATACTTGAATAGATAATTATGTATATAGAACATTCTATTTTAGGGTTGGAATAAGACATATTATTATAAAGGTATTAAAAAGAGCTTGGAAACACAATGGAAATACTACAGGTAGATAAAAACCTGATTCAAGCTGTCGAAGTTAAACAAATAAGAGCTCTTAAACGCCGGCCTCTGCAGTCTACAGCCATCATATCCATCGATACAAAATTATGTAAAATCTCACTAGTTTTAAAGTACGGTACTTAAATTGTAGAAATAAATTACTGCTACCGTGTTCTATGTTTCTGGTGTAAAGAAAACATAACACATAAAAGAATCTGAAAATTGTAGTGTTTTTAGCTTTTTAGGGTTCCGTACTTTAAAAGGAATATAGATGGTGCTATTGCATATTTCAGAATCCTCAGGGCGCGAGTCGTACTCACACTTGTCCGGTTTTTTTTATGTATACTAACCGGTGACTATAGTTGGACTGCGGCAGGTTTTTATCTGGTAAATAGGTAACTACATACAGTACTATATGTGACAAGAAAATACATCTTAAAATATTTGAAAATTTTAAAACATGATCAAAAATTTCCAATCTTATTTTAAAATCCATCTCATACCCGATCTATTCCAATACAGATTTCAAAACCATTCAGTATTAAAAATCAGACTGACTCTAAAATTCCATAGTAGTCCTTCGTCAAACTGACATCACGAAACCGACCACCTTGAAATAGAAAAATCCTGACTCGTAAAAATCGTCATCTCTCTGCGCCACAGTATAAAATAGTCCCGAACAAAACTTAACTTGGATCCGCAGTAATACAAAACTCATGTAGGGAATTTTATTGGTATATGTATTTTTGTTGAGATAGATTTGGTTAAAATCCCTAAGGGAGACGATTGCGGCAAGTGACGTCTTCTAATATTACCATTTAAACAAGTTTTATGGTAATCGCTGTGAGACCGGGAGCTTATTTTCAACAGAATTTCGGAAAGGTTTTTCTTTCACAAGTTTAAAGGCGAAAAGTTACAAGATTTCTGATACCGACCGTTAATAGGCTTGGATGTTGTTTTAGAATAATTTAACATTAATTAAAGAAGTTTTGCTTTCAAATTCTTGATTGGTTAATGTTATCTGTTCGATTCATTTAATTAGGCGGATAATAAAGTCGAATATTGGTTTTGAGTGGTTTAGTATAACTTGTTATAGGTAGATACACACCACGGACACACAATAGACCTTATTAACACAATTAACACCGGCTCCACACGTTGACCCCAACGTTGGCCCCAACGCCACTCGCCCAACGTGTGGATGTAAAAAATAGCTTTGGCCAACATTGGGGCCAATGCTATTTTCTAGATCCACATGTTGGGCAAGTGGCGTTGGAGCCAACGTGTGGAGCAGGCCTAATGCATACCTACATTATTTAAATTTCAACTACCCTTTTACAGACAATACTTGCATACATGACACATGACGTATGCAAGTATTGTATTACATGACGTATTTTAACTCTTTGACGGACGAATTGTATAGAAATGGAACAATAGACGATAAAATATAATATCTAATGTCGGTCAGTGCTTTTAACTACGGCCGATATTGTAGTTTACAATGTTGAAACCGCTCTATAGAAAGCTATAGAGCGGTTTACTACACAACTATAGAGTTGTGTAGAAAACAACAGACAACAAGAATAGACAAACATAGATGCAATGATAGTGAATAAACATTTATTTACAGATGTTTTTTTATTTATTTTCTCTGTATTATTACTAATCTTTATCTTCAACAATTCCGTATATCATGTTTTACCACACAAAATACAAAATATGAGTATTTGTTCTATAACAACACTTAAATAAGAGCCCTTTATCGTTCATCCATAATAATGTAATGGTAAATATTTCTCCTAAAATTATTACATTGTTTCAGTACACTCTATCTAAGATCTGATTAGAAAACTTTTGGGCAACATCAAAATGAAATTTTCACAACTTCATCGGTATTTTATTAATTTTGCATCCATTTTTAGGAAAATGCATTTCCACTTCCAATAACTGTATTCCCTCTGGTCCTTTGTGTTCAATAGTTTCCATACGTTCTTAGGTTTACGGCCACACTGCGGACCATAAGTTGGGTAATGTATTAGGCGCAACGCTCCTTGGGGTTCTATATAGAGATGCTTACAACGTTATGTATAGCTTTCTTATAATATAGAGTAAACTTGAGAAGTGGGTTAATGGGGTGTTGTATATTTTTCTGTAATGGTTTCGTTGAAATTTTTTGATAATGTTAATTATGTTGGAATTAAGAAAAATAATGGTTCATTTGTTATTGTCTGGTATAAAAGGACGTCTTTGTCTTGCAGCAGTAAGTCGGTAAAATATAGCCTTAGCGGGGGCATACGATGCGTTGCGGCGCCGCACCGCATAGATTTCACCCTATTGGCGGTATCGGCTGCCGCTCGTGTACCCACCGATAGGGAAATGAAATGGAGAAATGGAAATGAAGGGAATGAAATCTTTGCGGTGCGGCGCCGCAACGCATCGTGTGCTCCCGGCCTTAGGTTTTTATTATATTATATATTTTATAGGATGTAACTATATTTTACATTGTGTTATGATTGTGCTCTTTGTCCTTATTTAGATAATTTTTGGTCGGTAAAAAGTTTCTAATGGATTAAATATGCGTTATTGGTTTGACTTTATACGGCATATAGTTTTGACATTAATAAGGACGATCTAGTTTCGCAGCGTAAATATTTTGATAAAACTTGTTGTTAATAAATAACTTTACTTTGACTAAAGATCATATAATTAAACTTCCAAGCTACTAGTAAGTTACGCGGACACAATCAAATCTCAAGATTTATAACCAACCAGTTTAACTTTTTGCTGTTACCATCAAAGTTTTTTTTTTGTTTTACGCGTAAAGTTTTTATTGGCGCAACGAGTTCCTACAAGTTGAATGTGTTTTACAGGGTAACAAAGGTATATCTTGTTAATCGTAGTATGGTGGCTAGAATGTAATAATAAGGCTATGCCATTCATATAAGGCCGCAAGCTTCTTAATTTGCCGCATAATGACGGCTGATATTACCATAACCATAGTTGATTGATGAATCTATGGTAAAATTATTATTGATATAAATCCATAGTTACTTTTTGATACCCACACATGGTCTATACGGTATGTATTATGCTTCGCCAGAGCCCACGTTGGCAAAGCAATAATACATAGAATTTTAATTGTCTCATTTTACCTTCATCGGTGAGTTATAACACTGGATGTTAGGTTATACGAAGGACAAAAAAATCAACTGTTCTTCCAAATACACAAAAATATCCTTTCTTGACAAAATGTATTAAACACCTAATTTGTTTTTGTGATTTCAAGGTTGGTCCCGTAGTTAATCGAACTGGTATAGGATACTGAATATCCTGCTTCAATATGTCTCTCGTTTAAACTAACACTTAGCAAATATACTGATTTCCGACAATCGATTATCGAATTCCGATAACTATATCGAAATATCGATTAATACATGAATATCTACCAACAACCAACCTACCAGTGCATTTACTTCTTAAGCAGCACTAAAAGTTCTATATTACCTCTATCTTTATTAGGTTCACTGGTGCAATTAGGGAGAGTCTCCTTATAGACGTTTCTCCATTTACTCGAACGTTTCAAGTATTGCCTTGTGTTGGTAAAACAGTTGGTAATCGATTCTCTGCATCGAGAACATTGAGTGTTATTGAGGTGTTTCCCGTAATGGATTTTTCATTTATTCTTTTGTTTTTTTTTTCTCTCGCAATGTTTGTAATTTTCTCACCTTTGCAGTTTAGAAGCTCGGGTCTCCGGATAAGTGTATTTGCTCTTTCGTCTTCTTCTGATAATAAATCTGGAACTACTCGCTTTTGAAATGATTGTGTTAAGAGTTATTTATAGTGTTCAAAATTCAAGACAGGTAAAAGATAAAAATAATGTCTTTTACGAATATGTTATACAATATGTATTCTAAGATACGACTACTGCCTTGTTGGTTGCAAGCGACTGCTGTCCTGGTCCTGCATTTTCTAAGATAAATTGGGCAAAGAACAATTAAAATATTTTTTTTATTTTTGGTTAAGCTTATAATACTGTACCAGTTCAAGCCCAAAACTGCCAACGTCCTTTGTTAAGCTATATATTTAATTTTGATATATACTTCGTGGTAAGACATAAAATATTTCTCCAGAAAGATACCGAAACTGAGATACCATTATTATACAATTGTAAATCATTAACAACCCTAACCTTTGAACGCTGCAAATAGGCAGTGTTATACTTTTTTTATATTACTTCTATACTTTCTGCTAAGTACCTAATATAGGAAAGGGTTGAACTGTACTTATGTACCATACTGATAATAGAACAAATCAACAAACATAATAATATATTATAACAAATATGTTTTGAGCCTTTTATTCTATATTATCTATACTAATACTAATATTATAAAGAGGTAAAGTTTGTATGTATGTAGGAGTTAATCTCCCGAACTACTGATCCGATTGTGAAAATTCTTTCACTAATATGTAGCTACATTATCTTTGAGTACCTACTATTGGCATTTTTTTTATCAGTTCCTTTGGGTCACGCGGACCAAGTCGCGGGCAAAAGCATAAAGAAACTCCAGCACCCCAAATCGAGTTAATAAAAGGAATGAGAGCAGAACATCTCGGCTTAACTTTTTAAACGCCCGGCCGCGGTCCTCCCCGTGATTTATAGAGGGAAGCGTCCCTATCTGTGCCCACAAACTATTTAAATTAGAATGTTGTCTCAGATAGCCATGAATGCGCCGATCTATTACCCATTGAGTTATGTGCTGCAAGGAAATAGTGGTGTTGGAAAGAATCGAAGACGTATCGTAAAAGGGAAATAAAACGGGTGCAGTTTTATGGGGATATATTATTAACTTTACCAAGTGAACTTGAGTAATGCATTTGATCTAACTTAAACTTACAGGGAAACAGTATTTATAAACATTTGTACCCAATATTGACATTCATTAGATGGTTGTATTTCAAAGTAACAAGTTATATATGTTGTGTCTCCCTCTTGCCGTGACCCTTTAATTAACTCTTATTCTACTCTGTGGTTTCTACCATTACAGAGGCTATACCCTTCTATCCCGTGGGTGTATTAAGCGTATATGTAGTTGTGAGATTTGTCAACATTTCAACCCCGTTCATCGAACATTCATCAAAACACCATCAACTCTACAGTCATAGTTTACAGTCTTAAAAACAAAAGAACATAAAATATAAATTTCGACTGTATATTATCGAAGAACTTGAAGGGGCGACGCAGACGACAGACTTTGTGTGCGATCGAGTCTGCAGCGCTTTGCAGCGCTTCAACAATCTGCGAAACTTAGTGAACAAATTGTTCGAGCGCTGCGACAGACTTTTTGTGCGATCAAGTCTGCAACGCTTTGCAGCGCTTCAACAATCTGCGAGACTTAGTGAACAAATTGTTCGAGCGCTGCAAAGCGCGGCAGACTCGATCGCACAAAAAGTGTGTCATCTGCGTCGCCCCTAAGACTTACAACTGAAATTCTCTTGTTAGTATACACAAATCTGTATCTAGGCTCCCAAAATGTACTTAACTGAAAAGTTTATGCGTTGCGTAATCCTGACATGTAGGTTACGCATTATCAGCTCAGTCGTGTCACGCCAGATGACTCGACTGTTACAATATAAGCAAAACATAGAACCGCACTCACTGTCTACTTGTAGGTGTGGGGGACTATTGCGGTAATCATCGACTTGGTTTTGATTAAAGGTTAACTTTGTGGTTCGATACCTAAAATGATTATAGACTAGATTGATTGGCTACAGATTTAAAGCATTTCTGTTCTTTTTACAATCATGTCGGCTCTGAGCTAGCAAAAAATATTTACTTTATCTTAGACTAGTTTAAATATTTTATTGCTTGAGTGATTTCAACATTTTAAATGTCAAAGGTTATCACTATCACAAAGTATGTCACAGTTAACTAACATGATAATACTCGATATCAATTATGTCAATAATGCTCGATAAATATAATGTCTTGACTTTATTGATTTCGTCTTAGGCTCATAAATATATGTTTGTTTGCATTGATTATAACACCGAATATTATAGACTTAAAACCAGTCAAAACATTCTCTATCACGTCTGTATCTCTTGACGTAAGAATCGTAACCCCACCGTACGTGTTTCCCAGGGACGCAAGGAGCACGGACATAAATTCCGGGACGCAAACTGAAGCCAGCTGTTCCGCTGTTTTGGGGAAATAAATACGGATTAGACGCGGCACGGTAAAGCGAAGTACACACCGAACGTTTGAATTATTGATCGTACGGGCCTCAGTAAGACACCAGTGTCTTCAAGAGTTTCGGGTCTGTCCGTCAATTAGTGGTGTTGTAAATTGGTGGTGATTTCTTTGTTTTAACAGCGTGATTGTATAACTGGTCTTATGTTCACGTATTTGAGTTACGCGAAGAAGTTGCAAAAGTGGAAGAAGTGTCAAGTGTTTCTTCGGGCTGAGGTTAAATATATTGGGGTATTCAATATCTATGGTAAGAAAATTACTCTTTTTAATTCTGCAATTTGAACAATGTTAAATATACTTTTATCAAGAAATATTGACGTTTTAAACTTTTAAAGGTACTTCTTTGTATTGTGTTTCTGTACAAGCAAACACGCGGTTGTTCACTAGTTAGACATAAAGTTGATGATAGGCATTTGCGACCGTGTATTCCCAGTTGTTGTGCTCAGCGACGACAGGAGACTTTTATTATTACTTAAATAGTTCGTGTTCTTATGGACTATATAAAACGGGAATCTTGAATTACTTTTACAGTTTGCTTTTGCTCGCAGTTATTTTTATTGAAGCATTATTTTGTTAGAGCTACTCCCGATTTTATTATATTTTTTGTAACAAAACAGTTTTTACCCGATTACGGCGAAGTTAAAGCAGAGTTTATCGTTTCTTTACTTTTGATTGAACAATTTGTGATTATTTTGGAAGGCACGTTGAGCAATTTTTGGTACGGGAAAATCTTACGAGTTTACGTCACTGACTTACTAATGTTAACAGTATATGAAATTATATCTGTAGCTATGAGTACAGTATGCCGTGTTGCGTTTTATGTTTTCACTTCTGTCAGCAGTTCCTATGAATGCCTATTTTATATTATTATTCAATAATGCATTAAGTAGGTTCTAAAAATATCCATAACATTTAAAACCCATATTTTTAGGATTCTACTTAAAGTTATATTTTCAAGTTAAAAAGTAATAAAAGTTTTCAACGTCACGTAACCAACAGAATGGGGCTTATTTAGTTCGCTTTTGCCGTGGAAGTGTTAAAATAAACTAAGTATTTGAGACATCGTAGACACGTAGAAGTGCTACGAGCTACGCTGCTACGTGGCAACAAGATTTATTGCTACGCTCGAAGCTTTATACTGAATTGAGTATCAATAATTGTAACAATAAAGTGTTTATTAGAGCAAAACGTCTGTTATCTTTGAAGGATTAAATATTCTTTAATTGCTTAATTTTGTTTACTCTTAGAAAGTTATTGAGGTACCAATTCCATTAGACTTTAACCGTCGCCTACAGAATAGGGATAATTTAATTCATTACAGAACTAACTTAAAATTGTCTAATCTATACATAAACATATTATTCATTTTGACATTTATCATTTTTCAAAAGACTTATTAAAAATCAGTTATCAGCACAGTATTGTGATTTCACAAAACAAATACACTACAATTGAACTTCAAAACCTCTAAAATATCTGAATGTAAAGCGACAAACGCTAACTCATTTTTAAATTCACTAATTTATTAGTAGAATAACGTAGAAGACAACGTAATTAAACTATGGTTTGGTATTCAGAGCTGTGAGTCAATTTAAAACGTTGAACCTCTTGGACACCTTGGATGCATATTAAATCAGCCGATCTTGTGGTAACACTGATTGATATAAAGAATGCTGGAACTGACAATTTATTTAATTTTATTTTAATTAAATAAATAATTACCTATTTATTTATTTAAACATTCAAACACTGCTCAAAAATGTAACACAAGTGCTTGAAAACTTCAAGTTTGAGATACAGTTACAAGTATCTAGAACTTTAAGTAAAATGATTGATAACTGTAACACAGTCACACACATGCAGAACATAATAATATTTTTTTACACTATGATTAGCTTTTAGAATAATAGGTAAGAATAATTATAAATGTACATACCACACAATCTAACTTGGGCGAGCTAAAGTTGACTCACCAAGACATTCGCGCATGCACTAAGAAACCAGTTTAAAGTAGTTTGTTATTTAACAAAAATATTATTTTTTAATTATTTCTTGATTTATGTATTATGTGATAATTAGCAATTTAAATTAGCAGCCACTTGTGACTAATTTCTGTCCGACCAAGTAAGATTCTGAGGACTGTAAAATGACAAATATGCCAATGCTATCATATGTTTAGCAACACAACTACTGCATCTAAAACTAAAAGGTTTTAGATGAACTAAACAAGGTGTGTTCATAATGGTGAGTTCAACAACCTCTTTTCAGATTTTGACAGACTAAAATTACACCATGTATAAGTAATACAAATCTTTATTATTCTGTATACAAAACTGTTACAGACTGACTAACTTTGAAAAAGCACAGCCAAAACCATTTTTTTTAAATAGTACCAACAGAATTTCGAAGTGTAGTACCTACATGAGTGCACCTAAACATCCACTAAAGAACATAATATTTTAGAAGGTCAAAAAAGGGGGGGGCGAACCATGGGTTGAACTCTATATGCAAACGCAGTCACTGGCAAAAGCTGGCTGTTCATTACGAGCAAATATTTAAGATGTGTCTCTTCCATTGAATCATGCGCCGCTACATCGGCGGGCACATCGTCTTGCATAGTGAATGACTACAGAAATTGGCCTTGTAACAGAGTTCAGCATCCTAAGTCATAGATAAATAAGTATCAGAGATTTTATGGGCTTTGCATAGATTTGCTTTGAGATAAATTGATTTAGTTATATCACAAAGTTAGTAAAAGTAACAACGCTAATGTTTCGTAAAGTTGACACTAACCGTCTATGATGAAATAATAATAAAATTACTGTGCCAGACTTTGTTTTAATATAATCTTACTATTTTAAAATTGTAAAAATGCCGTGTCTGTACATTGAAGATATTCCAGAAAAAACAGTCGGGATAGGGTACTGGGACGTAACCATACCCAAAAATATATTTTTTAGAATTTTTGTCTGTTTATCTGTTTGTCTGTTTGTGTAAAAGTACTGAACAGATTTTGATGTGGTTTTCACAGTTCGATAGCTTAGGGTCCAACTTAAAATCTAAGCCACGTTTCCTCTGATTCCGCTGAAAAAAACCATAGATACAGCTTGACCTCTTGGTAGTACTAGCCACCCTACACTACGGAGGTCCACGCGGACGGAGTCGCGGGCAAAAGTCTAGTTAATTATATAAATATTACTTGCCTACTATTTACTAGTAACAATTTAAAAACACGCACACTATTAAATACATTATTATACTCAACAAACCCAACGCTTTGTCTCCAAAGAACATGATATTAATTACACGATCAAAAGAACATAATTACTTATGAACAACACACGCAGTCAATTTATCTCCTCATTTTATTTAGTCCGTTAAATTCAAAAGTTTGTACTAAACAAACTCAAAGTCTCTATGCTGATAGTAATTAATGAAATACATACATACATACCCGCATGACAGTCTAAGTTCATGTTTACTCTGATCTCTTTGATTACTCTTAAGGTCTCATTAGACCGTGCCGTAACCGCGCCGAGGAAGGTCCGCTACAGTCACCAAAGTTTTTGTCTCCACTTATGGGTTCATGTCATGTGTTCGAAGTCTATACATGACGCAGCTGTGCACTGTATGATACCCGTCTTAAGCCCCGCAATAAGCGAACGAAATTGTGATACCTAGTTATAATATTATCCACAATGCATAATATGCAATAATGCACAAATAAGAGTCTGGCAATGTCGTCAACTCTCCAGACCTGGACGCCGCGTATTGTTCTTAGTCTGTGTCGGACAGGTTCTGATACGCGATGGCAGTGGGTGCCTACTTATAGCAATTAGTTCAAACTACAATTATTTTCCATACGTCGAGACGGTAACAGTTATAGTTTGATACGGTCTAATGGGTGAAGACCTTTAGGGTGGTTGCACAAGTTTCAAACAACTTTCCCTATATCAAGGGTTAACAACCCTCAGGTTATATGTTGAAGAGAAATTGATTTCAAAGTATAATATACGTCTTCACGTCAGTTCAGTTCCCTCGTGGGTTTTGATGCGGCACTGTGGGAACTAAGTGTGAAAATTTATGTTTCATGCGGTTCATTGATCTACCATCGTGCCTAAAAAATAATTACCTACCTAACTCTGCTTGTGCTGGCAGTAAGTGATGTGCCTTTTCTAGTACTACTAGTAACAGGTAAAAATATTACCATCACATCATTAAAATATTTAGTTTAAAATTTACTTTTTATATAGGTACCTAATAGAATAATAAACTCATCTAAAAATAAGTACCTATTCATTACAACCCAAAAACTATCTCTAATAAATCTAACTTAGGAAATAGCTTCTAAACTTTTGGAAGTAATACTGAAACTATGTAGGTACTTACGTAGGTACTGCTAAAAATAACTGGAAGTCTTTTGAAGTAGCATCAAAGCCTTCATTTGTCTAATCCCATGTGTAACAAAAGTTTAATACCCTTTAATGAAGTTACCCAAACAGTTTAAAGAGCTTAACGGCGTTTCGGTTGCGGTTAATTTATTTATTTAACGTTATGTTTTATTTTTGTGCCGCAATATTTTGCCGGAATCATTTATTCATTTTAGAACTTAACATTTTTAACTTTACAGTAATCAAAGTGTTCCCACTAGATGGGTTTATTCTTGATTATATGATATTCTACGTATTCCTTAATTATTATAATAATCATCACCCCAGCCTTTAGATAATAATATTTATCAAAAACTAGACAATTATCAACCAAATATAACTTAATTCATTAACAAACTTTACCAATCTGTCAACACGCGATTATAATAATAATCCTTACCACGAAATATAGCTTGTAACTTAGAACAAAGGCTTTGATGTCGTATAAAACACAAAGCGACTAACATTAGCGCGAACCGTAAATGATCTAAGCAACTGTAGGTATTCATTAAAGTCTTAAGTAAACTGTGCGACACAAAGTTCCTGTCAGTCACTGAACTGAGGTAAGTTCCCTGAGCAATTTGTGGCTTCCAACTCGTCTGCCACGCTGTGTCTAGTAAGGAGTCCACTAACTTTGCTATACCAGCTTTACGGTTTAGTAGGGACGCTAAGAATTTATTGGTTTGGGCGGAATTGGACTTTGAAATTTTCGTGCTGAGCAAGATTTGATAGAATAAACATAATGGACATATTTGTGTAAGACCTAGGAACGATATAAAAAGCACTTCAGAGTAGTTCAGAGTGCTAGAGGTAAAAGAGAGAGCGGAAAGATTTTAAATTAAATATCTATTGTTCTTCCTTCTACTATCGTATTTTTCTGATTATGAGTTTAAAGATATTTAATTATTTAGCAATAGCTGCTCTGTGTGTTTTAATGGTGTATCATATTTGTCACAGTATGCTCATAGACACAAACCGGCGAATAATTTTTGCATCTATGACAACTTAAAGCCAACACTACCATCCAAATATTATGTTTAACCTCCACCAACAACCCCAATCAAAATACAAAATAAATAATAATAATACTATCAGCCCTGTTTATAAACTGTCCCAATGCTGGGCACGGTCCTTCTCTCAGAATGAGAGGGGAGAATACAGAATGAAAGGCAAAAAAGTGAATAAACCTCCGAAAGTACGAGTCAATTTGTGAGGCAGATAAAGTTTCAGGATATGTTTCCTTCAAGGATAACGTATGGAGTCTCTACAATGCAAGCTATACACTTGTGTAAGCTTCTTTAATGCGGTCCCCGGAACGCTGGTTTGAGAAAATAAGACACCCCGTAGCGGTTACGTAACTAAATAAATCCCGACTGGATGTCTACTATTGGGACTTTTTATTTCACAAGGACAAAACCATGTGAAGGGTCTTTATATACGTTGTAGATGTTTAAAATCACTTTTGTATTTTAAAGTATTTCTTTTAAAGTATATTTTGTGGATGTTTTTACTAATTGAAACTTTTACTTGAAAGCCTTTAATATTCTGCCTTTATCATTTTTAACACCAATAAAGTGAGAAGGCAAACATAAATTATATCGTCTATGAATAATGTGTAAGTAAATAGATAGACACGGAAGTATTTATGATTAGCATATTATCTCTTTTAATGAAATGAAATGAAATGATATTTTATTCTGTAAATAGGTTACAGGTAACACTCTTACACGTCAAGAATTGTTTTGATTTTTAAGCTAGATGAGGTCGGTGTTTCCTATCTGACTACCTTTGAGAAGAAACACCGAAACAAACTCAAAGGTCACGGTCACGGTCAATGGTTATATTATATAATTTATTATGCATTTAACCACTGCTCAACTAAAATTAATAATAGAACTCGTTACAAACCAAAAGTCACGCTAATAACTTACTAGGAAGTTTTTTTATGTCTTGAGTCACAGATAATATAATACTCTTGAGTGAAGAGAGAAGAGTCCTAAGTCCCACCAGTGGCATGGCTGATTATGTATGTATGACTCGAATAATATGCCAAACTGGTAGAAGGTATTGCTTCAATAGTCTTCAATGGTTCATCGGCACGGTGGATAAGTGACTTTGTGAGATTCAGAGCATCACTTAATACTTATGGAACAAATATTTTTATATCCTATCATATAGTAGCGGTTGGCAATAGGCGGACCGAAGAGTCCAACCTTGGCCAAATATTTATTTATAATAAAATTAAGCCTACATACCTATTCAATTTAATAATATTTTTATATAATTAGCATGCCAGTAATATATATTTTAATGAATAAAACCTTTTTTGAATTACAATTTTAACAGATAGGGTAAATTCAAACCGCCTAGGCGCACCTGTTTCTTTTTAAAAAATGATCATCCCACTAATATTATAAACGTGAAAGTTTGTGAGGATGTAAAGATGTATGAATGTTTGTTACTCTTTTACGCTATTATATTATCCCAAAAATGCGGGCGAAGCCGCGGGCGGAAGCTAGTAATTACATAAATGAGACAAAATAAAATTTAGTATATGTATCGGCTTGGATCTTGAGGACAAACGTCATCTGCTTGCTGCTTGATCTGCGCACTAACTGATTTTCGGTCTTTTGGCGAAATGAAGAAGACCAGGGGCGTCGAGGCTGCGAGCGATTGGTTCGTCAGTCGATGCTCGTCGTCTATTGGACTATTCTCTATTGTGTATTGTCAACTGTCAATTGTCTATTGGCCAAAAATGTACATGCGCGATCTGTGACATTCTGTGATCATCTTTCCTGCCGGATACTATACCTAAGTAAGCGTTGTGAGTTTTTTTTTGGACCTCGATAAATTTTTTCAACAATATC